>CAUYWW010000143.1:0-1221500 GCA_963576845.1 Megachile leachella | reverse complement strand
GCGTCACCCATCCTAGGACCGACAAGAGACGGTGCGCAAAATTTCGGACTTTGCTGTGCATCCGCATTACGGCTAGAGAAGAAGCATACCTCGCCACTACAAGGATTAAACGCAGGAAAGGAACGAATTGTACCGAATTATGGAACTCTGCTTCTGCAACAAAGATTCTTCAGGACAACGACGCCATGCCAACATCGAGAACCCAACAACAGACGCCAACAGGGGACTTGATGGACCATATCATCCTTCGGAACTTCAATTCAACGTTATCACTGGAAGGGGGGTGATGTGGCGGTTTCACTCCCACGCTCATCGCCACTAGACGGCGCATAGGATCGAGACTTGACTTTCTCGCAAGTACTCCAAGAGCCTTCCTATTCATATATATAGTTCCTGTCCATCCCTTCCTTACATCCCCGCGTCTAAGGCAAGGGCCTGCTAGAACGCCTTACTGATGAGTCCACTAGCAGGTCCCGGACGAAACGTTCTCCCTCTCCTTTACTTTTCCTAGCCTCTCTACTATAGCAACCGAACCGCCAAACATGCATTATTACCCATATAATGGAGGTATTATCGCTAGAACTGTAATAATTATACTTATTACTTATATTATTCTCATTATAACATGCATTATTACCCATATTATGCAGTTATTATCGCTAGAACTATAATAAATATACGTATTACTTTCATTATCATCAATATAACATGCATTATTACCAATATAATGCAGTTATTATCGCTAGAACTGTAATAATTACACTTATTACTTATATTGTTAGCAATATAACGTGCATTATTACCCATATAATGCAGTTATTATCGCTAGAACTGTAATAATTATACTTATTACTTATATTATTATCAATATAACATGCATTATTACCCATATAATGCAGTTATTATCGCTAGAACTCTAATAATTGTACTCATTACTTATATTATTAGCAATATAACGTGCATTATTACCCATATTATGCAGTTATTATCGCTAGAACTGTAATAATTATACCTATTACTTATATCATTATCAATATAACATGCTGTGGCGGTTTCACTCCCACGCTCATCGCCACTAGACGGCGCATAGGATCGAGACTTGACTTTCTCGCAAGTACTCAAAGAGCCTTCCTATTCATATATATAGTTCCTGTCCATCCCTTCCTTACATCCCCGCGTCTAAGGCAAGGGCCTGCTAGGATGCCTTACTGATGAGTCCACTAGCAGGTCCCGGACGAAACGTTCTCCCACTCCTTTACTTTTCCTACCCTCTCTACCATAGCCAACCGCCAAATTGGTGACCTGCCGACGGTGAGAAGAGCACGCATCAACCAACAACAACGCAGAGAGGACGACAACATTCTACAACATGGCACGAAGACTAGAGGCAATGCTCCATATTCTCTCTCGCTCCTGGGATGGCAGTTTCGACGACAACGCTACCACAACTCTCTCGGTTTGCTGCGCTGCCCTCCCCACGATCGATCGATATCCTGGGTCCATTCTCGATCGGGGACTGACGACTACTCGCCGAGCTACAGTTGTGCTCGTTTTCAGCGTCACCCATCCTAGGACCGACAAGAGACGGTGCGCAAAATTTCGGACTTTGCTGTGCATCCGCATTACGGCTAGAGAAGAAGCATACCTCGCCACTACAAGGATTAAACGCAGGAAAGGAACGAATTGTACCGAATTATGGAACTCTGCTTCTGCAACAAAGATTCTTCAGGACAACGACGCCATGCCAACATCGAGAACCCAACAACAGACGCCAACAGGGGACTTGATGGACCATATCATCCTTCGGAACTTCAATTCAACGTTATCACTGGAAGGGGGGTGATGTGGCGGTTTCACTCCCACGCTCATCGCCACTAGACGGCGCATAGGATCGAGACTTGACTTTCTCGCAAGTACTCCAAGAGCCTTCCTATTCATATATATAGTTCCTGTCCATCCCTTCCTTACATCCCCGCGTCTAAGGCAAGGGCCTGCTAGAACGCCTTACTGATGAGTCCACTAGCAGGTCCCGGACGAAACGTTCTCCCTCTCCTTTACTTTTCCTAGCCTCTCTACTATAGCAACCGAACCGCCAAACATGCATTATTACCCATATAATGGAGGTATTATCGCTAGAACTGTAATAATTATACTTATTACTTATATTATTAGCAATATAACGTGTATTATTACCCATATTATGCAGTTATTATCGCTAGAACTGTAATAATTATACTTATTACTTATATGATTATCAATATAACATGCATTATTACCCATATAATGGAGGTATTATCGCTAGAACTGTAATAATTATACTTATTACTTATATTATTCTCATTATAACATGCATTATTACCCATATTCTGCAGTTATTATCGCTAGAACTATAATAAATATATGTATTACTTTCATTATCATCAATATAACATGCATTATTACCCATATAATTGAGGTATTATCGCTAGAACTGTAATAATTATACTTATTACTTATATTATTATCAATATAACATGCATTATTACCCATATTATGCAGTTATTATCTCTAGAACTGTAATAATTATACTTATTACTTATATTATTATCTATATAACATGCATTATTACCCATATTATGCAGTTATTATCGCTAGAACTATAATAAATATACGTATTACTTTCATTATCATCAATATAACATGCATTATTACCCATATAATGCAGTTATTATCGCTAGAACTCTAATAATTGTACTCACTACTTATATTATTAGCAATATAACGTGCATTATTACCCATATTATGCAGTTATTATCGCTAGAACTGTAATAATTATACCTATTACTTATATCATTATCAATATAACATGCATTATTACCCATATAATGGTGGTATTATCGCTAGAACTGTAATAATTATACTTATTACTTATATTATTAGCAATATAACGTGTATTATTACCCATATTATGCAGTTATTATCGCTAGAACTGTAATAATTATACTTATTACTTATATGATTATCAATATAACATGCATTATTACCCATATAATGGAGGTATTATCGCTAGAACTGTAATAATTATACTTATTACTTATATTATTCTCAATATAACATGCATTATTACCCATACTATGCAGTTATTATCGCTAGAACTATAATAAATATACGTATTACTTTCAATATCATCAATATAACACGCATTATTACCCATATAATGGAGGTATTATCGCTAGAACTGTAATAATTATACTTATTACTTATATTATTATCAATATAACATGCATTATTACCCATATTATGCAGTTATTATCTCTAGAACCATAATAAGTATACTTATTACTCCCAATATTATCAATATAACATGCATTATTACCCATATAATGCAGTTATTATCGCTAGAACTGTAATAATTATACTTATTACTTATATTATTAGCAATATAACGTGCATTATTACCCATATAATGCAGTTATTATCGCTAGAACTGTAATAATTATACTTATTACTTATATTATTATCAATATAACATGCATTATTACCCATATAATGGAGGTATTATCGCAAGAACTGTAATAATTATACTTATTACTTATACTATTAGCAATATAACGTGCATTATTACCCATATAATGAAGTTATTATCGCCAGAACTGTAATAATTATACTTATTACTTATATTATTCTCATTATAACATGCATTATTACCCATATTATGCAGTTATTATCGCTAGAACTATAATAAATATACGTATTACTTTCATTATCATCAATATAACATGCATTATTACCCATATAATTGAGGTATTATCGCTAGAACTGTAATAATTATACTTATTACTTATATTATTATCAATATAACATGCATTATTACCCATATTATGCAGTTATTATCTCTAGAACTGTAATAATTATACTTATTACTTATATTATTATCAATATAACATGCATTATTACCCATATTATGCAGTTATTATCGCTAGAACTATAATAAATATACGTATTACTTTCATTATCATCAATATAACATGCATTATTACCCATATTATGCTGTTATTATCGATAGAACTGTAATAAATATACCTATTACTTTTATTATTATCAATATAACATGCACTATTTGCCATATTTTACTATTATTATCGCTAGAACTATAATAATTATACTTATTACTCCCGATATTATCAATATAACATGCACTATTACCCATACAATGCAGTTATTATCGCTAGAACTGTAATAATTATACTTATTACTTATATTATTAGCAATATAACGTGCATTATTACCCATATAATGGAGGTATTATCGCAAGAACTGTAATAATTATACTTATTACTTATACTATTAGCAATATAACGTGCATTATTACCCATATAATGAAGTTATTATCGCCAGAACTGTAATAATTATACTTATTACTTATATTATTCTCAATATAACATGCATTATTACCCATATTATGCAGTTATTATCGCAAGAACTATAATAAATATACGTATTACTTTCATTATCATCAATACAACATGCATTATTACCCATATAATGGAGGTATTATCGCTAGAACTGTAATAATTATACTTATTACTTATATTATTATCAATATAACATGCATTATTACCCATATTATGCAGTTATTATCGCTAGAACTGTAATAATTATACTTATTACTTATATTATTATCAATATAACATGCATTATTACCCATATAATGGAGGTATTATCGCAAGAACTGTAATAATTATACTTATTAAATACTATTAGCAATATAACATGCATTATTACCCATATAATGCAGTTATTATCGCTAGAACTGTAATAATTATACTTATTACTTATATTGTTAGCAATATAACGTGCATTATTACCCATATAATGCAGTTATTATCGCTAGAACTGTAATAATTATACTTATTACTTATATTATTATCAATATAACATGCATTATTACCCATATTATGCAGTTATTATCTCTAGAACCATAATAAATATACTTATTACTCCCAATATTGTCAATATAACATGCATTATTACCCATATAATGCAGTTATTATCGACAGAAGTATAATAAATATACTTATTACTTTTATTATTATCAATATTACATGCACTATTAGCCATATTTTACTATTATTATCGCTAGAACTATAATAATTATACTTATTACTCCCGATATTATCAATATAACATGCATTATTACCAATATAATGCAGTTATTATCGCTAGAACTGTAATAATTACACTTATTACTTATATTGTTAGCAATATAACGTGCATTATTACCCATATAATGCAGTTATTATCGCTAGAACTGTAATAATTATACTTATTACTTATATTATTATCAATATAACATGCATTATTACCCATATAATGCAGTTATTATCGCTAGAACTCTAATAATTGTACTCATTACTTATATTATTAGCAATATAACGTGCATTATTACCCATATTATGCAGTTATTATGGCTAGAACTGTAATAATTATACCTATTACTTATATCATTATCAATATAACATGCATTATTACCCATATAATGGAGGTATTATCGCTAGAACTGTAATAATTATACTTATTACTTATATTATTAGCAATATAACGTGTATTATTACCCATATTATCCAGTTATTATCGCTAGAACTGTAATAATTATACTTATTACTTATATGATTATCAATATAACATGCATTATTACCCATATAATGGAGGTATTATCGCTAGAACTGTAATAATTATACTTATTACTTATATTATTCTCAATATAACATGCATTATTACCCATACTATGCAGTTATTATCGCTAGAACTATAATAAATATACGTATTACTTTCAATATCATCAATATAACACGCATTATTACCCATATAATGCAGTTATTATCGCTAGAACTGTAATAATTGTACTTATTACTTATATTATTATCAATATAACATGCATTATTACCCATATAATGCAGTTATTAGCGCTAGAACTCTAATAATTGTACTCATTACTTATATTATTAGCAATATAACGTGCATTATTACCCATATTATGCAGTTATTATCGCTAGAACTGTAATAATTATACCTATTACTTATATCATTATCAATATAACATGCATTATTACCCATATAATGGAGGTATTATCGCTAGAACTGTAATAATTATACTTATTACTTATATTATTAGCAATATAACGTGTATTATTACCCATATTATGCAGTTATTATCGCTAGAACTGTAATAATTATACTTATTACTTATATGATTATCAATATAACATGCATTATTACCCATATAATGGAGGTATTATCGCTAGAACTGTAATAATTATACTTATTACTTATATTATTCTCAATATAACATGCATTATTACCCATACTATGCAGTTATTATCGCTAGAACTATAATAAATATACGTATTACTTTCAATATCATCAATATAACACGCATTATTACCCATATAATGGAGGTATTATCGCTAGAACTGTAATAATTATACTTATTACTTATATTATTATCAATATAACATGCATTATTACCCATATTATGCAGTTATTATCTCTAGAACCATAATAAGTATACTTATTACTCCCAATATTATCAATATAACATGCATTATTACCCATATAATGCAGTTATTATCGCTAGAACTGTAATAATTATACTTATTACTTATATTATTAGCAATATAACGTGCATTATTACCCATATAATGCAGTTGTTATCGCTAGAACTGTAATAATTATACTTATTACTCCCAATATTATCAATATAACATGCATTATTACCCATATTATGCAGTTATTATCGATAGAACTGTAATACATATACTTATTACTTTTATTATTATCAATATAACATGCACTATTTGCCATATTTTACTATTATTATCGCTAGAACTATAATAATTATACTTATTACTCCCGATATTATCAATATAACATGCATTATTACCCATATAATGCAGTTATTATCGCTAGAACTGTAATAATTATACTTATTACTTATATTATTAGCAATATAACGTGCATTATTACCCATATAATGCAGTTATTATCGCTAGAACTGTAATAATTATACTTATTACTTATATTATTATCAATATAACATGCATTATTACCCATATAATGGAGGTATTATCGCTAGAACTGTAATAATTATACTTATTACTTATATGATTATCAATATAACATGCATTATTACCCATATAATGGAGGTATTATCGCTAGAACTGTAATAATTATACTTATTACTTATATTATTCTCAATATAACATGCATTATTACCCATACTATGCAGTTATTATCGCTAGAACTATAATAAATATACGTATTACTTTCAATATCATCAATATAACACGCATTATTACCCATATAATGGAGGTATTATCGCTAGAACTGTAATAATTATACTTATTACTTATATTATTATCAATATAACATGCATTATTACCCATATTATGCAGTTATTATCTCTAGAACCATAATAAGTATACTTATTACTCCCAATATTATCAATATAACATGCATTATTACCCATATAATGCAGTTATTATCGATAGAACTGTAATACATATACTTATTACTTTTATTATTATCAATATAACATGCACTATTTGCCATATTTTACTATTATTATCGCTAGAACTATAATAATTATACTTATTACTCCCGATATTATCAATATAACATGCATTATTACCCATATAATGCAGTTATTATCGCTAGAACTGTAATAATTATACTTATTACTTATATTATTAGCAATATAACGTGCATTATTACCCATATAATGCAGTTATTATCGCTAGAACTCTAATAATTGTACTCATTACTTATATTATTAGCAATATAACGTGCATTATTACCCATATTATGCAGTTATTATGGCTAGAACTGTAATAATTATACCTATTACTTATATCATTATCAATATAACATGCATTATTACCCATATAATGGAGGTATTATCGCTAGAACTGTAATAATTATACTTATTACTTATATTATTAGCAATATAACGTGTATTATTACCCATATTATCCAGTTATTATCGCTAGAACTGTAATAATTATACTTATTACTTATATGATTATCAATATAACATGCATTATTACCCATATAATGGAGGTATTATCGCTAGAACTGTAATAATTATACTTATTACTTATATTATTCTCAATATAACATGCATTATTACCCATACTATGCAGTTATTATCGCTAGAACTATAATAAATATACGTATTACTTTCAATATCATCAATATAACACGCATTATTACCCATATAATGCAGTTATTATCGCTAGAACTGTAATAATTGTACTTATTACTTATATTATTATCAATATAACATGCATTATTACCCATATAATGCAGTTATTAGCGCTAGAACTCTAATAATTGTACTCATTACTTATATTATTAGCAATATAACGTGCATTATTACCCATATTATGCAGTTATTATCGCTAGAACTGTAATAATTATACCTATTACTTATATCATTATCAATATAACATGCATTATTACCCATATAATGGAGGTATTATCGCTAGAACTGTAATAATTATACTTATTACTTATATTATTAGCAATATAACGTGTATTATTACCCATATTATGCAGTTATTATCGCTAGAACTGTAATAATTATACTTATTACTTATATGATTATCAATATAACATGCATTATTACCCATATAATGGAGGTATTATCGCTAGAACTGTAATAATTATACTTATTACTTATATTATTCTCAATATAACATGCATTATTACCCATACTATGCAGTTATTATCGCTAGAACTATAATAAATATACGTATTACTTTCAATATCATCAATATAACACGCATTATTACCCATATAATGGAGGTATTATCGCTAGAACTGTAATAATTATACTTATTACTTATATTATTATCAATATAACATGCATTATTACCCATATTATGCAGTTATTATCTCTAGAACCATAATAAGTATACTTATTACTCCCAATATTATCAATATAACATGCATTATTACCCATATAATGCAGTTATTATCGCTAGAACTGTAATAATTATACTTATTACTTATATTATTAGCAATATAACGTGCATTATTACCCATATAATGCAGTTGTTATCGCTAGAACTGTAATAATTATACTTATTACTCCCAATATTATCAATATAACATGCATTATTACCCATATTATGCAGTTATTATCGATAGAACTGTAATACATATACTTATTACTTTTATTATTATCAATATAACATGCACTATTTGCCATATTTTACTATTATTATCGCTAGAACTATAATAATTATACTTATTACTCCCGATATTATCAATATAACATGCATTATTACCCATATAATGCAGTTATTATCGCTAGAACTGTAATAATTATACTTATTACTTATATTATTAGCAATATAACGTGCATTATTACCCATATAATGCAGTTATTATCGCTAGAACTGTAATAATTATACTTATTACTTATATTATTATCAATATAACATGCATTATTACCCATATAATGGAGGTATTATCGCTAGAACTGTAATAATTATACTTATTACTTATATGATTATCAATATAACATGCATTATTACCCATATAATGGAGGTATTATCGCTAGAACTGTAATAATTATACTTATTACTTATATTATTCTCAATATAACATGCATTATTACCCATACTATGCAGTTATTATCGCTAGAACTATAATAAATATACGTATTACTTTCAATATCATCAATATAACACGCATTATTACCCATATAATGGAGGTATTATCGCTAGAACTGTAATAATTATACTTATTACTTATATTATTATCAATATAACATGCATTATTACCCATATTATGCAGTTATTATCTCTAGAACCATAATAAGTATACTTATTACTCCCAATATTATCAATATAACATGCATTATTACCCATATAATGCAGTTATTATCGATAGAACTGTAATACATATACTTATTACTTTTATTATTATCAATATAACATGCACTATTTGCCATATTTTACTATTATTATCGCTAGAACTATAATAATTATACTTATTACTCCCGATATTATCAATATAACATGCATTATTACCCATATAATGCAGTTATTATCGCTAGAACTGTAATAATTATACTTATTACTTATATTATTAGCAATATAACGTGCATTATTACCCATATAATGCAGTTATTATCGCTAGAACTGTAATAATTATACTTATTACTTATATTATTATCAATATAACATGCATTATTACCCATATAATGGAGGTATTATCGCTAGAACTGTAATAATTATACCTATTACTTATACTATTAGCAATATAACGTGCATTATTACCCATATAATGCAGTTATTATCGCCAGAACTGTAATAATTATACTTATTACTTATATTATTCTCAATATAACATGCATTATTACCCATATTATGCAGTTATTATCGCAAGAACTATAATAAATATACGTATTACTTTCATTATCATCAATACAACATGCATTATTACCCATATAATGGAGGTATTATCGCTAGAACTGTAATAATTATACTTATTACTTATATTATTATCAATATAACATGCATTATTACCCATATTATGCAGTTATTATCGCTAGAACTGTAATAATTATACTTATTACTTATATTATTATCAATATAACATGCATTATTACCCATATAATGGAGGTATTATCGCAAGAACTGTAATAATTATACTTATTAAATACTATTAGCAATATAACATGCATTATTACCCATATAATGCAGTTATTATCGCTAGAACTGTAATAATTATACTTATTACTTATATTGTTAGCAATATAACGTGCATTATTACCCATATAATGCAGTTATTATCGCTAGAACTGTAATAATTATACTTATTACTTATATTATTATCAATATAACATGCATTATTACCCATATTATGCAGTTATTATCGCAAGAACTATAATAAATATACGTATTACTTTCATTATCATCAATACAACATGCATTATTACCCATATAATGTAGGTATTATCGCTAGAACTGTAATAATTATACTTATTACTTATATTATTATCAATATAACATGCATTATTACCCATATTATGCAGTTATTATCTCTAGAACCATAATAAGTATACTTATTACTCCCAATATTATCAATATAACATGCATTATTACCCATATAATGCAGTTATTATCGCTAGAACTGTAATAATTATACTTATTACTTATATTATTAGCAATATAACGTGCATTATTACCCATATAATGCAGTTATTATCGCTAGAACTGTAATAATTATACTTATTACTTATATTATTATCAATATAACATGCATTATTACCCATATAATGGAGGTATTATCGCAAGAACTGTAATAATTATACTTATTACTTATACTATTAGCAATATAACGTGCATTATTACCCATATAATGAAGTTATTATCGCCAGAACTGTAATAATTATACTTATTACTTATATTATTCTCATTATAACATGCATTATTACCCATATTATGCAGTTATTATCGCTAGAACTATAATAAATATACGTATTACTTTCATTATCATCAATATAACATGCATTATTACCCATATAATTGAGGTATTATCGCTAGAACTGTAATAATTATACTTATTACTTATATTATTATCAATATAACATGCATTATTACCCATATTATGCAGTTATTATCTCTAGAACTGTAATAATTATACTTATTACTTATATTATTATCAATATAACATGCATTATTACCCATATTATGCAGTTATTATCGCTAGAACTATAATAAATATACGTATTACTTTCATTATCATCAATATAACATGCATTATTACCCATATTATGCTGTTATTATCGATAGAACTGTAATAAATATACCTATTACTTTTATTATTATCAATATAACATGCACTATTTGCCATATTTTACTATTATTATCGCTAGAACTATAATAATTATACTTATTACTCCCGATATTATCAATATAACATGCATTATTACCCATACAATGCAGTTATTATCGCTAGAACTGTAATAATTATACTTATTACTTATATTATTAGCAATATAACGTGCATTATTACCCATATAATGCAGTTATTACCGCTAGAACAGTAATAATTATACTTATTACTTATATTATTATCAATATAACATGCATTATTACCCATATAATGGAGGTATTATCGCAAGAACTGTAATAATTATAGTTATTACTTATACTATTAGCAATATAACGTGCATTATTACCCATATAATGAAGTTATTATCGCCAGAACTGTAATAATTATACTTATTACTTATATTATTCTGATTATAACATGCATTATTACCCATATTATGCAGTTATTATCGCAAGAACTGTAATAATTATACTTATTACTTATACTATTAGCAATATAACGTGCATTATTAACCATATAATGCAGTTATTATCGCCAGAACTGTAATAATTATACTTATTACTTATATTATTCTCATTATAACATGCATTATTACCCATATTATGCAGTTATTATCGCTAGAACTATAATAAATATACGTATTACTTTCATTATCATCAATGAAACATGCATTATTACCCATATAATTGAGGTATTATCGCTAGAACTGTAATAATTATACTTATTACTTATATTATTATCAATATAACATGCATTATTACCCATATTATGCAGTTATTATCGCTAGAACTATAATAAATATACGTATTACTTTCATTATCATCAATATAACATGCATTATTACCCATATTATGCTGTTATTATCGATAGAACTGTAATAAATATACGTATTACTTTCATTATCATCAATATAACATGCATTATTACCCATATAATTGAGGTATTATCGCTAGAACTGTAATAATTATACTTATTACTTATATTATTAGCAATATAACGTGCATTATTACCCATATAATGCAGTTATTATCGCTAGATCTGTAATAATTATACTTATTACTTATATTGTTAGCAATATAACGTGCATTATTCCCATATAATGCAGTTATTATCGCTAGAACTGTAATAATTATACTTATTACTTATATTATTATCAATATAACATGCACTATTTGCCATATTTTACTATTATTATCGCTAGAACTATAATAATTATACTTATTACACCCGATATTATCAATATAACATGCATTATTACCCATATAATTGAGGTATTATCGCTAGAACTGTAATAATTATACTTATTACTTATATTATTATCAATATAACATGCATTATTACCCATATTATGCAGTTATTATCTCTAGAACTGTAATAATTATACTTATTACTTATATTATTATCAATATAACATGCATTATTACCCATATTATGCAGTTATTATCGCTAGAACTATAATAAATATACGTATTACTTTCATTATCATCAATATAACATGCATTATTACCCATATTATGCTGTTATTATCGATAGAACTGTAATAAATATACGTATTACTTTCATTATCATCAATATAACATGCATTATTACCCATATAATTGAGGTATTATCGCTAGAACTGTAATAATTATACTTATTACTTATATTATTAGCAATATAACGTGCATTATTACCCATATAATGCAGTTATTATCGCTAGAACTGTAATAATTATACTTATTACTTATATTGTTAGCAATATAACGTGCATTATTCCCATATAATGCAGTTATTATCGCTAGAACTGTAATAATTATACTTATTACTTATATTATTATCAATATAACATGCACTATTTGCCATATTTTACTATTATTATCGCTAGAACTATAATAATTATACTTATTACACCCGATATTATCAATATAACATGCATTATTACCCATATTATGCAGTTATTATCTCTAGAACTGTAATAATTATACTTATTACTTATATTATTATCAATATAACATGCATTATTACCCATATTATGCAGTTATTATCGCTAGAACTATAATAAATATACGTATTACTTTCATTATCATCAATATAACATGCATTATTACCCATATTATGCTGTTATTATCGATAGAACTGTAATAAATATACGTATTACTTTCATTATCATCAATATAACATGCATTATTACCCATATAATTGAGGTATTATCGCTAGAACTGTAATAATTATACTTATTACTTATATTGTTAGCAATATAACGTGCATTATTCCCATATAATGCAGTTATTATCGCTAGAACTGTAATAATTATACTTATTACTTATATTATTATCAATATAACATGCACTATTTGCCATATTTTACTATTATTATCGCTAGAACTATAATAATTATACTTATTACACCCGATATTATCAATATAACATGCATTATTACCCATATAATGCAGTTATTATCGCTAGAACTGTAATAATTATACTTATTACTTATATAATTAGCAATATAACGTGCATTATTACCCATATAATGCAGTTATTATCGATAGAACTGTAATAAATATACGTATTACTTTCATTATCATCAATATAACATGCATTATTACCCATATAATTGAGGTATTATCGCTAGAACTGTAATAATTATACTTATTACTTATATTATTATCAATATAACATGCATTATTACCCATATAATGGAGGTATTATCGCAAGTACTGTAATAATTATACTTATTACTTATACTATTAGCAATATAACGTGCATTATTAACCATATAATGCAGTTATTATCGCCAGAACTGTAACAATTATACTTATTACTTATATTATTCTCATTATAACATGCATTATTACCCATATTATGCAGTTATTATCGCTAGAACTGTAATAAATATACTTATTACTTTTATTATTATCAATATAACATGCACTATTTGCCATATTTTACAATTATTATCGCTAGAACTATAATAATTATACTTATTACTCCCGATATTATCAATATAACATGCATTATTACCCATATAATGCAGTTATTATCGCTAGAACTGTAATAATTATACTTATTACTTATATTATTAGCAATATAACGTGCATTATTACCCATATAATGCAGTTATTATCGCTAGAGCAGTAATAATTATACTTATTACTTATATTATTATCAATATAACATGCATTATTACCCATATAATGGAGGTATTATCGCAAGAACTGTAATAATTATACTTATTACTTATACTATTAGCAATATAACGTGCATTATTAACCATATAATGCAGTTATTATCGCCAGAACTGTAATAATTATACTTATTACTTATATTATTCTCATTATAACATGCATTATTACCCATATTATGCAGTTATTATCGCTAGAACTATAATAAATATACGTATTACTTTCATTATCATCAATGAAACATGCATTATTACCCATATAATTGAGGTATTATCGCTAGAACTGTAATAATTATACTTATTACTTATATTATTATCAATATAACATGCATTATTACCCATATTATGCAGTTATTATCGCTAGAACTATAATAAATATACGTATTACTTTCATTATCATCAATATAACATGCATTATTACCCATATTATGCTGTTATTATCGATAGAACTGTAATAAATATACGTATTACTTTCATTATCATCAATATAACATGCATTATTACCCATATAATTGAGGTATTATCGCTAGAACTGTAATAATTATACTTATTACTTATATTATTAGCAATATAACGTGCATTATTACCCATATAATGCAGTTATTATCGCTAGATCTGTAATAATTATACTTATTACTTATATTGTTAGCAATATAACGTGCATTATTCCCATATAATGCAGTTATTATCGCTAGAACTGTAATAATTATACTTATTACTTATATTATTATCAATATAACATGCACTATTTGCCATATTTTACTATTATTATCGCTAGAACTATAATAATTATACTTATTACACCCGATATTATCAATATAACATGCATTATTACCCATATAATTGAGGTATTATCGCTAGAACTGTAATAATTATACTTATTACTTATATTATTATCAATATAACATGCATTATTACCCATATTATGCAGTTATTATCTCTAGAACTGTAATAATTATACTTATTACTTATATTATTATCAATATAACATGCATTATTACCCATATTATGCAGTTATTATCGCTAGAACTATAATAAATATACGTATTACTTTCATTATCATCAATATAACATGCATTATTACCCATATTATGCTGTTATTATCGATAGAACTGTAATAAATATACGTATTACTTTCATTATCATCAATATAACATGCATTATTACCCATATAATTGAGGTATTATCGCTAGAACTGTAATAATTATACTTATTACTTATATTATTAGCAATATAACGTGCATTATTACCCATATAATGCAGTTATTATCGCTAGAACTGTAATAATTATACTTATTACTTATATTGTTAGCAATATAACGTGCATTATTCCCATATAATGCAGTTATTATCGCTAGAACTGTAATAATTATACTTATTACTTATATTATTATCAATATAACATGCACTATTTGCCATATTTTACTATTATTATCGCTAGAACTATAATAATTATACTTATTACACCCGATATTATCAATATAACATGCATTATTACCCATATAATGCAGTTATTATCGCTAGAACTGTAATAATTATACTTATTACTTATATAATTAGCAATATAACGTGCATTATTACCCATATAATGCAGTTATTATCGATAGAACTGTAATAAATATACGTATTACTTTCATTATCATCAATATAACATGCATTATTACCCATATAATTGAGGTATTATCGCTAGAACTGTAATAATTATACTTATTACTTATATTATTATCAATATAACATGCATTATTACCCATATAATGGAGGTATTATCGCAAGTACTGTAATAATTATACTTATTACTTATACTATTAGCAATATAACGTGCATTATTAACCATATAATGCAGTTATTATCGCCAGAACTGTAACAATTATACTTATTACTTATATTATTCTCATTATAACATGCATTATTACCCATATTATGCAGTTATTATCGCTAGAACTGTAATAAATATACTTATTACTTTTATTATTATCAATATAACATGCACTATTTGCCATATTTTACAATTATTATCGCTAGAACTATAATAATTATACTTATTACTCCCGATATTATCAATATAACATGCATTATTACCCATATAATGCAGTTATTATCGCTAGAACTGTAATAATTATACTTATTACTTATATTATTAGCAATATAACGTGCATTATTACCCATATAATGCAGTTATTATCGCTAGAGCAGTAATAATTATACTTATTACTTATATTATTATCAATATAACATGCATTATTACCCATATAATGGAGGTATTATCGCAAGAACTGTAATAATTATACTTATTACTTATACTATTAGCAATATAACGTGCATTATTAACCATATAATGCAGTTATTATCGCCAGAACTGTAATAATTATACTTATTACTTATATTATTCTCATTATAACATGCATTATTACCCATATTATGCAGTTATTATCGCTAGAACTATAATAAATATACGTATTACTTTCATTATCATCAATATAACATGCATTATTACCCATATTATGCTGTTATTATCGATAGAACTGTAATAAATATACTTATTACTTTTATTATTATCAATATAACATGCACTACTTGCCATATTTTACTATTATTATCGCTAGAACTATAATAATTATACTTATTACTCCCGATATTATCAATATAACATGCATTATTACCCATATAATGCAGTTATTATCGCTAGAACTGAAATAATTATACTTATTACTTATATTATTATCAATATAACATGCACTATTTGCCATATTTTACTATTATTATCGCTAGAACTATAATAATTATACTTATTACACCCGATATTATCAATATAACATGCATTATTACCCATATAATGCAGTTATTATCGCTAGAACTGTAATAATTATACTTATTACTCCCGATATTATCAATATAACATGCATTATTACCCATATAATGCAGTTATTATCGCTAGAACTGTAATAATTATACTTATTACTTATATTATTAGCAATATAACGTGCATTATTACCCATATAATGCAGTTATTATCGCCAGAACTGTAATAATTATACTTATTACTTATATTATTATCAATATAACATGCATTATTACCCATATAATGGAGGTATTATCGCAAGAACTGTAATAATTATACTTATTACTTATACTATTAGCAATATAACGTGCATTATTAACCATATAATGCAGTTATTATCGCCAGAACTGTAATAATTATACTTATTACTTATATTATTCTCATTATAACATGCATTATTACCCATATTATGCAGTTATTATCGCTAGAACTATAATAAATATACGTATTACTTTCATTATCATCAATATAACATGCATTATTACCCATATAATTGAGGTATTATCGCTAGAACTGTAATAATTATACTTATTACTTATATTATTAGCAATATAACGTGCATTATTACCCATATAATGCAGTTATTATCGCTAGAACTGTAATAATTATACTTATTACTTATATTATTATCAATATAACATGCATTATTACCCATATAATGGAGGTATTATCGCAAGAACTGTAATAATTATACTTATTACTTATACTATTAGCAATATAACGTGCATTATTACCCATATAATGAAGTTATTATCGCCAGAACTGTAATAATTATACTTATTACTTATATTATTCTCATTATAACATGCATTATTACCCATATTATGCAGTTATTATCGCTAGAACTATAATAAATATACGTATTACTTTCATTATCATCAATATAACATGCATTATTACCCATATAATTGAGGTATTATCGCTAGAACTGTAATAATTATACTTATTACTTATATTATTATCAATATAACATGCATTATTACCCATATTATGCAGTTATTATCTCTAGAACTGTAATAATTATACTTATTACTTATATTATTATCAATATAACATGCATTATTACCCATATTATGCAGTTATTATCGCTAGAACTATAATAAATATACGTATTACTTTCATTATCATCAATATAACATGCATTATTACCCATATTATGCTGTTATTATCGATAGAACTGTAATAAATATACCTATTTCTTTTATTATTATCAATATAACATGCACTATTTGCCATATTTTACTATTATTATCGCTAGAACTATAATAATTATACTTATTACTCCCGATATTATCAATATAACATGCATTATTACCCATACAATGCAGTTATTATCGCTAGAACTGTAATAATTATACTTATTACTTATATTATTAGCAATATAACGTGCATTATTACCCATATAATGCAGTTATTACCGCTAGAACAGTAATAATTATACTTATTACTTATATTATTATCAATATAACATGCATTATTACCCATATTATGCAGTTATTATCTCTAGAACCATAATAAGTATACTTATTACTCCCAATATTATCAATATAACATGCATTATTACCCATATAATGCAGTTATTATCGCTAGAACTGTAATAATTATACTTATTACTCATATTGTTAGCAATGTAACGTGCATTATTACCCATATAATGAAGTTATTATCGCTAGAACTGTAATAATTATACTTATTACTCATATTGTTAGCAATATAACGTGCATTATTACCCATATAATGAAGTTATTATCGCTAGAACTGTAATAATTATACTTATTACTTATATTATTATCAATATAGCATGCATTATTACCCATATTATGCAGTTATTATCTCTAGAACCATAATAAGTATACTTATTACTCCCAATATTATCAATATAACATGCATTATTAACCATATAATGCAGTTATTATCGCCAGAACTGTAATAATTATACTTATTACTTATATTATTCTCATTATAACATGCATTATTACCCATATTATGCAGTTATTATCGCTAGAACTATAATAAATATACGTATTACTTTCATTATCATCAATATAACATGCATTATTACCCATATAATTGAGGTATTATCGCTAGAACTGTAATAATTATACTTATTACTTATATTATTATCAATATAACATGCATTATTACCCATATTATGCAGTTATTATCTCTAGAACTGTAATAATTATACTTATTACTTATATTATTATCAATATAACATGCATTATTACCCATATTATGCAGTTATTATCGCTAGAACTATAATAAATATACGTATTACTTTCATTATCATCAATATACCATGCATTATTACCCATATTATGCTGTTATTATCGATAGAACTGTAATAAATATACGTATTACTTTCATTATCATCAATATAACATGCATTATTACCCATATAATTGAGGTATTATCGCTAGAACTGTAATAATTATACTTATTACTTATATTATTAGCAATATAACGTGCATTATTACCCATATAATGCAGTTATTATCGCTAGATCTGTAATAATTATACTTATTACTTATATTGTTAGCAATATAACGTGCATTATTCCCATATAATGCAGTTATTATCGCTAGAACTGTAATAATTATACTTATTACTTATATTATTATCAATATAACATGCACTATTTGCCATATTTTACTATTATTATCGCTAGAACTATAATAATTATACTTATTACACCCGATATTATCAATATAACATGCATTATTACCCATATAATTGAGGTATTATCGCTAGAACTGTAATAATTATACTTATTACTTATATTATTATCAATATAACATGCATTATTACCCATATTATGCAGTTATTATCTCTAGAACTGTAATAATTATACTTATTACTTATATTATTATCAATATAACATGCATTATTACCCATATTATGCAGTTATTATCGCTAGAACTATAATAAATATACGTATTACTTTCATTATCATCAATATAACATGCATTATTACCCATATTATGCTGTTATTATCGATAGAACTGTAATAAATATACGTATTACTTTCATTATCATCAATATAACATGCATTATTACCCATATAATTGAGGTATTATCGCTAGAACTGTAATAATTATACTTATTACTTATATTATTAGCAATATAACGTGCATTATTACCCATATAATGCAGTTATTATCGCTAGAACTGTAATAATTATACTTATTACTTATATTGTTAGCAATATAACGTGCATTATTCCCATATAATGCAGTTATTATCGCTAGAACTGTAATAATTATACTTATTACTTATATTATTATCAATATAACATGCACTATTTGCCATATTTTACTATTATTATCGCTAGAACTATAATAATTATACTTATTACACCCGATATTATCAATATAACATGCATTATTACCCATATAATGCAGTTATTATCGCTAGAACTGTAATAATTATACTTATTACTTATATAATTAGCAATATAACGTGCATTATTACCCATATAATGCAGTTATTATCGCTAGAACTGTAATAATTATACTTATTACTTATATTATTATCAATATAACATGCATTATTACCCATATAATGGAGGTATTATCGCAAGTACTGTAATAATTATACTTATTACTTATACTATTAGCAATATAACGTGCATTATTAACCATATAATGCAGTTATTATCGCCAGAACTGTAACAATTATACTTATTACTTATATTATTCTCATTATAACATGCATTATTACCCATATTATGCAGTTATTGTCGCTAGAACTGTAATAAATATACTTATTACTTTTATTATTATCAATATAACATGCACTATTTGCCATATTTTACTATTATTATCGCTAGAACTATAATAATTATACTTATTACTCCCGATATTATCAATATAACATGCATTATTACCCATATAATGCAGTTATTATCGCTAGAACTGTAATAATTATACTTATTACTTATATTATTAGCAATATAACGTGCATTATTACTCATATAATGCAGTTATTATCGCTAGAGCAGTAATAATTATACTTATTACTTATATTATTATCAATATAACATGCATTATTACCCATATAATGGAGGTATTATCGCAAGAACTGTAATAATTATACTTATTACTTATACTATTAGCAATATAACGTGCATTATTAACCATATAATGCAGTTATTATCGCCAGAACTGTAATAATTATACTTATTACTTATATTATTCTCATTATAACATGCATTATTACCCATATTATGCAGTTATTATCGCTAGAACTATAATAAATAAACGTATTACTTTTATTATCATCAATACAACATGCATTATTACCCATATTATGCAGTTATTATCGATAGAACTGTAATAAATATACTTATTACTTTTATTATTATCAATATAACATGCACTATTTGCCATATTTTACTATTATTATCGCTAGAACTATAATAATTATACTTATTACTCCCGATATTATCAATATAACATGCATTATTACCCATATAATGCAGTTATTATCGCTAGAACTGTAATAATTATACTTATTACTTATATTATTAGCAATATAACGTGCATTATTACCCATATAATGCAGTTATTATCGCCAGAACTGTAATAATTATACTTATTACTTATATTATTATCAATATAACATGCATTATTACCCATATAATGGAGGTATTATCGCAAGAACTGTAATAATTATACTTATTACTTATACTATTAGCAATATAACGTGCATTATTAACCATATAATGCAGTTATTATCGCCAGAACTGTAATAATTATACTTATTACTTATATTATTCTCATTATAACATGCATTATTACCCATATTATGCAGTTATTATCGCTAGAACTATAATAAATATACGTATTACTTTCATTATCATCAATATAACATGCATTATTACCCATATAATTGAGGTATTATCGCTAGAACTGTAATAATTATACTTATTACTTATATTATTATCAATATAACATGCATTATTACCCATGTTATGCAGTTATTATCTCTAGAACTGTAATAATTATACTTATTACTTATATTATTATCAATATAACATGCATTATTACCCATATTATGCAGTTCTTATCGCTAGAACTATAATAAATATACGTATTACTTTCATTATCATCAATATAACATGCATTATTACCCATATTATGCTGTTATTATCGATAGAACTGTAATAAATATACGTATTACTTTCATTATCATCAATATAACATGCATTATTACCCATATAATTGAGGTATTATCGCTAGAACTGTAATAATTATACTTATTACTTATATTATTAGCAATATAACGTGCATTATTACCCATATAATGCAGTTATTATCGCTAGAACTGTAATAATTATACTTATTACTTATATTGTTAGCAATATAACGTGCATTATTCCCATATAATGCAGTTATTATCGCTAGAACTGTAATAATTATACTTATTACTTATATTATTATCAATATAACATGCACTATTTGCCATATTTTACTATTATTATCGCTAGAACTATAATAATTATACTTATTACACCCGATATTATCAATATAACATGCATTATTACCCATATAATGCAGTTATTATCGCTAGAACTGTAATAATTATACTTATTACTTATATTATTAGCAATATAACGTGCATTATTACCCATATAATGCAGTTATTATCGCTAGAACTGTAATAATTATACTTATTACTTATATTATTATCAATATAACATGCATTATTACCCATATAATGGAGGTATTATCGCAAGTACTGTAATAATTATACTTATTACTTATACTATTAGCAATATAGCATGCATTATTAACCATATAATGCAGTTATTATCGCCAGAACTGTAACAATTATACTTATTACTTATATTATTCTCATTATAACATGCATTATTACCCATATTATGCAGTTATTATCGCTAGAACTATAATAAATATACGTATTACTTTCATTATCATCAATATAACATGCATTATTACCCATACAATTGAGGTATTATCGCTAGAACTGTAATAATTATACTTATTACTTATATTATTATCAATATAACATGCATTATTACCCATATTATGCAGTTATTATCGCTAGAACTATAATAAATATACGTATTACTTTTATTATCATCAATATAACATGCATTATTACCCATATTATGCTGTTATTATCGATAGAACTGTAATAAATATACTTATTACTTTTATTATTATCAATATAACATGCACTATTTGCCATATTTTACTATTATTATCGCTAGAACTATAATAATTATACTTATTACTCCCGATATTATCAATATAACATGCATTATTACCCATATAATGCAGTTATTATCGCTAGAACTGTAATAATTATACTTATTACTTATATTATTAGCAATATAACGTGCATTATTACCCATATAATGCAGTTATTATCGCTAGAACTGTAATAATTATACTTATTACTTAGATTATTATCAATATAACATGCATTATTACCCACATTATGCAGTTATTATCGCTAGAACTATAATAAATATACGTATTACTTTTATTATTGATAGAACTGTAGTAAATATATTTATTTCTTTTATTATTATCAATATAACATGCACTATTTGCCATATTTTACTATTATTATCGCTAGAACTATAATAATTATACTTATTACTCCCGATATTATCAATATAACATGCACTATTACCCATATAATGCAGTTATTATCGCTAGAACTGTAATAATTATACTTATTACTTATATTATTAGCAATATAACGTGCATTATTACCCATATAATGCAGTTATTATCGCTAGAACTGTAATAATTATACTTATTACTTATACTATTATCAATATAACATGCATTATTACCCATATTCTGCAGTTATTATCGCTAGAACTATAATAAATATACTTATTACTCCCAATATTATCAATATAACATGCATTATTACCCATATAATGCAGTTATTATCGCTAGAACTGTAATAATTATACTTATCACTTATATTATTATCAATATAACATGCATTATTACGCATATAATGGAGGTATTATTGCTAGAACTGTAATAATTATACTTATTACTTATATTATTATCAATATAACATGCATTATTACCCATACTATGCAGTTATTATCGCTAGAACTGTAATAATTATACTTATTACTTATATTGTTAGCAATATAACGTGCATTATTACCCATATAATGCAGTTATTATCGCTAGAATTCTAATAATTATACTTATTACTTATACTATTAGCAATATAACGTGCATTATTACCCATATAATGCAGTTATTATCGCCAGAACTGTAATAATTATACTTATTACTTATATTATTCTCAATATAACATGCATTGTTACCCATATTATGCAGTTATTATCGCTAGAACTATAATAAATATACTTATTACCCCCGATATTATCAATATAACATGCCTTATTACGCATACAATGCAGTTATTATCGCTAGAACTGTAATAAATATACTTACTACTTTCATTATCATCAATATAACATGCATTATTACCCATATTAAGAAGTTATTATCGATAGAACGATAATAAATATACTTATTACTTTTATTATTATCAATATAACATGCATTATTACCCATATAATGCAGTTATTATCGCTAGAACTGTAATAATTATACTCATTACTTATATTATTAGCAATATAACGTGCATTATTACCCGTATTATGCAGTTATTATCGCTAGAACTGTAATAATTATACTTATTACTTATATTATTATCAATATAACATGCATTATTACCCATATAATGGAGGTATTATCGCTAGAATTGTAATAATTATACTTATTACTTATACTATTAGCAATATAACGTGCATTATTACCCATATAATGCAGTTATTATCGCCATAACTGTAATAATTATACTTATTACTTATATTATTCTCAATATAACATGCATTATTACCCATATTATGCAGTTATTATCGCTAGAACTGGAATAAATATACGTATTACCTTTAGTATCATCAATATAACATGCACTATTAGCCATATTTTACTATTATTATCGCTAGAACTATAATAATTATACTTATTACTCCCGATATTATCAATATAACATGCCTTATTACGCATATAATGCAGTTATTATCGCTAGAACTGTAATAAATATACTTACTACTTTCATTATCATCAATATAACATGCATTATTACCCATATAATGCAGTTATTATCGCTAGAACTGTAATAATTATACTTATTACTTATATTATTAGCAATATAACGTGCATTATTACCCATATAATGCAGTTATTATCGCTAGAACTGTAATAATTATACTTATTACTTATACTATTATCAATATAACATGCATTATTACCCATATTCTGCAGTTACTATCGCTAGAACTATAATAAATATACTTATTACTATTAAATATTATCAATATAACATGCATTATTACCCATATAATGCAGTTATTATCGCTAGAACTGTAATAATTATACTTATTACTTATATTGTTAGCAATATAACGTGCATTATTACCCATATAATGGAGGTATTATTGCTAGAACTGTAATAATTATACTTATTACTTATATTATTAGCAATATAACGTGCATTATTACCCATATTATGCAGTTATTATCGCTAGAACTGTAATAATTGTACTCATTACTTATATTATTAGCAATATAACGTGCATTATTACCCATATTATGCAGTTATTATCGCTAGAACTGTAATAATTATACTTATTACTTATATCATTATCAATATAACATGCATTATTACCCATATAATGGAGGTATTATCGCTAGAACTGTAATAATTATACTTATTACTTATATTATTATCAATATAACATGCATTATTACCCATATTATGCAGTTATTATCGCTAGAACTGTAATAATTATACTTATTACTTATATTGTTAGCAATATAACGTGCATTATTACCCATATAATGCAGTTATTATCGCTAGAACTGTAATAATTATACTTATTACTTATATTATTATCAATATAACATGCATTATTACCCATATTATGCAGTTATTATCGCTAGAACTGTAATAATTATACTTATTACTTATATTGTTAGCAATATAACGTGCATTATTACCCATATAATGCAGTTATTATCGCTAGAACTGTAATAATTATACTTATTACTTATATTATTAGCAATATAACGTGCATTATTACCCATATAATGCAGTTATTATCGCCAGAACTGTAATAATTATACTTATTACTTATATTATTATCAATATAACATGCATTATTACCCATATAATGGAGGTATTATCGCAAGAACTGTAATAATTATACTTATTACTTATACTATTAGCAATATAACGTGCATTATTAACCATATAATGCAGTTATTATCGCCAGAACTGTAATAATTATACTTATTACTTATATTATTCTCATTATAACATGCATTATTACCCATATTATGCAGTTATTATCGCTAGAACTATAATAAATATACGTATTACTTTCATTATCATCAATATAACATGCATTATTACCCATATTATGCTGTTATTATCGATAGAACTGTAATAAATATACGTATTACTTTCATTATCATCAATATAACATGCATTATTACCCATATAATTGAGGTATTATCGCTAGAACTGTAATAATTATACTTATTACTTATATTATTAGCAATATAACGTGCATTATTACCCATATAATGCAGTTATTATCGCTAGAACTGTAATAATTATACTTATTACTTATATTGTTAGCAATATAACGTGCATTATTCCCATATAATGCAGTTATTATCGCTAGAACTGTAATAATTATACTTATTACTTATATTATTATCAATATAACATGCACTATTTGCCATATTTTACTATTATTATCGCTAGAACTATAATAATTATACTTATTACACCCGATATTATCAATATAACATGCATTATTACCCATATAATGCAGTTATTATCGCTAGAACTGTAATAATTATACTTATTACTTATATTATTAGCAATATAACGTGCATTATTACCCATATAATGCAGTTATTATCGCTAGAACTGTAATAATTATACTTATTACTTATATTATTATCAATATAACATGCATTATTACCCATATAATGGAGGTATTATCGCAAGTACTGTAATAATTATACTTATTACTTATACTATTAGCAATATAGCATGCATTATTAACCATATAATGCAGTTATTATCGCCAGAACTGTAACAATTATACTTATTACTTATATTATTCTCATTATAACATGCATTATTACCCATATTATGCAGTTATTATCGCTAGAACTATAATAAATATACGTATTACTTTCATTATCATCAATATAACATGCATTATTACCCATACAATTGAGGTATTATCGCTAGAACTGTAATAATTATACTTATTACTTATATTATTATCAATATAACATGCATTATTACCCATATTATGCAGTTATTATCTCTAGAACTGTAATAATTATACTTATTACTTATATTATTATCAATATAACATGCATTATTACCCATATTATGCAGTTATTATCGCTAGAACTATAATAAATATACGTATTACTTTTATTATCATCAATATAACATGCATTATTACCCATATTATGCTGTTATTATCGATAGAACTGTAATAAATATACTTATTACTTTTATTATTATCAATATAACATGCACTATTTGCCATATTTTACTATTATTATCGCTAGAACTATAATAATTATACTTATTACTCCCGATATTATCAATATAACATGCATTATTACCCATATAATGCAGTTATTATCGCTAGAACTGTAATAATTATACTTATTACTTATATTATTAGCAATATAACGTGCATTATTACCCATATAATGCAGTTATTATCGCTAGAACTGTAATAATTATACTTATTACTTAGATTATTATCAATATAACATGCATTATTACCCACATTATGCAGCTATTATCGCTAGAACTATAATAAATATACGTATTACTTTTATTATTGATAGAACTGTAGTAAATATATTTATTTCTTTTATTATTATCAATATAACATGCACTATTTGCCATATTTTACTATTATTATCGCTAGAACTATAATAATTATACTTATTACTCCCGATATTATCAATATAACATGCACTATTACCCATATAATGCAGTTATTATCGCTAGAACTGTAATAATTATACTTATTACTTATATTATTAGCAATATAACGTGCATTATTACCCATATAATGCAGTTATTATCGCTAGAACTGTAATAATTATACTTATTACTTATACTATTATCAATATAACATGCATTATTACCCATATTCTGCAGTTAGTATCGCTAGAACTATAATAAATATACTTATTACTCCCAATATTATCAATATAACATGCATTATTACCCATATAATGCAGTTATTATCGCTAGAACTGTAATAATTATACTTATCACTTATATTATTATCAATATAACATGCATTATTACGCATATAATGGAGGTATTATTGCTAGAACTGTAATAATTATACTTATTACTTATATTATTATCAATATAACATGCATTATTACCCATACTATGCAGTTATTATCGCTAGAACTGTAATAATTATACTTATTACTTATATTGTTAGCAATATAACGTGCATTATTACCCATATAATGCAGTTATTATCGCTAGAATTCTAATAATTATACTTATTACTTATACTATTAGCAATATAACGTGCATTATTACCCATATAATGCAGTTATTATCGCCAGAACTGTAATAATTATACTTATTACTTATATTATTCTCAATATAACATGCATTGTTACCCATATTATGCAGTTATTATCGCTAGAACTATAATAAATATACTTATTACCCCCGATATTATCAATATAACATGCCTTATTACGCATACAATGCAGTTATTATCGCTAGAACTGTAATAAATATACTTACTACTTTCATTATCATCAATATAACATGCATTATTACCCATATTAAGAAGTTATTATCGATAGAACGATAATAAATATACTTATTACTTTTATTATTATCAATATAACATGCATTATTACCCATATAATGCAGTTATTATCGCTAGAACTGTAATAATTATACTCATTACTTATATTATTAGCAATATAACGTGCATTATTACCCGTATTATGCAGTTATTATCGCTAGAACTGTAATAATTATACTTATTACTTATATTATTATCAATATAACATGCATTATTACCCATATAATGGAGGTATTATCGCTAGAATTGTAATAATTATACTTATTACTTATACTATTAGCAATATAACGTGCATTATTACCCATATAATGCAGTTATTATCGCCATAACTGTAATAATTATACTTATTACTTATATTATTCTCAATATAACATGCATTATTACCCATATTATGCAGTTATTATCGCTAGAACTAGAATAAATATACGTATTACCTTTAGTATCATCAATATAACATGCACTATTAGCCATATTTTACTATTATTATCGCTAGAACTATAATAATTATACTTATTACTCCCGATATTATCAATATAACATGCCTTATTACGCATATAATGCAGTTATTATCGCTAGAACTGTAATAAATATACTTACTACTTTCATTATCATCAATATAACATGCATTATTACCCATATAATGCAGTTATTATCGCTAGAACTGTAATAATTATACTTATTACTTATATTATTAGCAATATAACGTGCATTATTAACCATATAATTGAGGTATTATCGCTAGAACTGTAATAATTATACTTATTACTTATATTATTATCAATATAACATGCATTATTACCCATATTATGCAGTTATTATCTCTAGAACTGTAATAATTATACTTATTACTTATATTATTATCAATATAACATGCATTATTACCCATATTATGCAGTTATTATCGCTAGAACTATAATAAATATACGTATTACTTTTATTATCATCCATATAACATGCATTATTACCCATATTATGCTGTTATTATCGATAGAACTGTAATAAATATACTTATTACTTTTATTATTATCAATATAACATGCACTATTTGCCATATTTTACTATTATTATCGCTAGAACTATAATAATTATACTTATTACTCCCGATATTATCAATATAACATGCATTATTACCCATATAATGCAGTTATTATCGCTAGAACTGTAATAATTATACTTATTACTTATATTATTAGCAATATAACGTGCATTATTACCCATATAATGCAGTTATTATCGCTAGAACTGTAATAATTATACTTATTACTTAGATTATTATCAATATAACATGCATTATTACCCATATAATGGAGGTATTATCGCTAGAATTGTAATAATTATACTTATTACTTATACTATTAGCAATATAACGTGCATTATTACCCATATAATGCAGTTATTATCGCCATAACTGTAATAATTATACTTATTACTTATATTATTCTCAATATAACATGCATTATTACCCATATTATGCAGTTATTATCGCTAGAACTGGAATAAATATACGTATTACCTTTAGTATCATCAATATAACATGCACTATTAGCCATATTTTACTATTATTATCGCTAGAACTATAATAATTATACTTATTACTCCCGATATTATCAATATAACATGCCTTATTACGCATATAATGCAGTTATTATCGCTAGAACTGTAATAAATATACTTACTACTTTCATTATCATCAATATAACATGCATTATTACCCATATAATGCAGTTATTATCGCTAGAACTGTAATAATTATACTTATTACTTATATTATTAGCAATATAACGTGCATTATTACCCATATAATGCAGTTATTATCGCTAGAACTGTAATAATTATACTTATTACTTATACTATTATGAATATAACATGCATTATTACCCATATTCTGCAGTTACTATCGCTAGAACTATAATAAATATACTTATTACTATTAAATATTATCAATATAACATGCATTATTACCCATATAATGCAGTTATTATCGCTAGAACTGTAATAATTATACTTATTACTTATATTGTTAGCAATATAACGTGCATTATTACCCATATAATGGAGGTATTATTGCTAGAACTGTAATAATTATACTTATTACTTATATTATTAGCAATATAACGTGCATTATTACCCATATTATGCAGTTATTATCGCTAGAACTGTAATAATTGTACTCATTACTTATATTATTAGCAATATAACGTGCATTATTACCCATATTATGCAGTTATTATCGCTAGAACTGTAATAATTATACTTATTACTTATATCATTATCAATATAACATGCATTATTACCCATATAATGGAGGTATTATCGCTAGAACTGTAATAATTATACTTATTACTTATATTATTATCAATATAACATGCATTATTACCCATATTATGCAGTTATTATCGCTAGAACTGTAATAATTATACTTATTACTTATATTGTTAGCAATATAACGTGCATTATTACCCATATAATGCAGTTATTATCGCTAGAACTGTAATAATTATACTTATTACTTATATTATTATCAATATAACATGCATTATTACCCATATTATGCAGTTATTATCGCTAGAACTGTAATAATTATACTTATTACTTATATTGTTAGCAATATAACGTGCATTATTACCCATATAATGCAGTTATTATCGCTAGAACTGTAATAATTATACTTATTACTTATATTATTAGCAATATAACGTGCATTATTACCCATATAATGCAGTTATTATCGCTAGAACTGTAATAATTATACTTATTACTTATATTATTATCAATATAACATGCATTATTACCCATATTCTGCAGTTACTATCGCTAGAACTATAATAAATATACTTATTACTATTAAATATTATCAATATAACATGCATTATTACCCATATAATGCAGTTATTATCGCCAGAACTGTAATAATTATACTTATTACTTATATTATTATCAATATAACATGCATTATTACCCATATAATGGAGGTATTATCGCAAGAACTGTAATAATTATACTTATTACTTATACTATTAGCAATATAACGTGCATTATTAACCATATAATGCAGTTATTATCGCCAGAACTGTAATAATTATACTTATTACTTATATTATTCTCATTATAACATGCATTATTACCCATATTATGCAGTTATTATCGCTAGAACTATAATAAATATACGTATTACTTTCATTATCATCAATATAACATGCATTATTACCCATATTATGCTGTTATTATCGATAGAACTGTAATAAATATACGTATTACTTTCATTATCATCAATATAACATGCATTATTACCCATATAATTGAGGTATTATCGCTAGAACTGTAATAATTATACTTATTACTTATATTATTAGCAATATAACGTGCATTATTACCCATATAATGCAGTTATTATCGCTAGAACTGTAATAATTATACTTATTACTTATATTGTTAGCAATATAACGTGCATTATTCCCATATAATGCAGTTATTATCGCTAGAACTGTAATAATTATACTTATTACTTATATTATTATCAATATAACATGCACTATTTGCCATATTTTACTATTATTATCGCTAGAACTATAATAATTATACTTATTACACCCGATATTATCAATATAACATGCATTATTACCCATATAATGCAGTTATTATCGCTAGAACTGTAATAATTATACTTATTACTTATATTATTAGCAATATAACGTGCATTATTACCCATATAATGCAGTTATTATCGCTAGAACTGTAATAATTATACTTATTACTTATATTATTATCAATATAACATGCATTATTACCCATATAATGGAGGTATTATCGCAAGTACTGTAATAATTATACTTATTACTTATACTATTAGCAATATAGCATGCATTATTAACCATATAATGCAGTTATTATCGCCAGAACTGTAACAATTATACTTATTACTTATATTATTCTCATTATAACATGCATTATTACCCATATTATGCAGTTATTATCGCTAGAACTATAATAAATATACGTATTACTTTCATTATCATCAATATAACATGCATTATTACCCATACAATTGAGGTATTATCGCTAGAACTGTAATAATTATACTTATTACTTATATTATTATCAATATAACATGCATTATTACCCATATTATGCAGTTATTATCTCTAGAACTGTAATAATTATACTTATTACTTATATTATTATCAATATAACATGCATTATTACCCATATTATGCAGTTATTATCGCTAGAACTGTAATAATTATACTTATCACTTATATTATTATCAATATAACATGCATTATTACGCATATAATGGAGGTATTATTGCTAGAACTGTAATAATTATACTTATTACTTATATTATTATCAATATAACATGCATTATTACCCATACTATGCAGTTATTATCGCTAGAACTGTAATAATTATACTTATTACTTATATTGTTAGCAATATAACGTGCATTATTACCCATATAATGCAGTTATTATCGCTAGAATTCTAATAATTATACTTATTACTTATACTATTAGCAATATAACGTGCATTATTACCCATATAATGCAGTTATTATCGCCAGAACTGTAATAATTATACTTATTACTTATATTATTCTCAATATAACATGCATTGTTACCCATATTATGCAGTTATTATCGCTAGAACTATAATAAATATACTTATTACCCCCGATATTATCAATATAACATGCCTTATTACGCATACAATGCAGTTATTATCGCTAGAACTGTAATAAATATACTTACTACTTTCATTATCATCAATATAACATGCATTATTACCCATATTAAGAAGTTATTATCGATAGAACGATAATAAATATACTTATTACTTTTATTATTATCAATATAACATGCATTATTACCCATATAATGCAGTTATTATCGCTAGAACTGTAATAATTATACTCATTACTTATATTATTAGCAATATAACGTGCATTATTACCCGTATTATGCAGTTATTATCGCTAGAACTGTAATAATTATACTTATTACTTATATTATTATCAATATAACATGCATTATTACCCATATAATGGAGGTATTATCGCTAGAATTGTAATAATTATACTTATTACTTATACTATTAGCAATATAACGTGCATTATTACCCATATAATGCAGTTATTATCGCCATAACTGTAATAATTATACTTATTACTTATATTATTCTCAATATAACATGCATTATTACCCATATTATGCAGTTATTATCGCTAGAACTAGAATAAATATACGTATTACCTTTAGTATCATCAATATAACATGCACTATTAGCCATATTTTACTATTATTATCGCTAGAACTATAATAATTATACTTATTACTCCCGATATTATCAATATAACATGCCTTATTACGCATATAATGCAGTTATTATCGCTAGAACTGTAATAAATATACTTACTACTTTCATTATCATCAATATAACATGCATTATTACCCATATAATGCAGTTATTATCGCTAGAACTGTAATAATTATACTTATTACTTATATTATTAGCAATATAACGTGCATTATTAACCATATAATTGAGGTATTATCGCTAGAACTGTAATAATTATACTTATTACTTATATTATTATCAATATAACATGCATTATTACCCATATTATGCAGTTATTATCTCTAGAACTGTAATAATTATACTTATTACTTATATTATTATCAATATAACATGCATTATTACCCATATTATGCAGTTATTATCGCTAGAACTATAATAAATATACGTATTACTTTTATTATCATCAATATAACATGCATTATTACCCATATTATGCTGTTATTATCGATAGAACTGTAATAAATATACTTATTACTTTTATTATTATCAATATAACATGCACTATTTGCCATATTTTACTATTATTATCGCTAGAACTATAATAATTATACTTATTACTCCCGATATTATCAATATAACATGCATTATTACCCATATAATGCAGTTATTATCGCTAGAACTGTAATAATTATACTTATTACTTATATTATTAGCAATATAACGTGCATTATTACCCATATAATGCAGTTATTATCGCTAGAACTGTAATAATTATACTTATTACTTAGATTATTATCAATATAACATGCATTATTACCCACATTATGCAGTTATTATCGCTAGAACTATAATAAATATACGTATTACTTTTATTATTGATAGAACTGTAGTAAATATATTTATTTCTTTTATTATTATCAATATAACATGCACTATTTGCCATATTTTACTATTATTATCGCTAGAACTATAATAATTATACTTATTACTCCCGATATTATCAATATAACATGCACTATTACCCATATAATGCAGTTATTATCGCTAGAACTGTAATAATTATACTTATTACTTATATTATTTGCAATATAACGTGCATTATTACCCATATAATGCAGTTATTATCGCTAGAACTGTAATAATTATACTTATTACTTATACTATTATCAATATAACATGCATTATTACCCATATTCTGCAGTTATTATCGCTAGAACTATAATAAATATACTTATTACTCCCAATATTATCAATCTAACATGCATTATTACCCATATAATGCAGTTATTATCGCTAGAACTGTAATAATTATACTTATCACTTATATTATTATCAATATAACATGCATTATTACCCATATAATGGAGGTATTATTGCTAGAACTGTAATAATTATACTTATTACTTATACTATTATCAATATAACATGCATTATTACCCATACTATGCAGTTATTATCGCTAGAACTGTAATAATTATACTTATTACTTATATTGTTAGCAATATAACGTGCATTATTACCCATATAATGCAGTTATTATCGCTACAATTCTAATAATTATACTTATTACTTATACTATTAGCAATATAACGTGCATTATTACCCATATAATGCAGTTATTATCGCCAGAACTGTAATAATTATACTTATTACTTATATTATTCTCAATATAACATGCATTGTTACCCATATTATGCAGTTATTATCGCTAGAACTATAATAAATATACTTATTACCCCCGATATTATCAATATAACATGCCTTATTACGCATATAATGCAGTTATTATCGCTAGAACTGTAATAAATATACTTACTACTTTCATTATCATCAATATAACATGCATTATTACCCATATTAAGAAGTTATTATCGATAGAACGATAATAAATATACTTATTACTTTTATTATTATCAATATAACATGCATTATTACCCATATAATGCAGTTATTATCGCTAGAACTGTAATAATTATACTCATTACTTATATTATTAGCAATATAACGTGCATTATTACCCGTATTATGCAGTTATTATCGCTAGAACTGTAATAATTATACTTATTACTTATATTATTATCAATATAACATGCATTATTACCCATATAATGGAGGTATTATCACTAGAATTGTAATAATTATACTTATTACTTATACTATTAGCAATATAACGTGCATTATTACCCATATAATGCAGTTATTATCGCCATAACTGTAATAATTATACTTATTACTTATATTATTCTCAATATAACATGCATTATTACCCATATTATGCAGTTATTATCGCTAGAACTATAATAAATATACGTATTACCTTTATTATCATCAATATAACATGCACTATTAGCCATATTTTACTATTATTATCGCTAGAACTATAATAATTATACTTATTACTCCCGATATTATCAATATAACATGCCTTATTACGCATATAATGCAGTTATTAACGCTAGAACTGTAATAAATATACTTACTACTTTCATTATCATCAATATAACATGCATTATTACCCATATAATGCAGTTATTATCGCTAGAACTGTAATAATTATACTTATTACTTATATTATTAGCAATATAACGTGCATTATTACCCATATAATGCAGTTATTATCGCTAGAACTGTAATAATTATACTTATTACTTATACTATTATCAATATAACATGCATTATTACCCATATTCTGCAGTTACTATCGCTAGAACTATAATAAATATACTTATTACTATTAAATATTATCAATATAACATGCATTATTACCCATATAATGCAGTTATTATCGCTAGAACTGTAATAATTATACTTATTACTTATATTGTTAGCAATATAACGTGCATTATTACCCATATAATGGAGGTATTATTGCTAGAACTGTAATAATTATACTTATTACTTATATTATTAGCAATATAACGTGCATTATTACCCATATTATGCAGTTATTATCGCTAGAACTGTAATAATTGTACTCATTACTTATATTATTAGCAATATAACGTGCATTATTACCCATATTATGCAGTTATTATCGCTAGAACTGTAATAATTATACTTATTACTTATATCATTATCAATATAACATGCATTATTACCCATATAATGGAGGTATTATCGCTAGAACTGTAATAATTATACTTATTACTTATATTATTATCAATATAACATGCATTATTACCCATATTATGCAGTTATTATCGCTAGAACTGTAATAATTATACTTATTACTTATATTGTTAGCAATATAACGTGCATTATTACCCATATAATGCAGTTATTATCGCTAGAACTGTAATAATTATACTTATTACTTATATTATTATCAATATAACATGCATTATTACCCATATTATGCAGTTATTATCGCTAGAACTGTAATAATTATACTTATTACTTATATTGTTAGCAATATAACGTGCATTATTACCCATATAATGCAGTTATTATCGCTAGAACTCTAATAATTATACTTATCACTTATATTATTATCAATATAACATGCATTATTACCCATATAATGGAGGTATTATTGCTAGAACTGCAATAATTATACTTATTACTTATACTATTATCAATATAACATGCATTATTACCCATACTATGCAGTTATTATCGCTAGAACTGTAATAATTATACTTATTACTTATATTGTTAGCAATATAACGTGCATTATTCCCATATAATGCAGTTATTATCGCTAGAACTGTAATAATTATACTTATTACTTATATTATTATCAATATAACATGCACTATTTGCCATATTTTACTATTATTATCGCTAGAACTATAATAATTATACTTATTACACCCGATATTATCAATATAACATGCATTATTACCCATATAATGCAGTTATTATCGCTAGAACTGTAATAATTATACTTATTACTTATATTATTAGCAATATAACGTGCATTATTACCCATATAATGCAGTTATTATCGCTAGAACTGTAATAATTATACTTATTACTTATATTATTATCAATATAACATGCATTATTACCCATATAATGGAGGTATTATCGCAAGTACTGTAATAATTATACTTATTACTTATACTATTAGCAATATAGCATGCATTATTAACCATATAATGCAGTTATTATCGCCAGAACTGTAACAATTATACTTATTACTTATATTATTCTTATTATAACATGCATTATTACCCATATTATGCAGTTATTATCGCTAGAACTATAATAAATATACGTATTACTTTCATTATCATCAATATAACATGCATTATTACCCATATAATTGAGGTATTATCGCTAGAACTGTAATAATTATACTTATTACTTATATTATTATCAATATAACATGCATTATTACCCATATTATGCAGTTATTATCTCTAGAACTGTAATAATTATACTTATTACTTATATTATTATCAATATAACATGCATTATTACCCATATTATGCAGTTATTATCGCTAGAACTATAATAAATATACGTATTACTTTTATTATCATCAATATAACATGCATTATTACCCATATTATGCTGTTATTATCGATAGAACTGTAATAAATATACTTATTACTTTTATTATTATCAATATAACATGCACTATTTGCCATATTTTACTATTATTATCGCTAGAACTATAATAATTATACTTATTACTCCCGATATTATCAATATAACATGCATTATTACCCATATAATGCAGTTATTATCGCTAGAACTGTAATAATTATACTTATTACTTATATTATTAGCAATATAACGTGCATTATTACCCATATAATGCAGTTATTATCGCTAGAACTGTAATAATTATACTTATTACTTAGATTATTATCAATATAACATGCATTATTACCCACATTATGCAGTTATTATCGCTAGAACTATAATAAATATACGTATTACTTTTATTATTGATAGAACTGTAGTAAATATATTTATTTCTTTTATTATTATCAATATAACATGCACTATTTGCCATATTTTACTATTATTATCGCTAGAACTATAATAATTATACTTATTACTCCCGATATTATCAATATAACATGCACTATTACCCATATAATGCAGTTATTATCGCTAGAACTGTAATAATTATACTTATTACTTATATTATTAGCAATATAACGTGCATTATTACCCATATAATGCAGTTATTATCGCTAGAACTGTAATAATTATACTTATTACTTATACTATTATCAATATAACATGCATTATTACCCATATTCTGCAGTTATTATCGCTAGAACTATAATAAATATACTTATTACTCCCAATATTATCAATATAACATGCATTATTACCCATATAATGCAGTTATTATCGCTAGAACTGTAATAATTATACTTATCACTTATATTATTATCAATATAACATGCATTATTACGCATATAATGGAGGTATTATTGCTAGAACTGTAATAATTATACTTATTACTTATATTATTATCAATATAACATGCATTATTACCCATACTATGCAGTTATTATCGCTAGAACTGTAATAATTATACTTATTACTTATATTGTTAGCAATATAACGTGCATTATTACCCATATAATGCAGTTATTATCGCTAGAATTCTAATAATTATACTTATTACTTATACTATTAGCAATATAACGTGCATTATTACCCATATAATGCAGTTATTATCGCCAGAACTGTAATAATTATACTTATTACTTATATTATTCTCAATATAACATGCATTGTTACCCATATTATGCAGTTATTATCGCTAGAACTATAATAAATATACTTATTACCCCCGATATTATCAATATAACATGCCTTATTACGCATACAATGCAGTTATTATCGCTAGAACTGTAATAAATATACTTACTACTTTCATTATCATCAATATAACATGCATTATTACCCATATTAAGAAGTTATTATCGATAGAACGATAATAAATATACTTATTACTTTTATTATTATCAATATAACATGCATTATTACCCATATAATGCAGTTATTATCGCTAGAACTGTAATAATTATACTCATTACTTATATTATTAGCAATATAACGTGCATTATTACCCGTATTATGCAGTTATTATCGCTAGAACTGTAATAATTATACTTATTACTTATATTATTATCAATATAACATGCATTATTACCCATATAATGGAGGTGTTATTGCTAGAACTGTAATAATTATACTTATTACTTATACTATTAGCAATATAACGTGCATTGTCACCCATATAATGCAGTTATTATCGCCAGAACTGTAATAATTATACTTATTACTTATATTATTCTCAATATAACATGCATTATTACCCATATTATGCAGTTATTATCGCAAGAACTATAATAAATATACGTATTACTTTTATTATCATCAATATAACATGCATTATTACCCATATAATGGAGGTATTATTGCTAGAACTGTAATAATTATACTTATTACTTATACTATTAGCAATATAACGTGCATTGTTACCCATATAATGCAGTTATTATCGCCAGAACTGTAATAATTACACTTATTACTTATATTATTCTCAATATAACATGCATTATTACCCATATTATGCAGTTATTATCGCAAGAACTATAATAAATATACGTATTACTTTTATTATCATCAATATAACATGCATTATTACCCATATTATGCAGTTATTATCGATAGAACTGTAATAAATATATTTATTACTTTTATTATTATCAATATAACATGCACTATTTGCCATATTTTACTATTATTATCGCCAGAACTATAATAATTATACTTATTACTCCCGATGTTATCAATATAACATGCCTTATTACGCATATAATGCAATTATTATCGCTAGAACTGTAATAAATATACTTACTACTTTCATTATCATCAATATAACATGCATTATTACCCATATTATGCAGTTATTATCGATAGAACTGTAATAAATATACTTATTACTTATATTATTAGCAATATAACGTGCATTATTACCTATATAATGCAGTTATTATCGCTAGAACTGTAATAATTATACTTATTACTTATATTATTATCAATATAACATGCATTATTACCCATATAATGGAGGTGTTATTGCTAGAACTGTAATAATTATACTTATTACTTATACTATTAGCAATATAACGTGCATTGTCACCCATATAATGCAGTTATTATCGCCAGAACTGTAATAATTATACTTATTACTTATACTATTAGCAATATAACGTGCATTGTCACCCATATAATGCAGTTATTATCGCCAGACCTGTAATAATTATACTTATTACTTATATTATTCTCAATATAACATGCATTATTACCCATATTATGCAGTTATTATCGCAAGAACTATAATAAATATACGTATTACTTTTATTATCATCAATATAACATGCATTATTACCCATATAATGGAGGTATTATTGCTAGAACTGTAATAATTATACTTATTACTTATACTATTAGCAATATAACGTGCATTGTTACCCATATAATGCAGTTATTATCGCCAGAACTGTAATAATTACACTTATTACTTATATTATTCTCAATATAACATGCATTATTACCCATATTATGCAGTTATTATCGCAAGAACTATAATAAATATACGTATTACTTTTATTATCATCAATATAACATGCATTATTACCCATATTATGCAGTTATTATCGATAGAACTGTAATAAATATATTTATTACTTTTATTATTATCAATATAACATGCACTATTTGCCATATTTTACTATTATTATCGCCAGAACTATAATAATTATACTTATTACTCCCGATGTTATCAATATAACATGCCTTATTACGCATATAATGCAATTATTATCGCTAGAACTGTAATAAATATACTTACTACTTTCATTATCATCAATATAACATGCATTATTACCCATATTATGCAGTTATTATCGATAGAACTGTAATAAATATACTTATTACTTATATTATTAGCAATATAACGTGCATTATTACCTATATAATGCAGTTATTATCGCTAGAACTGTAATAATTATACTTATTACTTATATTATTATCAATATAACATGCATTATTACCCATATAATGGAGGTGTTATTGCTAGAACTGTAATAATTATACTTATTACTTATACTATTAGCAATATAACGTGCATTGTCACCCATATAATGCAGTTATTATCGCCAGAACTGTAATAATTATACTTATTACTTATACTATTAGCAATATAACGTGCATTGTCACCCATATAATGCAGTTATTATCGCCAGAACTGTAATAATTATACTTATTACTTATATTATTCTCAATATAACATGCATTATTACCCATATTATGCAGTTATTATCGCAAGAACTATAATAAATATACGTATTACTTTTATTATCATCAATATAACATGCATTATTACCCATATAATGGAGGTATTATTGCTAGAACTGTAATAATTATACTTATTACTTATACTATTAGCAATATAACGTGCATTGTTACCCATATAATGCAGTTATTATCGCCAGAACTGTAATAATTACACTTATTACTTATATTATTCTCAATATAACATGCATTATTACCCATATTATGCAGTTATTATCGCAAGAACTATAATAAATATACGTATTACTTTTATTATCATCAATATAACATGCATTATTACCCATATTATGCAGTTATTATCGATAGAACTGTAATAAATATATTTATTACTTTTATTATTATCAATATAACATGCACTATTTGCCATATTTTACTATTATTATCGCCAGAACTATAATAATTATACTTATTACTCCCGATGTTATCAATATAACATGCCTTATTACGCATATAATGCAATTATTATCGCTAGAACTGTAATAAATATACTTACTACTTTCATTATCATCAATATAACATGCATTATTACCCATATTATGCAGTTATTATCGATAGAACTGTAATAAATATACTTATTACTTATACTATAATCAATATAACATGCATTATTACCCATATTATGCAGTTATTATCGCTAGAACTATAATAAATATACTTATTACTCCCAATATTATCAATATAACATGCATTATTACCCATACAATGGAGGTATTATTGCTAGAACTGTAATAATTATACCTATTGCTTATACTATTAGCAATATAACGTGCATTGTTACCCATATAATGCAGTTATTATCGCCAGAACTGTAATAATTATACTTCTTACTTATATTATTCTCAATATAACATGCACTATTACCCATATTATGCAGTTATTATCGCTAGAACTATAATAAATATACGTATTACTTTCATTATCATCAATATAACATGCATTATTACCCATATAATGGAGGTATTATCGCTAGAACTGCAATAATTATACTTATTACTTCTATTATTATCAATATAACATGCATTATTACCCATATAATGGTGGTATTATCGCTAGAACTGTAATAATTATACTTATTACTTATATTATTATCAATATAACATGCATTATTACCCATATTATGCAGTTATTATCTCTAGAACCATAATAAATATACTTATTACTCCCAATATTATCAATATAACATGCATTTTTACCCATATAATGCAGTTATTATCGCTAGAACTGTAATAATTATACTTATTACTTATATTGTTAGCAATATAACGTGCATTATTACCCATATAATGCAGTTATTATCGCTAGAACTGTAATAATTATACTTATTACTTATATTATTATCAATATAACATGCATTATTGCCCATATTATGCAGTTATTATAGCTAGAACTATAATAAATATACGTATTACTTTTATTATCATCAATATAACATGCATTATTACCCATATAATGCAGTTATTATCGCTAGAACTGTAATAATTATACTTATTACTTATATTGTTAGCAATATAACGTGCATTATTACCCATATTATGCAGTTATTATCTCTAGAACCATAATAAATATACTTATTACTCCCAATATTATAAATATAACATGCATTATTACCCATATTATGCAGTTATTATCGCTAGAACTATAATAAATATACGTATTACTTTCATTATCATCAATATAACATGCATTATTACCCATATTATGCAGTTATTATCTCTAGAACCATAATAAATATACTTATTACTCCCAATATTATCAATATAACATGCATTTTTACCCATATAATGCAGTTATTATCGCTAGAACTGTAATAATTATACTTATTACTTATATTGTTAGCAATATAACGTGCATTATTACCCATATAATGCAGTTATTATCGCTAGAACTGTAATAATTATCCTGACTACTTATATTATTATCAATATAACATGCATTATTGCCCATATTATGCAGTTATTATCGATAGAACTGTAATAAATATACTTATTACTTTTATTATTATCAATATAACATGCACTATTTGCCATATTTTACTATTATTATCGCTAGAACTATAATAATTATACTTATTACTCCCGATATTATCAATATAACATGCATTATTACCCATATAATGCAGTTATTATCGCTAGAACTGTAATAATTATACTTATTACTTATATTATTAGCAATATAACATGCATTATTACCCATATAATGCAGTTATTATCGCTAGAACTGTAATAATTATACTTATTACTTATATTATTATCAATAAAACATGCATTATTACCCATATAATGCAGTTATTATCGCTAGAACTGTAATAATTATACTTATTACTTCTATTATTATCAATATAACATGCATTATTACCCATATTATGCAGTTATTATCTCTAGAACCATAATAAATATACTTATTACTCCCAATATTATCAATATAACATGCACTATTACCCATATTATGCAGTTATTATCGCTCGAACTATAATAATTACACTTATTACTTTTATTATTATCAATATAACATACGTTATTATCCATATTATGCAGTTATTATCGCTCGAACTATAATAATTATACTTATTACTTTTATTATTATCAATATAACATGCACTATTACCCATATTATGCAGTTATTATCGCTCGAACTATAATAATTATACTTATTACTTTTATTATTATTAATATAACATGCACTATTACCCATATTATGCAGTTATTATCGCTCGAACTGTAATAATTATACTTATTACTTTTATTATTATCAATATAACATGCACTATTACCCATGTTATGCAGTTATTATCGCTCGAACTATAATAATTATACTTGTCACTTTTATTATTATCAATATAACATGCACTATTACCCACATTATGCAGTTATTATCGCTCGAACTATAATAATTATAGTTATTACTTTTATTATTATCAATATAACATGCACTATTACCGATATTATGCAGTTATTATCGCTAGAACTATAATAACTGTACCTAATACTCCTAATTTTATCAATATGTTATGCATTATTACCCATATTATACAGTTATTATCGTCAGAACTATAATAAATATACTTATTACTCCCAATATTATCAATATAACATGCACTATTACCCATATTATGCAGTTATTATCGCTCGAACTATAATAATTACACTTATTACTTTTATTATTATCAATATAACATACGTTATTACCCATATTATGCAGTTATTATCGCTCGAACTATAATAATTATACTTATTACTTTTATTATTATCAATGTATACATGCACTATTACCGATATTATGCAGTTATTATCGCTAGAACTATAATAATTGTACTTAATACTCCAAATTTTATCAATATGTTATGCATTATTACCCATATTATACAGTTATTATCGTCAGAACTATAATAAATATACTTATTACTCCCAATATTATCAATATAACATGCACTATTACCCATATTATGCGGTTATTATCGCTCGAACTATAATAATTATACTTATTACTTTTATTATTATCAATATAACATGCACTATTACCCACATTATGCAGTTATTATCGCTAGAACTATAAGAATTATACTTATTACTCCTAATATTATCAGTATGTCATGCACTATTACCCATATTATACAGTTATTATCGCCGGAACTATAATAGTTATACTTATTACTTATATTATTATCAGTATAACATGCATTCTTACCCATATTATACAGTTATTATCGTCAGAACTATAAAAAATATACTTATTACTCCCAATATTATCAATATAATATGCGTTATTACCCATATTATGCAGTTATTATCGCTAGAACTACAATAATTATACTTATTACTTTTAATATTATCAATATAACATGCACTATTACCCATATTATGCAGTTATTATCGCTCGACCTATAATAATTATACTTATTACTTTTATTATTATCAATATAACATGCACTATTACCGATATTATGCAGTTATTATCGCTAGAACTATAATAATTGTACTTAATACTCCTAATTTTATCAATATGTTATGCATTATTACCCATATTATACAGTTATTATCGTCAGAACTATAATAAATATACTTATTACTCGCAATATTATCAATATAACATGCACTATTACCCATATTATGCAGTTATTATCGCTCGAACTATAATAATTACACTTATTACTTTTATTATTATCAATATAACATGCGTTATTACCCATATTATGCAGTTATTATCGCTCGAACTATAATAATTATACTTATTACTTTTATTATTATCAATATAACATGCACTATTACCCACGTTATGCAGTTATTATCGCTAGAACTATAATAATTATACTTATTACTCCTAATATTATCAGTATGTCATGCACTATTACCCATATTATACAGTTATTATCGTCAGAACTATAATAAATATACTTATTACTCACAATATTATCAATATAACATGCACTATTACCCATATTATGCAGTTATTATCGCTCGAACTATAATAATTATACTTATTACTCCTAATATTATCAGTATGTCATGCACTATTACCCATATTATACAGTTATTATCGTCAGAACTATAATAAATATACTTATTACTCACAATATTATCAATATAACATGCACTATTACCCATATTATGCAGTTATTATCGCTCGAACTATAATAATTATACTTATTACTTTTATTATTATTAATATAACATGCACTATTACCCATATTATGCAGTTATTATCGCTCGAACTGTAATAATTATACTTATTACTTTTATTATTATCAATATAACATGCACTATTACCCACATTATGCAGTTATTATCGCTAGAACTATAATAATTGTACTTATTACTCCTAATATTATCACTATGTCATGCACTATTACCCATATTATACAGTTATTATCGTCAGAACTATAATAAATATACTTATTACTCACAATATTATCAATATAACATGCACTATTACCCATATTATGCAGTTATTATCGCTCGAACTATAATAATTATACTTATTACTCCTAATATTATCAGTATGTCATGCACTATTACCCATATTATACAGTTATTATCGTCAGAACTATAATAAATATACTTATTACTCACAATATTATCAATATAACATGCACTATTACCCATATTATGCAGTTATTATCGCTCGAACTATAATAATTATACTTATTACTTTTATTATTATTAATATAACATGCACTATTACCCATATTATGCAGTTGTTATCGCTAGAACTGTAATAATTGTACTCATTACTTATATTATTAGCAATATAACGTGCATTATTACCCATATAATGCAGTTATTATCGCTAGAACTGTAATAATTATACTTATTACTTATGTTATTATCAATATAACATGCATTATTACCCATATTATGCAGTTATTATCGCTAGAACTATAATAAATATACGTATTACTTTTATTATCATCAATATAACATGCATTATTACCCATATTATGCAGTTATTATCGATAGAACTGTAATAAATATACTTATTACTTTTATTATTATCAATATAACATGCACTATTTGCCATATTTTACTATTATTATCGCTAGAACTATAATAATTATACTTATTACTCCCGATATTATCAATATAACATGCATTATTACCCATATAATGCAGTTATTATCGCTAGAACTGTAATAATTATACTTATTACTTATATTATTATCAATATAACATGCATTATTACCCATATAATGCAGTTATTATCGCTAGAACTGTAATAATTGTACTCATTACTTATATTGTTAGCAATATAACGTGCATTATTACCCATATTATGCAGTTATTATCGATAGAACTGTAATAAATATACTTATTACTTTTATTATTATCAATATAACATGCACTATTTGCCATATTTTACTATTATTATCGCTAGAACTATAATAATTATACTTATTACTCCGATATTATCAATATAACATGCATTATTACCCATATTATGCAGTTATTATCGCTAGAACTGTAATAATTATACTTATTACTTATATTATTAGCAATATAACGTGCATTATTACCTATATAATGCAGTTATTATCGCTAGAACTGTAATAATTATACTTATTACTTATATTATTATCAATATAACATGCATTATTACCCATATAATGGAGGTGTTATTGCTAGAACTGTAATAATTATACTTATTACTTATACTATTAGCAATATAACGTGCATTGTTACCCATATAATGCAGTTATTATCGCCAGAACTGTAATAATTATACTTATTACTTATATTATTCTCAATATAACATGCATTATTACCCATATTATGCAGTTATTATCGCAAGAACTATAATAAATATACGTATTACTTTTATTATCATCAATATAACATGCATTATTACCCATATTATGCAGTTATTATCGATAGAACTGTAATAAATATATTTATTACTTTTATTATTATCAATATAACATGCACTATTTGCCATATTTTACTATTATTATCGCCAGAACTATAATAATTATACTTATTACTCCCGATGTTATCAATATAACATGCCTTATTACGCATATAATGCAATTATTATCGCTAGAACTGTAATAAATATACTTACTACTTTCATTATCATCAATACAACATGCATTATTACCCATATTATGCAGTTATTATCGATAGAACTGTAATAAATATACTTATTACTTATACTATAATCAATATAACATGCATTATTACCCATATTATGCAGTTATTATCGCTAGAACTATAATAAATATACTTATTACTCCCAATATTATCAATATAACATGCATTATTACCCATATAATGGAGGTATTATTGCTAGAACTGTAATAATTATACCTATTGCTTATACTATTAGCAATATAACGTGCATTGTTACCCATATAATGCAGTTATTATCGCCAGAACTGTAATAATTATACTTCTTACTTATATTATTCTCAATATAACATGCACTATTACCCATATTATGCAGTTATTATCGCTAGAACTATAATAAATATACGTATTACTTTCATTATCATCAATATAACATGCATTATTACCCATATAATGGAGGTATTATCGCTAGAACTGTAATAATTATACTTATTACTTCTATTATTATCATTATAACATGCATTATTACCCATATAATGGTGGTATTATCGCTAGAACTGTAATAATTATACTTATTACTTATATTATTATCAATATAACATGCATTATTACCCATATTATGCAGTTATTATCTCTAGAACCATAATAAATATACTTATTACTCCCAATATTATCAATATAACATGCATTTTTACCCATATAATGCAGTTATTATCGCTAGAACTGTAATAATTATACTTATTACATATATTGTTAGCAATATAACGTGCATTATTACCCATATAATGCAGTTATTATCGCTAGAACTGTAATAATTATACTTATTACTTATATTATTATCAATATAACATGCATTATTGCCCATATTATGCAGTTATTATAGCTAGAACTATAATAAATATACGTATTACTTTTATTATCATCAATATAACATGCATTATTACCCATATAATGCAGTTATTATCGCTAGAACTGTAATAATTATACTTATTACTTATATTGTTAGCAATATAACGTGCATTATTACCCATATTATGCAGTTATTATCTCTAGAACCATAATAAATATACTTATTACTCCCAATATTATAAATATAACATGCATTATTACCCATATTATGCAGTTATTATCGCTAGAACTATAATAAATATACGTATTACTTTCATTGTCATCAATATAACATGCATTATTACCCATATTATGCAGTTATTATCTCTAGAACCATAATAAATATACTTATTACTCCCAATATTATCAATATAACATGCATTTTTACCCATATAATGCAGTTATTATCGCTAGAACTGTAATAATTATACTTATTACTTATATTGTTAGCAATATAACGTGCATTATTACCCATATAATGCAGTTATTATCGCTAGAACTGTAATAATTATCCTGATTACTTATATTATTATCAATATAACATGCATTATTGCCCATATTATGCAGTTATTATCGATAGAACTGTAATAAATATACTTATTACTTTTATTATTATCAATATAACATGCACTATTTGCCATATTTTACTATTATTATCGCTAGAACTATAATAATTATACTTATTACTCCCGATATTATCAATATAACATGCATTATTACCCATATAATGCAGTTATTATCGCTAGAACTGTAATAATTATACTTATTACTTATATTATTAGCAATATAACATGCATTATTACCCATATAATGCAGTTATTATCGCTAGAACTGTAATAATTATACTTATTACTTATATTATTATCAATAAAACATGCATTATTACCCATATAATGCAGTTATTATCGCTAGAACTGTAATAATTGTACTCATTACTTATATTATTAGCAATATAACGTGCATTATTACCCATATTATGCAGTTATTATCGCTAGAACTGTAATAATTATACTTATTACTTATATCATTATCAATATAACATGCATTATTACCCATATTATGCAGTTATTATCGATAGAACTGTAATAAATATATTTATTACTTTTATTATTAACAATATAACATGCACTATTTGCCATATTTTACTATTATTATCGCTAGAACTATAATAATTATACTTATTACTCCAGATATTATCAATATAACATGCATTATTACCCATATAATGGAGGTATTATCGCTAGAACTGTAATAATTATACTTATTACTTATACTATTAGCAATATAACGTGCATTATTACCCATATAATGCAGTTATTATCGCCAGAACTGTAATAATTATACTTATTACTTATATTATTCTCAATATAACATGCATTATTACCCATATTATGCAGTTATTATCGCTAGAACTATAATAAATATACGTATTACTTTCATTATCATCAATATAACATGCATTATTACCCATATAATGGAGGTATTATTGCTAGAACTGTAATAATTATACTTATTACTTATATTATTATAAATATAACATGCATTATTACCCATATTATGCAGTTATTATCGCTAGAACTATAATAAATACACTTATTACTCCCAATATTATCAATGTAACATGCATTATTACCCATATAATGCAGTTATTATCGCTAGAACTGTAATAATTATACCTATTACTTATATTATTAGCAATATAACGTGCATTATTACCCATATAATGCAGTTATTATCGCTAGAAATGTAATAATTGTACTCATTACTTATATTATTAGCAATATAACGTGCATTATTACCCATATTATGCAGTTATTATCGCTAGAACTGTAATAATTATACTTATTACTTATACTACTAGCAATATAACGTGCATTATTACCCATATAATGCAGTTATTATCGCTAGAACTGTAATAATTATACTTATTACTTATATTATTATCAATATAACATGCATTATTACCCATATTATGCAGTTATTATCGCTAGAACTATAATAAATATACGTATTCTTTTATTATCATCAATATAACATGCATTATTACCCATATTATGCAGTTATTATCGATAGAACTGTAATAAATATACTTATTACTTTTATTATTATCAATATAACATGCACTATTTGCCATATTTTACTATTATTATCGCTAGAACTATAGTAATTATACTTATTACTCCCGATATTATCAATATAACATGCATTATTACCCATATAATGCAGTTATTATCGCTAGAACTGTAATAATTATACTTATTACTTATATTATTCTCAATATAACATGCATTTTGCCCCTTATAATGCAGTTATTATCGCTAGAACTGTAATAATTATACTTATTACTTATATTGTTAGCAATATAACGTGCATTATTACCCATATAATGCAGTTATTATCGCTAGAACTGTAATAATTATACTTATTACTTATATTATTATCAATATAACATGCATTATTACCCATATAATGGAGGTATTTTTGCTAGAACTGTAATAATTATACTTATTACTTATACTATTAGCAATGTAACGTGCATTGTTACCCATATAATGCAGTTATTATCGCCAGAACTGTAATAATTATACTTATTACTTATATTATTCTCAATATAACATGCATTATTACCCATATGATGCAGTTATTATCGCAAGAACTATAATAAATATACGTATCACTATCATTATCATCAATATAACATGCATTATTACCCATATAATGGAGGTATTATTGCTAGAACTGTAATAATTATACTTATTACTTATATTATTAGCAATATAACGTGCATTATTACCCATATAATGCAGTTATTATCGCTAGAACTGTAATAATTATACTTATTACTTATATTATTTTCAATATAACATGCATTTTACCCATATAATGGAGGTATTATCTCTAGAACCATAATAAATATACTTATTACTCCAAATATTATCAATATAACATGCATTATTACCCATATAATGCAGTTATTATCGCTAGAACTGTAATAATTATACTTATTACTTATATTATTAGCAATATAACATGCATTATTACCCATATAATGGAGGTATTATTGCTAGAACTGTAATAATTATACTTATTACTTATACTATTAGCAATGTAACGTGCATTGTTACCCATATAATGCAGTTATTATCGCCAGAACTGTAATAATTATACTTATTACTTATATTATTCTCAAAATAACATGCATTATTACCCATATGATGCAGTTATTATCGCAAGAACTATAATAAATATACGTATCACTTTCATTATCATCAATATAACATGCATTATTACCCATATAATGGAGGTATTATTGCTAGAACTGTAATAATTATACTTATTACTTATATTATTATCAATATAACATGCATTATTACCCATATTATGCAGTTATTATCTCTAGAACCATAATAAATATACTTATTACTCCCAATATTATCAATATAACATGCATTTTTACCCATATAATGCAGTTATTATCGCTAGAACTGTAATAATTATACTTATTACATATATTGTTAGCAATATAACGTGCATTATTACCCATATAATGCAGTTATTATCGCTAGAACTGTAATAATTATACTTATTACTTATATTATTATCAATATAACATGCATTATTGCCCATATTATGCAGTTATTATAGCTAGAACTATAATAAATATACGTATTACTTTTATTATCATCAATATAACATGCATTATTACCCATATAATGCAGTTATTATCGCTAGAACTGTAATAATTATACTTATTACTTATATTGTTAGCAATATAACGTGCATTATTACCCATATTATGCAGTTATTATCTCTAGAACCATAATAAATATACTTATTACTCCCAATATTATAAATATAACATGCATTATTACCCATATTATGCAGTTATTATCGCTAGAACTATAATAAATATACGTATTACTTTCATTGTCATCAATATAACATGCATTATTACCCATATTATGCAGTTATTATCTCTAGAACCATAATAAATATACTTATTACTCCCAATATTATCAATATAACATGCATTTTTACCCATATAATGCAGTTATTATCGCTAGAACTGTAATAATTATACTTATTACTTATATTGTTAGCAATATAACGTGCATTATTACCCATATAATGCAGTTATTATCGCTAGAACTGTAATAATTATCCTGATTACTTATATTATTATCAATATAACATGCATTATTGCCCATATTATGCAGTTATTATCGATAGAACTGTAATAAATATACTTATTACTTTTATTATTATCAATATAACATGCACTATTTGCCATATTTTACTATTATTATCGCTAGAACTATAATAATTATACTTATTACTCCCGATATTATCAATATAACATGCATTATTACCCATATAATGCAGTTATTATCGCTAGAACTGTAATAATTATACTTATTACTTATATTATTAGCAATATAACATGCATTATTACCCATATAATGCAGTTATTATCGCTAGAACTGTAATAATTATACTTATTACTTATATTATTATCAATAAAACATGCATTATTACCCATATAATGCAGTTATTATCGCTAGAACTGTAATAATTGTACTCATTACTTATATTATTAGCAATATAACGTGCATTATTACCCATATTATGCAGTTATTATCGCTAGAACTGTAATAATTATACTTATTACTTATATCATTATCAATATAACATGCATTATTACCCATATTATGCAGTTATTATCGATAGAACTGTAATAAATATATTTATTACTTTTATTATTAACAATATAACATGCACTATTTGCCATATTTTACTATTATTATCGCTAGAACTATAATAATTATACTTATTACTCCAGATATTATCAATATAACATGCATTATTACCCATATAATGCAGTTATTATCGCTAGAACTGTAATAATTATACTTATTACTTATATTATTCTCAATATAACATGCATTATTACCCATATAATGGAGGTATTATCGCTAGAACTGTAATAATTATACTTATTACTTCTATTATTATCAATATAACATGCATTATTACCCATATTATGCAGTTATTATCTCTAGAACCATAATAAATATACTTATTACTCCCAATATTATCAATATAACATGCATTATTATCCATATTATGCAGTTATTATCGCTAGAACTGTAATAATTATACTTATTACTTATATCATTATCAATATAACATGCATTATTACCCATATAATGGAGGTATTATCGCTAGAACTGTAATAATTATACTTATTACTTATACTATTAGCAATATAACGTGCATTATTACCCATATAATGCAGTTATTATCGCCAGAACTGTAATAATTATACTTATTACTTATATTATTCTCAATATAACATGCATTATTACCCATATTATGCAGTTATTATCGCTAGAACTATAATAAATATACGTATTACTTTCATTATCATCAATATAACATGCATTATTACCCATATAATGGAGGTATTATTGCTAGAACTGTAATAATTATACTTATTACTTATATTATTATAAATATAACATGCATTATTACCCATATTATGCAGTTATTATCGCTAGAACTATAATAAATACACTTATTACTCCCAATATTATCAATGTAACATGCATTATTACCCATATAATGCAGTTATTATCGCTAGAACTGTAATAATTATACCTATTACTTATATTATTAGCAATATAACGTGCATTATTACCCATATAATGCAGTTATTATCGCTAGAAATGTAATAATTGTACTCATTACTTATATTATTAGCAATATAACGTGCATTATTACCCATATTATGCAGTTATTATCGCTAGAACTGTAATAATTATACTTATTACTTATACTACTAGCAATATAACGTGCATTATTACCCATATAATGCAGTTATTATCGCTAGAACTGTAATAATTATACTTATTACTTATATTATTATCAATATAACATGCATTATTACCCATATTATGCAGTTATTATCGCTAGAACTATAATAAATATACGTATTCTTTTATTATCATCAATATAACATGCATTATTACCCATATTATGCAGTTATTATCGATAGAACTGTAATAAATATACTTATTACTTTTATTATTATCAATATAACATGCACTATTTGCCATATTTTACTATTATTATCGCTAGAACTATAGTAATTATACTTATTACTCCCGATATTATCAATATAACATGCATTATTACCCATATAATGCAGTTATTACCGCTAGAACTGTAATAATTATACTTATTACTTATATTATTCTCAATATAACATGCATTTTGACCCATATAATGCAGTTATTATCGCTAGAACTGTAATAATTATACTTATTACTTATATTGTTAGCAATATAACGTGCATTATTACCCATATAATGCAGTTATTATCGCTAGAACTGTAATAATTATACTTATTACTTATATTATTATCAATATAACATGCATTATTACCCATATAATGGAGGTATTTTTGCTAGAACTGTAATAATTATACTTATTACTTATACTATTAGCAATGTAACGTGCATTGTTACCCATATAATGCAGTTATTATCGCCAGAACTGTAATAATTATACTTATTACTTATATTATTCTCAATATAACATGCATTATTACCCATATGATGCAGTTATTATCGCAAGAACTATAATAAATATACGTATCACTATCATTATCATCAATATAACATGCATTATTACCCATATAATGGAGGTATTATTGCTAGAACTGTAATAATTATACTTATTACTTATATTATTAGCAATATAACGTGCATTATTACCCATATAATGCAGTTATTATCGCTAGAACTGTAATAATTATACTTATTACTTATATTATTTTCAATATAACATGCATTTTACCCATATAATGGAGGTATTATCTCTAGAACCATAATAAATATACTTATTACTCCAAATATTATCAATATAACATGCATTATTACCCATATAATGCAGTTATTATCGCTAGAACTGTAATAATTATACTTATTACTTATATTATTAGCAATATAACATGCATTATTACCCATATAATGGAGGTATTATTGCTAGAACTGTAATAATTATACTTATTACTTATACTATTAGCAATGTAACGTGCATTGTTACCCATATAATGCAGTTATTATCGCCAGAACTGTAATAATTATACTTATTACTTATATTATTCTCAAAATAACATGCATTATTACCCATATGATGCAGTTATTATCGCAAGAACTATAATAAATATACGTATCACTTTCATTATCATCAATATAACATGCATTATTACCCATATAATGGAGGTATTATTGCTAGAACTGTAATAATTATACTTATTACTTATATTATTATCAATATAACATGCATTATTACCCATATTATGCAGTTATTATCGCTAGAACTATCATAAATACACTTATTACTCCCAATATTATCAATGTAACATGCATTATTACCCATATAATGCAGTTATTATCGCTAGAACTGTAATAATTATACGTATTACTTATATTATTAGCAATATAACGTGCATTATTACCCATATAATGCAGTTATTATCGCTAGATCTGTAATAATTGTACTCATTACTTATATTATTAGCAATATAACGTGCATTATTACCCATATAATGGAGGTATTATCGCAAGAACTGTAATAATTATACTTATTACTTATACTATTAGCAATATAACGTGCATTATTACCCATATAATGCAGTTATTATCGCCAGAACTGTAATAATTATACTTATTACTTATATTATTCTCAACATAACATGCATTATTACCCATATTATGCAGTTATTATCGCAAGAACTATAATAAATATACGTATTACTTTCATTATCATCAATATAACATGCATTATTACCCATATAATGGAGGTATTATCGTTAGAACTGTAATAATTATACTTATTACTTATATTATTATCAATATAACATGCATTACTACCCACATTATGCAGTTATTATCTCTAGAACCATAATAAATATACTTATTACTCCCAATATTATCAATATAACATGCATTTTTACCCATATAATGCAGTTATTATCGCTAGAACTGTAATAATTATACTTATTACTTATATTGTTAGCAATATAACGTGCATTATTACCCATATAATGGAGGTATTATTGCTAGAACTGAAATAATTATACTTATTACTTATACTATTAGCAATGTAACGTGCATTGTTACCCATATAATGCAGTTATTATCGCCAGAACTGTAATAATTATACTTATTACTTATATTATTCTCAATATAACATGCATTATTACCCATATGATGCAGTTATTATCGCAAGAACTATAATAAATATACGTATCACTATCATTATCATCAATATAACATGCATTATTACCCATATAATGGAGGTATTATTGCTAGAACTGTAATAATTATACTTATTACTTATATTATTATCAATATAACATGCATTATTACCCATATTATGCACTTATTATCGCTAGAACTATAATAAATATACGTATTACTTTCATTATCATCAATATAACATGCATTATTACCCATATAATGGAGGTATTATCGCTAGAACTGTAATAATTATACTTATTACTTATATTATTATCAATATAACATGCATTATTACCCATATTATGCAGTTATTATCTCTAGAACCATAATAAATATACTTATTACTCCCAATATTATCAATATAACATGCATTTTTACCCATATAATGCAGTTATTATCTCTAGAACTGTAATAATTATACTTATTACTTATATTGTTAGCAATATAACGTGCATTATTACCCATATAATACAGTTATTATCGCTAGAACTGTAATAATTATACTTATTACTTATATTATTATCAATATAACATGCATTATCACCCATATAATGGAGGTATTATTGCTAGAACTGTAATAATTATACTTATTACTTATACTATTAGCAATATCACGTGCATTGTTACCCATATAATGCAGTTATTATCGCCAGAACTGTAATAATTATACTTATTACTTATACTATTCTCAATATAATATGCATTATTACCCATATTATGCAGTTATTATCGCAAGAACTATAATAAATATACGTATTACTTTCATTATCATCAATATAACATGCATTATTACCCATATAATGGAGGTATTATTGCTAGAACTGTAATAATTATACTTATTACTTATATTATTATAAATATAACATGCATTATTACCCATATTATGCAGTTATTATCGCTAGAACTATAATAAATACACTTATTACTCCCAATATTATCAATGTAACATGCATTATTACCCATATAATGCAGTTATTATCGCTAGAACTGTAATAATTATACCTATTACTTATATTATTAGCAATATAACGTGCATTATTACCCATATAATGCAGTTATTATCGCTAGAAATGTAATAATTGTACTCATTACTTATATTATTAGCAATATAACGTGCATTATTACCCATATTATGCAGTTATTATCGCTAGAACTGTAATAATTATACTTATTACTTATACTACTAGCAATATAACGTGCATTATTACCCATATAATGCAGTTATTATCGCTAGAACTGTAATAATTATACTTATTACTTATATTATTATCAATATAACATGCATTATTACCCATATTATGCAGTTATTATCGCTAGAACTATAATAAATATACGTATTCTTTTATTATCATCAATATAACATGCATTATTACCCATATTATGCAGTTATTATCGATAGAACTGTAATAAATATACTTATTACTTTTATTATTATCAATATAACATGCACTATTTGCCATATTTTACTATTATTATCGCTAGAACTATAGTAATTATACTTATTACTCCCGATATTATCAATATAACATGCATTATTACCCATATAATGCAGTTATTATCGCTAGAACTGTAATAATTATACTTATTACTTATATTATTCTCAATATAACATGCATTTTGACCCATATAATGCAGTTATTATCGCTAGAACTGTAATAATTATACTTATTACTTATATTGTTAGCAATATAACGTGCATTATTACCCATATAATGCAGTTATTATCGCTAGAACTGTAATAATTATACTTACTACTTGTATTATTATCAATATAACATGCATTATTACCCATATTATGCAGTTGTTATCGCTAGAACTATAATAAATATACGTATTACTTTTATTATCATCAATATAACATGCATTATTACCCATATTATGCAGTTATTATCGATAGAACTGTAATAAATATACTTATTACTTTTATTATTATCAATATAACATGCACTATTTGCCATATTTTACTATTATTATCGCTAGAACTATAATAATTATACCTATTACTCCCGATATTATCAATATAACATGCATTATTACCCATATAATGCAGTTATTATCGCTAGAACTGTAATAATTATACTTATTACTTATGTTATTATCAATATAACATGCATTATTACCCATATAATGCAGTTATTATCGCTAGAACTGTAATAATTGTACTCATTTCTTATATTATTAGCAATATAACGTGCATTATTACCCATATTATGTAGTTATTATCGCTAGAACTGTAATAATTATACGTATTACTTTCATTATCATCAATATAACATGCATTATTACCCATATAATGGAGGTATTATCGTTAGAACTGTAATAATTATACTTATTCCTTATATTATTATCAATATAACATGCATTATTACCCATATTATGCAGTTATTATCTCTAGAACCATAATAAATATACTTATTACTCCCAATATTATCAATATAACATGCATTATTACCCATATAATGCAGTTATTATCGCTAGAACTGTAATAATTATACTTATTACTTATATTATTAGCAATATAACGTGCATTATTACCCATATAATGCAGTTATTATCGCTAGAACTGTAATAATTATACTTATTACTTATATTATTATCAATATAACATGCATTATTACCCATATTATGCAGTTATTATAGCTAGAACTATAATAAATATACGTATTACTTTTATTATCATCAATATAACATGCATTATTACCCATATTATGCAGTTATTATCGATAGAACTGTAATAAATATACTTATTACTTTTATTATTATCAATATAACATGCACTATTTGCCATATTTTACTATTATTATCGCTAGAACTATAATAATTATACGTATTACTCCCGATATTATCAATATAACATGCATTATTACCCATATAATGCAGTTATTATCGCTAGAACTGTAATAATTATACTTATTACTTATGTTATTATCAATATAACATGCATTATTACCCATATAATGCAGTTATTATCGCTAGAACTGTAATAATTGTACTCATTACTTATATTATTAGCAATATAACGTGCATTATTACCCATATAATGGAGGTATTATCGCTAGAACTGTAATAATTATACTTATTACTTATATAATTCTCAATATAACATGCATTATTACCCATATTATGCAGTTATTATCGCTAGAACTACAATAAATATACGTATTACTTTCATTATCATCAATATAACATGCATTATTACCAATATAATGCAGTTATTATCGCTAGAACTGTAATAATTATACTTATTACTTATATTATTATCAATATAACATGCATTATTACCCATATAATGGAGGTATTATTGCTAGAACTGTAATAATTATACTTATTACTTATACTATTAGCAATGTAACGTGCATTGTTACCCATATAATGCAGTTATTATCGCCAGAACTGTAATAATTATACTTATTACTTATATTATTCTCAATATAACATGCATTATTACCCATATGATGCAGTTATTATCGCAAGAACTATAATAAATATACGTATCACTATCATTATCATCCATATAACATGCATTATTACCCATATAATGGAGGTATTATCGTTAGAACTGTAATAATTATACTTATTCCTTATATTATTATCAATATAACATGCATTATTACCCATATTATGCAGTTATTATCTCTAGAACCATAATAAATATACTTATTACTCCCAATATTATCAATATAACATGCATTTTGACCCATATAATGCAGTTATTATCGCTAGAACTGTAATAATTATACTTATTACTTATATTGTTAGCAATATAACGTGCATTATTACCCATATAATGCAGTTATTATCGCTAGAACTGTAATAATTATACTTATTACTTATATTATTATCAATATAACATGCATTATTACCCATATTATGCAGTTATTATCGCTAGAACTATAATAAATATACGTATTACTTTTATTATCATCAATATAACATGCATTATTACCCATATTATGCAGTTATTATCGATAGAACTGTAATAAATATACTTATTACTTTTATTATTATCAATATAACATGCACTATTTGCCATATTTTACTATTATTATCGCTAGAACTATAATAATTATACGTATTACTCCCGATATTATCAATATAACATGCATTATTACCCATATAATGCAGTTATTATCGCTAGAACTGTAATAATTATACTTATTACTTATGTTATTATCAATATAACATGCATTATTACCCATATAATGCAGTTATTATCGCTAGAACTGTAATAATTGTACTCATTACTTATATTATTAGCAATATAACGTGCATTATTACCCATATAATGGAGGAATTATCGCTAGAACTGTAATAATTATACTTATTACTTATATAATTCTCAATATAACATGCATTATTACCCATATTATGCAGTTATTATCGCTAGAACTACAATAAATATACGTATTACTTTCATTATCATCAATATAACATGCATTATTACCAATATAATGCAGTTATTATCGCTAGAACTGTAATAATTATACCTATTACTTATATTATTATCAATATAACATGCATTATTACCCATATAATGGAGGTATTATTGCTAGAACTGTAATAATTATACTTATTACTTATACTATTAGCAACGTAACGTGCATTGTTACCCATATAATGCAGTTATTATCGCCAGAACTGTAATAATTATACTTATTACTTATATTATTCTCAATATAACATGCATTATTACCCATATGATGCAGTTATTATCGCAAGAACTATAATAAATATACGTATCACTATCATTATCATCCATATAACATGCATTATTACCCATATAATGGAGGTATTATTGCTAGAACTGTAATAATTATACTTATTACTTATATTATTATCAATATAACATGCATTATTACCCATATTATGCAGTTATTATCGCTAGAACTATCATAAATACACTTATTACTCCCAATATTATCAATGTAACATGCACTATTACCCATATAATGCAGTTATTATCGCTAGAACTGTAATAATTATACGTATTACTTATATTATTATCAATATAACATGCATTATTACCCATATAATGCAGTTATTATCGTTAGAACTGTAATAATTATACTTATTACTTATATTATTAGCAATATAACGTGCATTATTACCCATATAATGCAGTTATTATCGCTAGAACTGTAATAATTATACTTATTACTTATATTATTATCAATATAACATGCATTATTACCCATATAATGGAGGTATTTTTGCTAGAACTGTAATAATTATACTTATTACTTATACTATTAGCAATGTAACGTGCATTGTTACCCATATAATGCAGTTATTATCGCCAGAACTGTAATAATTATACTTATTACTTATATTATTCTCAATATAACATGCATTATTACCCATATGATGCAGTTATTATCGCAAGAACTATAATAAATATACGTATCACTATCATTATCATCAATATAACATGCATTATTACCCATATAATGGAGGTATTATTGCTAGAACTGTAATAATTATACTTATTACTTATATTATTAGCAATATAACGTGCATTATTACCCATATAATGCAGTTATTATCGCTACAACTGTAATAATTATACTTATTACTTATATTATTATCAATATAACATGCATTATTACCCACATAATGGAGGTATTATCTCTAGAACCATAATAAATATACTTATTACTCCAAATATTATCAATATAACATGCATTATTACCCATATAATGCAGTTATTATCGCTAGAACTGTAATAATTATACTTATTACTTATATTATTATCAATATAACATGCATTATTACCCATATAAAGGAGGTATTATTGCTAGAACTGTAATAATTATACTTATTACTTATACTATTAGCAATATAACGTGCATTGTTACCCATATAATGCAGTTATTATCGCCAGAACTGTAATAATTATACTTATTACTTATATTATTCTCAAAATAACATGCATTATTACCCATATGATGCAGTTATTATCGCAAGAACTATAATAAATATACGTATCACTTTCATTATCATCAATATAACATGCATTATTACCCATATAATGGAGGTATTATTGCTAGAACTGTAATAATTATACTTATTACTTATATTATTATCAATATAACATGCATTATTACCCATATTATGCAGTTATTATCGCTAGAACTATCATAAATACACATATTACTCCCAATATTATCAATGTAACATGCATTATTACCCATATAATGCAGTTATTATCGCTAGAACTGTAATAATTATACTTATTACTTATATTATTAGCAATATAACGTGCATTATTACCCATATAATGCAGTTATTATCGCTAGAACTGTAATAATTGTACTCATTACTTATATTATTAGCAATATAACGTGCATTATTACCCATATAATGGAGGTATTATCGCAAGAACTGTAATAATTATACTTATTACTTATACTATTAGCAATATAACGTGCATTATTACCCATATAATGCAGTTATTATCGCCAGAACTGTAATAATTATACTTATTACTTATATTATTCTCAATATAACATGCATTATTACCCATATTATGCAGTTATTATCGCTAGAGCTATAATAAATATACGTATTACTTTCATTATCATCAATATAACATGCATTATTACCCATATAATGCAGTTATTATCGCTAGAACTGTAATAATTATACTTATTACTTATATTGTTAGCAATATAACGTGCATTATTACCCATATAATGCAGTTATTATCGCTAGAACTGTAATAATTATACTTATTACTTAGATTATTATCAATATAACATGCATTATTACCCATATTATGCAGTTATTATCGCTAGAACTATAATAAATATACGTATTACTTTTATTATCATCAATATAACATGCATTATTACCCATATTATGCAGTTATTATCGATAGAACTGTAATAAATATACTTGTTACTTTTATTATTATCAATATAACATGCACTATTTGCCATATTTTACTATTATTATCGCTAGAACTATAGTAATTATACTTATTACTCCCGATATTATCAATATAACATGCATTATTACCCATATAATGCAGTTATTATCGCTAGAACTGTAATAATTATACTTATTACTTATATTATTAGCAATATAACGTGCATTATTACCCATATAATGCAGTTATTATCGCTAGAACTGTAATAATTATACTTGTTACTTATATTATTATCAATATAACATGCATTATTACCCATATAATGGAGGTATTATCGCAAGAACTGTAATAATTATACTTATTACTTATACTATTAGCAATATAACGTGCATTGTTACCCATATAATGCAGTTATTATCGCCAGAACTGTAATAATTATACTTATTACTTATATTATTCTCAATATAACATGCATTATTACCCATATTATGCAGTTATTATCGCTAGAACTATAATAAATATACGTATTACTTTCATTATCATAAATATAACATGCATTATTACCCATATAATGGAGGTATTATCGTTAGAACTGTAATAATTATACTTATTCCTTATATTATTATCAATATAACATGCATTATTACCCATATTATGCAGTTATTATCTCTAGAACCATAATAAATATACTTATTACTCCCAATATTATCAATATAACATGCATTATTACCCATATAATGCAGTTATTATCGCTAGAACTGTAATAATTATACTTATTACTTATATTATTAGCAATATAACGTGCATTATTACCCATATAATGCAGTTATTATCGCTAGAACTGTAATAATTATACTTATTACTTATATTATTATCAATATAACATGCATTATTACCCATATTATGCAGTTATTATCGCTAGAACTATAATAAATATACGTATTACTTTTATTATCATCAATATAACATGCATTATTACCCATATTATGCAGTTATTATCGATAGAACTGTAATAAATATACTTATTACTTTTATTATTATCAATATAACATGCACTATTTGCCATATTTTACTATTATTATCGCTAGAACTATAATAATTATACGTATTACTCCCGATATTATCAATATAACATGCATTATTACCCATATAATGCAGTTATTATCGCTAGAACTGTAATAATTATACTTATTACTTATGTTATTATCAATATAACATGCATTATTACCCATATAATGCAGTTATTATCGCTAGAACTGTAATAATTGTACTCATTACTTATATTATTAGCAATATAACGTGCATTATTACCCATATAATGGAGGTATTATCGCTAGAACTGTAATAATTATACTTATTACTTATATAATTCTCAATATAACATGCATTATTACCCATATTATGCAGTTATTATCGCTAGAACTACAATAAATATACGTATTACTTTCATTATCATCAATATAACATGCATTATTACCAATATAATGCAGTTATTATCGCTAGAACTGTAATAATTATACTTATTACTTATATTATTATCAATATAACATGCATTATTACCCATATAATGGAGGTATTATTGCTAGAACTGTAATAATTATACTTATTACTTATACTATTAGCAATGTAACGTGCATTGTTACCCATATAATGCAGTTATTATCGCCAGAACTGTAATAATTATACTTATTACTTATATTATTCTCAATATAACATGCATTATTACCCATATGATGCAGTTATTATCGCAAGAACTATAATAAATATACGTATCACTATCATTATCATCCATATAACATGCATTATTACCCATATAATGGAGGTATTATCGTTAGAACTGTAATAATTATACTTATTCCTTATATTATTATCAATATAACATGCATTATTACCCATATTATGCAGTTATTATCTCTAGAACCATAATAAATATACTTATTACTCCCAATATTATCAATATAACATGCATTTTGACCCATATAATGCAGTTATTATCGCTAGAACTGTAATAATTATACTTATTACTTATATTGTTAGCAATATAACGTGCATTATTACCCATATAATGCAGTTATTATCGCTAGAACTGTAATAATTATACTTATTACTTATATTATTATCAATATAACATGCATTATTACCCATATTATGCAGTTATTATCGCTAGAACTATAATAAATATACGTATTACTTTTATTATCATCAATATAACATGCATTATTACCCATATTATGCAGTTATTATCGATAGAACTGTAATAAATATACTTATTACTTTTATTATTATCAATATAACATGCACTATTTGCCATATTTTACTATTATTATCGCTAGAACTATAATAATTATACGTATTACTCCCGATATTATCAATATAACATGCATTATTACCCATATAATGCAGTTATTATCGCTAGAACTGTAATAATTATACTTATTACTTATGTTATTATCAATATAACATGCATTATTACCCATATAATGCAGTTATTATCGCTAGAACTGTAATAATTGTACTCATTACTTATATTATTAGCAATATAACGTGCATTATTACCCATATAATGGAGGTATTATCGCTAGAACTGTAATAATTATACTTATTACTTATATAATTCTCAATATAACATGCATTATTACCCATATTATGCAGTTATTATCGCTAGAACTACAATAAATATACGTATTACTTTCATTATCATCAATATAACATGCATTATTACCAATATAATGCAGTTATTATCGCTAGAACTGTAATAATTATACTTATTACTTATATTATTATCAATATAACATGCATTATTACCCATATAATGGAGGTATTATTGCTAGAACTGTAATAATTATACTTATTACTTATACTATTAGCAACGTAACGTGCATTGTTACCCATATAATGCAGTTATTATCGCCAGAACTGTAATAATTATACTTATTACTTATATTATTCTCAATATAACATGCATTATTACCCATATGATGCAGTTATTATCGCAAGAACTATAATAAATATACGTATCACTATCATTATCATCCATATAACATGCATTATTACCCATATAATGGAGGTATTATTGCTAGAACTGTAATAATTATACTTATTACTTATATTATTATCAATATAACATGCATTATTACCCATATTATGCAGTTATTATCGCTAGAACTATCATAAATACACTTATTACTCCCAATATTATCAATGTAACATGCACTATTACCCATATAATGCAGTTATTATCGCTAGAACTGTAATAATTATACGTATTACTTATATTATTATCAATATAACATGCATTATTACCCATATAATGCAGTTATTATCGTTAGAACTGTAATAATTATACTTATTACTTATATTATTAGCAATATAACGTGCATTATTACCCATATAATGCAGTTATTATCGCTAGAACTGTAATAATTATACTTATTACTTATATTATTATCAATATAACATGCATTATTACCCATATAATGGAGGTATTTTTGCTAGAACTGTAATAATTATACTTATTACTTATACTATTAGCAATGTAACGTGCATTGTTACCCATATAATGCAGTTATTATCGCCAGAACTGTAATAATTATACTTATTACTTATATTATTCTCAATATAACATGCATTATTACCCATATGATGCAGTTATTATCGCAAGAACTATAATAAATATACGTATCACTATCATTATCATCAATATAACATGCATTATTACCCATATAATGGAGGTATTATTGCTAGAACTGTAATAATTATACTTATTACTTATATTATTAGCAATATAACGTGCATTATTACCCATATAATGCAGTTATTATCGCTACAACTGTAATAATTATACTTATTACTTATATTATTATCAATATAACATGCATTATTACCCACATAATGGAGGTATTATCTCTAGAACCATAATAAATATACTTATTACTCCAAATATTATCAATATAACATGCATTATTACCCATATAATGCAGTTATTATCGCTAGAACTGTAATAATTATACTTATTACTTATATTATTATCAATATAACATGCATTATTACCCATATAAAGGAGGTATTATTGCTAGAACTGTAATAATTATACTTATTACTTATACTATTAGCAATATAACGTGCATTGTTACCCATATAATGCAGTTATTATCGCCAGAACTGTAATAATTATACTTATTACTTATATTATTCTCAAAATAACATGCATTATTACCCATATGATGCAGTTATTATCGCAAGAACTATAATAAATATGCGTATCACTTTCATTATCATCAATATAACATGCATTATTACCCATATAATGGAGGTATTATTGCTAGAACTGTAATAATTATACTTATTACTTATATTATTATCAATATAACATGCATTATTACCCATATTATGCAGTTATTATCGCTAGAACTATCATAAATACACATATTACTCCCAATATTATCAATGTAACATGCATTATTACCCATATAATGCAGTTATTATCGCTAGAACTGTAATAATTATACTTATTACTTCTATTATTAGCAATATAACGTGCATTATTACCCATATAATGCAGTTATTATCGCTAGAACTGTAATAATTGTACTCATTACTTATATTATTAGCAATATAACGTGCATTATTACCCATATAATGGAGGTATTATCGCAAGAACTGTAATAATTATACTTATTACTTATACTATTAGCAATATAACGTGCATTATTACCCATATAATGCAGTTATTATCGCCAGAACTGTAATAATTATACTTATTACTTATATTATTCTCAATATAACATGCATTATTACCCATATTATGCAGTTATTATCGCTAGAACTATAATAAATATACGTATTACTTTCATTATCATCAATATAACATGCATTATTACCCATATAATGCAGTTATTATCGCTAGAACTGTAATAATTATACTTATTACTTAGATTATTATCAATATAACATGCATTATTACCCATATTATGCAGTTATTATCGCTAGAACTATAATAAATATACGTATTACTTTTATTATCATCAATATAACATGCATTATTACCCATATTATGCAGTTATTATCGATAGAACTGTAATAAATACACTTGTTACTTTTATTATTATCAATATAACATGCACTATTTGCCATATTTTACTATTATTATCGCTAGAACTATAGTAATTATACTTATTACTCCCGATATTATCAATATAACATGCATTATTACCCATATAATGCAGTTATTATCGCTAGAACTGTAATAATTATACTTATTACTTATATTATTAGCAATATAACGTGCATTATTACCCATATAATGCAGTTATTATCGCTAGAACTGTAATAATTATACTTGTTACTTATATTATTATCAATATAACATGCATTATTACCCATATAATGGAGGTATTATCGCAAGAACTGTAATAATTATACTTATTACTTATACTATTAGCAATATAACGTGCATTGTTACCCATATAATGCAGTTATTATCGCCAGAACTGTAATAATTATACTTATTACTTATATTATTCTCAATATAACATGCATTATTACCCATATTATGCAGTTATTATCGCTAGAACTATAATAAATATACGTATTACTTTCATTATCATCAATATAACATGCATTATTACCCATATAATGGAGGTATTATCGTTAGAACTGTAATAATTATACTTATTCCTTATATTATTATCAATATAACATGCATTATTACCCATATTATGCAGTTATTATCTCTAGAACCATAATAAATATACTTATTACTCCCAATATTATCAATATAACATGCATTATTACCCATATAATGCAGTTATTATCGCTAGAACTGTAATAATTATACTTATTACTTATATTATTAGCAATATAACGTGCATTATTACCCATATAATGCAGTTATTATCGCTAGAACTGTAATAATTATACTTATTACTTATATTATTATCAATATAACATGCATTATTACCCATATTATGCAGTTATTATCGCTAGAACTATAATAAATATACGTATTACTTTTATTATCATCAATATAACATGCATTATTACCCATATTATGCAGTTATTATCGATAGAACTGTAATAAATATACTTATTACTTTTATTATTATCAATATAACATGCACTATTTGCCATATTTTACTATTATTATCGCTAGAACTATAATAATTATACGTATTACTCCCGATATTATCAATATAACATGCATTATTACCAATATAATGCAGTTATTATCGCTAGAACTGTAATAATTATACTTATTACTTATGTTATTATCAATATAACATGCATTATTACCCATATAATGCAGTTATTATCGCTAGAACTGTAATAATTGTACTCATTACTTATATTATTAGCAATATAACGTGCATTATTACCCATATAATGGAGGTATTATCGCTAGAACTGTAATAATTATACTTATTACTTATATAATTCTCAATATAACATGCATTATTACCCATATTATGCAGTTATTATCGCTAGAACTACAATAAATATACGTATTACTTTCATTATCATCAATATAACATGCATTATTACCAATATAATGCAGTTATTATCGCTAGAACTGTAATAATTATACTTATTACTTATATTATTATCAATATAACATGCATTATTACCCATATAATGGAGGTATTATTGCTAGAACTGTAATAATTATACTTATTACTTATACTATTAGCAACGTAACGTGCATTGTTACCCATATAATGCAGTTATTATCGCCAGAACTGTAATAATTATACTTATTACTTATATTATTCTCAATATAACATGCATTATTACCCATATGATGCAGTTATTATCGCAAGAACTATAATAAATATACGTATCACTATCATTATCATCCATATAACATGCATTATTACCCATATAATGGAGGTATTATTGCTAGAACTGTAATAATTATACTTATTACTTATATTATTATCAATATAACATGCATTATTACCCATATTATGCAGTTATTATCGCTAGAACTATCATAAATACACTTATTACTCCCAATATTATCAATGTAACATGCACTATTACCCATATAATGCAGTTATTATCGCTAGAACTGTAATAATTATACTTATTACTTATATTATTATCAATATAACATGCATTATTACCCATATAATGCATTTATTATCGTTAGAACTGTAATAATTATACTTATTACTTATATTATTAGCAATATAACGTGCATTATTACCCATATAATGCAGTTATTATCGCTAGAACTGTAATAATTATACTTATTACTTATATTATTATCAATATAACATGCATTATTACCCATATAATGGAGGTATTTTTGCTAGAACTGTAATAATTATACTTATTACTTATACTATTAGCAATGTAACGTGCATTGTTACCCATATAATGCAGTTATTATCGCCAGAACTGTAATAATTATACTTATTACTTATATTATTCTCAATATAACATGCATTATTACCCATATGATGCAGTTATTATCGCAAGAACTATAATAAATATACGTATCACTATCATTATCATCAATATAACATGCATTATTACCCATATAATGGAGGTATTATTGCTAGAACTGTAATAATTATACTTATTACTTATATTATTAGCAATATAACGTGCATTATTACCCATATAATGCAGTTATTATCGCTACAACTGTAATAATTATACTTATTACTTATATTATTATCAATATAACATGCATTATTACCCACATAATGGAGGTATTATCTCTAGAACCATAATAAATATACTTATTACTCCAAATATTATCAATATAACATGCATTATTACCCATATAATGCAGTTATTATCGCTAGAACTGTAATAATTATACTTATTACTTATATTATTATCAATATAACATGCATTATTACCCATATAAAGGAGGTATTATTGCTAGAACTGAAATAATTATACTTATTACTTATACTATTAGCAATGTAACGTGCATTGTTACCCATATAATGCAGTTATTATCGCCAGAACTGTAATAATTATACTTATTACTTATATTATTCTCAATATAACATGCATTATTACCCATATGATGCAGTTATTATCGCAAGAACTATAATAAATATACGTATCACTTTCATTATCATCAATATAACATGCATTATTACCCATATAATGGAGGTATTATTGCTAGAACTGTAATAATTATACTTATTACTTATATTATTATCAATATAACACGCATTATTACCCATATTATGCAGTTATTATCGCTAGAACTATCATAAATACACATATTACTCCCAATATTATCAATGTAACATGCATTATTACCCATATAATGCAGTTATTATCGCTAGAACTGTAATAATTATACTTATTACTTATATTATTAGCAATATAACGTGCATTATTACCCATATAATGCAGTTATTATCGCTAGAACTGTAATAATTGTACTCATTACTTATATTATTAGCAATATAACGTGCATTATTACCCATATAATGGAGGTATTATCGCAAGAACTGTAATAATTATACTTATTACTTATACTATTAGCAATATAACGTGCATTATTACCCATATAATGCAGTTATTATCGCCAGAACTGTAATAATTATACTTATTACTTATATTATTCTCAATATAACATGCATTATTACCCATATTATGCAGTTATTATCGCAAGAACTATAATAAATATACGTATTACTTTCATTATCATCAATATAACATGCATTATTACCCATATAATGGAGGTATTATCGTTAGAACTGTAATAATTATACTTATTACTTATATTATTATCAATATAACATGCATTATTACCCATATTATGCAGTTATTATCTCTAGAACCATAATAAATATACTTATTACTCCCAATATTATCAATATAACATGCATTTTTACCCATATAATGCAGTTATTATCGCTAGAACTGTAATAATTATACTTATTACTTATATTGTTAGCAATATAACGTGCATTATTACCCATATAATGGAGGTATTATTGCTAGAACTGAAATAATTATACTTATTACTTATACTATTAGCAATGTAACGTGCATTGTTACCCATATAATGCAGTTATTATCGCCAGAACTGTAATAATTATACTTATTACTTATATTATTCTCAATATAACATGCATTATTACCCATATGATGCAGTTATTATCGCAAGAACTATAATAAATATACGTATCACTATCATTATCATCAATATAACATGCATTAATACCCATATAATGGAGGTATTATTGCTAGAACTGTAATAATTATACTTATTACTTATATTATTATCAATATAACATGCATTATTACCCATATTATGCAGTTATTATCGCTAGAACTATAATAAATATACGTATTACTTTCATTATCATCAATATAACATGCATTATTACCCATATAATGGAGGTATTATCGCTAGAACTGTAATAATTATACTTATTACTTATATTATTATCAATATAACATGCATTATTACCCATATTATGCAGTTATTATCGCTAGAACTGTAATAATTATACTTATTACTTATATTGTTAGCAATATAACGTGCATTATTACCCATATAATACAGTTATTATCGCTAGAACTGTAATAATTATACTTATTACTTATATTATTATCAATATAACATGCATTATCACCCATATAATGGAGGTATTATTGCTAGAACTGTAATAATTATACTTATTACTTATACTATTAGCAATATCACGTGCATTGTTACCCATATAATGCAGTTATTATCGCCAGAACTGTAATAATTGTACTTATTACTTATACTATTCTCAATATAATATGCATTATTACCCATATTATGCAGTTATTATCGCAAGAACTATAATAAATATACGTATTACTTTCATTATCATCAATATAACATGCATTATTACCCATATAATGGAGGTATTATTGCTAGAACTGTAATAATTATACTTATTACTTATATTATTATAAATATAACATGCATTATTACCCATATGATGCAGTTATTATCGCAAGAACTATAATAAATATACGTATCACTATCATTATCATCAATATAACATGCATTATTACCCATATAATGGAGGTATTATTGCTAGAACTGTAATAATTATACTTATTACTTATATTATTATCAATATAACATGCATTATTACCCATATTATGCAGTTATTATCGCTAGAACTATCATAAATACACTTATTACTCCCAATATTATCAATGTAACATGCACTATTACCCATATAATGCAGTTATTATCGCTAGAACTGTAATAATTATACTTATTACTTATATTATTATCAATATAACTTGCATTATTACCCATATAATGCAGTTATTATCGCTAGAACTGTAATAATTATACTTATTACTTATATTATTAGCAATATAACGTGCATTATTACCCATATAATGCAGTTATTATCGCTAGAACTGTAATAATTATACTTATTACTTATATTATTATCAATATAACATGCATTATTACCCATATAATGGAGGTATTTTTGCTAGAACTGTAATAATTATACTTATTACTTATACTATTAGCAATGTAACGTGCATTGTTACCCATATAATGCAGTTATTATCGCCAGAACTGTAATAATTATACTTATTACTTATATTATTCTCAATATAACATGCATTATTACCCATATGATGCAGTTATTATCGCAAGAACTATAATAAATATACGTATCACTATCATTATCATCAATATAACATGCATTATTACCCATATAATGGAGGTATTATTGCTAGAACTGTAATAATTATACTTATTACTTATATTATTAGCAATATAACATGCATTATTACCCTTATAATGGAGGTATTATTGCTAGAACTGTAATAATTATACTTATTACTTATATTATTATCAATATAACATGCATTATTACCCATATTATGCAGTTATTATCGCTAGAACTATCATAAATACACTTATTACTCCCAATATTATCAATGTAACATGCACTATTACCCATATAATGCAGTTATTATCGCTAGAACTGTAATAATTATACTTATTACTTATATTATTATCAATATAACATGCATTATTACCCATATAATGCAGTTATTATCGCTAGAACTGTAATAATTATACTTATTACTTATATTATTAGCAATATAACGTGCATTATTACCCATATAATGCAGTTATTATCGCTAGAACTGTAATAATTATACTTATTACTTATATTATTATCAATATAACATGCATTATTACCCATATAATGGAGGTATTTTTGCTAGAACTGTAATAATTATACTTATTACTTATACTATTAGCAATGTAACGTGCATTGTTACCCATATAATGCAGTTATTATCGCCAGAACTGTAATAATTATACTTATTACTTATATTATTCTCAATATAACATGCATTATTACCCATATGATGCAGTTATTATCGCAAGAACTATAATAAATATACGTATCACTATCATTATCATCAATATAACATGCATTATTACCCATATAATGGAGGTATTATTGCTAGAACTGTAATAATTATACTTATTACTTATATTATTAGCAATATAACGTGCATTATTACCCGTATAATGCAGTTATTATCGCTACAACTGTAATAATTATACTTATTACTTATATTATTATCAATATAACATGCATTATTACCCACATAATGGAGGTATTATCTCTAGAACCATAATAAATATACTTATTACTCCAAATATTATCAATATAACATGCATTATTACCCATATAATCCAGTTATTATCGCTAGAACTGTAATAATTATACTTATTACTTATATTATTATCAATATAACATGCATTATTACCCATATAAAGGAGGTATTATTGCTAGAACTGTAATAATTATACTTATTACTTATACTATTAGCAATATAACGTGCATTGTTACCCATATAATGCAGTTATTATCGCCAGAACTGTAATAATTATACTTATTACTTATATTATTCTCAAAATAACATGCATTATTACCAATATGATGCAGTTATTATCGCAAGAACTATAATAAATATACGTATCACTTTCATTATCATCAATATAACATGCATTATTACCCATATAATGGAGGTATTATTGCTAGAACTGTAATAATTATACTTATTACTTATATTATTATCAATATAACATGCATTATTACCCATATTATGCAGTTATTATCGCTAGAACTATCATAAATACACTTATTACTCCCAATATTATCAGTGTAACATGCATTATTACCCATATAATGCAGTTATTATCGCTAGAACTGTAATAATTATACTTATTACTTATATTATTAGCAATATAACGTGCATTATTACCCATATAATGCAGTTATTATCGCTAGAACTGTAATAATTGTACTCATTACTTATATTATTAGCAATATAACGTGCATTATTACCCATATAATGGAGGTATTATCGCAAGAACTGTAATAATTATACTTATTACTTATACTATTAGCAATATAACGTGCATTATTACCCATATAATGCAGTTATTATCGCCAGAACTGTAATAATTATACTTATTACTTATATTATTCTCAATATAACATGCATTATTACCCATATTATGCAGTTATTATCGCAAGAACTATAATAAATATACGTATTACTTTCATTATCATCAATATAACATGCATTATTACCCATATAATGGAGGTATTATCGTTAGAACTGTAATAATTATACTTATTACTTATATTATTATCAATATAACATGCATTATTACCCATATTATGCAGTTATTATCTCTAGAACCATAATAAATATACTTATTACTCCCAATATTATCAATATAACATGCATTTTTACCCATATAATGCAGTTATTATCGCTAGAACTGTAATAATTATACTTATTACTTATATTGTTAGCAATATAACGTGCATTATTACCCATATAATACAGTTATTATCGCTAGAACTGTAATAATTATACTTATTACTTATATTATTATCAATATAACATGCATTATCACCCATATAATGGAGGTAGTATTGCTAGAACTGTAATAATTATACTTATTACTTATACTATTAGCAATATCACGTGCATTGTTACCCATATAATGCAGTTATTATCGCCAGAACTGTAATAATTGTACTTATTACTTATACTATTCTCAATATAATATGCATTATTACCCATATTATGCAGTTATTATCGCAAGAACTATAATAAATATACGTATTACTTTCATTATCATCAATATAACATGCATTATTACCCATATAATGGAGGTATTATTGCTAGAACTGTAATAATTATACTTATTACTTATATTATTATAAATATAACATGCATTATTACCCATATTATGCAGTTATTATCGCTAGAACTATAATAAATACACTTATTACTCCCAATATTATCAATGTAACATGCATTATTACCCATATAATGCAGTTATTATCGCTAGAACTGTAATAATTATACTTATTACTTATACTACTAGCAATATAACGTGCATTATTACCCATATAATGCAGTTATTATCGCTAGAACTGTAATAATTATACTTATTACTTATATTATTATCAATATAACATGCATTATTACCCATATTATGCAGTTATTATCGCTAGAACTATAATAAATATACGTATTCTTTTATTATCATCAATATAACATGCATTATTACCCATATTATGCAGTTATTATCGATAGAACTGTAATAAATATACTTGTTACTTTTATTATTATCAATATAACATGCACTATTTGCCATATTTTACTATTATTATCGCTAGAACTATAGTAATTATACTTATTACTCCCGATATTATCAATATAACATGCATTATTACCCATATAATGCAGTTATTATCGCTAGAACTGTAATAATTATACTTATTACTTATATTATTCTCAATATAACATGCATTAATACCCATATTATGCAGTTATTATCTCTAGAACCATAATAAATATACTTATTACTCCCAATATTATCAATATAACATGCATTTTGACCCATATAATGCAGTTATTATCGCTAGAACTGTAATAATTATACTTATTACTTATATTGTTAGCAATATAACGTGCATTATTACCCATATAATGCAGTTATTATCGCTAGAACTGTAATAATTATACTTATTACTTATATTATTATCAATATAACATGCATTATTACCCATATTATGCAGTTATTATCGCTAGAACTATAATAAATATACGTATTACTTTTATTATCATCAATATAACATGCATTATTACCCATATTATGCAGTTATTAGCGATAGAACTGTAATAAATGTACTTATTACTTTTATTATTATCAATATAACATGCACTATTTGCCATATTTTACTATTATTATCGCTAGAACTATAATAATTAAACCTATTACTCCCGATATTATCAATATAACATGCATTATTACCGCTAGAACTGTAATAATTATACTTATTACTTATGTTATTATCAATATAACATGCATTATTACCCATATAATGCAGTTATTATCGCTAGAACTGTAATAATTGTACTCATTTCTTATATTATTAGCAATATAACGTGCATTATTACCCATATAATGCAGTTATTATCGCTAGAACTGTAATAATTATACTTATTACTTATACTACTAGCAATATAACGTGCATTATTACCCATATAATGCAGTTATTATCGCTAGAACTGTGCTAATTATACTTATTACTTATATTATTATCAATATAACATGCATTATTACCCATATAATGCAGTTATTATCGCTAGAACTGTAATAATTATACTTATTACTTATATTATTATCAATATAACATGCATTATTACCCATATAATGGAGGTATTATCGCTAGAACTGTAATAATTATACTTATTACTTATATTATTATCAATATAACATGCATTATTACCCATATTATGCAGTTATTATCGCTAGAACTATAATAAATATACGTATTACTTTTATTATCATCAATATAACATGCATTATTACCCATATTATGCAGTTATTATCGATAGAACTGTAATAAATATACTTATTACTTTTATTATTATCAATATAACATGCACTATTTGCCATATTTTACTATTATTATCGCTAGAACTATAATAATTATACGTATTACTCCCGATATTATCAATATAACATGCATTATTACCCATATTATGCAGTTATTATCGCTAGAACTGTAATAATTATACTTATTACTTATACTACTAGCAATATAACGTGCATTATTACCCATATAATGCAGTTATTATCGCTAGAACTGTAATAATTATACTTATTACTTATATTATTAGCAATATAACGTGCATTATTACCCATATACTGGAGGTATTATCGCTAGAACTGTAATAATTATACTTATTACTTATACTATTAGCAATATAACGTGCATTATTACCCATATAATGCAGTTATTATCGCTAGAACTGTAATAATTGTACTCATTACTTATATTATTAGCAATATAACGTGCATTATTACCCATATAATGGAGGTATTATCGCAAGAACTGTAATAATTATACTTATTACTTATACTATTAGCAATATAACGTGCATTATTACCCATATAATGCAGTTATTATCGCCAGAACTGTAATAATTATACTTATTACTTATATTATTCTCAATATAACATGCATTATTACCCATATTATGCAGTTATTATCGCAAGAACTATAATAAATATACGTATTACTTTCATTATCATCAATATAACATGCATTATTACCCATATAATGGAGGTATTATCGTTAGAACTGTAATAATTATACTTATTACTTATATTATTATCAATATAACATGCATTATTACCCATATTATGCAGTTATTATCTCTAGAACCATAATAAATATACTTATTACTCCCAATATTATCAATATAACATGCATTTTTACCCATATAATGCAGTTATTATCGCTAGAACTGTAATAATTATACTTATTACTTATATTGTTAGCAATATAACGTGCATTATTACCCATATAATACAGTTATTATCGCTAGAACTGTAATAATTATACTTATTACTTATATTATTATCAATATAACATGCATTATCACCCATATAATGGAGGTAGTATTGCTAGAACTGTAATAATTATACTTATTACTTATACTATTAGCAATATCACGTGCATTGTTACCCATATAATGCAGTTATTATCGCCAGAACTGTAATAATTGTACTTATTACTTATACTATTCTCAATATAATATGCATTATTACCCATATTATGCAGTTATTATCGCAAGAACTATAATAAATATACGTATTACTTTCATTATCATCAATATAACATGCATTATTACACATATAATGGAGGTATTATTGCTAGAACTGTAATAATTATACTTATTACTTATATTATTATAAATATAACATGCATTATTACCCATATTATGCAGTTATTATCGCTAGAACTATAATAAATACACTTATTACTCCCAATATTATCAATGTAACATGCATTATTACCCATATAATGCAGTTATTATCGCTAGAACTGTAATAATTATACTTATTACTTATATTATTAGCAATATAACGTGCATTATTACCCATATAATGCAGTTATTATCGCTAGAAATGTAATAATTGTACCCATTACTTATATTATTAGCAATACAACGTGCATTATTACCCATATTATGCAGTTATTATCGCTAGAACTGTAATAATTATACTTATTACTTATACTACTAGCAATATAACGTGCATTATTACCCATATAATGCAGTTATTATCGCTAGAACTGTAATAATTCTACTTATTACTTACATTATTATCAATATAACATGCATTATTACCCATATTATGCAGTTATTATCGCTAGAACTATAATAAATATACGTATTCTTTTATTATCATCAATATAACATGCATTATTACCCATATTATGCAGTTATTATCGATAGAACTGTAATAAATATACTTGTTACTTTTATTATTATCAATATAACATGCACTATTTGCCATATTTTACTATTATTATCGCTAGAACTATAGTAATTATACTTATTACTCCCGATATTATCAATATAACATGCATTATTACCCATATAATGCAGTTATTATCGCTAGAACTGTAATAATTATACTTATTACTTATATTATTCTCAATATAACATGCATTAATACCCATATTATGCAGTTATTATCTCTAGAACCATAATAAATATACTTATTACTCCCAATATTATCAATATAACATGCATTTTGACCCATATAATGCAGTTATTATCGCTAGAACTGTAATAATTATACTTATTACTTATATTGTTAGCAATATAACGTGCATTATTACCCATATAATGCAGTTATTATCGCTAGAACTGTAATAATTATACTTATTACTTATATTATTATCAATATAACATGCATTATTACCCATATTATGCAGTTATTATCGCTAGAACTATAATAAATATACGTATTACTTTTATTATCATCAATATAACATGCATTATTACCCATATTATGCAGTTATTATCGATAGAACTGTAATAAATGTACTTATTACTTTTATTATTATCAATATAACATGCACTATTTGCCATATTTTACTATTATTATCGCTAGAACTATAATAATTAAACCTATTACTCCCGATATTATCAATATAACATGCATTATTACCCATATAATGCAGTTATTATCGCTAGAACTGTAATAATTATACTTATTACTTATGTTATTATCAATATAACATGCATTATTACCCATATAATGCAGTTATTATCGCTAGAACTGTAATAATTGTACTCATTTCTTATATTATTAGCAATATAACGTGCATTATTACCCATATAATGCAGTTATTATCGCTAGAACTGTAATAATTATACTTATTACTTATACTACTAGCAATATAACGTGCATTATTACCCATATAATGCAGTTATTATCGCTAGAACTGTAATAATTATACTTATTACTTATATTATTATCAATATAACATGCATTATTACCCATATAATGCAGTTATTATCGCTAGAACTGTAATAATTATACTTATTACTTATATTATTATCAATATAACATGCATTATTACCCATATAATGGAGGTATTATCGCTAGAACTGTAATAATTATACTTATTACTTATATTATTATCAATATAACATGCATTATTACCCATATTATGCAGTTATTATCGCTAGAACTATAATAAATATACGTATTACTTTTATTATCATCAATATAACATGCATTATTACCCATATTATGCAGTTATTATCGATAGAACTGTAATAAATATACTTATTACTTTTATTATTATCAATATAACATGCACTATTTGCCATATTTTACTATTATTATCGCTAGAACTATAATAATTATAAGTATTACTCCCGATATTATCAATATAACATGCATTATTACCCATATTATGCAGTTATTATCGCTAGAACTGTAATAATTATACTTATTACTTATACTACTAGCAATATAACGTGCATTATTACCCATATAATGCAGTTATTATCGCTAGAACTGTAATAATTATACTTATTACTTATATTATTAGCAATATAACGTGCATTATTACCCATATACTGGAGGTATTATCGCTAGAACTGTAATAATTATACTTATTACTTATATAATTCTCAATATAACATGCATTATTACCCATATTATGCAGTTATTATCGCTAGAACTACAATAAATATACGTATTACTTTCATTATCATCAATATAACATGCATTATTACCAATATAATGCAGTTATTATCGCTAGAACTGTAATAATTATACTTATTACTTATATTATTATCAATATAACATGCATTATTACCCATATAATGGAGGTATTTTTGCTAGAACTGTAATAATTATACTTATTACTTATATTATTATCAATATAACATGCATTATTACCCATATTATGCAGTTATTATCGCTAGAACTATCATAAATACACTTATTACTCCCAATATTATCAATGTAACATGCATTATTACCCATATAATGCAGTTATTATCGCTAGAACTGTAATAATTATACTTATTACTTATATTATTAGCAATATAACGTGCATTATTACCCATATAATGCAGTTATTATCGCTAGAACTGTAATAATTATACTTATTACTTATATTATTATCAATATAACATGCATTATTACCCATATAATGGAGGTATTTTTGCTAGAACTGTAATAATTATACTTATTACTTATACTATTAGCAATGTAACGTGCATTGTTACCCATATAATGCAGTTATTATCGCCAGAACTGTAATAATTATACTTATTACTTATATTATTCTCAAAATAACATGCATTATTACCCATATGATACAGTTATTATCGCAAGAACTATAATAAATATACGTATCACTTTCATTATCATCAATATAACATGCATTATTACCCATATAATGGAGGTATTATTGCTAGAACTGTAATAATTATACTTATTACTTATATTATTATCAATATAACATGCATTATTACCCATATTATGCAGTTATTATCGCTAGAACTATCATAAATACACTTATTACTCCCAATATTATCAGTGTAACATGCATTATTACCCATATAATGCAGTTATTATCGCTAGAACTGTAATAATTATACTTATTACTTATATTATTAGCAATATAACGTGCATTATTACCCATATAATGCAGTTATTATCGCTAGAACTGTAATAATTGTACTCATTACTTATATTATTAGCAATATAACGTGCATTATTACCCATATAATGGAGGTATTATCGCAAGAACTGTAATAATTATACTTATTACTTATACTATTAGCAATATAACGTGCATTATTACCCATATAATGCAGTTATTATCGCCAGAACTGTAATAATTATACTTATTACTTATATTATTCTCAATATAACATGCATTATTACCCATATTATGCAGTTATTATCGCAAGAACTATAATAAATATACGTATTACTTTCATTATCATCAATATAACATGCATTATTACCCATATAATGGAGGTATTATCGTTAGAACTGTAATAATTATACTTATTACTTATATTATTATCAATATAACATGCATTATTACCCATATTATGCAGTTATTATCTCTAGAACCATAATAAATATACTTATTACTCCCAATATTATCAATATAACATGCATTTTTACCCATATAATGCAGTTATTATCGCTAGAACTGTAATAATTATACTTATTACTTATATTGTTAGCAATATAACGTGCATTATTACCCATATAATACAGTTATTATCGCTAGAACTGTAATAATTATACTTATTACTTATATTATTATCAATATAACATGCATTATCACCCATATAATGGAGGTAGTATTGCTAGAACTGTAATAATTATACTTATTACTTATACTATTAGCAATATCACGTGCATTGTTACCCATATAATGCAGTTATTATCGCCAGAACTGTAATAATTGTACTTATTACTTATACTATTCTCAATATAATATGCATTATTACCCATATTATGCAGTTATTATCGCAAGAACTATAATACATATACGTATTACTTTCATTATCATCAATATAACATGCATTATTACCCATATAATGGAGGTATTATTGCTAGAACTGTAATAATTATACTTATTACTTATATTATTATAAATATAACATGCATTATTACCCATATTATGCAGTTATTATCGCTAGAACTATAATAAATACACTTATTACTCCCAATATTATCAATGTAACATGCATTATTACCCATATAATGCAGTTATTATCGCTAGAACTGTAATAATTATACTTATTACTTATATTATTAGCAATATAACGTGCATTATTACCCATATAATGCAGTTATTATCGCTAGAAATGTAATAATTGTACCCATTACTTATATTATTAGCAATACAACGTGCATTATTACCCATATTATGCAGTTATTATCGCTAGAACTGTAATAATTATACTTATTACTTATACTACTAGCAATATAACGTGCATTATTACCCATATAATGCAGTTATTATCGCTAGAACTGTAATAATTATACTTATTACTTATATTATTATCAATATAACATGCATTATTACCCATATTATGCAGTTATTATCGCTAGAACTATAATAAATATACGTATTCTTTTATTATCATCAATATAACATGCATTATTACCCATATTATGCAGTTATTATCGATAGAACTGTAATAAATATACTTGTTACTTTTATTATTATCAATATAACATGCACTATTTGCCATATTTTACTATTATTATCGCTAGAACTATAGTAATTATACTTATTACTCCCGATATTATCAATATAACATGCATTATTACCCATATAATGCAGTTATTATCGCTAGAACTGTAATAATTATACTTATTACTTATATTATTCTCAATATAACATGCATTAATACCCATATTATGCAGTTATTATCTCTAGAACCATAATAAATATACTTATTACTCCCAATATTATCAATATAACATGCATTTTGACCCATATAATGCAGTTATTATCGCTAGAACTGTAATAATTATACTTATTACTTATATTGTTAGCAATATAACGTGCATTATTACCCATATAATGCAGTTATTATCGCTAGAACTGTAATAATTATACTTATTACTTATATTATTATCAATATAACATGCATTATTACCCATATTATGCAGTTATTATCGCTAGAACTATAATAAATATACGTATTACTTTTATTATCATCAATATAACATGCATTATTACCCATATTATGCAGTTATTATCGATAGAACTGTAATAAATGTACTTATTACTTTTATTATTATCAATATAACATGCACTATTTGCCATATTTTACTATTATTATCGCTAGAACTATAATAATTAAACCTATTACTCCCGATATTATCAATATAACATGCATTATTACCCATATAATGCAGTTATTATCGCTAGAACTGTAATAATTATACTTATTACTTATGTTATTATCAATATAACATGCATTATTACCCATATAATGCAGTTATTATCGCTAGAACTGTAATAATTGTACTCATTTCTTATATTATTAGCAATATAACGTGCATTATTACCCATATAATGCAGTTATTATCGCTAGAACTGTAATAATTATACTTATTACTTATACTACTAGCAATATAACGTGCATTATTACCCATATAATGCAGTTATTATCGCTAGAACTGTAATAATTATACTTATTACTTATATTATTATCAATATAACATGCATTATTACCCATATAATGCAGTTATTATCGCTAGAACTGTAATAATTATACTTATTACTTATATTATTATCAATATAACATGCATTATTACCCATATAATGGAGGTATTATCGCTAGAACTGTAATAATTATACTTATTACTTATATTATTATCAATATAACATGCATTATTACCCATATTATGCAGTTATTATCGCTAGAACTATAATAAATATACGTATTACTTTTATTATCATCAATATAACATGCATTATTACCCATATTATGCAGTTATTATCGATAGAACTGTAATAAATATACTTATTACTTTTATTATTATCAATATAACATGCACTATTTGCCATATTTTACTATTATTATCGCTAGAACTATAATAATTATACGTATTACTCCCGATATTATCAATATAACATGCATTATTACCCATATTATGCAGTTATTATCGCTAGAACTGTAATAATTATACTTATTACTTATACTACTAGCAATATAACGTGCATTATTACCCATATAATGCAGTTATTATCGCTAGAACTGTAATAATTATACTTATTACTTATATTATTAGCAATATAACGTGCATTATTACCCATATACTGGAGGTATTATCGCTAGAACTGTAATAATTATACTTATTACTTATATAATTCTCAATATAACATGCATTATTACCCATATTATGCAGTTATTATCGCTAGAACTACAATAAATATACGTATTACTTTCATTATCATCAATATAACATGCATTATTACCAATATAATGCAGTTATTATCGCTAGAACTGTAATAATTATACTTATTACTTATATTATTATCAATATAACATGCATTATTACCCATATAATGGAGGTATTTTTGCTAGAACTGTAATAATTATACTTATTACTTATATTATTATCAATATAACATGCATTATTACCCATATTATGCAGTTATTATCGCTAGAACTATCATAAATACACTTATTACTCCCAATATTATCAATGTAACATGCATTATTACCCATATAATGCAGTTATTATCGCTAGAACTGTAATAATTATACTTATTACTTATATTATTAGCAATGTAACGTGCATTATTACCCATATAATGCAGTTATTATCGCTAGAACTGTAATAATTATACTTATTACTTATATTATTATCAATATAACATGCATTATTACCCATATAATGGAGGTATTTTTGCTAGAACTGTAATAATTATACTTATTACTTATACTATTAGCAATGTAACGTGCATTGTTACCCATATAATGCAGTTATTATCGCCAGAACTGTAATAATTATACTTATTACTTATATTATTCTCAATATAACATGCATTATTACCCATATGATGCAGTTATTATCGCAAGAACTATAATAAATATACGTATCACTATCATTATCATCAATATAACATGCATTATTACCCATATAATGGAGGTATTATTGCTAGAACTGTAATAATTATACTTATTACTTATATTATTAGCAATATAACGTGCATTATTACCCATATAATGCAGTTATTATCGCTACAACTGTAATAATTATACTTATTACTTATATTATTATCAATATAACATGCATTATTACCCACATAATGGAGGTATTATCTCTAGAACCATAATAAATATACTTATTACTCCAAATATTATCAATATAACATGCATTATTACCCATATAATGCAGTTATTATCGCTAGAACTGTAATAATTATACTTATTACTTATATTATTATCAATATAACATGCATTATTACCCATATAAAGGAGGTATTATTGCTAGAACTGTAATAATTATACTTATTACTTATACTATTAGCAATATAACGTGCATTGTTACCCATATAATGCAGTTATTATCGCCAGAACTGTAATAATTATACTTATTACTTATATTATTCTCAAAATAACATGCATTATTACCCATATGATGCAGTTATTATCGCAAGAACTATAATAAATATACGTATCACTTTCATTATCATCAATATAACATGCATTATTACCCATATAATGGAGGTATTATTGCTAGAACTGTAATAATTATACTTATTACTTATATTATTATCAATATAACATGCATTATTACCCATATTATGCAGTTATTATCGCTAGAACTATCATAAATACACATATTACTCCCAATATTATCAATGTAACATGCATTATTACCCATATAATGCAGTTATTATCGCTAGAACTGTAATAATTATACTTATTACTTATATTATTAGCAATATAACGTGCATTATTACCCATATAATGCAGTTATTATCGCTAGAACTGTAATAATTGTACTCATTACTTATATTATTAGCAATATAACGTGCATTATTACCCATATAATGGAGGTATTATCGCAAGAACTGTAATAATTATACTTATTACTTATACTATTAGCAATATAACGTGCATTATTACCCATATAATGCAGTTATTATCGCCAGAACTGTAATAATTATACTTATTACTTATATTATTCTCAATATAACATGCATTATTACCCATATTATGCAGTTATTATCGCAAGAACTATAATAAATATACGTATTACTTTCATTATCATCAATATAACATGCATTATTACCCATATAATGGAGGTATTATCGTTAGAACTGTAATAATTATACTTATTACTTATATTATTATCAATATAACATGCATTATTACCCATATTATGCAGTTATTATCTCTATAACCATAATAAATATACTTATTACTCCCAATATTATAAATATAACATGCATTTTTACCCATATAATGCAGTTATTATCGCTAGAACTGTAATAATTATACTTATTACTTATATTGTTAGCAATATAACGTGCATTATTACCCATATAATGGAGGTATTATTGCTAGAACTGAAATAATTATACTTATTACTTATACTATTAGCAATGTAACGTGCATTGTTACCCATATAATGCAGTTATTATCGCCAGAACTGTAATAATTATACTTATTACTTATATTATTCTCAATATAACATGCATTATTACCCATATGATGCAGTTATTATCGCAAGAACTATAATAAATATACGTATCACTATCATTATCATCAATATAACATGCATTAATACCCATATAATGGAGGTATTATTGCTAGAACTGTAATAATTATACTTATTACTTATATTATTATCAGTATAACATGCATTATTACCCATATTATGCAGTTATTATCGCTAGAACTATAATAAATATACGTATTACTTTCATTATCATCAATATAACATGCATTATTACCCATATAATGGAGGTATTATCGCTAGAACTGTAATAATTATACTTATTACTTATATTATTATCAATATAACATGCATTATTACCCATATTATGCAGTTATTATCTCTAGAACCATAATAAATATACTTATTACTCCCAATATTATCAATATAACATGCATTTTTACCCATATAATGCAGTTATTATCGCTAGAACTGTAATAATTATACTTATTACTTATATTGTTAGCAATATAACGTGCATTATTACCCATATAATACAGTTATTATCGCTAGAACTGTAATAATTATACTTATTACTTATATTATTATCAATATAACATGCATTATCACCCATATAATGGAGGTATTATTGCTAGAACTGTAATAATTATACTTATTACTTATACTGTTAGCAATATCACGTGCATTGTTACCCATATAATGCAGTTATTATCGCCAGAACTGTAATAATTGTACTTATTACTTATACTATTCTCAATATAATATGCATTATTACCCATATTATGCAGTTATTATCGCAAGAACTATAATAAATATACGTATTACTTTCATTATCATCAATATAACATGCATTATTACCCATATAATGGAGGTATTATTGCTAGAACTGTAATAATTATACTTATTACTTATATTATTATAAATATAACATGCATTATTACCCATATGATGCAGTTATTATCGCAAGAACTATAATAAATATACGTATCACTATCATTATCATCAATATAACATGCATTATTACCCATATAATGGAGGTATTATTGCTAGAACTGTAATAATTATACTTATTACTTATATTATTATCAATATAACATGCATTATTACCCATATTATGCAGTTTTTATCGCTAGAACTATCATAAATACACTTATTACTCCCAATATTATCAATGTAACATGCATTATTACCCATATAATGCAGTTATTATCGCTAGAACTGTAATAATTATACTTATTACTTATATTATTAGCAATATAATGTGCATTATTACCCATATAATGCAGTTATTATCGCTAGAACTGTAATAATTGTACTCATTACTTATATTATTAGCAATATAACGTGCATTATTACCCATATAATGGAGGTATTATCGCAAGAACTGTAATAATTATACTTATTACATATACTATTAGCAATATAACGTGCATTATTACCCATATAATGCAGTTATTATCGCCAGAACTGTAATAATTATACTTATTACTTATATTATTCTCAATATAACATGCATTATTACCCATATTATGCAGTTATTATCGCTAGAACTATAATAAATACACTTATTACTCCCAATATTATCAATGTAACATGCATTATTACCCATATAATGCAGTTATTATCGCTAGAACTGTAATAATTATACTTATTACTTATATTATTAGCAATATAACGTGCATTATTACCCATATAATGCAGTTATTATCGCTAGAAATGTAATAATTGTACCCATTACTTATATTATTAGCAATACAACGTGCATTATTACCCATATTATGCAGTTATTATCGCTAGAACTGTAATAATTATACTTATTACTTATACTACTAGCAATATAACGTGCATTATTACCCATATAATGCAGTTATTATCGCTAGAACTGTAATAATTATACTTATTACTTATATTATTATCAATATAACATGCATTATTACCCATATTATGCAGTTATTATCGCTAGAACTATAATAAATATACGTATTCTTTTATTATCATCAATATAACATGCATTATTACCCATATTATGCAGTTATTATCGATAGAACTGTAATAAATATACTTGTTACTTTTATTATTATCAATATAACATGCACTATTTGCCATATTTTACTATTATTATCGCTAGAACTATAGTAATTATACTTATTACTCCCGATATTATCAATATAACATGCATTATTACCCATATAATGCAGTTATTATCGCTAGAACTGTAATAATTATACTTATTACTTATATTATTCTCAATATAACATGCATTAATACCCATATTATGCAGTTATTATCTCTAGAACCATAATAAATATACTTATTACTCCCAATATTATCAATATAACATGCATTTTGACCCATATAATGCAGTTATTATCGCTAGAACTGTAATAATTATACTTATTACTTATATTGTTAGCAATATAACGTACATTATTACCCATATAATGCAGTTATTATCGCTAGAACTGTAATAATTATACTTATTACTTATATTATTATCAATATAACATGCATTATTACCCATATTATGCAGTTATTATCGCTAGAACTATAATAAATATACGTATTACTTTTATTATCATCAATATAACATGCATTATTACCCATATAATGCAGTTATTATCGCTAGAACTGTAATAATTATACTTATTACTTATGTTATTATCAATATAACATGCATTATTACCCATATAATGCAGTTATTATCGCTAGAACTGTAATAATTGTACTCATTTCTTATATTATTAGCAATATAACGTGCATTATTACCCATATTATGTAGTTATTATCGCTAGAACTGTAATAATTATACTTATTACTTATATCATTATCAATATAACATGCATTATTACCCATATAATGGAGGTATTATCGCTAGAACTGTAATAATTATACTTAATACTTATACTATTAGCAATATAACGTGCATTATTACCCATATAATGCAGTTATTATCGCCAGAACTGTAATAATTATACTTATTACTTATATTATTCTCAATATAACATGCATTATTACCCATATTATGCAGTTATTATCGCTAGAACTATAATAAATATACGTATTACTTTCATTATCATCAATATAACATGCATTATTACCCATATAATGGAGGTATTATTGCTAGAACTGTAATAATTATACTTATTCCTTATATTATTATAAATATAACATGCATTATTACCCATATTATGCAGTTATTATCGCTAGAACTATAATAAATACACTTATTACTCCCAATATTATCAATGTAACATGCATTATTACCCATATAATGCAGTTATTATCGCTAGAACTGTAATAATTATACTTATTACTTATATTATTAGCAATATAACGTGCATTATTACCCATATAATGCAGTTATTATCGCTAGAAATGTAATAATTGTACCCATTACTTGTATTATTAGCAATATAATGTGCATTATTACCCATATTATGCAGTTATTATCGCTAGAACTGTAATAATTATACTTATTACTTATACTACTAGCAATATAACGTGCATTATTACCCATATAATGCAGTTATTATCGCTAGAACTGTAATAATTATACTTATTACTTATATTGTTAGCAATATAACGTGCATTATTACCCATATAATGGAGGTATTATTGCTAGAACTGAAATAATTATACTTATTACTTATACTGTTAGCAATGTAACGTGCATTGTTACCCATATAATGCAGTTATTATCGCCAGAACTGTAATAATTATACTTATTACTTATATTATTCTCAATATAACATGCATTATTACCCATATGATGCAGTTATTATCGCAAGAACTATAATAAATATACGTATCACTATCATTATCATCAATATAACATGCATTAATACCCATATAATGGAGGTATTATTGCTAGAACTGTAATAATTATACTTATTACTTATATTATTATCAATATAACATGCATTATTACCCATATTATGCAGTTATTATCGCTAGAACTATAATAAATATACGTATTACTTTCATTATCATCAATATAACATGCATTATTACCCATATAATGGAGGTATTATCGCTAGAACTGTAATAATTATACTTATTACTTATATTATTATCAATATAACATGCATTATTACCCATATTATGCAGTTATTATCTCTAGAACCATAATAAATATACTTATTACTCCCAATATTATCAATATAACATGCATTTTTACCCATATAATGCAGTTATTATCGCTAGAACTGTAATAATTATACTTATTACTTATATTGTTAGCAATATAACTTGCATTATTACCCATATAATACAGTTATTATCGCTAGAACTGTAATAATTATACTTATTACTTATATTATTATCAATATAACATGCATTATCACCCATATAATGGAGGTATTATTGCTAGAACTGTAATAATTATACTTATTACTTATACTATTAGCAATATCACGTGCATTGTTACCCATATAATGCAGTTATTATCGCCAGAACTGTAATAATTGTACTTATTACTTATACTATTCTCAATATAATATGCATTATTACCCATATTATGCAGTTATTATCGCAAGAACTATAATAAATATACGTATTACTTTCATTATCATCAATATAACATGCATTATTACCCATATAATGGAGGTATTATTGCTAGAACTGTAATAATTATACTTATTACTTATATTATTATAAATATAACATGCATTATTACCCATATGATGCAGTTATTATCGCAAGAACTATAATAAATATACGTATCACTATCATTATCATCAATATAACATGCATTATTACCCATATAATGGAGGTATTATTGCTAGAACTGTAATAATTATACTTATTACTTATATTATTATCAATATAACATGCATTATTACCCATATTATGCAGTTATTATCGCTAGAACTATCATAAATACACTTATTACTCCCAATATTATCAATGTAACATGCACTATTACCCATATAATGCAGTTATTATCGCTAGAACTGTAATAATTATACTTATTACTTATATTATTATCAATATAACATGCATTATTACCCATATAATGCAGTTATTATCGCTAGAACTGTAATAATTATACTTATTACTTATATTATTAGCAATATAACGTGCATTATTACCCATATAATGCAGTTATTATCGCTAGAACTGTAATAATTATACTTATTACTTATATTATTATCAATATAACATGCATTATTACCCATATAATGGAGGTATTTTTGCTAGAACTGTAATAATTATACTTATTACTTATACTATTAGCAACGTAACGTGCATTGTTACCCATATAATGCAGTTATTATCGCCAGAACTGTAATAATTATACTTATTACTTATATTATTCTCAATATAACATGCATTATTACCCATATGATGCAGTTATTATCGCAAGAACTATAATAAATATACGTATCACTATCATTATCATCAATATAACATGCATTATTACCCATATAATGGAGGTATTATTGCTAGAACTGTAATAATTATACTTATTACTTATATTATTAGCAATATAACGTGCATTATTACCCATATAATGCAGTTATTATCGCTACAACTGTAATAATTATACTTATTACTTATATTATTATCAATATAACATGCATTATTACCCACATAATGGAGGTATTATCTCTAGAACCATAATAAATATACTTATTACTCCAAATATTATCAATATAACATGCATTATTACCCATATAATGCAGTTATTATCGCTAGAACTGTAATAATTATACTTATTACTTATATTATTATCAATATAACATGCATTATTACCCATATAAAGGAGGTATTATTGCTAGAACTGTAATAATTATACTTATTACTTATACTATTAGCAATATAACGTGCATTGTTACCCATATAATGCAGTTATTATCGCCAGAACTGTAATAATTATACTTATTACTTATATTATTCTCAAAATAACATGCATTATTACCCATATGATGCAGTTATTATCGCAAGAACTATAATAAATATACGTATCACTTTCATTATCATCAATATAACATGCATTATTACCCATATAATGGAGGTATTATTGCTAGAACTGAAATAATTATACTTATTACTTATATTATTATCAATATAACATGCATTATTACCCATATTATGCAGTTATTATCGCTAGAACTATCATAAATACACTTATTACTCCCAATATTATCAATGTAACATGCATTATTACCCATATAATGCAGTTATTATCGCTAGAACTGTAATAATTATACTTATTACTTATATTATTAGCAATATAACGTGCATTATTACCCATATAATGCAGTTATTATCGCTAGAACTGTAATAATTGTACTCATTACTTATATTATTAGCAATATAACGTGCATTATTACCCATATAATGGAGGTATTATCGCAAGAACTGTAATAATTATACTTATTACTTATACTATTAGCAATATAACGTGCATTATTACCCATATAATGCAGTTATTATCGCCAGAACTGTAATAATTATACTTATTACTTATATTATTCTCAATATAACATGCATTATTACCCATATTATGCAGTTATTATCGCAAGAACTATAATAAATATACGTATTACTTTCATTATCATCAATATAACATGCATTATTACCCATATAATGGAGGTATTATCGTTAGAACTGTAATAATTATACTTATTACTTATATTATTATCAATATAACATGCATTATTACCCATATTATGCAGTTATTATCTCTAGAACCATAATAAATATACTTATTACTCCCAATATTATCAATATAACATGCATTTTTACCCATATAATGCAGTTATTATCGCTAGAACTGTAATAATTATACTTATTACTTATATTGTTAGCAATATAACGTGCATTATTACCCATATAATACAGTTATTATCGCTAGAACTGTAATAATTATACTTATTACTTATATTATTATCAATATAACATGCATTATCACCCATATAATGGAGGTAGTATTGCTAGAACTGTAATAATTATACTTATTACTTATACTATTAGCAATATCACGTGCATTGTTACCCATATAATGCAGTTATTATCGCCAGAACTGTAATAATTGTACTTATTACTTATACTATTCTCAATATAATATGCATTATTACCCATATTATGCAGTTATTATCGCAAGAACTATAATAAATATACGTATTACTTTCATTATCATCAATATAACATGCATTATTACCCATATAATGGAGGTATTATTGCTAGAACTGTAATAATTATACTTATTACTTATATTATTATAAATATAACATGCATTATTACCCATATTATGCAGTTATTATCGCTAGAACTATAATAAATACACTTATTACTCCCAATATTATCAATGTAACATGCAGTATTACCCATATAATGCAGTTATTATCGCTAGAACTGTAATAATTATACTTATTACTTATATTATTAGCAATATAACGTGCATTATTACCCATATAATGCAGTTATTATCGCTAGAAATGTAAAAATTGTACCCATTACTTATATTATTAGCAATACAACGTGCATTATTACCCATATTATGCAGTTATTATCGCTAGAACTGTAATAATTATACTTATTACTTATACTACTAGCAATATAACGTGCATTATTACCCATATAATGCAGTTATTATCGCTAGAACTGTAATAATTATACTTATTACTTATATTATTATCAATATAACATGCATTATTACCCATATTATGCAGTTATTATCGCTAGAACTATAATAAATATACGTATTCTTTTATTATCATCAATATAACATGCATTATTACCCATATTATGCAGTTATTATCGATAGAACTGTAATAAATATACTTGTTACTTTTATTATTATCAATATAACATGCACTATTTGCCATATTTTACTATTATTATCGCTAGAACTATAGTAATTATACATATTACTCCCGATATTATCAATATAACATGCATTATTACCCATATAATGCAGTTATTATCGCTAGAACTGTAATAATTATACTTATTACTTATATTATTCTCAATATAACATGCATTAATACCCATATTATGCAGTTATTATCTCTAGAACCATAATAAATATACTTATTACTCCCAATATTATCAATATAACATGCATTTTGACCCATATAATGCAGTTATTATCGCTAGAACTGTAATAATTATACTTATTACTTATATTGTTAGCAATATAACGTGCATTATTACCCATATAATGCAGTTATTATCGCTAGAACTGTAATAATTATACTTATTACTTATATTATTATCAATATAACATGCATTATTACCCATATTATGCAGTTATTATCGCTAGAACTATAATAAATATACGTATTACTTTTATTATCATCAATATAACATGCATTATTACCCATATTATGCAGTTATTATCGATAGAACTGTAATAAATATACTTATTACTTTTATTATTATCAATATAACATGCACTATTTGCCATATTTTACTATTATTATCGCTAGAACTATAATAATTATACCTATTACTCCCGATATTATCAATATAACATGCATTATTACCCATATAATGCAGTTATTATCGCTAGAACTGTAATAATTATACTTATTACTTATGTTATTATCAATATAACATGCATTATTACCCATATAATGCAGTTATTATCGCTAGAACTGTAATAATTGTACTCATTTCTTATATTATTAGCAATATAACGTGCATTATTACCCATATTATGTAGTTATTATCGCTAGAACTGTAATAATTATACTTATTACTTATATCATTATCAATATAACATGCATTATTACCCATATAATGGAGGTATTATCGCTAGAACTGTAATAATTATACTTATTACTTATACTATTAGCAATATAACGTGCATTATTACCCATATAATGCAGTTATTATCGCCAGAACTGTAATAATTATACTTATTACTTATATTATTCTCAATATAACATGCATTATTACCCATATTATGCAGTTATTATCGCTAGAACTATAATAAATATACGTATTACTTTCATTATCATCAATATAACATGCATTATTACCCATATAATGGAGGTATTATTGCTAGAACTGTAATAATTATACTTATTCCTTATATTATTATAAATATAACATGCATTATTACCCATATTATGCAGTTATTATCGCTAGAACTATAATAAATACACTTATTACTCCCAATATTATCAATGTAACATGCTTTATTACCCATATAATGCAGTTATTATCGCTAGAACTGTAATAATTATACTTATTACTTATATTATTAGCAATATAACGTGCATTATTACCCATATAATGCAGTTATTATCGCTGGAAATGTAATAATTGTACCCATTACTTGTATTATTAGCAATATAACGTGCATTATTACCCATATTATGCAGTTATTATCGCTAGAACTGTAATAATTATACTTATTACTTATACTACTAGCAATATAACGTGCATTATTACCCATATAATGCAGTTATTATCGCTAGAACTGTAATAATTATACTTATTACTTATATTATTATCAATATAACATGCATTATTACCCATATAATGCAGTTATTATCGCTAGAACTGTAATAATTATACTTATTACTTATATTATTATCAATATAACATGCATTACTACCCATATTATGCAGTTATTATCGCTAGAACTATAATAAATATACGTATTACTTTTATTATCATCAATATAACATGCATTATTACCCATATTATGCAGTTATTATCGATAGAACTGTAATAAATATACTTATTACTTTTATTATTATCAATATAACATGCACTATTTGCCACATTTTACTATTATTATCGCTAGAACTATAATAATTATACCTATTACTCCCGATATTATCAATATAACATGCATTATTACCCATATAATGCAGTTATTATCGCTAGAACTGTAATAATTATACTTATTACTTATGTTATTATCAATATAACATGCATTATTACCCATATAATGCAGTTATTATCGCTAGAACTGTAATAATTGTACTCATTTCTTATATTATTAGCAATATAACGTGCATTATTACCCATATTATGTAGTTATTATCGCTAGAACTGTAATAATTATACTTATTACTTATATCATTATCAATATAACATGCATTATTACCCATATAATGGAGGTATTATCACTAGAACTGTAATAATTATACTTATTACTTATACTATTAGCAATATAACGTGCATTATTACCCATATAATGCAGTTATTATCGCCAGAACTGTAATAATTATACTTATTACTTATATTATTCTCAATATAACATGCATTATTACCCATATTATGCAGTTATTATCGCTAGAACTATAATAAATATACGTATTACTTTCATTATCATCAATATAACATGCATTATTACCCATATAATGGAGGTATTATTGCTAGAACTGTAATAATTATACTTATTCCTTATATTATTATAATTATAACATGCATTATTACCCATATTATGCAGTTATTATCGCTAGAACTATAATAAATACACTTATTACTCCCAATATTATCAATGTAACATGCATTATTACCCATATAATGCAGTTATTATCGCTAGAACTGTAATAATTATACTTATTACTTATATTATTAGCAATATAACGTGCATTATTACCCATATAATGCAGTTATTATCGCTAGAAATGTAATAATTGTACTCATTACTTATATTATTGGCAATATAACGTGCATTATTACCCATATTATGCAGTTATTATCGCTAGAACTGTAATAATTATACTTATTACTTATACTACTAGCAATATAACGTGCATTATTACCCATATAATGCAGTTATTATCGCTAGAACTGTAATAATTATACTTATTACTTATATTATTATCAATATAACATGCATTATTACCCATATTATGCAGTTATTATCGCTAGAACTATAATAAATATACGTATTCTTTTATTATCATCAATATAACATGCATTATTACCCATATTATGCAGTTATTATCGATAGAACTGTAATAAATATACTTATTACTTTTATTATTATCAATATAACATGCACTATTTGCCATATTTTACTATTATTATCGCTAGAACTATAGTAATTATACTTATTACTCCCGATATTATCAATATAACATGCATTATTACCCATATAATGCAGTTATTATCGCTAGAACTGTAATAATTATACTTATTACTTATATTATTATCAATATAACATGCATTATTACCCATATTATGCAGTTATTATCGCTAGAACTATAATAAATATACGTATTACTTTTATTATCATCAATATAACATGCATTATTACCCATATTATGCAGTTATTATCGATAGAACTGTAATAAATATACTTATTACTTTTATTATTATCAATATAACATGCACTATTTGCCATATTTTACTATTATTATCGCTAGAACTATAATAATTATACCTATTACTCCCGATATTATCAATATAACATGCATTATTACCCATATAATGCAGTTATTATCGCTAGAACTGTAATAATTATACTTATTACTTATGTTATTATCAATATAACATGCATTATTACCCATATAATGCAGTTATTATCGCTAGAACTGTAATAATTGTACTCATTTCTTATATTATTAGCAATATAACGTGCATTATTACCCATATTATGTAGTTATTATCGCTAGAACTGTAATAATTATACTTATTACTTATATCATTATCAATATAACATGCATTATTACCCATATAATGGAGGTATTATCGCTAGAACTGTAATAATTATACTTATTACTTATACTATTAGCAATATAACGTGCATTATTACCCATATAATGCAGTTATTATCGCCAGAACTGTAATAATTATACTTATTACTTATGTTATTATCAATATAACATGCATTATTACCCATATAATGCAGTTATTATCGCTAGAACTGTAATAATTGTACTCATTTCTTATATTATTAGCAATATAACGTGCATTATTACCCATATTATGTAGTTATTATCGCTAGAACTGTAATAATTATACTTATTACTTATATCATTATCAATATAACATGCATTATTACCCATATAATGGCGGTATTATCGCTAGAACTGTAATAATTATACTTATTACTTATACTATTAGCAATATAACGTGCATTATTACCCATATAATGCAGTTATTATCGCCAGAACTGTAATAATTATACTTATTACTTATATTATTCTCAATATAACATGCATTATTACCCATATTATGCAGTTATTATCGCTAGAACTATAATAAATATACGTATTACTTTCATTATCATCAATATAACATGCATTATTACCCATATAATGCAGTTATTATCGCTAGAACTGTAATAATTATACTTATTACTTATATTATTAGCAATATAACGTGCATTATTACCCATATAATGCAGTTATTATCGCCAGAACTGTAATAATTATACTTATTACTTATATTATTCTCAATATAACATGCATTATTGCCCATATTATGCAGTTATTATCGCTAGAACTATAATAAATATACGTATTACTTTCATTATCATCAATATAACATGCATTATTACCCATATAATGCAGTTATTATCGCTAGAACTGTAATAATTATACTTATTACTTAGATTATTATCAATATAACATGCATTATTACCCATATTATGCAGTTATTATCGCTAGAACTATAATAAATATACGTATTACTTTTATTATCATCAATATAACATGCATTATTACCCATATTATGCAGTTATTATCGATAGAACTGTAATAAATATACTTATTACTTTTATTATTATCAATATAACATGCACTATTAGCCATATTTTACTATTATTATCGCTAGAACTATAATAATTATACTTATTACTCCCGATATTATCAATATAACATGCATTATTACCCATATAATGCAGTTATTATCGCTAGAACTGTAATAATTATACTTATTACTTATGTTATTATCAATATAACATGCATTATTACCCATATAATGCAGTTATTATCGCTAGAACTGTAATAATTGTACTCATTTCTTATATTATTAGCAATATAACGTGCATTATTACCCATATTATGTAGTTATTATCGCTAGAACTGTAATAATTATACTTATTACTTATATCATTATCAATATAACATGCATTATTACCCATATAATGGAGGTATTATCGCTAGAACTGTAATAATTATACTTATTACTTATACTATTAGCAATATAACGTGCATTATTACCCATATAATGCAGTTATTATCGCCAGAACTGTAATAATTATACTTATTACTTATATTATTCTCAATATAACATGCATTATTACCCATATTATGCAGTTATTATCGCTAGAACTATAATAAATATACGTATTACTTTCATTATCATCAATATAACATGCATTATTACCCATATAATGGAGGTATTATTGCTAGAACTGTAATAATTATACTTATTCCTTATATTATTATAAATATAACATGCATTATTACCCATATTATGCAGTTATTATCGCTAGAACTATAATAAATACACTTATTACTCCCAATATTATCAATGTAACATGCTTTATTACCCATATAATGCAGTTATTATCGCTAGAACTGTAATAATTATACTTATTACTTATATTATTAGCAATATAACGTGCATTATTACCCATATAATGCAGTTATTATCGCTGGAAATGTAATAATTGTACCCATTACTTGTATTATTAGCAATATAACGTGCATTATTACCCATATTATGCAGTTATTATCGCTAGAACTGTAATAATTATACTTATTACTTATACTACTAGCAATATAACGTGCATTATTACCCATATAATGCAGTTATTATCGCTAGAACTGTAATAATTATACTTATTACTTATATTATTATCAATATAACATGCATTATTACCCATATAATGCAGTTATTATCGCTAGAACTGTAATAATTATACTTATTACTTATATTATTATCAATATAACATGCATTACTACCCATATTATGCAGTTATTATCGCTAGAACTATAATAAATATACGTATTACTTTTATTATCATCAATATAACATGCATTATTACCCATATTATGCAGTTATTATCGATAGAACTGTAATAAATATACTTATTACTTTTATTATTATCAATATAACATGCACTATTTGCCACATTTTACTATTATTATCGCTAGAACTATAATAATTATACCTATTACTCCCGATATTATCAATATAACATGCATTATTACCCATATAATGCAGTTATTATCGCTAGAACTGTAATAATTATACTTATTACTTATGTTATTATCAATATAACATGCATTATTACCCATATAATGCAGTTATTATCGCTAGAACTGTAATAATTGTACTCATTTCTTATATTATTAGCAATATAACGTGCATTATTACCCATATTATGTAGTTATTATCGCTAGAACTGTAATAATTATACTTATTACTTATATCATTATCAATATAACATGCATTATTACCCATATAATGGAGGTATTATCACTAGAACTGTAATAATTATACTTATTACTTATACTATTAGCAATATAACGTGCATTATTACCCATATAATGCAGTTATTATCGCCAGAACTGTAATAATTATACTTATTACTTATATTATTCTCAATATAACATGCATTATTACCCATATTATGCAGTTATTATCGCTAGAACTATAATAAATATACGTATTACTTTCATTATCATCAATATAACATGCATTATTACCCATATAATGGAGGTATTATTGCTAGAACTGTAATAATTATACTTATTCCTTATATTATTATAATTATAACATGCATTATTACCCATATTATGCAGTTATTATCGCTAGAACTATAATAAATACACTTATTACTCCCAATATTATCAATGTAACATGCATTATTACCCATATAATGCAGTTATTATCGCTAGAACTGTAATAATTATACTTATTACTTATATTATTAGCAATATAACGTGCATTATTACCCATATAATGCAGTTATTATCGCTAGAAATGTAATAATTGTACTCATTACTTATATTATTGGCAATATAACGTGCATTATTACCCATATTATGCAGTTATTATCGCTAGAACTGTAATAATTATACTTATTACTTATACTACTAGCAATATAACGTGCATTATTACCCATATAATGCAGTTATTATCGCTAGAACTGTAATAATTATACTTATTACTTATATTATTATCAATATAACATGCATTATTACCCATATTATGCAGTTATTATCGCTAGAACTATAATAAATATACGTATTCTTTTATTATCATCAATATAACATGCATTATTACCCATATTATGCAGTTATTATCGATAGAACTGTAATAAATATACTTATTACTTTTATTATTATCAATATAACATGCACTATTTGCCATATTTTACTATTATTATCGCTAGAACTATAGTAATTATACTTATTACTCCCGATATTATCAATATAACATGCATTATTACCCATATAATGCAGTTATTATCGCTAGAACTGTAATAATTATACTTATTACTTATATTATTATCAATATAACATGCATTATTACCCATATTATGCAGTTATTATCGCTAGAACTATAATAAATATACGTATTACTTTTATTATCATCAATATAACATGCATTATTACCCATATTATGCAGTTATTATCGATAGAACTGTAATAAATATACTTATTACTTTTATTATTATCAATATAACATGCACTATTTGCCATATTTTACTATTATTATCGCTAGAACTATAATAATTATACCTATTACTCCCGATATTATCAATATAACATGCATTATTACCCATATAATGCAGTTATTATCGCTAGAACTGTAATAATTATACTTATTACTTATGTTATTATCAATATAACATGCATTATTACCCATATAATGCAGTTATTATCGCTAGAACTGTAATAATTGTACTCATTTCTTATATTATTAGCAATATAACGTGCATTATTACCCATATTATGTAGTTATTATCGCTAGAACTGTAATAATTATACTTATTACTTATATCATTATCAATATAACATGCATTATTACCCATATAATGGAGGTATTATCGCTAGAACTGTAATAATTATACTTATTACTTATACTATTAGCAATATAACGTGCATTATTACCCATATAATGCAGTTATTATCGCCAGAACTGTAATAATTATACTTATTACTTATGTTATTATCAATATAACATGCATTATTACCCATATAATGCAGTTATTATCGCTAGAACTGTAATAATTGTACTCATTTCTTATATTATTAGCAATATAACGTGCATTATTACCCATATTATGTAGTTATTATCGCTAGAACTGTAATAATTATACTTATTACTTATATCATTATCAATATAACATGCATTATTACCCATATAATGGCGGTATTATCGCTAGAACTGTAATAATTATACTTATTACTTATACTATTAGCAATATAACGTGCATTATTACCCATATAATGCAGTTATTATCGCCAGAACTGTAATAATTATACTTATTACTTATATTATTCTCAATATAACATGCATTATTACCCATATTATGCAGTTATTATCGCTAGAACTATAATAAATATACGTATTACTTTCATTATCATCAATATAACATGCATTATTACCCATATAATGCAGTTATTATCGCTAGAACTGTAATAATTATACTTATTACTTATATTATTAGCAATATAACGTGCATTATTACCCATATAATGCAGTTATTATCGCCAGAACTGTAATAATTATACTTATTACTTATATTATTCTCAATATAACATGCATTATTGCCCATATTATGCAGTTATTATCGCTAGAACTATAATAAATATACGTATTACTTTCATTATCATCAATATAACATGCATTATTACCCATATAATGCAGTTATTATCGCTAGAACTGTAATAATTATACTTATTACTTAGATTATTATCAATATAACATGCATTATTACCCATATTATGCAGTTATTATCGCTAGAACTATAATAAATATACGTATTACTTTTATTATCATCAATATAACATGCATTATTACCCATATTATGCAGTTATTATCGATAGAACTGTAATAAATATACTTATTACTTTTATTATTATCAATATAACATGCACTATTAGCCATATTTTACTATTATTATCGCTAGAACTATAATAATTATACTTATTACTCCCGATATTATCAATATAACATGCATTATTACCCATATAATGCAGTTATTATCGCTAGAACTGTAATAATTATACTTATTACTTATATTATTAGCAATATAACGTGCATTATTACCCATATAATGCAGTTATTATCGCTAGAACTGTAATAATTACACTTATTACTTATATTATTATCAATATAACATGCATTATTACCCATATAATGGAGGTATTATCGCAAGAACTGTAATAATTATACTTATTACTTATACTATTAGCAATATAACGTGCATTATTACCCATATAATGCAGTTATTATCGCCAGAACTGTAATAATTATACTTATTACTTATATTATTATCAATATAACATGCATTATTACCCATATTATGCAGTTATTATCTCTAGAACCATAATAAATATACTTATTACTCCCAATATTATCAATATAACATGCATTTTTACCCATATAATGCAGTTATTATCGCTAGAACTGTAATAATTATACTTATTACTTATATTATTATCAATATAACATGCATTACTACCCATATTATGCAGTTATTATCGCTAGAACTATAATAAATATACGTATTACTTTTATTATCATCAATATAACATGCATTATTACCCATATTATGCAGTTATTATCGATAGAACTGTAATAAATATACTTATTACTTTTATTATTATCAATATAACATGCACTATTTGCCACATTTTACTATTATTATCGCTAGAACTATAATAATTATACCTATTACTCCCGATATTATCAATATAACATGCATTATTACCCATATAATGCAGTTATTATCGCTAGAACTGTAATAATTATACTTATTACTTATGTTATTATCAATATAACATGCATTATTACCCATATAATGCAGTTATTATCGCTAGAACTGTAATAATTGTACTCATTTCTTATATTATTAGCAATATAACGTGCATTATTACCCATATTATGTAGTTATTATCGCTAGAACTGTAATAATTATACTTATTACTTATATCATTATCAATATAACATGCATTATTACCCATATAATGGAGGTATTATCACTAGAACTGTAATAATTATACTTATTACTTATACTATTAGCAATATAACGTGCATTATTACCCATATAATGCAGTTATTATCGCCAGAACTGTAATAATTATACTTATTACTTATATTATTCTCAATATAACATGCATTATTACCCATATTATGCAGTTATTATCGCTAGAACTATAATAAATATACGTATTACTTTCATTATCATCAATATAACATGCATTATTACCCATATAATGGAGGTATTATTGCTAGAACTGTAATAATTATACTTATTCCTTATATTATTATAATTATAACATGCATTATTACCCATATTATGCAGTTATTATCGCTAGAACTATAATAAATACACTTATTACTCCCAATATTATCAATGTAACATGCATTATTACCCATATAATGCAGTTATTATCGCTAGAACTGTAATAATTATACTTATTACTTATATTATTAGCAATATAACGTGCATTATTACCCATATAATGCAGTTATTATCGCTAGAAATGTAATAATTGTACTCATTACTTATATTATTGGCAATATAACGTGCATTATTACCCATATTATGCAGTTATTATCGCTAGAACTGTAATAATTATACTTATTACTTATACTACTAGCAATATAACGTGCATTATTACCCATATAATGCAGTTATTATCGCTAGAACTGTAATAATTATACTTATTACTTATATTATTATCAATATAACATGCATTATTACCCATATTATGCAGTTATTATCGCTAGAACTATAATAAATATACGTATTCTTTTATTATCATCAATATAACATGCATTATTACCCATATTATGCAGTTATTATCGATAGAACTGTAATAAATATACTTATTACTTTTATTATTATCAATATAACATGCACTATTTGCCATATTTTACTATTATTATCGCTAGAACTATAGTAATTATACTTATTACTCCCGATATTATCAATATAACATGCATTATTACCCATATAATGCAGTTATTATCGCTAGAACTGTAATAATTATACTTATTACTTATATTATTATCAATATAACATGCATTATTACCCATATTATGCAGTTATTATCGCTAGAACTATAATAAATATACGTATTACTTTTATTATCATCAATATAACATGCATTATTACCCATATTATGCAGTTATTATCGATAGAACTGTAATAAATATACTTATTACTTTTATTATTATCAATATAACATGCACTATTTGCCATATTTTACTATTATTATCGCTAGAACTATAATAATTATACCTATTACTCCCGATATTATCAATATAACATGCATTATTACCCATATAATGCAGTTATTATCGCTAGAACTGTAATAATTATACTTATTACTTATGTTATTATCAATATAACATGCATTATTACCCATATAATGCAGTTATTATCGCTAGAACTATAATAAATACACTTATTACTCCCAATATTATCAATGTAACATGCATTATTACCCATATAATGCAGTTATTATCGCTAGAACTGTAATAATTATACTTATTACTTATATTATTAGCAATATAACGTGCATTATTACCCATATAATGCAGTTATTATCGCTAGAAATGTAATAATTGTACTCATTACTTATATTATTGGCAATATAACGTGCATTATTACCCATATTATGCAGTTATTATCGCTAGAACTGTAATAATTATACTTATTACTTATACTACTAGCAATATAACGTGCATTATTACCCATATAATGCAGTTATTATCGCTAGAACTGTAATAATTATACTTATTACTTATATTATTATCAATATAACATGCATTATTACCCATATTATGCAGTTATTATCGCTAGAACTATAATAAATATACGTATTCTTTTATTATCATCAATATAACATGCATTATTACCCATATTATGCAGTTATTATCGATAGAACTGTAATAAATATACTTATTACTTTTATTATTATCAATATAACATGCACTATTTGCCATATTTTACTATTATTATCGCTAGAACTATAGTAATTATACTTATTACTCCCGATATTATCAATATAACATGCATTATTACCCATATAATGCAGTTATTATCGCTAGAACTGTAATAATTATACTTATTACTTATATTATTATCAATATAACATGCATTATTACCCATATTATGCAGTTATTATCGCTAGAACTATAATAAATATACGTATTACTTTTATTATCATCAATATAACATGCATTATTACCCATATTATGCAGTTATTATCGATAGAACTGTAATAAATATACTTATTACTTTTATTATTATCAATATAACATGCACTATTTGCCATATTTTACTATTATTATCGCTAGAACTATAATAATTATACCTATTACTCCCGATATTATCAATATAACATGCATTATTACCCATATAATGCAGTTATTATCGCTAGAACTGTAATAATTATACTTATTACTTATGTTATTATCAATATAACATGCATTATTACCCATATAATGCAGTTATTATCGCTAGAACTGTAATAATTGTACTCATTTCTTATATTATTAGCAATATAACGTGCATTATTACCCATATTATGTAGTTATTATCGCTAGAACTGTAATAATTATACTTATTACTTATATCATTATCAATATAACATGCATTATTACCCATATAATGGAGGTATTATCGCTAGAACTGTAATAATTATACTTATTACTTATACTATTAGCAATATAACGTGCATTATTACCCATATAATGCAGTTATTATCGCCAGAACTGTAATAATTATACTTATTACTTATGTTATTATCAATATAACATGCATTATTACCCATATAATGCAGTTATTATCGCTAGAACTGTAATAATTGTACTCATTTCTTATATTATTAGCAATATAACGTGCATTATTACCCATATTATGTAGTTATTATCGCTAGAACTGTAATAATTATACTTATTACTTATATCATTATCAATATAACATGCATTATTACCCATATAATGGCGGTATTATCGCTAGAACTGTAATAATTATACTTATTACTTATACTATTAGCAATATAACGTGCATTATTACCCATATAATGCAGTTATTATCGCCAGAACTGTAATAATTATACTTATTACTTATATTATTCTCAATATAACATGCATTATTACCCATATTATGCAGTTATTATCGCTAGAACTATAATAAATATACGTATTACTTTCATTATCATCAATATAACATGCATTATTACCCATATAATGCAGTTATTATCGCTAGAACTGTAATAATTATACTTATTACTTATATTATTAGCAATATAACGTGCATTATTACCCATATAATGCAGTTATTATCGCCAGAACTGTAATAATTATACTTATTACTTATATTATTCTCAATATAACATGCATTATTGCCCATATTATGCAGTTATTATCGCTAGAACTATAATAAATATACGTATTACTTTCATTATCATCAATATAACATGCATTATTACCCATATAATGCAGTTATTATCGCTAGAACTGTAATAATTATACTTATTACTTAGATTATTATCAATATAACATGCATTATTACCCATATTATGCAGTTATTATCGCTAGAACTATAATAAATATACGTATTACTTTTATTATCATCAATATAACATGCATTATTACCCATATTATGCAGTTATTATCGATAGAACTGTAATAAATATACTTATTACTTTTATTATTATCAATATAACATGCACTATTAGCCATATTTTACTATTATTATCGCTAGAACTATAATAATTATACTTATTACTCCCGATATTATCAATATAACATGCATTATTACCCATATAATGCAGTTATTATCGCTAGAACTGTAATAATTATACTTATTACTTATATTATTAGCAATATAACGTGCATTATTACCCATATAATGCAGTTATTATCGCTAGAACTGTAATAATTACACTTATTACTTATATTATTATCAATATAACATGCATTATTACCCATATAATGGAGGTATTATCGCAAGAACTGTAATAATTATACTTATTACTTATACTATTAGCAATATAACGTGCATTATTACCCATATAATGCAGTTATTATCGCCAGAACTGTAATAATTATACTTATTACTTATATTATTCTCAATATAACATGCATTATTACCCATATTATGCAGTTATTATCGCTAGAACTATAATAAATATACGTATTACTTTCATTATCATCAATATAACATGCATTATTACCCATATAATGGAGGTATTATCGCTAGAACTGTAATAATTATACTTATTACTTATATTATTATCAATATAACATGCATTATTACCCATATTATGCAGTTATTATCTCTAGAACCATAATAAATATACTTATTACTCCCAATATTATCAATATAACATGCATTTTTACCCATATAATGCAGTTATTATCGCTAGAACTGTAATAATTATACTTATTACTTATATTATTAGCAATATAACATGCATTATTACCCATATTATGCAGTTATTATCGCTAGAACTATAATAAATATACGTATTACTTTCATTATCATCAATATAACATGCATTATTACCCATATAATGGAGGTATTATCGCTAGAACTGTAATAATTATACTTATTACTTATATTATTATCAATATAACATGCATTATTACCCATATTATGCAGTTATTATCTCTAGAACCATAATAAATATACTTATTACTCCCAATATTATCAATATAACATGCATTTTTACCCATATAATGCAGTTATTATCGCTAGAACTGTAATAATTATACTTATTACTTATATTATTAGCAATATAACGTGCATTATTACCCATATAATGCAGTTATTATCGCTAGAACTATAATAAATATACGTATTACTTTCATTATCATCAATATAACATGCATTATTACCCATATAATGGAGGTATTATCGTTAGAACTGTAATAATTATACTTATTACTTATACTATTAGCAATATAACGTGCATTATTACCCATATAATGCAGTTATTATCGCCAGAACTGTAATAATTATACTTATTACTTATATTATTATCAATATAACATGCATTATTACCCATATTATGCAGTTATTATCTCTAGAACCATAATAAATATACTTATTACTCCCGATATTATCAATATAACATGCATTTTTACCCATATAATGCAGTTATTATCGCTAGAACTGTAATAATTATACTTATTACTTATATTATTAGCAATATAACGTGCATTATTACCCATATAATGCAGTTATTATCGCTAGAAATGTAATAATTGTACTCATGACTTATATTATTAGCAATATAACGTGCATTATTACCCATATTATGCAGTTATTATCGCTAGAACTGTAATAATTGTTCTCATTACTTATATTATTAGCAATATAACGTGCATTATTACCCATATTATGCAGTTATTATCGCTAGAACTGTAATAATTATACTTATTACTTATATTGTTAGCAATATAACGTGCATTATTACCCATATAATGCAGTTATTATCGCTAGAACTGTAATAATTATACTTATTACTTAGATTATTATCAATATAACATGCATTATTACCCACATTATGCAGTTATTATCGCTAGAACTATAATAAATATACTTATTACTCCCAATATTATCAATATAACATGCATTACTACCCATATAATGCAGTTATTATCGCTAGAACTGTAATAATTATACTTATTACTTATATTATTATCAATATAACATGCATTAATACCCATATAATGGAGGTATTATTGCTAGAACTGTAATAATTATACTTATTACTTATATTATTATCAATATAACATGCATTATTACCCATATTATGCAGTTATTATCGCTAGAACTATAATAAATATACGTATTACTTTCATTATCATCAATATAACATGCATTATTACCCATATAATGGAGGTATTATCGCTAGAACTGTAATAATTATACTTATTACTTATATTATTATCAATATAACATGCATTATTACCCATATTATGCAGTTATTATCTCTAGAACCATAATAAATATACTTATTACTCCCAATATTATCAATATAACATGCATTTTTACCCATATAATGCAGTTATTATCGCTAGAACTGTAATAATTATACTTATTACTTATATTGTTAGCAATATAACGTGCATTATTACCCATATAATACAGTTATTATCGCTAGAACTGTAATAATTATACTTATTACTTATATTATTATCAATATAACATGCATTATCACCCATATAATGGAGGTATTATTGCTAGAACTGTAATAATTATACTTATTGCTTATACTATTAGCAATATCACGTGCATTGTTACCCATATAATGCAGTTATTATCGCCAGAACTGTAATAATTGTACTTATTACTTATACTATTCTCAATATAATATGCATTATTACCCATATTATGCAGTTATTATCGCAAGAACTATAATAAATATACGTATTACTTTCATTATCATCAATATAACATGCATTATTACCCATATAATGGAGGTATTATTGCTAGAACTGTAATAATTATACTTATTACTTATATTATTATAAATATAACATGCATTATTACCCATATGATGCAGTTATTATCGCAAGAACTATAATAAATATACGTATCACTATCATTATCATCAATATAACATGCATTATTACCCATATAATGGAGGTATTATTGCTAGAACTGTAATAATTATACTTATTACTTATATTATTATCAATATAACATGCATTATTACCCATATTATGCAGTTATTATCGCTAGAACTATCATAAATACACTTATTACTCCCAATATTATCAATGTAACATGCACTATTACCCATATAATGCAGTTATTATCGCTAGAACTGTAATAATTATACTTATTACTTATATTATTATCAATATAACATGCATTATTACCCATATAATGCAGTTATTATCGCTAGAACTGTAATAATTATACTTATTACTTATATTATTAGCAATATAACGTGCATTATTACCCATATAATGCAGTTATTATCGCTAGAACTGTAATAATTATACTTATTACTTATATTATTATCAATATAACATGCATTATTACCCATATAATGGAGGTATTTTTGCTAGAACTGTAATAATTATACTTATTACTTATACTATTAGCAATGTAACGTGCATTGTTACCCATATAATGCAGTTATTATCGCCAGAACTGTAATAATTATACTTATTACTTATATTATTCTCAATATAACATGCATTATTACCCATATGATGCAGTTATTATCGCAAGAACTATAATAAATATACGTATCACTATCATTATCATCAATATAACATGCATTATTACCCATATAATGGAGGTATTATTGCTAGAACTGTAATAATTATACTTATTACTTATATTATTAGCAATATAACGTGCATTATTACCCATATAATGCAGTTATTATCGCTACAACTGTAATAATTATACTTATTACTTATATTATTATCAATATAACATGCATTATTACCCACATAATGGAGGTATTATCTCTAGAACCATAATAAATATACTTATTACTCCAAATATTATCAATATAACATGCATTATTACCCATATAATGCAGTTATTATCGCTAGAACTGTAATAATTATACTTATTACTTATATTATTATCAATATAACATGCATTATTACCCATATAAAGGAGGTATTATTGCTAGAACTGTAATAATTATACTTATTACTTATACTATTAGCAATATAACGTGCATTGTTACCCATATAATGCAGTTATTATCGCCAGAACTGTAATAATTATACTTATTACTTATATTATTCTCAAAATAACATGCATTATTACCCATATGATGCAGTTATTATCGCAAGAACTATAATAAATATACGTATCACTTTCATTATCATCAATATAACATGCATTATTACCCATATAATGGAGGTATTATTGCTAGAACTGAAATAATTATACTTATTACTTATATTATTATCAATATAACATGCATTATTACCCATATTATGCAGTTATTATCGCTAGAACTATCATAAATACACTTATTACTCCCAATATTATCAATGTAACATGCATTATTACCCATATAATGCAGTTATTATCGCTAGAACTGTAATAATTATACTTATTACTTATATTATTAGCAATATAACGTGCATTATTACCCATATAATGCAGTTATTATCGCTAGAACTGTAATAATTGTACTCATTACTTATATTATTAGCAATATAACGTGCATTATTACCCATATAATGGAGGTATTATCGCAAGAACTGTAATAATTATACTTATTACTTATACTATTAGCAATATAACGTGCATTATTACCCATATAATGCAGTTATTATCGCCAGAACTGTAATAATTATACTTATTACTTATATTATTCTCAATATAACATGCATTATTACCCATATTATGCAGTTATTATCGCAAGAACTATAATAAATATACGTATTACTTTCATTATCATCAATATAACATGCATTATTACCCATATAATGGAGGTATTATCGTTAGAACTGTAATAATTATACTTATTACTTATATTATTATCAATATAACATGCATTATTACCCATATTATGCAGTTATTATCTCTAGAACCATAATAAATATACTTATTACTCCCAATATTATCAATATAACATGCATTTTTACCCATATAATGCAGTTATTATCGCTAGAACTGTAATAATTATACTTATTACTTATATTGTTAGCAATATAACGTGCATTATTACCCATATAATACAGTTATTATCGCTAGAACTGTAATAATTATACTTATTACTTATATTATTATCAATATAACATGCATTATCACCCATATAATGGAGGTAGTATTGCTAGAACTGTAATAATTATACTTATTACTTATACTATTAGCAATATCACGTGCATTGTTACCCATATAATGCAGTTATTATCGCCAGAACTGTAATAATTGTACTTATTACTTATACTATTCTCAATATAATATGCATTATTACCCATATTATGCAGTTATTATCGCAAGAACTATAATAAATATACGTATTACTTTCATTATCATCAATATAACATGCATTATTACACATATAATGGAGGTATTATTGCTAGAACTGTAATAATTATACTTATTACTTATATTATTATAAATATAACATGCATTATTACCCATATTATGCAGTTATTATCGCTAGAACTATAATAAATACACTTATTACTCCCAATATTATCAATGTAACATGCAGTATTACCCATATAATGCAGTTATTATCGCTAGAACTGTAATAATTATACTTATTACTTATATTATTAGCAATATAACGTGCATTATTACCCATATAATGCAGTTATTATCGCTAGAAATGTAATAATTGTACCCATTACTTATATTATTAGCAATACAACGTGCATTATTACCCATATTATGCAGTTATTATCGCTAGAACTGTAATAATTATACTTATTACTTATACTACTAGCAATATAACGTGCATTATTACCCATATAATGCAGTTATTATCGCTAGAACTGTAATAATTATACTTATTACTTATATTATTAGCAATATAACGTGCATTATTACCCATATAATGCAGTTATTATCGCTACAACTGTAATAATTATACTTATTACTTATATTATTATCAATATAACATGCATTATTACCCACATAATGGAGGTATTATCTCTAGAACCATAATAAATATACTTATTACTCCAAATATTATCAATATAACATGCATTATTACCCATATAATGCAGTTATTATCGCTAGAACTGTAATAATTATACTTATTACTTATATTATTATCAATATAACATGCATTATTACCCATATAAAGGAGGTATTATTGCTAGAACTGTAATAATTGTTCTCATTACTTATATTATTAGCAATATAACGTGCATTATTACCCATATTATGCAGTTATTATCGCTAGAACTGTAATAATTATACTTATTACTTATATTGTTAGCAATATAACGTGCATTATTACCCATATAATGCAGTTATTATCGCTAGAACTGTAATAATTATACTTATTACTTAGATTATTATCAATATAACATGCATTATTACCCACATTATGCAGTTATTATCGCTAGAACTATAATAAATATACTTATTACTCCCAATATTATCAATATAACATGCATTACTACCCATATAATGCAGTTATTATCGCTAGAACTGTAATAATTATACTTATTACTTATATTATTATCAATATAACATGCATTAATACCCATATAATGGAGGTATTATTGCTAGAACTGTAATAATTATACTTATTACTTATATTATTATCAATATAACATGCATTATTACCCATATTATGCAGTTATTATCGCTAGAACTATAATAAATATACGTATTACTTTCATTATCATCAATATAACATGCATTATTACCCATATAATGGAGGTATTATCGCTAGAACTGTAATAATTATACTTATTACTTATATTATTATCAATATAACATGCATTATTACCCATATTATGCAGTTATTATCTCTAGAACCATAATAAATATACTTATTACTCCCAATATTATCAATATAACATGCATTTTTACCCATATAATGCAGTTATTATCGCTAGAACTGTAATAATTATACTTATTACTTATATTGTTAGCAATATAACGTGCATTATTACCCATATAATACAGTTATTATCGCTAGAACTGTAATAATTATACTTATTACTTATATTATTATCAATATAACATGCATTATCACCCATATAATGGAGGTATTATTGCTAGAACTGTAATAATTATACTTATTGCTTATACTATTAGCAATATCACGTGCATTGTTACCCATATAATGCAGTTATTATCGCCAGAACTGTAATAATTGTACTTATTACTTATACTATTCTCAATATAATATGCATTATTACCCATATTATGCAGTTATTATCGCAAGAACTATAATAAATATACGTATTACTTTCATTATCATCAATATAACATGCATTATTACCCATATAATGGAGGTATTATTGCTAGAACTGTAATAATTATACTTATTACTTATATTATTATAAATATAACATGCATTATTACCCATATGATGCAGTTATTATCGCAAGAACTATAATAAATATACGTATCACTATCATTATCATCAATATAACATGCATTATTACCCATATAATGGAGGTATTATTGCTAGAACTGTAATAATTATACTTATTACTTATATTATTATCAATATAACATGCATTATTACCCATATTATGCAGTTATTATCGCTAGAACTATCATAAATACACTTATTACTCCCAATATTATCAATGTAACATGCACTATTACCCATATAATGCAGTTATTATCGCTAGAACTGTAATAATTATACTTATTACTTATATTATTATCAATATAACATGCATTATTACCCATATAATGCAGTTATTATCGCTAGAACTGTAATAATTATACTTATTACTTATATTATTAGCAATATAACGTGCATTATTACCCATATAATGCAGTTATTATCGCTAGAACTGTAATAATTATACTTATTACTTATATTATTATCAATATAACATGCATTATTACCCATATAATGGAGGTATTTTTGCTAGAACTGTAATAATTATACTTATTACTTATACTATTAGCAATGTAACGTGCATTGTTACCCATATAATGCAGTTATTATCGCCAGAACTGTAATAATTATACTTATTACTTATATTATTCTCAATATAACATGCATTATTACCCATATGATGCAGTTATTATCGCAAGAACTATAATAAATATACGTATCACTATCATTATCATCAATATAACATGCATTATTACCCATATAATGGAGGTATTATTGCTAGAACTGTAATAATTATACTTATTACTTATATTATTAGCAATATAACGTGCATTATTACCCATATAATGCAGTTATTATCGCTACAGCTGTAATAATTATACTTATTACTTATATTATTATCAATATAACATGCATTATTACCCACATAATGGAGGTATTATCTCTAGAACCATAATAAATATACTTATTACTCCAAATATTATCAATATAACATGCATTATTACCCATATAATGCAGTTATTATCGCTAGAACTGTAATAATTATACTTATTACTTATATTATTATCAATATAACATGCATTATTACCCATATAAAGGAGGTATTATTGCTAGAACTGTAATAATTATACTTATTACTTATACTATTAGCAATATAACGTGCATTGTTACCCATATAATGCAGTTATTATCGCCAGAACTGTAATAATTATACTTATTACTTATATTATTCTCAAAATAACATGCATTATTACCCATATGATGCAGTTATTATCGCAAGAACTATAATAAATATACGTATCACTTTCATTATCATCAATATAACATGCATTATTACCCATATAATGGAGGTATTATTGCTAGAACTGAAATAATTATACTTATTACTTATATTATTATCAATATAACATGCATTATTACCCATATTATGCAGTTATTATCGCTAGAACTATCATAAATACACTTATTACTCCCAATATTATCAATGTAACATGCATTATTACCCATATAATGCAGTTATTATCGCTAGAACTGTAATAATTATACTTATTACTTATATTATTAGCAATATAACGTGCATTATTACCCATATAATGCAGTTATTATCGCTAGAACTGTAATAATTGTACTCATTACTTATATTATTAGCAATATAACGTGCATTATTACCCATATAATGGAGGTATTATCGCAAGAACTGTAATAATTATACTTATTACTTATACTATTAGCAATATAACGTGCATTATTACCCATATAATGCAGTTATTATCGCCAGAACTGTAATAATTATACTTATTACTTATATTATTCTCAATATAACATGCATTATTACCCATATTATGCAGTTATTATCGCAAGAACTATAATAAATATACGTATTACTTTCATTATCATCAATATAACATGCATTATTACCCATATAATGGAGGTATTATCGTTAGAACTGTAATAATTATACTTATTACTTATATTATTATCAATATAACATGCATTATTACCCATATTATGCAGTTATTATCTCTAGAACCATAATAAATATACTTATTACTCCCAATATTATCAATATAACATGCATTTTTACCCATATAATGCAGTTATTATCGCTAGAACTGTAATAATTATACTTATTACTTATATTGTTAGCAATATAACGTGCATTATTACCCATATAATACAGTTATTATCGCTAGAACTGTAATAATTATACTTATTACTTATATTATTATCAATATAACATGCATTATCACCCATATAATGGAGGTAGTATTGCTAGAACTGTAATAATTATACTTATTACTTATACTATTAGCAATATCACGTGCATTGTTACCCATATAATGCAGTTATTATCGCCAGAACTGTAATAATTGTACTTATTACTTATACTATTCTCAATATAATATGCATTATTACCCATATTATGCAGTTATTATCGCAAGAACTATAATAAATATACGTATTACTTTCATTATCATCAATATAACATGCATTATTACCCATATAATGGAGGTATTATTGCTAGAACTGTAATAATTATACTTATTACTTATATTATTATAAATATAACATGCATTATTACCCATATTATGCAGTTATTATCGCTAGAACTATAATAAATACACTTATTACTCCCAATATTATCAATGTAACATGCAGTATTACCCATATAATGCAGTTATTATCGCTAGAACTGTAATAATTATACTTATTACTTATATTATTAGCAATATAACGTGCATTATTACCCATATAATGCAGTTATTATCGCTAGAAATGTAATAATTGTACCCATTACTTATATTATTAGCAATACAACGTGCATTATTACCCATATTATGCAGTTATTATCGCTAGAACTGTAATAATTATACTTATTACTTATACTACTAGCAATATAACGTGCATTATTACCCATATAATGCAGTTATTATCGCTAGAACTGTAATAATTATACTTATTACTTATATTATTAGCAATATAACGTGCATTAGTACCCATACAATGCAGTTATTATCGCTACAACTGTAATAATTATACTTATTACTTATATTATTATCAATATAACATGCATTATTACCCACATAATGGAGGTATTATCTCTAGAACCATAATAAATATACTTATTACTCCAAATATTATCAATATAACATGCATTATTACCCATATAATGCAGTTATTATCGCTAGAACTGTAATAATTATACTTATTACTTATATTATTATCAATATAACATGCATTATTACCCATATAAAGGAGGTATTATTGCTAGAACTGTAATAATTATACTTATTACTTATACTATTAGCAATATAACGTGCATTGTTACCCATATAATGCAGTTATTATCGCCAGAACTGTAATAATTATACTTATTACTTATATTATTCTCAAAATAACATGCATTATTACCCATATGATGCAGTTATTATCGCAAGAACTATAATAAATATACGTATCACTTTCATTATCATCAATATAACATGCATTATTACCCATATAATGGAGGTATTATTGCTAGAACTGAAATAATTATACTTATTACTTATATTATTATCAATATAACATGCATTATTACCCATATTATGCAGTTATTATCGCTAGAACTATCATAAATACACTTATTACTCCCAATATTATCAATGTAACATGCATTATTACCCATATAATGCAGTTATTATCGCTAGAACTGTAATAATTATACTTATTACTTATATTATTAGCAATATAACGTGCATTATTACCCATATAATGCAGTTATTATCGCTAGAACTGTAATAATTGTACTCATTACTTATATTATTAGCAATATAACGTGCATTATTACCCATATAATGGAGGTATTATCGCAAGAACTGTAATAATTATACTTATTACTTATACTATTAGCAATATAACGTGCATTATTACCCATATAATGCAGTTATTATCGCCAGAACTGTAATAATTATACTTATTACTTATATTATTCTCAATATAACATGCATTATTACCCATATTATGCAGTTATTATCGCAAGAACTATAATAAATATACGTATTACTTTCATTATCATCAATATAACATGCATTATTACCCATATAATGGAGGTATTATCGTTAGAACTGTAATAATTATACTTATTACTTATATTATTATCAATATAACATGCATTATTACCCATATTATGCAGTTATTATCTCTAGAACCATAATAAATATACTTATTACTCCCAATATTATCAATATAACATGCATTTTTACCCATATAATGCAGTTATTATCGCTAGAACTGTAATAATTATACTTATTACTTATATTGTTAGCAATATAACGTGCATTATTACCCATATAATACAGTTATTATCGCTAGAACTGTAATAATTATACTTATTACTTATATTATTATCAATATAACATGCATTATCACCCATATAATGGAGGTAGTATTGCTAGAACTGTAATAATTATACTTATTACTTATACTATTAGCAATATCACGTGCATTGTTACCCATATAATGCAGTTATTATCGCCAGAACTGTAATAATTGTACTTATTACTTATACTATTCTCAATATAATATGCATTATTACCCATATTATGCAGTTATTATCGCAAGAACTATAATAAATATACGTATTACTTTCATTATCATCAATATAACATGCATTATTACCCATATAATGGAGGTATTATTGCTAGAACTGTAATAATTATACTTATTACTTATATTATTATAAATATAACATGCATTATTACCCATATTATGCAGTTATTATCGCTAGAACTATAATAAATACACTTATTACTCCCAATATTATCAATGTAACATGCAGTATTACCCATATAATGCAGTTATTATCGCTAGAACTGTAATAATTATACTTATTACTTATATTATTAGCAATATAACGTGCATTATTACCCATATAATGCAGTTATTATCGCTAGAAATGTAATAATTGTACCCATTACTTATATTATTAGCAATACAACGTGCATTATTACCCATATTATGCAGTTATTATCGCTAGAACTGTAATAATTATACTTATTACTTATACTACTAGCAATATAACGTGCATTATTACCCATATAATGCAGTTATTATCGCTAGAACTGTAATAATTATACTTATTACTTATATTATTATCAATATAACATGCATTATTACCCATATTATGCAGTTATTATCGCTAGAACTATAATAAATATACGTATTCTTTTATTATCATCAATATAACATGCATTATTACCCATATTATGCAGTTATTATCGATAGAACTGTAATAAATATACTTGTTACTTTTATTATTATCAATATAACATGCACTATTTGCCATATTTTACTATTATTATCGCTAGAACTATAGTAATTATACTTATTACTCCCGATATTATCAATATAACATGCATTATTACCCATATAATGCAGTTATTATCGCTAGAACTGTAATAATTATACTTATTACTTATATTATTCTCAATATAACATGCATTAATACCCATATTATGCAGTTATTATCTCTAGAACCATAATAAATATACTTATTACTCCCAATATTATCAATATAACATGCATTTTGACCCATATAATGCAGTTATTATCGCTAGAACTGTAATAATTATACTTATTACTTATATTGTTAGCAATATAACGTGCATTATTACCCATATAATGCAGTTATTATCGCTAGAACTCTAATAATTATACTTATTACTTATATTATTATCAATATAACATGCATTATTACCCATATTATGCAGTTATTATCGCTAGAACTATAATAAATATACGTATTACTTTTATTATCATCAATATAACATGCATTATTACCCATATTATGCAGTTATTATCGATAGAACTGTAATAAATATACTTATTACTTTTATTATTATCAATATAACATGCACTATTTGCCATATTTTACTATTATTATCGCTAGAACTATAATAATTATACCTATTACTCCCGATATTATCAATATAACATGCATTATTACCCATATAATGCAGTTATTATCGCTAGAACTGTAATAATTATACTTATTACTTATGTTATTATCAATATAACATGCATTATTACCCATATAATGCAGTTATTATCGCTAGAACTGTAATAATTGTACTCATTTCTTATATTATTAGCAATATAACGTGCATTATTACCCATATTATGTAGTTATTATCGCTAGAACTGTAATAATTATACTTATTACTTATATCATTATCAATATAACATGCATTATTACCCATATAATGGAGGTATTATCGCTAGAACTGTAATAATTATACTTATTACTTATACTATTAGCAATATAACGTGCATTATTACCCATATAATGCAGTTATTATCGCCAGAACTGTAATAATTATACTTATTACTTATATTATTCTCAATATAACATGCATTATTACCCATATTATGCAGTTATTATCGCTAGAACTATAATAAATATACGTATTACTTTCATTATCATCAATATAACATGCATTATTACCCATATAATGGAGGTATTATTGCTAGAACTGTAATAATTATACTTATTCCTTATATTATTATAAATATAACATGCATTATTACCCATATTATGCAGTTATTATCGCTAGAACTATAATAAATACACTTATTACTCCCAATATTATCAATGTAACATGCATTATTACCCATATAATGCAGTTATTATCGCTAGAACTGTAATAATTATACTTATTACTTATATTATTAGCAATATAACGTGCATTATTACCCATATAATGCAGTTATTATCGCTAGAAATGTAATAATTGTACCCATTACTTGTATTATTAGCAATATAACGTGCATTATTACCCATATTATGCAGTTATTATCGCTAGAACTGTAATAATTATACTTATTACTTATACTACTAGCAATATAACGTGCATTATTACCCATATAATGCAGTTATTATCGCTAGAACTGTAATAATTATACTTATTACTTATATTATTATCAATATAACATGCATTATTACCCATATAATGCAGTTATTATCGCTAGAACTGTAATAATTATACTTATTACTTATATTATTATCAATATAACATGCATTACTACCCATATTATGCAGTTATTATCGCTAGAACTATAATAAATATACGTATTACTTTTATTATCATCAATATAACATGCATTATTACCCATATTATGCAGTTATTATCGATAGAACTGTAATAAATATACTTATTACTTTTATTATTATCAATATAACATGCACTATTTGCCACATTTTACTATTATTATCGCTAGAACTATAATAATTATACCTATTACTCCCGATATTATCAATATAACATGCATTATTACCCATATAATGCAGTTATTATCGCTAGAACTGTAATAATTATACTTATTACTTATGTTATTATCAATATAACATGCATTATTACCCATATAATGCAGTTATTATCGCTAGAACTGTAATAATTGTACTCATTTCTTATATTATTAGCAATATAACGTGCATTATTACCCATATTATGTAGTTATTATCGCTAGAACTGTAATAATTATACTTATTACTTATATCATTATCAATATAACATGCATTATTACCCATATAATGGAGGTATTATCACTAGAACTGTAATAATTATACTTATTACTTATACTATTAGCAATATAACGTGCATTATTACCCATATAATGCAGTTATTATCGCCAGAACTGTAATAATTATACTTATTACTTATATTATTCTCAATATAACATGCATTATTACCCATATTATGCAGTTATTAACGCTAGAACTATAATAAATATACGTATTACTTTCATTATCATCAATATAACATGCATTATTACCCATATAATGGAGGTATTATTGCTAGAACTGTAATAATTATACTTATTCCTTATATTATTATAATTATAACATGCATTATTACCCATATTATGCAGTTATTATCGCTAGAACTATAATAAATACACTTATTACTCCCAATATTATCAATGTAACATGCATTATTACCCATATAATGCAGTTATTATCGCTAGAACTGTAATAATTATACTTATTACTTATATTATTAGCAATATAACGTGCATTATTACCCATATAATGCAGTTATTATCGCTAGAAATGTAATAATTGTACTCATTACTTATATTATTGGCAATATAACGTGCATTATTACCCATATTATGCAGTTATTATCGCTAGAACTGTAATAATTATACTTATTACTTATACTACTAGCAATATAACGTGCATTATTACCCATATAATGCAGTTATTATCGCTAGAACTGTAATAATTATACTTATTACTTATATTATTATCAATATAACATGCATTATTACCCATATTATGCAGTTATTATCGCTAGAACTATAATAAATATACGTATTACTTTTATTATCATCAATATAACATGCATTATTACCCATATTATGCAGTTATTATCGATAGAACTGTAATAAATATACTTATTACTTTTATTATTATCAATATAACATGCACTATTTGCCATATTTTACTATTATTATCGCTAGAACTATAATAATTATACCTATTACTCCCGATATTATCAATATAACATGCATTATTACCCATATAATGCAGTTATTATCGCTAGAACTGTAATAATTATACTTATTACTTATGTTATTATCAATATAACATGCATTATTACCCATATAATGCAGTTATTATCGCTAGAACTGTAATAATTGTACTCATTTCTTATATTATTAGCAATATAACGTGCATTATTACCCATATTATGTAGTTATTATCGCTAGAACTGTAATAATTATACTTATTACTTATATCATTATCAATATAACATGCATTATTACCCATATAATGGAGGTATTATCGCTAGAACTGTAATAATTATACTTATTACTTATACTATTAGCAATATAACGTGCATTATTACCCATATAATGCAGTTATTATCGCCAGAACTGTAATAATTATACTTATTACTTATGTTATTATCAATATAACATGCATTATTACCCATATAATGCAGTTATTATCGCTAGAACTGTAATAATTGTACTCATTTCTTATATTATTAGCAATATAACGTGCATTATTACCCATATTATGTAGTTATTATCGCTAGAACTGTAATAATTACACTTATTACTTATATCATTATCAATATAACATGCATTATTACCCATATAATGGCGGTATTATCGCTAGAACTGTAATAATTATACTTATTACTTATACTATTAGCAATATAACGTGCATTATTACCCATATAATGCAGTTATTATCGCCAGAACTGTAATAATTATACTTATTACTTATATTATTCTCAATATAACATGCATTATTACCCATATTATGCAGTTATTATCGCTAGAACTATAATAAATATACGTATTACTTTCATTATCATCAATATAACATGCATTATTACCCATATAATGCAGTTATTATCGCTAGAACTGTAATAATTATACTTATTACTTATATTGTTAGCAATATAACGTGCATTATTACCCATATAATGCAGTTATTATCGCTAGAACTGTAATAATTATACTTATTACTTAGATTATTATCAATATAACATGCATTATTACCCATATTATGCAGTTATTATCGCTAGAACTATAATAAATATACGTATTACTTTTATTATCATCAATATAACATGCATTATTACCCATATTATGCAGTTATTATCGATAGAACTGTAATAATTATACTTATTGCTTATATTATTAGCAATATAACGTGCATTATTACCCATATAATGCAGTTATTATCGCTAGAACTGTAATAATTATACTTATTACTTATATTATTATCAATATAACATGCATTATTACCCATATAATGGAGGTATTATCGCAAGAACTGTAATAATTATACTTATTACTTATACTATTAGCAATATAACGTGCATTATTACCCATATAATGCAGTTATTATCGCTAGAACTGTAATAATTATACTTATTACTTATATTATTATCAATATAACATGCATTATTACCCATATTATGCAGTTATTATCGCTAGAACTATAATAAATATACGTATTACTTTTATTATCATCAATATAACATGCATTATTACCCATATTATGCAGTTATTATCGATAGAACTGTAATAAATATACTTATTACTTTTATTATTATCAATATAACATGCACTATTTGCCATATTTTACTATTATTATCTCTAGAACCATAATAAATATACTTATTACTCCCAATATTATCAATATAACATGCATTTTTACCCATATAATGCAGTTATTATCGCTAGAACTGTAATAATTATACTTATTACTTATATTATTATCAATATAACATGCATTATTACCCATATAATGGAGGTATTATCGCAAGAACTGTAATAATTATACTTATTACTTATACTATTAGCAATATAACGTGCATTATTACCCATATAATGCAGTTATTATCGCCAGAACTGTAATAATTATACTTATTACTTATATTATTCTCAATATAACATGCATTATTACCCATATTATGCAGTTATTATCGCTAGAACTATAATAAATATACGTATTACTTTCATTATCATCAATATAACATGCATTATTACCCATATAATGGAGGTATTATCGCTAGAACTGTAATAATTATACTTATTACTTATATTATTATCAATATAACATGCATTATTACCCATATTATGCAGTTATTATCTCTAGAACCATAATAAATATACTTATTACTCCCAATATTATCAATATAACATGCATTTTTACCCATATAATGCAGTTATTATCGCTAGAACTGTAATAATTATACTTATTACTTATATTGTTAGCAATATAACGTGCATTATTACCCATATAATACAGTTATTATCGCTAGAACTGTAATAATTATACTTATTACTTATATTATTATCAATATAACATGCATTATCACCCATATAATGGAGGTATTATTGCTAGTACTGTAATAATTATACTTATTACTTATACTATTAGCAATATCACGTGCATTGTTACCCATATAATGCAGTAATTATCGCCAGAACTGTAATAATTATACTTATTACTTATATTATTCTCAATATAACATGCATTATTACCCATATTATGCAGTTATTATCGCAAGAACTATAATAAATATACGTATTACTTTCATTATCATCAATATAACATGCATTATTACCCATATAATGGAGGTATTATTGCTAGAACTGTAATAATTAGACTTATTACTTATATTATAATAAATATAACATGCATTATTTCCCATATTATGCAGTTATTATCCCTAGAACTATAATAAATACACTTATTACTCCCAATATTATCAATGTAACATGCATTATTACCCATATAATGCAGTTATTATCGCTAGAACTGTAATAATTATACTTATTACTTATATTATTAGCAATATAACGTGCATTATTACCCATATAATGCAGTTATTATCGCCAGAACTGTAATAATTATACTTATTACTTATATTATTCTCAATATAACATGCATTATTGCCCATATTATGCAGTTATTATCGCTAGAACTATAATAAATATACGTATTACTTTCATTATCATCAATATAACATGCATTATTACCCATATAATGCAGTTATTATCGCTAGAACTGTAATAATTATACTTATTACTTAGATTATTATCAATATAACATGCATTATTACCCATATTATGCAGTTATTATCGCTAGAACTATAATAAATATACGTATTACTTTTATTATCATCAATATAACATGCATTATTACCCATATTATGCAGTTATTATCGATAGAACTGTAATAAATATACTTATTACTTTTATTATTATCAATATAACATGCAGTATTAGCCATATTTTACTATTATTATCGCTAGAACTATAATAATTATACTTATTACTCCCGATATTATCAATATAACATGCATTATTACCCATATAATGCAGTTATTATCGCTAGAACTGTAATAATTATACTTATTACTTATATTATTAGCAATATAACGTGCATTATTACCCATATAATGCAGTTATTATCGCTAGAACTGTAATAATTACACTTATTACTTATATTATTATCAATATAACATGCATTATTACCCATATAATGGAGGTATTATCGCAAGAACTGTAATAATTATACTTATTACTTATACTATTAGCAATATAACGTGCATTATTACCCATATAATGCAGTTATTATCGCCAGAACTGTAATAATTATACTTATTACTTATATTATTCTCAATATAACATGCATTATTACCCATATTATGCAGTTATTATCGCTAGAACTATAATAAATATACGTATTACTTTCATTATCATCAATATAACATGCATTATTACCCATATAATGGAGGTATTATCGCTAGAACTGTAATAATTATACTTATTACTTATATTATTATCAATATAACATGCATTATTACCCATATTATGCAGTTATTATCTCTAGAACCATAATAAATATACTTATTACTCCCAATATTATCAATATAACATGCATTTTTACCCATATAATGCAGTTATTATCGCTAGAACTGTAATAATTATACTTATTACTTATATTATTAGCAATATAACGTGCATTATTACCCATATAATGCAGTTATTATCGCTAGAACTATAATAAATATACGTATTACTTTCATTATCATCAATATAACATGCATTATTACCCATATAATGGAGGTATTATCGTTAGAACTGTAATAATTATACTTATTACTTATATTATTATCAATATAACATGCATTATTACCCATATTATGCAGTTATTATCTCTAGAACCATAATAAATATACTTATTACTCCCAATATTATCAATATAACATGCATTTTGACCCATATAATGCAGTTATTATCGCTAGAACTGAAATAATTATACTTATTACTTATATTGTTAGCAATATACCATGCATTATTACCCATATAATGGAGGTATTATCGCTAGAACTGTAATAATTGTACTTATTACTTATACTATTAGCAATATAACGTGCATTATTACCCATATAATGCAGTATTTATCGCCAGAACTGTAATAATTATACTTATTACTTATATTATTATCAATATAACATGCATTATTACCCATATAATGGAGGTATTATCGCAAGAACTGTAATAATTATACTTATTACTTATACTATTAGCAATATAACGTGCATTATTACCCATATAATGCAGTTATTATCGCCAGAACTGTAATAATTATACTTATTACTTATATTATTCTCAATATAACATGCATTATTACCCATATTATGCAGTTATTATCGCTAGAACTATAATAAATATACGTATTACTTTCATTATCATCAATATAACATGCATTATTACCCATATAATGGAGGTATTATCGCAAGAACTGTAATAATTATACTTATTACTTATACTATTAGCAAAATGACGTGCATTATTACCCATATAATGCAGTTATTATCGCCAGAACTGTAATAATTATACTTATTACTTATATTATTCTCAATATAACATGCATTATTACCCATATTATGCAGTTATTATCGCTAGAACTATAATAAATATACGTATTACTTTCATTATCATCAATATAACATGCATTATTACCCATATAATGGAGGTATTATCGCTAGAACTGTAATAATTATACTTATTACTTATATTATTATCAATATAACATGCATTATTACCCATATTATGCAGTTAATATCTCTAGAACCATAATAAATATACTTATTACTCCCGATATTATCAATATAACATGCATTTTTACCCATATAATGCAGTTATTATCGCTAGAACTGTAATAATTATACTTATTACTTATATTATTAGCAATATAACGTGCATTATTACCCATATAATGCAGTTATTATCGCTAGAAATGTAATAATTGTACTCATGACTTATATTATTAGCAATATAACGTGCATTATTACCCATATTATGCAGTTATTATCGCTAGAACTGTAATAATTGTTCTCATTACTTATATTATTAGCAATATAACGTGCATTATTACCCATATTATGCAGTTATTATCGCTAGAACTGTAATAATTATACTTATTACTTATATTGTTAGCAATATAACGTGCATTATTACCCATATAATGCAGTTATTATCGCTAGAACTGTAATAATTATACTTATTACTTAGATTATTATCAATATAACATGCATTATTACCCACATTATGCAGTTATTATCGCTAGAACTATAATAAATATACTTATTACTCCCAATATTATCAATATAACATGCATTACTACCCATATAATGCAGTTATTATCGCTAGAACTGTAATAATTATACTTATTACTTATATTGTTAGCAATATAACGTGCATTATTACCCATATAATGCAGTTATTATCGCTAGAACTGTAATAATTATACTTATTACTTAGATTATTATCAATATAACATGCATTATTACCCACATTATGCAGTTATTATCGCTAGAACTATAATAAATATACGTATTACTTTTATTATCATCAATATAGCATGCATTATTACGCATATAATGCAGTTATTATCGCTAGAACTGTAATAATTATACTTATTACTTATATTATTAGCAATATATCGTGCATTATTTGCCATATTTTACTATTATTATCGCTAGAACTATAATAATTATACTTATTACTCCCGATATTATCAATATAACATGCATTATTACTCATATAATGCAGTTATTATCGCTAGAACTGTAATAATTATACTTATTGCTTATATTATTAGCAATATAACGTGCATTATTACCCATATAATGCAGTTATTATCGCTAGAACTGTAATAATTATACTTATTACTTATACTATTATCAATATAACATGCATTATTACCCATATAATGGAGGTATTATCGCAAGAACTGTAATAATTATACTTATTACTTATACTATTAGCAATATAACGTGCATTATTACCCATATAATGCAGTTATTATCGCCAGAACTGTAATAATTATACTTATTACTTATATTATTCTCAATATAACATGCATTATTACCTATATTATGCAGTTATTATCGCTAGAACTATAATAAATATACGTATTACTTTTATTATCATCAATATAACATGCATTATTACCCATATTATGCAGTTATTATCGATAGAACTGTAATAAATATACTTATTACTTTTATTATTATCAATATAACATGCACTATTTGCCATATTTTACTATTATTATCGCTAGAACTATAATAATTATACTCATTACTCCCGATATTATCAATATAACATGCATTATTACCCATATAATGCAGTTATTATCGCTAGAACTGTAATAATTATACTTATTACTTATATTATTATCAATATAACATGCATTATTACCCATATTATGCAGTTATTATCGCTAGAACTATAATAAATATACGTATTACTTTTATTATCATCAATATAACATGCATTATTACCCATATTATGCAGTTATTATCGATAGAACTGTAATAAATATACTTATTACTTTTATTATCATCAATATAACATGCATTATTACCCATATTATGCAGTTATTATCGATAGAACTGTAATAAATATACTTATTACTTTTATTATTATCAATATAACATGCACTATTTGCCATATTCTACTATTATTATCTCTAGAACCATAATAAATATACTTATTACTCCCAATATTATCAATATAACCTTCCTTTTTTCCCATATAATGCAGTTATTATCGCTAGAACTGTAATAATTATACTTATTACTTATATTGTTAGCAATATAACGTGCATTATTACCCATATAATGCAGTTATTATCGCTAGAACTATAATAAATATACGTATTACTTTTATTATCATCAATATAGCATGCATTATTATCCATATTATGCAGTTATTATCGATAGAACTGTAATAAATATACTTATTACTTTTATTATTATCAATATAACATGCACTATTTGCCATATTTTACTATTATTATCGCTAGAACTATAATAATTATACTTATTACTCCCGATATTATCAATATAACATGCATTATTACCCATATAATGCAGTTATTATCGCTAGAACTGTAATAACTATACTTATTACTTATATTATTATCAATATAACATGCATTATTACCCATATAATGCAGTTATTATCGCTAGAACTGTAATAATTGTACTTATTACTCCCAATATTATCAATATAACATGCATTATTACCCATATAATGCAGTTATTATCGCTAGAACTGTAATAATTATACTTATTACTTTTATTATCATCAATATAACATGCATTATTACCCATATTATGCAGTTATTATCGCTAGAACTATAATAAATATACGTATTACTTTTATTATCATCAATATAACATGCATTGTTACCAATATTATGCAGTTATTATCGATAGAACTGTAATAAATATACTTATTACTTTTACTATTATCACTACACACATGCACTATTAGCCATATTTTACTATTATTATCGCTAGAACTATAATAATTATACTTATTACTCCCGATATTATCAATATAACATGCCTTATTACGCATATAATGCAGTTATTATCGCTAGAACTGTAATAATTATACTTATTACTTATATTATTAGCAATATAACGTGCATTATTACCCATATAATGCAGTTATTATCGCTAGAACTGTAATCATTATACCTATTACTTATATTATTATCAATATAACATGCATTATTACCCATATAATGCAGTTATTATCGACAGAAGTATAATAAATATACTTATTACTTTTATTATTATCAATATAACAGGCACTAATAGCCATATTTTACTATTATTATCGCTAGAACTATAATAATTATACTTATTACTCCCGATGTTATCAATATAACATGCATTATTACCCATATAATGCAGTTATTATCGCTAGAACTGTAATAATTATACTTATTACTTATATTATTAGCAATATAACGTGCATTATTACCCATATAATGTAGTTATTATCGCTAGAACTGTAATAATTATACTTATTACTTATATTATTATCAATATAACATGCATTATTACCCATTAAATGCAGTTATTATCGACAGAAGTATAATAAATATACTTATTGCTTTTATTATTATCAGTATAACATGTACTATTAGCCATATTTTACTATTATTATCGCTAGAACTATCATAATTATACTTATTACTCCCGATATTATCAATACAACATCCATTATGACCCATATTATGCAGTTATTATCGATAGAACTATAATAAATATACTTGTTACTTTTATTATTATCAATATAACATGCATTATTACCCGTATAATGCAGTTATTATCGCTAGAACTGTAGTAATTATACTTATTACTTATATTATTAGCAATATAACGTGCACTATTACCCATATAATGCAGTTATTATCGCCAGAACTGTAATAATTATACTTATTACTTTTATTATTATCAATATAACATGCATTATTACCCGTATAATGCAGTTATTATCGCTAGAACTGTAGTAATTATACTTATTACTTATATTATTAGCAATATAACGTGCATTATTACCCATATAATGCAGTTGTTATCGCTAGAACTGTAATAATTATACTTATTACTTATATTATTATCAATATAACATGCATTATTACCCATATTATGCAGTTATTATCGCTAGAACTATAATAAATATACGTATTACTTTTATTATCATCAATGTAACATGCATTATTACACATATTATGCAGTTATTATCGATAGAACTATAATAAATGTACTTATTACTTTTATTATTATCAATATAACATGCACTATTAGCCATATTTTACTATTATTATCGCTAGAACTATCATAATTATACTTATTACTCCCGATATTATCAATACAACATGCATTATTACCCATATAATGCAGTTATTATCGCTAGAACTGTAATAATTATACTTATTACTTATATTATTAGCAATATAACGTGCATTATTACCCATATAATGTAGTTATTATCGCTAGAACTGTAATAATTATACTTATTACTTATATTATTATCAATATAACATGCATTATTACCCATATTATGCAGTTATTATCGATAGAACTGTAATAAATATTCTTATTACTTTTATTATTATCAATATAACATGCACTATTTGCCATATTTTACTATTATTTTCGCTAGAACTATAATAATTATACTTATTACTCCCGATATTATCAATATAACATGCATTATTACCCATATAATGCAGTTATTATCGCAAGAACTGTAATAATTATACTTATTACTTATATTATTATCAATACAACATGCATTATTACCCATATTGTGCAGTTATTATCGCTAGAACTATAATAAATATACTTATTACTCCCAATATTATCAATATAACATGCATTATTACCCATATAATGCAGTTATTATCGCTAGAACTGTAATAATTATACTTATTACTTATATTATTAGCAATATAACGTGCATTATTACCCATATAATGCAGTTATTATCGCTAGAACTGTAATCATTATACCTATTACTTATATTATTATCAATATAACATGCATTATTACCCATATAATGCAGTTATTATCGACAGAAGTATAATAAATATACTTATTACTTTTATTATTATCAATATAACAGGCACTAATAGCCATATTTTACTATTATTATCGCTAGAACTATAATAATTATACTTATTACTCCCGATGTTATCAATATAACATGCATTATTACCCATATAATGCAGTTATTATCGCTAGAACTGTAATAATTATACTTATTACTTATATTATTAGCAATATAACGTGCATTATTACCCATATAATGTAGTTATTATCGCTAGAACTGTAATAATTATACTTATTACTTATATTATTATCAATATAACATGCATTATTACCCATTAAATGCAGTTATTATCGACAGAAGTATAATAAATATACTTATTGCTTTTATTATTATCAGTATAACATGTACTATTAGCCATATTTTACTATTATTATCGCTAGACCTATCATAATTATACTTATTACTCCCGATATTATCAATACAACATGCATTATTACCCATATTATGCAGTTATTATCGATAGAACTATAATAAATATACTTATTACTTTTATTATTATCAATATAACATGCATTATTACCCGTATAATGCAGTTATTATCGCTAGAACTGTAGTAATTATACTTATTACTTATATTATTAGCAATATAACGTGCATTATTACCCATATAATGCAGTTATTATCGCCAGAACTGTAATAATTATACTTATTACTTATATTATTATCAATATAACATGCATTATTACCCATATAATGGAGGTATTATCGCTAGAACTGTAATAATTATACTTATTACTTATATTATTAGCAATATAACGTGCATTATTACCCATATAATGCAGTTATTATCGCCAGAACTGTAATAATTATACTTATTACTTATATTATTATCAATATAACATGCATTATTACCCATATTATGCAGTTATTATCGCTAGAACTATAATAAATATACGTATTACTTTTATTATCATCAATATAACATGCATTATTACCCATATTATGCAGTTATTATCGATAGAACTGTAATAAATATACTTATTACTTTTACTATTATCACTACAACATGCACTATTAGCCATATTTTACTATTATTATCGCCAGAACTATAATAATTATACTTATTACTCCCGATATTATCAATATAACATGCATTATTACCCATATTATGCAGTTATTATCGCTAGAACTATAATAAATATACGTATTACTTTTATTATCATCAATATAACATGCATTATTACCCATATTATGCAGTTATTATCGATAGAACTGTAATAAATATACTTATTACTTTTACTATTATCACTACAACATGCACTATTAGCCATATTTTACTATTATTATCGCTAGAACTATAATAATTATACTTATTACTCCCGATATTATCAATATAACATGCCTTATTACGCATATAATGCAGTTATTATCGCTAGAGCTATAATAAATATACTTATTACTCCCAATATTATCTATATAACATGCATTATTACCCATATAATGCAGTTATTATCGACAGAAGTATAATAAATATACTTATTGCTTTTATTATTATCAGTATAACATGTACTATTAGCCATATTTTACTATTATTATCGCTAGAACTATCATAATAATACTTATTACTCCCGATATTATCAATATAACATGCATTATTACCCATATTATGCAGTTATTATCGCTAGAACTATAATAAATATACGTATTACTTTTATTATCATCAATATAACATGCATTATTACCCATATTATGCAGTTATTATCGATAGAACTGTAATAAATATACTTATTACTTTTACTATTATCACTACAACATGCACTATTAGCCATATTTTACTATTATTATCGCTAGAACTATAATAATTATACTTATTACTACCGATATTATCAATATAACATGCCTTATTACGCATATAATGCAGTTATTATCGCTAGAGCTATAATAAATATACGTATTACTTTTATTATCATCAATATAACATGCATTATTACCCATATTATGCAGTTATTATAGCAAGAACTATAATAAATATACGTATTACTTTTATTATCATCAATATAACATGCATTATTACCAATATGATGCAGTTATTATCGATAGAACTGTAATAAATATACTTATTACTTTTATTATTATCAATATTACATGCACTATTTGCCATATTTCACTATTATTATCGCTAGAACTATAATAATTATACTTATTACTCCCAATATTATCAATATAACATGCATTATTACCCATATTATGCAGTTATTATCGCTAGAGCTATAATAAATATACGTATTACTTTTATTATCATCGATATAACATGCATTATTACCCATATTATGCAGTTATTATCGATAGAACTGTAATAAATATACTTATAACTTTTATTATTATCAATATAACATGCACTATTAGAAATATTTTACAATCATTATCGCTAGAACTATAATAATTATACTTATTACTCCCAATATTATCAATATAACATGCATTATTACCCATATAATGCAGTTATTATCGCTAGAACTGTAATAATTATACTTATTACTTTTATTATCATCAATATAACATGCATTATTACCCATATTATGCAGTTATTATCGCTAGAACTATAATAAATATACGTATTACTTTTATTATCATCAATATAACATGCATTGTTACCAATATTATGCAGTTATTATCGATAGAACTGTAATAAATATACTTATTACTTTTACTATTATCACTACACACATGCACTATTAGCCATATTTTACTATTATTATCGCTAGAACTATAATAATTATACTTATTACTCCCGATATTATCAATATAACATGCCTTATTACGCATATAATGCAGTTATTATCGCTAGAGCTATAATAAATATACGTATTACTTTTATTATCATCAATATAACATGCATTATTACCCATATTATGCAGTTATAATCGATAGAACTGTAATAAATATACTTATTACTTCTATTATTATCAATATAACATGCACTATTTGCCATAGTTTACTATTATTATCGCTAGAACTATAATAATTATACTTATTACTCCCGATATTATCAATATAACATGCATTATTGCCTATATAATGCAGTTATTATCGCTAGAACTGTAATAATTATACTTATTACTTATATTATTAGCAATATAACGTGCATTATTACCCATATAATGCAGTTGTTATCGCTAGAACTGTAATAATTATACTTATTACTTATATTATTAGCAATATAACGTGCATTATTGCCCATATAATGCAGTTATTATCGCTAGAACTGTAATAACTATACTTATTACTTATATTGTTATCAATATAACATGCATTATTACCCATATAATGCCGTTATTATCGACAGAAGTATAATAAATATACTTATTACTTTTATTATTATCAATATAACAGGCACTAATAGCCATATTTTACTATTATTATCGCTAGAACTATAATAATTATACTTATTACTCCCGATATTATCAATATAACATGCATTATTACGCATATAATGCAGTTATTATCGCTAGAACTGTAATAAATATACTTACTACTTTCATTACCACCAATATAACATGCATTATTACCCATATTATGCAGTTATTTTGGATAGAACTGTAATAAATATACTTATTACTTTTATTATTATCAATATTACATGCACTATTTGCCATATTTCACTATTATTATCGCTAGAACTATAATAATTATACTTATTACTCCCAATATTATCAATATAACATGCATTATTACCCATATTATGCAGTTATTATCGCTAGAGCTATAATAAATATACGTATTACTTTTATTATCATCGATATAACATGCATTATTACCCATATTATGCAGTTATTATCGATAGAACTGTAATAAATATACTTATAACTTTTATTATTATCAATATAACATGCACTATTAGAAATATTTTACAATCATTATCGCTAGAACTATAATAATTATACTTATTACTCCCAATATTATCAATATAACATGCATTATTACCCATATAATGCAGTTATTATCGCTAGAACTGTAATAATTATACTTATTACTTTTATTATCATCAATATAACATGCATTATTACCCATATTATGCAGTTATTATCGCTAGAACTATAATAAATATACGTATTACTTTTATTATCATCAATATAACATGCATTGTTACCAATATTATACAGTTATTATCGATAGAACTGTAATAAATATACTTATTACTTTTACTATTATCACTACACACATGCACTATTAGCCATATTTTACTATTATTATCGCTAGAACTATAATAATTATACTTATTACTCCCGATATTATCAATATAACATGCCTTATTACGCATATAATGCAGTTATTATCGCTAGAGCTATAATAAATATACGTATTACTTTTATTATCATCAATATAACATGCATTATTACCCATATTATGCAGTTATAATCGATAGAACTGTAATAAATATACTTATTACTTTTATTATTATCAATATAACATGCACTATTTGCCATAGTTTACTATTATTATCGCTAGAACTATAATAATTATACTTATTACTCCCGATATTATCAATATAACATGCATTATTGCCTATATAATGCAGTTATTATCGCTAGAACTGTAATAATTATACTTATTACTTATATTATTAGCAATATAACGTGCATTATTACCCATATAATGCAGTTGTTATCGCTAGAACTGTAATAATTATACTTATTACTTATATTATTAGCAATATAACGTGCATTATTGCCCATATAATGCAGTTATTATCGCTAGAACTGTAATAATTATACTTATTACTTATATTGTTATCAATATAACATGCATTATTACCCATATAATGCCGTTATTATCGACAGAAGTATAATAAATATACTTATTACTTTTATTATTATCAATATAACAGGCACTAATAGCCATATTTTACTATTATTATCGCTAGAACTATAATAATTATACTTATTACTCCCGATATTATCAATATAACATGCATTATTACGCATATAATGCAGTTATTATCGCTAGAACTGTAATAAATATACTTACTACTTTCATTACCACCAATATAACATGCATTATTACCCATATTATGCAGTTATTTTGGATAGAACTGTAATAAATATACTTATTACTTTTATTATTATCAATATGACATGCACTATTTGCCATATTTCACTATTATTATCGCTAGAACTATAATAATTATACTTATTACTCCCAATATTATCAATATAACATGCATTATTACCCATATTATGCAGTTATTATCGCTAGAACTATAATAAATATACGTATTACTTTTATTATCATCAATATAACATGCATTGTTACCAATATTATGCAGTTATTATCGATAGAACTGTAATAAATATACTTATTCCTTTTACTATTATCACTACACACATGCACTATTAGCCATATTTTACTATTATTATCGCTAGAACTATAATAATTATACTTATTACTCCCGATATTATCAATATAACATGCCTTATTACGCATATAATGCAGTTATTATCGCTAGAGCTATAATAAATATACGTATTACTTTTATTATCATCAATATAACATGCATTATTACCCATATTATGCAGTTATAATCGATAGAACTGTAATAAATATACTTATTACTTTTATTATTATCAATATAACATGCACTATTTGCCATAGTTTACTATTATTATCGCTAGAACTATAATAATTATACTTATTACTCCCGATATTATCAATATAACATGCATTGTTGCCTATATAATGCAGTTATTATCGCTAGAACTGTAATAATTATACTTATTACTTATATTATTAGCAATATAACGTGCATTATTACCCATATAATGCAGTTGTTATCGCTAGAACTGTAATAATTATACTTATTACTTATATTATTAGCAATATAACGTGCATTATTGCCCATATAATGCAGTTATTATCGCTAGAACTGTAATAATTATACTTATTACTTATATTGTTATCAATATAACATGCATTATTACCCATATAATGCCGTTATTATCGACAGAAGTATAATAAATATACTTATTACTTTTATTATTATCAATATAACAGGCACTAATAGCCATATTTTACTATTATTATCGCTAGAACTATAATAATTATACTTATTACTCCCGATATTATCAATATAACATGCATTATTACGCATATAATGCAGTTATTATCGCTAGAACTGTAATAAATATACTTACTACTTTCATTACCACCAATATAACATGCATTATTACCCATATTATGCAGTTATTTTGGATAGAACTGTAATAAATATACTTATTACTTTTATTATTATCAATATTACATGCACTATTTGCCATATTTCACTATTATTATCGCTAGAACTATAATAATTATACTTATTACTCCCAATATTATCAATATAACATGCATTATTACCCATATTATGCAGTTATTATCGCTAGAGCTATAATAAATATACGTATTACTTTTATTATCATCGATATAACATGCATTATTACCCATATTATGCAGTTATTATCGATAGAACTGTAATAAATATACTTATAACTTTTATTATTATCAATATAACATGCACTATTAGAAATATTTTACAATCATTATCGCTAGAACTATAATAATTATACTTATTACTCCCAATATTATCAATATAACATGCATTATTACCCATATAATGGAGTTATTATCGCTAGAACTGTAATAATTATACTTATTACTTTTATTATCATCAATATAACATGCATTATTACCCATATTATGCAGTTATTATCGATAGAACTGTAATAAATATACATATAACTTTTATTATTATCAATATAACATGCACTATTAGCCATATTTTACTATTATTATCGCTAGAACTATAATAATTATACTTATTACTCCCGATGTTATCAATATAACATGCATTATTACCCATATAATGCAGTTATTATCGCCAGAACTGTAATAATTATACTTATTACTTATATTATTCTCAATATAACATGCATTATTGCCCATATTATGCAGTTATTATCGCTAGAACTATAATAAATATACGTATTACTTTCATTATCATCAATATAACATGCATTATTACCCATATAATGCAGTTATTATCGCTAGAACTGTAATAATTATACTTATTACTTAGATTATTATCAATATAACATGCATTATTACCCATATTATGCAGTTATTATCGCTAGAACTATAATAAATATACGTATTACTTTTATTATCATCAATATAACATGCATTATTACCCATATTATGCAGTTATTATCGATAGAACTGTAATAAATATACTTATTACTTTTATTATTATCAATATAACATGCACTATTAGCCATATTTTACTATTATTATCGCTAGAACTATAATAATTATACTTATTACTCCCGATATTATCAATATAACATGCATTATTACCCATATAATGCAGTTATTATCGCTAGAACTGTAATAATTATACTTATTACTTATATTATTAGCAATATAACGTGCATTATTACCCATATAATGCAGTTATTATCGCTAGAACTGTAATAATTACACTTATTACTTATATTATTATCAATATAACATGCATTATTACCCATATAATGGAGGTATTATCGCAAGAACTGTAATAATTATACTTATTACTTATACTATTAGCAATATAACGTGCATTATTACCCATATAATGCAGTTATTATCGCCAGAACTGTAATAATTATACTTATTACTTATATTATTCTCAATATAACATGCATTATTACCCATATTATGCAGTTATTATCGCTAGAACTATAATAAATATACGTATTACTTTCATTATCATCAATATAACATGCATTATTACCCATATAATGGAGGTATTATCGCTAGAACTGTAATAATTATACTTATTACTTATATTATTATCAATATAACATGCATTATTACCCATATTATGCAGTTATTATCTCTAGAACCATAATAAATATACTTATTACTCCCAATATTATCAATATAACATGCATTTTTACCCATATAATGCAGTTATTATCGCTAGAACTGTAATAATTATACTTATTACTTATATTATTAGCAATATAACGTGCATTATTACCCATATAATGCAGTTATTATCGCTAGAACTATAATAAATATACGTATTACTTTCATTATCATCAATATAACATGCATTATTACCCATATAATGGAGGTATTATCGTTAGAACTGTAATAATTATACTTATTACTTATATTATTATCAATATAACATGCATTATTACCCATATTATGCAGTTATTATCTCTAGAACCATAATAAATGTACTTATTACTCCCAATATTATCAATATAACATGCATTTTGACCCATATAATGCAGTTATTATCGCTAGAACTGAAATAATTATACTTATTACTTATATTGTTAGCAATATACCATGCATTATTACCCATATAATGGAGGTATTATCGCTAGAACTGTAATAATTGTACTTATTACTTATACTATTAGCAATATAACGTGCATTATTACCCATATAATGCAGTATTTATCGCCAGAACTGTAATAATTATACTTATTACTTTCATTATCATCAATATAACATGCATTATTACCCATATAATGGAGGTATTATCGCAAGAACTGTAATAATTATACTTATTACTTATACTATTAGCAAAATGACGTGCATTATTACCCATATAATGCAGTTATTATCGCCAGAACTGTAATAATTATACTTATTACTTATATTATTCTCAATATAACATGCATTATTACCCATATTATGCAGTTATTATCGCTAGAACTATAATAAATATACGTATTACTTTCATTATCATCAATATAACATGCATTATTACCCATATAATGGAGGTATTATCGCTAGAACTGTAATAATTATACTTATTACTTATATTATTATCAATATAACATGCATTATTACCCATATTATGCAGTTATTATCTCTAGAACCATAATAAATATACTTATTACTCCCGATATTATCAATATAACATGCATTTTTACCCATATAATGCAGTTATTATCGCTAGAACTGTAATAATTATACTTATTACTTATATTGTTAGCAATATAACGTGCATTATTACCCATATAATACAGTTATTATCGCTAGAACTGTAATAGTTGTACTTATTACTTATATTATTATCAATATAACATGCATTATCACCCATATAATGGAGGTATTATTGCTAGAACTGTAATAATTATACTTATTACTTATACTATTAGCAATATCACGTGCATTGTTACCCATATAATGCAGTTATTATCGCCAGAACTGTAATAGTTATACTTATTACTTATATTATTCTCAATATAACATGCATTATTACCCATATTATGCAGTTATTATCGCAAGAACTATAATAAAAATACGTATTACTTTCATTATCATCAATATAACATGCATTATTACCCATATAATGGAGGTATTATTGCTAGAACTGTAATAATTATACTTATTACTTATATTATTATAAATATAACATGCATTATTACCCATATTATGCAGTTATTATCGCTAGAACTATAATAAATACACTTATTACTCCCAATATTATCAATGTAACATGCATTATTACCCATATAATGCAGTTATTATCGCTAGAACTGTAATAATTATACTTATTACTTATATTATTAGCAATATAACGTGCATTATTACCCATATAATGCAGTTATTATCGCTAGAAATGTAATAATTGTACTCATGACTTATATTATTAGCAATATAACGTGCATTATTACCCATATTATGCAGTTATTATCGCTAGAACTGTAATAATTGTTCTCATTACTTATATTATTAGCAATATAACGTGCATTATTACCCATATTATGCAGTTATTATCGCTAGAACTGTAATAATTATACTTATTACTTATATCATTATCAATATAACATGCATTATTACCCATATAATGGAGGTATTATCGCTAGAAATGTAATAATTATACTTTCTACTTATACTATTATCAATATAACGTGCATTATTACCCATATAATGCAGTTATTATCGCCAGAACTGTAATAGATGTACTTATTACTTATATTATTCTCAATATAACATGCATTATTACCCATATTATGCAGTTATTATTGTTAGAACTATAATAAATATACGTATTACTTTCATTATCATCAATATAACATGCATTATTACCCATATAATGCAGTTATTATCGCTAGAACTGTAATAATTATACTTATTACTTATATTGTTAGCAATATAACGTGCATTATTACCCATATAATGCAGTTATTATCGCTAGAACTGTAATAATTATACTTATTACTTAGATTATTATCAATATAACATGCATTATAACCCACATTATGCAGTTATTATCGCTAGAACTATAATAAATATACTTATTACTCCCAATATTATCAATATAACATGCATTACTACCCATATAATGCAGTTATTATCGCTAGAACTGTAATAATTATACTTATTACTTATATTATTATCAATATAACATGCATTATTACCCATATAATGGTGGTATTATTGCTAGAACTGTAATAATTATACTTATTACTTATATTATTATCAATATAACATGCATTATTACCCATATAATGGAGGTATTATTGCTAGAACTGTAATAATTGTACTTATTACTTATATTATTATCAATATAACATGCATTATTACCCATATTATGCAGTTATTATCGCTAGAACTATAATAAATACACTTATTACTCCCAATATTATCAATATAACATGCATTATTACCCATATAATGCAGTTATTATCGCTAGAACTGTAATAATTATACTTATTACTTATATTGTTAGCAATATAACGTGCATTATTACCCATATAATGCAGTTATTATCGCTAGAACTGTAATAATTATACTTATTACTTAGATTATTATCAATATAACATGCATTATTACCCACATTATGCAGTTATTATCGCTAGAACTATAATAAATATACGTATTACTTTTATTATCATCAATATAGCATGCATTATTACGCATATAATGCAGTTATTATCGCTAGAACTGTAATAATTATACTTATTACTTATATTATTAGCAATATATCGTGCATTATTTGCCATATTTTACTATTATTATCGCTAGAACTATAATAATTATACGTATTACTTTTATTATCATCAATATAACATGCATTATTACTCATATAATGCAGTTATTATCGCTAGAACTGTAATAATTATACTTATTGCTTATATTATTAGCAATATAACGTGCATTATTACCCATATAATGCAGTTATTATCGCTAGAACTGTAATAATTATACTTATTACTTATACTATTATCAATATAACATGCATTATTACCCATATAATGGAGGTATTATCGCAAGAACTGTAATAATTATACTTATTACTTATACTATTAGCAATATAACGTGCATTATTACCCATATAATGCAGTTATTATCGCCAGAACTGTAATAATTATACTTATTACTTATATTATTCTCAATATAACATGCATTATTACCTATATTATGCAGTTATTATCGCTAGAACTATAATAAATATACGTATTACTTTTATTATCATCAATATAACATGCATTATTACCCATATTATGCAGTTATTATCGATAGAACTGTAATAAATATACTTATTACTTTTATTATTATCAATATAACATGCACTATTTGCCATATTTTACTATTATTATCGCTAGAACTATAATAATTATACTCATTACTCCCGATATTATCAATATAACATGCATTATTACCCATATAATGCAGTTATTATCGCTAGAACTGTAATAATTATACTTATTACTTATATTATTATCAATATAACATGCATTATTACCCATATTATGCAGTTATTATCGCTAGAACTATAATAAATATACGTATTACTTTTATTATCATCAATATAACATGCATTATTACCCATATTATGCAGTTATTATCGATAGAACTGTAATAAATATACTTATTACTTTTATTATCATCAATATAACATGCATTATTACCCATATTATGCAGTTATTATCGATAGAACTGTAATAAATATACTTATTACTTTTATTATTATCAATATAACATGCACTATTTGCCATATTCTACTATTATTATCTCTAGAACCATAATAAATATACTTATTACTCCCAATATTATCAATATAACCTTCCTTTTTTCCTATATAATGCAGTTATTATCGCTAGAACTGTAATAATTATACTTATTACTTATATTGTTAGCAATATAACGTGCATTATTACCCATATAATGCAGTTATTATCGCTAGAACTATAATAAATATACGTATTACTTTTATTATCATCAATATAACATGCATTATTATCCATATTATGCAGTTATTATCGATAGAACTGTAATAAATATACTTATTACTTTTATTATTATCAATATAACATGCACTATTTGCCATATTTTACTATTATTATCGCTAGAACTATAATAATTATACTTATTACTCCCGATATTATCAATATAACATGCATTATTACCCATATAATGCAGTTATTATCGCTAGAACTGTAATAATTATACTTATTACTTATATTATTATCAATATAACATGCATTATTACCCATATAATGCAGTTATTATCGCTAGAACTGTAATAATTGTACTTATTACTTATATTATTAGCAATATAACGTGCATTATTACCCATATAATGCAGTTATTATCGCTAGAACTGTAATCATTATACCTATTACTTATATTATTATCAATATAACATGCATTATTACCCATATAATGCAGTTATTATCGACAGAAGTATAATAAATATACTTATTACTTTTATTATTATCAATATAACAGGCACTAATAGCCATATTTTACTATTATTATCGCTAGAACTATAATAATTATACTTATTACTCCCGATGTTATCAATATAACATGCATTATTACCCATATAATGCAGTTATTATCGCTAGAACTGTAATAATTATACTTATTACTTATATTATTAGCAATATAACGTGCATTATTACCCATATAATGTAGTTATTATCGCTAGAACTGTAATAATTATACTTATTACTTATATTATTATCAATATAACATGCATTATTACCCATATTATGCAGTTATTATCGATAGAACTGTAATAAATATTCTTATTACTTTTATTATTATCAATATAACATGCACTATTTGCCATATTTTACTATTATTTTCGCTAGAACTATAATAATTATACTTATTACTCCCGATATTATCAATATAACATGCATTATTACCCATATAATGCAGTTATTATCGCAAGAACTGTAATAATTATACTTATTACTTATATTATTATCAATACAACATGCATTATTACCCATATTGTGCAGTTATTATCGCTAGAACTATAATAAATATACTTATTACTCCCAATATTATCAATATAACATGCATTATTACCCATATAATGCAGTTATTATCGCTAGAACTGTAATAATTGTACTTATTACTTATATTATTAGCAATATAACGTGCATTATTACCCATATAATGCAGTTATTATCGCTAGAACTGTAATCATTATACCTATTACTTATATTATTATCAATATAACATGCATTATTACCCATATAATGCAGTTATTATCGACAGAAGTATAATAAATATACTTATTACTTTTATTATTATCAATATAACAGGCACTAATAGCCATATTTTACTATTATTATCGCTAGAACTATAATAATTATACTTATTACTCCCGATGTTATCAATATAACATGCATTATTACCCATATAATGCAGTTATTATCGCTAGAACTGTAATAATTATACTTATTACTTATATTATTAGCAATATAACGTGCATTATTACCCATATAATGTAGTTATTATCGCTAGAACTGTAATAATTATACTTATTACTTATATTATTATCAATATAACATGCATTATTACCCATATTATGCAGTTATTATCGATAGAACTGTAATAAATATTCTTATTACTTTTATTATTATCAATATAACATGCACTATTTGCCATATTTTACTATTATTTTCGCTAGAACTATAATAATTATACTTATTACTCCCGATATTATCAATATAACATGCATTATTACCCATATAATGCAGTTATTATCGCAAGAACTGTAATAATTATACTTATTACTTATATTATTATCAATACAACATGCATTATTACCCATATTGTGCAGTTATTATCGCTAGAACTATAATAAATATACTTATTACTCCCAATATTATCAATATAACATGCATTATTACCCATATAATGCAGTTATTATCGCTAGAACTGTAATAATTATACTTATTACTTATATTATTAGCAATATAACGTGCATTATTACCCATATAATGCAGTTATTATCGCTAGAACTGTAATCATTATACCTATTACTTATATTATTATCAATATAACATGCATTATTACCCATATAATGCAGTTATTATCGACAGAAGTATAATAAATATACTTATTACTTTTATTATTATCAATATAACAGGCACTAATAGCCATATTTTACTATTATTATCGCTAGAACTATAATAATTATACTTATTACTCCCGATGTTATCAATATAACATGCATTATTACCCATATAATGCAGTTATTATCGCTAGAACTGTAATAATTATACTTATTACTTATATTATTAGCAATATAACGTGCATTATTACCCATATAATGTAGTTATTATCGCTAGAACTGTAATAATTATACTTATTACTTATATTATTAGCAATATAACGTGCATTATTACCCATATAATGCAGTTATTATCGACAGAAGTATAATAAATATACTTATTACTTTTATTATTATCAATATAACAGGCACTAATAGCCATATTTTACTATTATTATCGCTAGAACTATAATAATTATACTTATTACTCCCGATATTATCAATATAACATGCATTATTACCCATATAATGCAGTTATTATCGCAAGAACTGTAATAATTATACTTATTACTTATATTATTATCAATACAACATGCATTATTACCCATATTGTGCAGTTATTATCGCTAGAACTATAATAAATATACTTATTACTCCCAATATTATCAATATAACATGCATTATTACCCATATAATGCAGTTATTATCGCTAGAACTGTAATAATTATACTTATTACTTATATTATTAGCAATATAACGTGCATTATTACCCATATAATGCAGTTATTATCGCTAGAACTGTAATCATTATACCTATTACTTATATTATTATCAATATAACATGCATTATTACCCATATAATGCAGTTATTATCGACAGAAGTATAATAAATATACTTATTACTTTTATTATTATCAATATAACAGGCACTAATAGCCATATTTTACTATTATTATCGCTAGAACTATAATAATTATACTTATTACTCCCGATGTTATCAATATAACATGCATTATTACCCATATAATGCAGTTATTATCGCTAGAACTGTAATAATTATACTTATTACTTATATTATTAGCAATATAACGTGCATTATTACCCATATAATGTAGTTATTATCGCTAGAACTGTAATAATTATACTTATTACTTATATTATTATCAATATAACATGCATTATTACCCATATTATGCAGTTATTATCGATAGAACTGTAATAAATATTCTTATTACTTATATTATTATCAATACAACATGCATTATTACCCATATTGTGCAGTTATTATCGCTAGAACTATAATAAATATACTTATTACTCCCAATATTATCAATATAACATGCATTATTACCCATATAATGCAGTTATTATCGCTAGAACTGTAATAATTATACTTATTACTTATATTATTAGCAATATAACGTGCATTATTACCCATATAATGCAGTTATTATCGCTAGAACTGTAATCATTATACCTATTACTTATATTATTATCAATATAACATGCATTATTACCCATATAATGCAGTTATTATCGACAGAAGTATAATAAATATACTTATTACTTTTATTATTATCAATATAACAGGCACTAATAGCCATATTTTACTATTATTATCGCTAGAACTATAATAATTATACTTATTACTCCCGATGTTATCAATATAACATGCATTATTACCCATATAATGCAGTTATTATCGCTAGAACTGTAATAATTATACTTATTACTTATATTATTAGCAATATAACGTGCATTATTACCCATATAATGTAGTTATTATCGCTAGAACTGTAATAATTATACTTATTACTTATATTATTATCAATATAACATGCATTATTACCCATTAAATGCAGTTATTATCGACAGAAGTATAATAAATATACTTATTGCTTTTATTATTATCAGTATAACATGTACTATTAGCCATATTTTACTATTATTATCGCTAGAACTATCATAATTATACTTATTACTCCCGATATTATCAATACAACATGCATTATTACCCATATTATGCAGTTATTATCGATAGAACTATAATAAATATACTTGTCACTTTTATTATTATCAATATAACATGCATTATTACCCATATTATGCAGTTATTATCGATAGAACTGTAATAAATATTCTTATTACTTTTATTATTATCAATATAACATGCACTATTTGCCATATTTTACTATTATTTTCGCTAGAACTATAATAATTATACTTATTACTCCCGATATTATCAATATAACATGCATTATTACCCATATAATGCAGTTATTATCGCAAGAACTGTAATAATTATACTTATTACTTATATTATTATCAATACAACATGCATTATTACCCATATTGTGCAGTTATTATCGCTAGAACTATAATAAATATACTTATTACTCCCAATATTATCAATATAACATGCATTATTACCCATATAATGCAGTTATTATCGCTAGAACTGTAATAATTATACTTATTACTTATATTATTAGCAATATAACGTGCATTATTACCCATATAATGCAGTTATTATCGCTAGAACTGTAATCATTATACCTATTACTTATATTATTATCAATATAACATGCATTATTACCCATATAATGCAGTTATTATCGACAGAAGTATAATAAATATACTTATTACTTTTATTATTATCAATATAACAGGCACTAATAGCCATATTTTACTATTATTATCGCTAGAACTATAATAATTATACTTATTACTCCCGATGTTATCAATATAACATGCATTATTACCCATATAATGCAGTTATTATCGCTAGAACTGTAATAATTATACTTATTACTTATATTATTAGCAATATAACGTGCATTATTACCCATATAATGTAGTTATTATCGCTAGAACTGTAATAATTATACTTATTACTTATATTATTATCAATATAACATGCATTATTACCCATTAAATGCAGTTATTATCGACAGAAGTATAATAAATATACTTATTGCTTTTATTATTATCAGTATAACATGTACTATTAGCCATATTTTACTATTATTATCGCTAGAACTATCATAATTATACTTATTACTCCCGATATTATCAATACAACATGCATTATTACCCATATTATGCAGTTATTATCGATAGAACTATAATAAATATACTTGTTACTTTTATTATTATCAATATAACATGCATTATTACCCGTATAATGCAGTTATTATCGCTAGAACTGTAGTAATTATACTTATTACTTATATTATTAGCAATATAACGTGCACTATTACCCATATAATGCAGTTATTATCGCCAGAACTGTAATAATTATACTTATTACTTTTATTATTATCAATATAACATGCATTATTACCCGTATAATGCAGTTATTATCGCTAGAACTGTAGTAATTATACTTATTACTTATATTATTAGCAATATAACGTGCATTATTACCCATATAATGCAGTTGTTATCGCTAGAACTGTAATAATTATACTTATTACTTATATTATTATCAATATAACATGCATTATTACCCATATTATGCAGTTATTATCGCTAGAACTATAATAAATATACGTATTACTTTTATTATCATCAATGTAACATGCATTATTACACATATTATGCAGTTATTATCGATAGAACTATAATAAATGTACTTATTACTTTTATTATTATCAATATAACATGCACTATTAGCCATATTTTACTATTATTATCGCTAGAACTATCATAATTATACTTATTACTTTTATTATTATCAATATAATATGCATTATTACCCGTATAATGCAGTTATTATCGCTAGAACTGTAGTAATTATACTTATTACTTATATTATTAGCAATATAACGTGCATTATTACCCATATAATGGAGGTATTATCGCACGAACTGTAATAATTATACTTATTACTTATACTATTAGCAATATAACGTGCATTATTACCCATATAATGCAGTTATTATCGCCAGAACTGTAATAATTATACTTATTACTTATATTATTCTCAATATAACATGCATTATTACCCATATTATGCAGTTATTATCGCAAGAACTATAATAAATATACGTATTACTTTCATTATCATCAATATAACATGCATTATTACCCATATAATGGAGGTATTATCGTTAGAACTGTAATAAATATACTTATTACTTTTACTATTATCACTACAACATGCACTATTAGCCATATTTTACTATTATTATCGCTAGAACTATAATAATTATACTTATTACTCCCGATATTATCAATATAACATGCCTTATTACGCATATAATGCAGTTATTATCGCTAGAGCTATAATAAATATACTTATTACTCCCAATATTATCAATATAACATGCATTATTACCCATATAATGCAGTTATTATCGACAGAAGTATAATAAATATACTTATTGCTTTTATTATTATCAGTATAACATGTACTATTAGCCATATTTTACTATTATTATCGCTAGAACTATCATAATTATACTTATTACTCCCGATATTATCAATATAACATGCATTATTACCCATATTATGCAGTTATTATCGCTAGAACTATAATAAATATACGTATTACTTTTATTATCATCAATATAACATGCATTATTACCCATATTATGCAGTTATTATCGATAGAACTGTAATAAATATACTTATTACTTTTACTATTATCACTACAACATGCACTATTAGCCATATTTTACTATTATTATCGCTAGAACTATAATAATTATACTTATTACTACCGATATTATCAATATAACATGCCTTATTACGCATATAATGCAGTTATTATCGCTAGAGCTATAATAAATATACGTATTACTTTTATTATCATCAATATAACATGCATTATTACCCATATTATGCAGTTATTATAGCAAGAACTATAATAAATATACGTATTACTTTTATTATCATCAATATAACATGCATTATTACCAATATGATGCAGTTATTATCGATAGAACTGTAATAAATATACTTATTACTTTTATTATTATCAATATGACATGCACTATTTGCCATAGTTTACTATTATTATCGCTAGAACTATAATAATTATACTTATTACTCCCGATATTATCAATATAACATGCATTATTGCCTATATAATGCAGTTATTATCGCTAGAACTGTAATAATTATACTTATTACTTATATTATTAGCAATATAACGTGCATTATTACCCATATAATGCAGTTGTTATCGCTAGAACTGTAATAATTATACTTATTACTTATATTATTAGCAATATAACGTGCATTATTGCCCACATAATGCAGTTATTATCGCTAGAACTGTAATAATTATACTTATTACTTATATTATTAGCAATATAACGTGCATTATTACCCATATAATGCAGTTATTATCGACAGAAGTATAATAAATATACTTATTACTTTTATTATTATCAATATAACAGGCACTAATAGCCATATTTTACTATTATTATCGCTAGAACTATAATAATTATACTTATTACTCCCGATATTATCAATATAACATGCATTATTACCCATATAATGCAGTTATTATCGCAAGAACTGTAATAATTATACTTATTACTTATATTATTATCAATACAACATGCATTATTACCCATATTGTGCAGTTATTATCGCTAGAACTATAATAAATATACTTATTACTCCCAATATTATCAATATAACATGCATTATTACCCATATAATGCAGTTATTATCGCTAGAACTGTAATAATTATACTTATTACTTATATTATTAGCAATATAACGTGCATTATTACCCATATAATGCAGTTATTATCGCTAGAACTGTAATCATTATACCTATTACTTATATTATTATCAATATAACATGCATTATTACCCATATAATGCAGTTATTATCGACAGAAGTATAATAAATATACTTATTACTTTTATTATTATCAATATAACAGGCACTAATAGCCATATTTTACTATTATTATCGCTAGAACTATAATAATTATACTTATTACTCCCGATGTTATCAATATAACATGCATTATTACCCATATAATGCAGTTATTATCGCTAGAACTGTAATAATTATACTTATTACTTATATTATTAGCAATATAACGTGCATTATTACCCATATAATGTAGTTATTATCGCTAGAACTGTAATAATTATACTTATTACTTATATTATTATCAATATAACATGCATTATTACCCATATTATGCAGTTATTATCGATAGAACTGTAATAAATATTCTTATTACTTTTATTATTATCAATATAACATGCACTATTTGCCATATTTTACTATTATTTTCGCTAGAACTATAATAATTATACTTATTACTCCCGATATTATCAATATAACATGCATTATTACCCATATAATGCAGTTATTATCGCAAGAACTGTAATAATTATACTTATTACTTATATTATTATCAATACAACATGCATTATTACCCATATTGTGCAGTTATTATCGCTAGAACTATAATAAATATACTTATTACTCCCAATATTATCAATATAACATGCATTATTACCCATATAATGCAGTTATTATCGCTAGAACTGTAATAATTATACTTATTACTTATATTATTAGCAATATAACGTGCATTATTACCCATATAATGCAGTTATTATCGCTAGAACTGTAATCATTATACCTACTACTTATATTATTATCAATATAACATGCATTATTACCCATATAATGCAGTTATTATCGACAGAAGTATAATAAATATACTTATTACTTTTATTATTATCAATATAACAGGCACTAATAGCCATATTTTACTATTATTATCGCTAGAACTATAATAATTATACTTATTACTCCCGATGTTATCAATATAACATGCATTATTACCCATATAATGCAGTTATTATCGCTAGAACTGTAATAATTATACTTATTACTTATATTATTAGCAATATAACGTGCATTATTACCCATATAATGTAGTTATTATCGCTAGAACTGTAATAATTATACTTATTACTTATATTATTATCAATATAACATGCATTATTACCCATTAAATGCAGTTATTATCGACAGAAGTATAATAAATATACTTATTGCTTTTATTATTATCAGTATAACATGTACTATTAGCCATATTTTACTATTATTATCGCTAGAACTATCATAATTATACTTATTACTCCCGATATTATCAATACAACATGCATTATTACCCATATTATGCAGTTATTATCGATAGAACTATAATAAATATACTTATTACTTTTATTATTATCAATATAACATGCATTATTACCCGTATAATGCAGTTATTATCGCTAGAACTGTAGTAATTATACTTATTACTTATATTATTAGCAATATAACGTGCATTATTACCCATATAATGCAGTTATTATCGCCAGAACTGTAATAATTATACTTATTACTTATATTATTATCAATATAACATGCATTATTACCCATATAATGGAGTTATTATCGCTAGAACTGTAATAATTATACTTATTACTTATATTATTAGCAATATAACGTGCATTATTACCCATATAATGCAGTTATTATCGCCAGAACTGTAATAATTATACTTATTACTTATATTATTATCAATATAACATGCATTATTACCCATATTATGCAGTTATTATCGCTAGAACTATAATAAATATACGTATTACTTTTATTATCATCAATATAACATGCATTATTACCCATATTATGCAGTTATTATCGATAGAACTGTAATAAATATACTTATTACTTTTACTATTATCACTACAACATGCACTATTAGCCATATTTTACTATTATTATCGCTAGAACTATAATAATTATACTTATTACTCCCGATATTATCAATATAACATGCCTTATTACGCATATAATGCAGTTATTATCGCTAGAGCTATAATAAATATACTTATTACTCCCAATATTATCAATATAACATGCATTATTACCCATATAATGCAGTTATTATCGACAGAAGTATAATAAATATACTTATTGCTTTTATTATTATCAGTATAACATGTACTATTAGCCATATTTTACTATTATTATCGCTAGAACTATCATAATTATACTTATTACTCCCGATATTATCAATATAACATGCATTATTACCCATATTATGCAGTTATTATCGCTAGAACTATAATAAATATACGTATTACTTTTATTATCATCAATATAACATGCATTATTACCCATATTATGCAGTTATTATCGATAGAACTGTAATAAATATACTTATTACTTTTACTATTATCACTACAACATGCACTATTAGCCATATTTTACTATTATTATCGCTAGAACTATAATAATTATACTTATTACTACCGATATTATCAATATAACATGCCTTATTACGCATATAATGCAGTTATTATCGCTAGAGCTATAATAAATATACGTATTACTTTTATTATCATCAATATAACATGCATTATTACCCATATTATGCAGTTATTATAGCAAGAACTATAATAAATATACGTATTACTTTTATTATCATCAATATAACATGCATTATTACCAATATGATGCAGTTATTATCGATAGAACTGTAATAAATATACTTATAACTTTTATTATTATCAATATGACATGCACTATTTGCCATAGTTTACTATTATTATCGCTAGAACTATAATAATTATACTTATTACTCCCGATATTATCAATATAACATGCATTATTGCCTATATAATGCAGTTATTATCGCTAGAACTGTAATAAATATACGTATTACTTTTATTATCATCAATATAACATGCATTATTACCCATATTATGCAGTTATTATCGATAGAACTATAATAAATGTACTTATTACTTTTATTATTATCAATTTAACATGCACTATTAGCCATATTTTACTATTATTATCGCTAGAACTATAATAATTATACTTATTACTCCCGATATTATCAATATAACATGCATTATTACCCATATAATGCAGTTATTATCGCTAGAACTGTAATAATTATACTCATTACTTATATTATTAGCAATACAACGTGCATTATTACCCATATTATGCAGTTATTATCGCTAGAACAGTAATAATTATACTTATTACTTATATTATTATCAATATAACATGCATTATTTGCCATAGTTTACTATTATTATCGCTAGAACTATAATAATTATACTTATTACTCCCGATATTATCAATATAACATGCATTATTGCCTATATAATGCAGTTATTATCGCCAGAACTGTAATAATTATACGTATTACTTATATTATTCTCAATATAACATGCATTATTACCCATATTATGCAGTTATTATCGCTAGAACTATAATAAATATACGTATTACTTTTATTATCATCAATATAACATGCATTGTTACCAATATTATGCAGTTATTATCGATAGAACTGTAATAAATATACTTATTACTTTTACTATTATCACTACACACATGCACTATTAGCCATATTTTACTATTATTATCGCTAGAACTATAATAATTATACTTATTACTCCCGATATTATCAATATAACATGCCTTATTACGCATATAATGCAGTTATTATCGCTAGAGCTATAATAAATATACGTATTACTTTTATTATCATCAATATAACATGCATTATTACCCATATTATGCAGTTATAATCGATAGAACTGTAATAAATATACTTATTACTTTTATTATTATCAATATAACATGCACTATTTGCCATAGTTTACTATTATTATCGCTAGAACTATAATAATTATACTTATTACTCCCGATATTATCAATATAACATGCATTATTGCCTATATAATGCAGTTATTATCGCTAGAACTGTAATAATTATACTTATTACTTATATTATTAGCAATATAACGTGCATTATTACCCATATAATGCAGTTGTTATCGCTAGAACTGTAATAATTATACTTATTACTTATATTATTAGCAATATAACGTGCATTATTGGCATATAATGCAGTTATTATCGCTAGAACTGTAATAATTATACTTATTACTTATATTGTTATCAATATAACATGCATTATTACCCATATAATGCCGTTATTATCGACAGAAGTATAATAAATATACTTATTACTTTTATTATTATCAATATAACAGGCACTAATAGCCATATTTTACTATTATTATCGCTAGAACTATAATAATTATACTTATTACTCCCGATATTATCAATATAACATGCATTATTACGCATATAATGCAGTTATTATCGCTAGAACTGTAATAAATATACTTACTACTTTCATTACCACCAATATAACATGCATTATTACCCATATTATGCAGTTATTTTGGATAGAACTGTAATAAATATACTTATTACTTTTATTATTATCAATATTACATGCACTATTTGCCATATTTCACTATTATTATCGCTAGAACTATAATAATTATACTTATTACTCCCAATATTATCAATATAACATGCATTATTACCCATATTATGCAGTTATTATCGCTAGAGCTATAATAAATATACGTATTACTTTTATTATCATCGATATAACATGCATTATTACCCATATTATGCAGTTATTATCGATAGAACTGTAATAAATATACTTATAACTTTTATTATTATCAATATAACATGCACTATTAGAAATATTTTACAATCATTATCGCTAGAACTATAATAATTATACTTATTACTCCCAATATTATCAATATAACATGCATTATTACCCATATAATGCAGTTATTATCGCTAGAACTGTAATAATTATACTTATTACTTTTATTATCATCAATATAACATGCATTATTACCCATATTATGCAGTTATTATCGCTAGAACTATAATAAATATACGTATTACTTTTATTATCATCAATATAACATGCATTGTTACCAATATTATGCAGTTATTATCGATAGAACTGTAATAAATATACTTATTACTTTTACTATTATCACTACACACATGCACTATTAGCCATATTTTACTATTATTATCGCTAGAACTATAATAATTATACTTATTACTCCCGATATTATCAATATAACATGCCTTATTACGCATATAATGCAGTTATTATCGCTAGAGCTATAATAAATATACGTATTACTTTTATTATCATCAATATAACATGCATTATTACCCATATTATGCAGTTATAATCGATAGAACTGTAATAAATATACTTATTACTTTTATTATTATCAATATAACATGCACTATTTGCCATAGTTTACTATTATTATCGCTAGAACTATAATAATTATACTTATTACTCCCGATATTATCAATATAACATGCATTATTGCCTATATAATGCAGTTATTATCGCTAGAACTGTAATAATTATACTTATTACTTATATTATTAGCAATATAACGTGCATTATTACCCATATAATGCAGTTGTTATCGCTAGAACTGTAATAATTATACTTATTACTTATATTATTAGCAATATAACGTGCATTATTGCCCATATAATGCAGTTATTATCGCTAGAACTGTAATAATTATACTTATTACTTATATTGTTATCAATATAACATGCATTATTACCCATATAATGCCGTTATTATCGACAGAAGTATAATAAATATACTTATTACTTTTATTATTATCAATATAACAGGCACTAATAGCCATATTTTACTATTATTATCGCTAGAACTATAATAATTATACTTATTACTCCCGATATTATCAATATAACATGCATTATTACGCATATAATGCAGTTATTATCGCTAGAACTGTAATAAATATACTTACTACTTTCATTACCACCAATATAACATGCATTATTACCCATATTATGCAGTTATTTTGGATAGAACTGTAATAAATATACTTATTACTTTTATTATTATCAATATTACATGCACTATTTGCAATATTTCACTATTATTATCGCTAGAACTATAATAATTATACTTATTACTCCCAATATTATCAATATAACATGCATTATTACCCATATTATGCAGTTATTATCGCTAGAGCTATAATAAATATACGTATTACTTTTATTATCATCGATATAACATGCATTATTACCCATATTATGCAGTTATTATCGATAGAACTGTAATAAATATACATATAACTTTTATTATTATCAATATAACATGCACTATTAGAAATATTTTACAATCATTATCGCTAGAACTATAATAATTATACTTATTACTCCCAATATTATCAATATAACATGCATTATTACCTATATAATGCAGTTATTATCGCTAGAACTGTAATAATTATACTTATTACTCCCGATATTGTCAATATAACATCCATTATTACCCATATAATGCAGTTATTATCGCTAGAACTGTAATAATTATACTTATTACTCCCGATATTATCAATATAACATGCATTATTACCCATATAATGCAGTTATTATCGACAGAAGTATAATAAATATACTTATTACTTTTATTATTATCAGTATAACATGTACTATTAGCCATATTATACTATTATTATCGCTAGAACTATAATAATTATACTTATTACTCCCGATATTATCAATATAACATGCATTATTACCCATATAATGCAGTTATTATCGCTAGAACTGTAATAATTATACTTATTACTTATATTATTATCAATATAACATGCATTATTACGCATATAATGCAGTTATTATCGCTAGAACTATAATAAATATACGTATTACTTTTATTATCATCAATATAACATGCATTATTACCCATATTATGCAGTTATTATCGATAGAACTGTAATAAATATACTTATTACTTTTATTATTATCAATATAACATGCACTGTTTGCCATATTTTACTATTATTATCGCTAGAACTATAATAATTATACTTATTACTCCCGATATTATCAATATAACATGCATTATTACGCATATAATGCAGTTATTATCGCTGGAACTGTAATAAATATACTTACTACTTTCATTATCATCAATACAACATGCATTGTTGCCCATATTATGCAGTTATTATCGCTAGAACTGTAATAATTATACTTATTACTTATATTATTAGCAATATAACGTGCATTATTACCCATAAATTGCAGTTATCACCGCTAGAACTGTAATAATTATACTTATTACTTTTATTATCATCAATATAACATGCATTATTACCCATATTATGCAGTTATTATCGATAGAACTGTAATAAATATACATATAACTTTTATTATTATCAATATAACATGCACTATTAGAAATATTTTACAATCATTATCGCTAGAACTATAATAATTATACTTATTACTCCCAATATTATCAATATAACATGCATTATTACCTGTATAATGCAGTTATTATCGCTAGAACTGTAATAATTATACTTATTACTCCCGATATTGTCAATATAACATCCATTATTACCCATATAATGCAGTTATTATCGCTAGAACTGTAATAATTATACTTATTACTCCCGATATTATCAATATAACATGCATTATTACCCATATAATGCAGTTATTATCTACAGAAGTATAATAAATATACTTATTACTTTTATTATTATCAGTATAACATGTACTATTAGCCATATTATACTATTATTATCGCTAGAACTATAATAATTATACTTATTACTCCCGATATTATCAATATAACATGCATTATTACCCATATAATGCAGTTATTATCGCTAGAACTGTAATAATTATACTTATTACTTATATTATTATCAATATAACATGCATTATTACGCATATAATGCAGTTATTATCGCTAGAACTATAATAAATATACGTATTACTTTTATTATCATCAATATAACATGCATTATTACCCATATTATGCAGTTATTATCGATAGAACTGTAATAAATATACTTATTACTTTTATTATTATCAATATAACATGCACTGTTTGCCATATTTTACTATTATTATCGCCAGAACTATAATTATTATACTTATTACTCCCGATATTATCAATATAACATGCATTATTACCCATATAATGCAGTTACTATCGCTAGAACTGTAATAATTATACTTATTACTTATATTATTAGCAATATAACATGCATTATTACCCATATAATGCAGTTATTATCGACAGAAGTATAATAAATATACTTATTACTTTTTTTATTATCAATATAGCAGGCACTAATAGCCATATTTTACTATTATTATCGCTAGAACTATAATAATTATACTTATTACTCCCGATATTATCAATATAACATGCATTATTACGCATATAATGCAGTTATTATCGACAGAAGTATAATAAATATACTTATTACTTTTATTATTATCAATATAGCAGGCACTAATAGCCATATTTTACTATTATTATCGGTAGAACTATAATAATTATACTTATTACTCCCGATATTATCAATATAACATGCATTATTACCCATATAATGCAGTTATTATCGCTAGAACTGTAATAATTATACTTATTACTTATATTATTATCAATATAACATGCATTATTACCCATATTATGCAGTTATTATCGCTAGAACTATAATAAATATGCGTATTACTTTTATTATCATCAATATAACCTGCATTATTACCCATATTATGCAGTTATTTTGGATAGAACTGTAATAAATATACTTAATACTTTTATTATTATCAATATAACATGCTTTATTACCCATATAATGGAGTTATTATAGCTAGAACTGTAATAATTATACTTATTACTTATATTATTATCAATATAACATGCATTATTACCCATATAATGCAGTTATTATCGACAGAAGTATAATAAATATACTTATTACTTTTATTATTATCAATATAACAGGCACTAATAGCCATATTTTACTATTATTATCGCTAGAACTGTAATAATTATACTTATTACTCCCGATATTATCAATATAACATGCATTATTACCCATATTATGCGGTTATTATCGATAGAACTATAATAAATATACTTATTACTTTCATTATCATCAATATAACATGCATTATTGCCCATATTATGCAGTTATTATCGCTAGAACTGTAATAATTATACTTATTACTTATATTATTAGCAATATAACGTGCATTATTACCCATAAATTGCAGTTATCACCGCTAGAACTGTAATAGTTATACTTATTACTTATATTATTATCAATATAACATGCATTATAACCCATATTATGCAGTTATTATCGATAGAACTGTAATAAATATACTTATAACTTTTATTATTATCAATATAACATGCACTATTAGAAATATTTTACAATCATTATCGCTAGAACTATAATAATTATACTTATTACTCCCAATATTATCAATATAACATGCATTATTACCTATATAATGCAGTTATTATCGCTAGAACTGTAATAATTATACTTATTACTCCCGATATTGTCAATATAACATCCATTATTCGCCATATAATGCAGTTATTATCGCTAGAACTGTAATAATTATACTTATTACTCCCAAAATTATCAATATAACATGCATTATTACCCATATAATGCAGTTATTATCGACAGAAGTATAATAAATATACTTATTACTTTTATTATTATCAGTATAACATGTACTATTAGCCATATTATACTATTATTATCGCTAGAACTATAATAATTATACTTATTACTCCCGATATTATCAATATAACATGCATTATTACCCATATAATGCAGTTATTATCGCTAGAACTGTAATGATTATACTTATTACTTATATTATTAGCAATATAACATGCATTATTACCCATATAATGCAGTTATTATCGACAGAAGTATAATAAATATACTTATTACTTTTATTATTATCAATATAGCAGGCACTAATAGCCATATTTTACTATTATTATCGCTAGAACTATAATAATTATACTTATTACTCCCGATATTATCAATATAACATGCATTATTACGCATATAATGCAGTTATTATCGACAGAAGTATAATAAATATACTTATTACTTTTATTATTATCAATATAGCAGGCACTAATAGCCATATTTTACTATTATTATCGGTAGAACTATAATAATTATACTTATTACTTCCGATATTATCAATATAACATGCATTATTACGCATATAATGCAGTTATTATCGCTAGAACTGTAATAATTATACTTATTACTTATATTATTATCAATATAACATGCACTATTACCCATATAATGCAGTTATTATCGCTAGAACTGTAATAATTATACTTATTACTTATATTATTAGCAATATAACGTGCATTATTACCCATATAATGCAGTTATTATCGCTAGAACTGTAATCATTATACCTACTACTTATATTATTATCAATATAACATGCATTATTACCCATATAATGCAGTTATTATCGACAGAAGTATAATAAATATACTTATTACTTTTATTATTATCAATATAACAGGCACTAATAGCCATATTTTACTATTATTATCGCTAGAACTATAATAATTATACTTATTACTCCCGATGTTATCAATATAACATGCATTATTACCCATATAATGCAGTTATTATCGCTAGAACTGTAATAATTATACTTATTACTTATATTATTAGCAATATAACGTGCATTATTACCCATATAATGTAGTTATTATCGCTAGAACTGTAATAATTATACTTATTACTTATATTATTATCAATATAACATGCATTATTACCCATTAAATGCAGTTATTATCGACAGAAGTATAATAAATATACTTATTGCTTTTATTATTATCAGTATAACATGTACTATTAGCCATATTTTACTATTATTATCGCTAGAACTATCATAATTATACTTATTACTCCCGATATTATCAATACAACATGCATTATTACCCATATTATGCAGTTATTATCGATAGAACTATAATAAATATACTTATTACTTTTATTATTATCAATATAACATGCATTATTACCCGTATAATGCAGTTATTATCGCTAGAACTGTAGTAATTATACTTATTACTTATATTATTAGCAATATAACGTGCATTATTACCCATATAATGCAGTTATTATCGCCAGAACTGTAATAATTATACTTATTACTTATATTATTATCAATATAACATGCATTATTACCCATATAATGGAGTTATTATCGCTAGAACTGTAATAATTATACTTATTACTTATATTATTAGCAATATAACGTGCATTATTACCCATATAATGCAGTTATTATCGCCAGAACTGTAATAATTATACTTATTACTTATATTATTATCAATATAACATGCATTATTACCCATATTATGCAGTTATTATCGCTAGAACTATAATAAATATACGTATTACTTTTATTATCATCAATATAACATGCATTATTACCCATATTATGCAGTTATTATCGATAGAACTGTAATAAATATACTTATTACTTTTACTATTATCACTACAACATGCACTATTAGCCATATTTTACTATTATTATCGCTAGAACTATAATAATTATACTTATTACTCCCGATATTATCAATATAACATGCCTTATTACGCATATAATGCAGTTATTATCGCTAGAGCTATAATAAATATACTTATTACTCCCAATATTATCAATATAACATGCATTATTACCCATATAATGCAGTTATTATCGACAGAAGTATAATAAATATACTTATTGCTTTTATTATTATCAGTATAACATGTACTATTAGCCATATTTTACTATTATTATCGCTAGAACTATCATAATTATACTTATTACTCCCGATATTATCAATATAACATGCATTATTACCCATATTATGCAGTTATTATCGCTAGAACTATAATAAATATACGTATTACTTTTATTATCATCAATATAACATGCATTATTACCCATATTATGCAGTTATTATCGATAGAACTGTAATAAATATACTTATTACTTTTACTATTATCACTACAACATGCACTATTAGCCATATTTTACTATTATTATCGCTAGAACTATAATAATTATACTTATTACTACCGATATTATCAATATAACATGCCTTATTACGCATATAATGCAGTTATTATCGCTAGAGCTATAATAAATATACGTATTACTTTTATTATCATCAATATAACATGCATTATTACCCATATTATGCAGTTATTATAGCAAGAACTATAATAAATATACGTATTACTTTTATTATCATCAATATAACATGCATTATTACCAATATGATGCAGTTATTATCGATAGAACTGTAATAAATATACTTATAACTTTTATTATTATCAATATGACATGCACTATTTGCCATAGTTTACTATTATTATCGCTAGAACTATAATAATTATACTTATTACTCCCGATATTATCAATATAACATGCATTATTGCCTATATAATGCAGTTATTATCGCTAGAACTGTAATAAATATACGTATTACTTTTATTATCATCAATATAACATGCATTATTACCCATATTATGCAGTTATTATCGATAGAACTATAATAAATGTACTTATTACTTTTATTATTATCAATTTAACATGCACTATTAGCCATATTTTACTATTATTATCGCTAGAACTATAATAATTATACTTATTACTCCCGATATTATCAATATAACATGCATTATTACCCATATAATGCAGTTATTATCGCTAGAACTGTAATAATTATACTCATTACTTATATTATTAGCAATACAACGTGCATTATTACCCATATTATGCAGTTATTATCGCTAGAACAGTAATAATTATACTTATTACTTATATTATTATCAATATAACATGCATTATTTGCCATAGTTTACTATTATTATCGCTAGAACTATAATAATTATACTTATTACTCCCGATATTATCAATATAACATGCATTATTGCCTATATAATGCAGTTATTATCGCCAGAACTGTAATAATTATACGTATTACTTATATTATTCTCAATATAACATGCATTATTACCCATATTATGCAGTTATTATCGCTAGAACTATAATAAATATACGTATTACTTTTATTATCATCAATATAACATGCATTGTTACCAATATTATGCAGTTATTATCGATAGAACTGTAATAAATATACTTATTACTTTTACTATTATCACTACACACATGCACTATTAGCCATATTTTACTATTATTATCGCTAGAACTATAATAATTATACTTATTACTCCCGATATTATCAATATAACATGCCTTATTACGCATATAATGCAGTTATTATCGCTAGAACTGTAATAATTATACTTATTACTTATATTGTTATCAATATAACATGCATTATTACCCATATAATGCCGTTATTATCGACAGAAGTATAATAAATATACTTATTACTTTTATTATTATCAATATAACAGGCACTAATAGCCATATTTTACTATTATTATCGCTAGAACTATAATAATTATACTTATTACTCCCGATATTATCAATATAACATGCATTATTACGCATATAATGCAGTTATTATCGCTAGAACTGTAATAAATATACTTACTACTTTCATTACCACCAATATAACATGCATTATTACCCATATTATGCAGTTATTTTGGATAGAACTGTAATAAATATACTTATTACTTTTATTATTATCAATATTACATGCACTATTTGCCATATTTCACTATTATTATCGCTAGAACTATAATAATTATACTTATTACTCCCAATATTATCAATATAACATGCATTATTACCCATATTATGCAGTTATTATCGCTAGAGCTATAATAAATATACGTATTACTTTTATTATCATCGATATAACATGCATTATTACCCATATTATGCAGTTATTATCGATAGAACTGTAATAAATATACTTATAACTTTTATTATTATCAATATAACATGCACTATTAGAAATATTTTACAATCATTATCGCTAGAACTATAATAATTATACTTATTACTCCCAATATTATCAATATAACATGCATTATTACCCATATAATGCAGTTATTATCGCTAGAACTGTAATAATTATACTTATTACTTTTATTATCATCAATATAACATGCATTATTACCCATATTATGCAGTTATTATCGCTAGAACTATAATAAATATACGTATTACTTTTATTATCATCAATATAACATGCATTGTTACCAATATTATGCAGTTATTATCGATAGAACTGTAATAAATATACTTATTACTTTTACTATTATCACTACACACATGCACTATTAGCCATATTTTACTATTATTATCGCTAGAACTATAATAATTATACTTATTACTCCCGATATTATCAATATAACATGCCTTATTACGCATATAATGCAGTTATTATCGCTAGAGCTATAATAAATATACGTATTACTTTTATTATCATCAATATAACATGCATTATTACCCATATTATGCAGTTATAATCGATAGAACTGTAATAAATATACTTATTACTTTTATTATTATCAATATAACATGCACTATTTGCCATAGTTTACTATTATTATCGCTAGAACTATAATAATTATACTTATTACTCCCGATATTATCAATATAACATGCATTATTGCCTATATAATGCAGTTATTATCGCTAGAACTGTAATAATTATACTTATTACTTATATTATTAGCAATATAACGTGCATTATTACCCATATAATGCAGTTGTTATCGCTAGAACTGTAATAATTATACTTATTACTTATATTATTAGCAATATAACGTGCATTATTGCCCATATAATGCAGTTATTATCGCTAGAACTGTAATAATTATACTTATTACTTTTATTATCATCAATATAACATGCATTATTACCCATATTATGCAGTTATTATCGATAGAACTGTAATAAATATACATATAACTTTTATTATTATCAATATAACATGCACTATTAGAAATATTTTACAATCATTATCGCTAGAACTATAATAATTATACTTATTACTCCCAATATTATCAATATAACATGCATTATTACCTGTATAATGCAGTTATTATCGCTAGAACTGTAATAATTATACTTATTACTCCCGATATTGTCAATATAACATCCATTATTACCCATATAATGCAGTTATTATCGCTAGAACTGTAATAATTATACTTATTACTCCCGATATTATCAATATAACATGCATTATTACCCATATAATGCAGTTATTATCGACAGAAGTATAATAAATATACTTATTACTTTTATTATTATCAGTATAACATGTACTATTAGCCATATTATACTATTATTATCGCTAGAACTATAATAATTATACTTATTACTCCCGATATTATCAATATAACATGCATTATTACCCATATAATGCAGTTATTATCGCTAGAACTGTAATAATTATACTTATTACTTATATTATTATCAATATAACATGCATTATTACGCATATAATGCAGTTATTATCGCTAGAACTATAATAAATATACGTATTACTTTTATTATCATCAATATAACATGCATTATTACCCATATTATGCAGTTATTATCGATAGAACTGTAATAAATATACTTATTACTTTTATTATTATCAATATAACATGCACTGTTTGCCATATTTTACTATTATTATCGCCAGAACTATAATTATTATACTTATTACTCCCGATATTATCAATATAACATGCATTATTACCCATATAATGCAGTTACTATCGCTAGAACTGTAATAATTATACTTATTACTTATATTATTAGCAATATAACATGCATTATTACCCATATAATGCAGTTATTATCGACAGAAGTATAATAAATATACTTATTACTTTTTTTATTATCAATATAGCAGGCACTAATAGCCATATTTTACTATTATTATCGCTAGAACTATAATAATTATACTTATTACTCCCGATATTATCAATATAACATGCATTATTACGCATATAATGCAGTTATTATCGACAGAAGTATAATAAATATACTTATTACTTTTATTATTATCAATATAGCAGGCACTAATAGCCATATTTTACTATTATTATCGGTAGAACTATAATAATTATACTTATTACTCCCGATATTATCAATATAACATGCATTATTACCCATATAATGCAGTTATTATCGCTAGAACTGTAATAATTATACTTATTACTTATATTATTATCAATATAACATGCATTATTACCCATATTATGCAGTTATTATCGCTAGAGCTATAATAAATATACGTATTACTTTTATTATCATCGATATAACATGCATTATTACCCATATTATGCAGTTATTATCGATAGAACTGTAATAAATATACTTATAACTTTTATTATTATCAATATAACATGCACTATTAGAAATATTTTACAATCATTATCGCTAGAACTATAATAATTATACTTATTACTCCCAATATTATCAATATAACATGCATTATTACCCATATAATGCAGTTATTATCGCTAGAACTGTAATAATTATACTTATTACTTTTATTATCATCAATATAACATGCATTATTACCCATATTATGCAGTTATTATCGCTAGAACTATAATAAATATACGTATTACTTTTATTATCATCAATATAACATGCATTGTTACCAATATTATGCAGTTATTATCGATAGAACTGTAATAAATATACTTATTACTTTTACTATTATCACTACACACATGCACTATTAGCCATATTTTACTATTATTATCGCTAGAACTATAATAATTATACTTATTACTCCCGATATTATCAATATAACATGCCTTATTACGCATATAATGCAGTTATTATCGCTAGAGCTATAATAAATATACGTATTACTTTTATTATCATCAATATAACATGCATTATTACCCATATTATGCAGTTATAATCGATAGAACTGTAATAAATATACTTATTACTTTTATTATTATCAATATAACATGCACTATTTGCCATAGTTTACTATTATTATCGCTAGAACTATAATAATTATACTTATTACTCCCGATATTATCAATATAACATGCATTATTGCCTATATAATGCAGTTATTATCGCTAGAACTGTAATAATTATACTTATTACTTATATTATTAGCAATATAACGTGCATTATTACCCATATAATGCAGTTGTTATCGCTAGAACTGTAATAATTATACTTATTACTTATATTATTAGCAATATAACGTGCATTATTGCCCATATAATGCAGTTATTATCGCTAGAACTGTAATAATTATACTTATTACTTTTATTATCATCAATATAACATGCATTATTACCCATATTATGCAGTTATTATCGATAGAACTGTAATAAATATACATATAACTTTTATTATTATCAATATAACATGCACTATTAGAAATATTTTACAATCATTATCGCTAGAACTATAATAATTATACTTATTACTCCCAATATTATCAATATAACATGCATTATTACCTGTATAATGCAGTTATTATCGCTAGAACTGTAATAATTATACTTATTACTCCCGATATTGTCAATATAACATCCATTATTACCCATATAATGCAGTTATTATCGCTAGAACTGTAATAATTATACTTATTACTCCCGATATTATCAATATAACATGCATTATTACCCATATAATGCAGTTATTATCGACAGAAGTATAATAAATATACTTATTACTTTTATTATTATCAGTATAACATGTACTATTAGCCATATTATACTATTATTATCGCTAGAACTATAATAATTATACTTATTACTCCCGATATTATCAATATAACATGCATTATTACCCATATAATGCAGTTATTATCGCTAGAACTGTAATAATTATACTTATTACTTATATTATTATCAATATAACATGCATTATTACGCATATAATGCAGTTATTATCGCTAGAACTATAATAAATATACGTATTACTTTTATTATCATCAATATAACATGCATTATTACCCATATTATGCAGTTATTATCGATAGAACTGTAATAAATATACTTATTACTTTTATTATTATCAATATAACATGCACTGTTTGCCATATTTTACTATTATTATCGCCAGAACTATAATTATTATACTTATTACTCCCGATATTATCAATATAACATGCATTATTACCCATATAATGCAGTTACTATCGCTAGAACTGTAATAATTATACTTATTACTTATATTATTAGCAATATAACATGCATTATTACCCATATAATGCAGTTATTATCGACAGAAGTATAATAAATATACTTATTACTTTTTTTATTATCAATATAGCAGGCACTAATAGCCATATTTTACTATTATTATCGCTAGAACTATAATAATTATACTTATTACTCCCGATATTATCAATATAACATGCATTATTACGCATATAATGCAGTTATTATCGACAGAAGTATAATAAATATACTTATTACTTTTATTATTATCAATATAGCAGGCACTAATAGCCATATTTTACTATTATTATCGGTAGAACTATAATAATTATACTTATTACTCCCGATATTATCAATATAACATGCATTATTACCCATATAATGCAGTTATTATCGCTAGAACTGTAATAATTATACTTATTACTTATATTATTATCAATATAACATGCATTATTACCCATATTATGCAGTTATTATCGCTAGAACTATAATAAATATGCGTATTACTTTTATTATCATCAATATAACCTGCATTATTACCCATATTATGCAGTTATTTTGGATAGAACTGTAATAAATATACTTAATACTTTTATTATTATCAATATAACATGCTTTATTACCCATATAATGGAGTTATTATAGCTAGAACTGTAATAATTATACTTATTACTTATATTATTATCAATATAACATGCATTATTACCCATATAATGCAGTTATTATCGACAGAAGTATAATAAATATACTTATTACTTTTATTATTATCAATATAACAGGCACTAATAGCCATATTTTACTATTATTATCGCTAGAACTGTAATAATTATACTTATTACTCCCGATATTATCAATATAACATGCATTATTACCCATATTATGCGGTTATTATCGATAGAACTATAATAAATATACTTATTACTTTCATTATCATCAATATAACATGCATTATTGCCCATATTATGCAGTTATTATCGCTAGAACTGTAATAATTATACTTATTACTTATATTATTAGCAATATAACGTGCATTATTACCCATAAATTGCAGTTATCACCGCTAGAACTGTAATAGTTATACTTATTACTTATATTATTATCAATATAACATGCATTATAACCCATATTATGCAGTTATTATCGATAGAACTGTAATAAATATACTTATAACTTTTATTATTATCAATATAACATGCACTATTAGAAATATTTTACAATCATTATCGCTAGAACTATAATAATTATACTTATTACTCCCAATATTATCAATATAACATGCATTATTACCCATATAATGCAGTTATTATCGCTAGAACTGTAATAATTATACTTATTACTTTTATTATCATCAATATAACATGCATTATTACCCATATTATGCAGTTATTATCGCTAGAACTATAATAAATATACGTATTACTTTTATTATCATCAATATAACATGCATTGTTACCAATATTATGCAGTTATTATCGATAGAACTGTAATAAATATACTTATTACTTTTACTATTATCACTACACACATGCACTATTAGCCATATTTTACTATTATTATCGCTAGAACTATAATAATTATACTTATTACTCCCGATATTATCAATATAACATGCCTTATTACGCATATAATGCAGTTATTATCGCTAGAGCTATAATAAATATACGTATTACTTTTATTATCATCAATATAACATGCATTATTACCCATATTATGCAGTTATAATCGATAGAACTGTAATAAATATACTTATTACTTTTATTATTATCAATATAACATGCACTATTTGCCATAGTTTACTATTATTATCGCTAGAACTATAATAATTATACTTATTACTCCCGATATTATCAATATAACATGCATTATTGCCTATATAATGCAGTTATTATCGCTAGAACTGTAATAATTATACTTATTACTTATATTATTAGCAATATAACGTGCATTATTACCCATATAATGCAGTTGTTATCGCTAGAACTGTAATAATTATACTTATTACTTATATTATTAGCAATATAACGTGCATTATTGCCCATATAATGCAGTTATTATCGCTAGAACTGTAATAATTATACTTATTACTTTTATTATCATCAATATAACATGCATTATTACCCATATTATGCAGTTATTATCGATAGAACTGTAATAAATATACATATAACTTTTATTATTATCAATATAACATGCACTATTAGAAATATTTTACAATCATTATCGCTAGAACTATAATAATTATACTTATTACTCCCAATATTATCAATATAACATGCATTATTACCTGTATAATGCAGTTATTATCGCTAGAACTGTAATAATTATACTTATTACTCCCGATATTGTCAATATAACATCCATTATTACCCATATAATGCAGTTATTATCGCTAGAACTGTAATAATTATACTTATTACTCCCGATATTATCAATATAACATGCATTATTACCCATATAATGCAGTTATTATCGACAGAAGTATAATAAATATACTTATTACTTTTATTATTATCAGTATAACATGTACTATTAGCCATATTATACTATTATTATCGCTAGAACTATAATAATTATACTTATTACTCCCGATATTATCAATATAACATGCATTATTACCCATATAATGCAGTTATTATCGCTAGAACTGTAATAATTATACTTATTACTTATATTATTATCAATATAACATGCATTATTACGCATATAATGCAGTTATTATCGCTAGAACTATAATAAATATACGTATTACTTTTATTATCATCAATATAACATGCATTATTACCCATATTATGCAGTTATTATCGATAGAACTGTAATAAATATACTTATTACTTTTATTATTATCAATATAACATGCACTGTTTGCCATATTTTACTATTATTATCGCCAGAACTATAATTATTATACTTATTACTCCCGATATTATCAATATAACATGCATTATTACCCATATAATGCAGTTACTATCGCTAGAACTGTAATAATTATACTTATTACTTATATTATTAGCAATATAACATGCATTATTACCCATATAATGCAGTTATTATCGACAGAAGTATAATAAATATACTTATTACTTTTTTTATTATCAATATAGCAGGCACTAATAGCCATATTTTACTATTATTATCGCTAGAACTATAATAATTATACTTATTACTCCCGATATTATCAATATAACATGCATTATTACGCATATAATGCAGTTATTATCGACAGAAGTATAATAAATATACTTATTACTTTTATTATTATCAATATAGCAGGCACTAATAGCCATATTTTACTATTATTATCGGTAGAACTATAATAATTATACTTATTACTCCCGATATTATCAATATAACATGCATTATTACCCATATAATGCAGTTATTATCGCTAGAACTGTAATAATTATACTTATTACTTATATTATTATCAATATAACATGCATTATTACCCATATTATGCAGTTATTATCGCTAGAACTATAATAAATATGCGTATTACTTTTATTATCATCAATATAACCTGCATTATTACCCATATTATGCAGTTATTTTGGATAGAACTGTAATAAATATACTTAATACTTTTATTATTATCAATATAACATGCTTTATTACCCATATAATGGAGTTATTATAGCTAGAACTGTAATAATTATACTTATTACTTATATTATTATCAATATAACATGCATTATTACCCATATAATGCAGTTATTATCGACAGAAGTATAATAAATATACTTATTACTTTTATTATTATCAATATAACAGGCACTAATAGCCATATTTTACTATTATTATCGCTAGAACTGTAATAATTATACTTATTACTCCCGATATTATCAATATAACATGCATTATTACCCATATTATGCGGTTATTATCGATAGAACTATAATAAATATACTTATTACTTTCATTATCATCAATATAACATGCATTATTGCCCATATTATGCAGTTATTATCGCTAGAACTGTAATAATTATACTTATTACTTATATTATTAGCAATATAACGTGCATTATTACCCATAAATTGCAGTTATCACCGCTAGAACTGTAATAGTTATACTTATTACTTATATTATTATCAATATAACATGCATTATAACCCATATTATGCAGTTATTATCGATAGAACTGTAATAAATATACTTATAACTTTTATTATTATCAATATAACATGCACTATTAGAAATATTTTACAATCATTATCGCTAGAACTATAATAATTATACTTATTACTCCCAATATTATCAATATAACATGCATTATTACCTATATAATGCAGTTATTATCGCTAGAACTGTAATAATTATACTTATTACTCCCGATATTGTCAATATAACATCCATTATTCGCCATATAATGCAGTTATTATCGCTAGAACTGTAATAATTATACTTATTACTCCCAAAATTATCAATATAACATGCATTATTACCCATATAATGCAGTTATTATCGACAGAAGTATAATAAATATACTTATTACTTTTATTATTATCAGTATAACATGTACTATTAGCCATATTATACTATTATTATCGCTAGAACTATAATAATTATACTTATTACTCCCGATATTATCAATATAACATGCATTATTACCCATATAATGCAGTTATTATCGCTAGAACTGTAATGATTATACTTATTACTTATATTATTAGCAATATAACATGCATTATTACCCATATAATGCAGTTATTATCGACAGAAGTATAATAAATATACTTATTACTTTTATTATTATCAATATAGCAGGCACTAATAGCCATATTTTACTATTATTATCGCTAGAACTATAATAATTATACTTATTACTCCCGATATTATCAATATAACATGCATTATTACGCATATAATGCAGTTATTATCGACAGAAGTATAATAAATATACTTATTACTTTTATTATTATCAATATAGCAGGCACTAATAGCCATATTTTACTATTATTATCGGTAGAACTATAATAATTATACTTATTACTTCCGATATTATCAATATAACATGCATTATTACGCATATAATGCAGTTATTATCGCTAGAACTGTAATAATTATACTTATTACTTATATTATTATCAATATAACATGCACTATTACCCATATAATGCAGTTATTATCGCTAGAACTGTAATAATTATACTTATTACTTATATTATTAGCAATATAACGTGCATTATTACCCATATAATGCAGTTATTATCGCTAGAACTGTAATCATTATACCTACTACTTATATTATTATCAATATAACATGCATTATTACCCATATAATGCAGTTATTATCGACAGAAGTATAATAAATATACTTATTACTTTTATTATTATCAATATAACAGGCACTAATAGCCATATTTTACTATTATTATCGCTAGAACTATAATAATTATACTTATTACTCCCGATGTTATCAATATAACATGCATTATTACCCATATAATGCAGTTATTATCGCTAGAACTGTAATAATTATACTTATTACTTATATTATTAGCAATATAACGTGCATTATTACCCATATAATGTAGTTATTATCGCTAGAACTGTAATAATTATACTTATTACTTATATTATTATCAATATAACATGCATTATTACCCATTAAATGCAGTTATTATCGACAGAAGTATAATAAATATACTTATTGCTTTTATTATTATCAGTATAACATGTACTATTAGCCATATTTTACTATTATTATCGCTAGAACTATCATAATTATACTTATTACTCCCGATATTATCAATACAACATGCATTATTACCCATATTATGCAGTTATTATCGATAGAACTATAATAAATATACTTATTACTTTTATTATTATCAATATAACATGCATTATTACCCGTATAATGCAGTTATTATCGCTAGAACTGTAGTAATTATACTTATTACTTATATTATTAGCAATATAACGTGCATTATTACCCATATAATGCAGTTATTATCGCCAGAACTGTAATAATTATACTTATTACTTATATTATTATCAATATAACATGCATTATTACCCATATAATGGAGTTATTATCGCTAGAACTGTAATAATTATACTTATTACTTATATTATTAGCAATATAACGTGCATTATTACCCATATAATGCAGTTATTATCGCCAGAACTGTAATAATTATACTTATTACTTATATTATTATCAATATAACATGCATTATTACCCATATTATGCAGTTATTATCGCTAGAACTATAATAAATATACGTATTACTTTTATTATCATCAATATAACATGCATTATTACCCATATTATGCAGTTATTATCGATAGAACTGTAATAAATATACTTATTACTTTTACTATTATCACTACAACATGCACTATTAGCCATATTTTACTATTATTATCGCTAGAACTATAATAATTATACTTATTACTCCCGATATTATCAATATAACATGCCTTATTACGCATATAATGCAGTTATTATCGCTAGAGCTATAATAAATATACTTATTACTCCCAATATTATCAATATAACATGCATTATTACCCATATAATGCAGTTATTATCGACAGAAGTATAATAAATATACTTATTGCTTTTATTATTATCAGTATAACATGTACTATTAGCCATATTTTACTATTATTATCGCTAGAACTATCATAATTATACTTATTACTCCCGATATTATCAATATAACATGCATTATTACCCATATTATGCAGTTATTATCGCTAGAACTATAATAAATATACGTATTACTTTTATTATCATCAATATAACATGCATTATTACCCATATTATGCAGTTATTATCGATAGAACTGTAATAAATATACTTATTACTTTTACTATTATCACTACAACATGCACTATTAGCCATATTTTACTATTATTATCGCTAGAACTATAATAATTATACTTATTACTACCGATATTATCAATATAACATGCCTTATTACGCATATAATGCAGTTATTATCGCTAGAGCTATAATAAATATACGTATTACTTTTATTATCATCAATATAACATGCATTATTACCCATATTATGCAGTTATTATAGCAAGAACTATAATAAATATACGTATTACTTTTATTATCATCAATATAACATGCATTATTACCAATATGATGCAGTTATTATCGATAGAACTGTAATAAATATACTTATAACTTTTATTATTATCAATATGACATGCACTATTTGCCATAGTTTACTATTATTATCGCTAGAACTATAATAATTATACTTATTACTCCCGATATTATCAATATAACATGCATTATTGCCTATATAATGCAGTTATTATCGCTAGAACTGTAATAAATATACGTATTACTTTTATTATCATCAATATAACATGCATTATTACCCATATTATGCAGTTATTATCGATAGAACTATAATAAATGTACTTATTACTTTTATTATTATCAATTTAACATGCACTATTAGCCATATTTTACTATTATTATCGCTAGAACTATAATAATTATACTTATTACTCCCGATATTATCAATATAACATGCATTATTACCCATATAATGCAGTTATTATCGCTAGAACTGTAATAATTATACTCATTACTTATATTATTAGCAATACAACGTGCATTATTACCCATATTATGCAGTTATTATCGCTAGAACAGTAATAATTATACTTATTACTTATATTATTATCAATATAACATGCATTATTTGCCATAGTTTACTATTATTATCGCTAGAACTATAATAATTATACTTATTACTCCCGATATTATCAATATAACATGCATTATTGCCTATATAATGCAGTTATTATCGCCAGAACTGTAATAATTATACGTATTACTTATATTATTCTCAATATAACATGCATTATTACCCATATTATGCAGTTATTATCGCTAGAACTATAATAAATATACGTATTACTTTTATTATCATCAATATAACATGCATTGTTACCAATATTATGCAGTTATTATCGATAGAACTGTAATAAATATACTTATTACTTTTACTATTATCACTACACACATGCACTATTAGCCATATTTTACTATTATTATCGCTAGAACTATAATAATTATACTTATTACTCCCGATATTATCAATATAACATGCCTTATTACGCATATAATGCAGTTATTATCGCTAGAACTGTAATAATTATACTTATTACTTATATTGTTATCAATATAACATGCATTATTACCCATATAATGCCGTTATTATCGACAGAAGTATAATAAATATACTTATTACTTTTATTATTATCAATATAACAGGCACTAATAGCCATATTTTACTATTATTATCGCTAGAACTATAATAATTATACTTATTACTCCCGATATTATCAATATAACATGCATTATTACGCATATAATGCAGTTATTATCGCTAGAACTGTAATAAATATACTTACTACTTTCATTACCACCAATATAACATGCATTATTACCCATATTATGCAGTTATTTTGGATAGAACTGTAATAAATATACTTATTACTTTTATTATTATCAATATTACATGCACTATTTGCCATATTTCACTATTATTATCGCTAGAACTATAATAATTATACTTATTACTCCCAATATTATCAATATAACATGCATTATTACCCATATTATGCAGTTATTATCGCTAGAGCTATAATAAATATACGTATTACTTTTATTATCATCGATATAACATGCATTATTACCCATATTATGCAGTTATTATCGATAGAACTGTAATAAATATACTTATAACTTTTATTATTATCAATATAACATGCACTATTAGAAATATTTTACAATCATTATCGCTAGAACTATAATAATTATACTTATTACTCCCAATATTATCAATATAACATGCATTATTACCCATATAATGCAGTTATTATCGCTAGAACTGTAATAATTATACTTATTACTTTTATTATCATCAATATAACATGCATTATTACCCATATTATGCAGTTATTATCGCTAGAACTATAATAAATATACGTATTACTTTTATTATCATCAATATAACATGCATTGTTACCAATATTATGCAGTTATTATCGATAGAACTGTAATAAATATACTTATTACTTTTACTATTATCACTACACACATGCACTATTAGCCATATTTTACTATTATTATCGCTAGAACTATAATAATTATACTTATTACTCCCGATATTATCAATATAACATGCCTTATTACGCATATAATGCAGTTATTATCGCTAGAGCTATAATAAATATACGTATTACTTTTATTATCATCAATATAACATGCATTATTACCCATATTATGCAGTTATAATCGATAGAACTGTAATAAATATACTTATTACTTTTATTATTATCAATATAACATGCACTATTTGCCATAGTTTACTATTATTATCGCTAGAACTATAATAATTATACTTATTACTCCCGATATTATCAATATAACATGCCTTATTACGCATATAATGCAGTTATTATCGCTAGAACTGTAATAATTATACTTATTACTTATATTGTTATCAATATAACATGCATTATTACCCATATAATGCCGTTATTATCGACAGAAGTATAATAAATATACTTATTACTTTTATTATTATCAATATAACAGGCACTAATAGCCATATTTTACTATTATTATCGCTAGAACTATAATAATTATACTTATTACTCCCGATATTATCAATATAACATGCATTATTACGCATATAATGCAGTTATTATCGCTAGAACTGTAATAAATATACTTACTACTTTCATTACCACCAATATAACATGCATTATTACCCATATTATGCAGTTATTTTGGATAGAACTGTAATAAATATACTTATTACTTTTATTATTATCAATATTACATGCACTATTTGCCATATTTCACTATTATTATCGCTAGAACTATAATAATTATACTTATTACTCCCAATATTATCAATATAACATGCATTATTACCCATATTATGCAGTTATTATCGCTAGAGCTATAATAAATATACGTATTACTTTTATTATCATCGATATAACATGCATTATTACCCATATTATGCAGTTATTATCGATAGAACTGTAATAAATATACTTATAACTTTTATTATTATCAATATAACATGCACTATTAGAAATATTTTACAATCATTATCGCTAGAACTATAATAATTATACTTATTACTCCCAATATTATCAATATAACATGCATTATTACCCATATAATGCAGTTATTATCGCTAGAACTGTAATAATTATACTTATTACTTTTATTATCATCAATATAACATGCATTATTACCCATATTATGCAGTTATTATCGCTAGAACTATAATAAATATACGTATTACTTTTATTATCATCAATATAACATGCATTGTTACCAATATTATGCAGTTATTATCGATAGAACTGTAATAAATATACTTATTACTTTTACTATTATCACTACACACATGCACTATTAGCCATATTTTACTATTATTATCGCTAGAACTATAATAATTATACTTATTACTCCCGATATTATCAATATAACATGCCTTATTACGCATATAATGCAGTTATTATCGCTAGAGCTATAATAAATATACGTATTACTTTTATTATCATCAATATAACATGCATTATTACCCATATTATGCAGTTATAATCGATAGAACTGTAATAAATATACTTATTACTTTTATTATTATCAATATAACATGCACTATTTGCCATAGTTTACTATTATTATCGCTAGAACTATAATAATTATACTTATTACTCCCGATATTATCAATATAACATGCATTATTGCCTATATAATGCAGTTATTATCGCTAGAACTGTAATAATTATACTTATTACTTATATTATTAGCAATATAACGTGCATTATTACCCATATAATGCAGTTGTTATCGCTAGAACTGTAATAATTATACTTATTACTTATATTATTAGCAATATAACGTGCATTATTGCCCATATAATGCAGTTATTATCGCTAGAACTGTAATAATTATACTTATTACTTATATTGTTATCAATATAACATGCATTATTACCCATATAATGCCGTTATTATCGACAGAAGTATAATAAATATACTTATTACTTTTATTATTATCAATATAACAGGCACTAATAGCCATATTTTACTATTATTATCGCTAGAACTATAATAATTATACTTATTACTCCCAATATTATCAATATAACATGCATTATTACCCATATAATGCAGTTATTATCGCTAGAACTGTAATAATTATACTTATTACTTTTATTATCATCAATATAACATGCATTATTACCCATATTATGCAGTTATTATCGCTAGAACTATAATAAATATACGTATTACTTTTATTATCATCAATATAACATGCATTGTTACCAATATTATGCAGTTATTATCGATAGAACTGTAATAAATATACTTATTACTTTTACTATTATCACTACACACATGCACTATTAGCCATATTTTACTATTATTATCGCTAGAACTATAATAATTATACTTATTACTCCCGATATTATCAATATAACATGCCTTATTACGCATATAATGCAGTTATTATCGCTAGAGCTATAATAAATATACGTATTACTTTTATTATCATCAATATAACATGCATTATTACCCATATTATGCAGTTATAATCGATAGAACTGTAATAAATATACTTATTACTTTTATTATTATCAATATAACATGCACTATTTGCCATAGTTTACTATTATTATCGCTAGAACTATAATAATTATACTTATTACTCCCGATATTATCAATATAACATGCATTATTGCCTATATAATGCAGTTATTATCGCTAGAACTGTAATAATTATACTTATTACTTATATTATTAGCAATATAACGTGCATTATTACCCATATAATGCAGTTGTTATCGCTAGAACTGTAATAATTATACTTATTACTTATATTATTAGCAATATAACGTGCATTATTGCCCATATAATGCAGTTATTATCGCTAGAACTGTAATAATTATACTTATTACTTATATTGTTATCAATATAACATGCATTATTACCCATATAATGCCGTTATTATCGACAGAAGTATAATAAATATACTTATTACTTTTATTATTATCAATATAACAGGCACTAATAGCCATATTTTACTATTATTATCGCTAGAACTATAATAATTATACTTATTACTCCCGATATTATCAATATAACATGCATTATTACGCATATAATGCAGTTATTATCGCTAGAACTGTAATAAATATACTTACTACTTTCATTACCACCAATATAACATGCATTATTACCCATATTATGCAGTTATTTTGGATAGAACTGTAATAAATATACTTATTACTTTTATTATTATCAATAATACATGCACTATTTGCCATATTTCACTATTATTATCGCTAGAACTATAATAATTATACTTATTACTCCCAATATTATCAATATAACATGCATTATTACCCATATTATGCAGTTATTATCGCTAGAGCTATAATAAATATACGTATTACTTTTATTATCATCGATATAACATGCATTATTACCCATATTATGCAGTTATTATCGATAGAACTGTAATAAATATACTTATAACTTTTATTATTATCAATATAACATGCACTATTAGAAATATTTTACAATCATTATCGCTAGAACTATAATAATTATACTTATTACTCCCAATATTATCAATATAACATGCATTATTACCCATATAATGCAGTTATTATCGCTAGAACTGTAATAATTATACTTATTACTTTTATTATCATCAATATAACATGCATTATTACCCATATTATGCAGTTATTATCGATAGAACTGTAATAAATATACATATAACTTTTATTATTATCAATATAACATGCACTATTAGAAATATTTTACAATCATTATCGCTAGAACTATAATAATTATACTTATTACTCCCAATATTATCAATATAACATGCATTATTACCTATATAATGCAGTTATTATCGCTAGAACTGTAATAATTATACTTATTACTCCCGATATTGTCAATATAACATCCATTATTACCCATATAATGCAGTTATTATCGCTAGAACTGTAATAATTATACTTATTACTCCCGATATTATCAATATAACATGCATTATTACCCATATAATGCAGTTATTATCGACAGAAGTATAATAAATATACTTATTACTTTTATTATTATCAGTATAACATGTACTATTAGCCATATTATACTATTATTATCGCTAGAACTATAATAATTATACTTATTACTCCCGATATTATCAATATAACATGCATTATTACCCATATTATGCAGTTATTATCGATAGAACTGTAATAAATATACTTATTACTTTTATTATTATCAATATAACATGCACTGTTTGCCATATTTTACTATTATTATCGCCAGAACTATAATTATTATACTTATTACTCCCGATATTATCAATATAACATGCATTATTACCCATATAATGCAGTTACTATCGCTAGAACTGTAATAATTATACTTATTACTTATATTATTAGCAATATAACATGCATTATTACCCATATAATGCAGTTATTATCGACAGAAGTATAATAAATATACTTATTACTTTTTTTATTATCAATATAGCAGGCACTAATAGCCATATTTTACTATTATTATCGCTAGAACTATAATAATTATACTTATTACTCCCGATATTATCAATATAACATGCATTATTACGCATATAATGCAGTTATTATCGACAGAAGTATAATAAATATACTTATTACTTTTATTATTATCAATATAGCAGGCACTAATAGCCATATTTTACTATTATTATCGGTAGAACTATAATAATTATACTTATTACTCCCGATATTATCAATATAACATGCATTATTACCCATATAATGCAGTTATTATCGCTAGAACTGTAATAATTATACTTATTACTTATATTATTATCAATATAACATGCATTATTACCCATATTATGCAGTTATTATCGCTAGAACTATAATAAATATGCGTATTACTTTTATTATCATCAATATAACCTGCATTATTACCCATATTATGCAGTTATTTTGGATAGAACTGTAATAAATATACTTAATACTTTTATTATTATCAATATAACATGCTTTATTACCCATATAATGGAGTTATTATAGCTAGAACTGTAATAATTATACTTATTACTTATATTATTATCAATATAACATGCATTATTACCCATATAATGCAGTTATTATCGACAGAAGTATAATAAATATACTTATTACTTTTATTATTATCAATATAACAGGCACTAATAGCCATATTTTACTATTATTATCGCTAGAACTGTAATAATTATACTTATTACTCCCGATATTATCAATATAACATGCATTATTACCCATATTATGCGGTTATTATCGATAGAACTATAATAAATATACTTATTACTTTCATTATCATCAATATAACATGCATTATTGCCCATATTATGCAGTTATTATCGCTAGAACTGTAATAATTATACTTATTACTTATATTATTAGCAATATAACGTGCATTATTACCCATAAATTGCAGTTATCACCGCTAGAACTGTAATAGTTATACTTATTACTTATATTATTATCAATATAACATGCATTATAACCCATATTATGCAGTTATTATCGATAGAACTGTAATAAATATACTTATAACTTTTATTATTATCAATATAACATGCACTATTAGAAATATTTTACAATCATTATCGCTAGAACTATAATAATTATACTTATTACTCCCAATATTATGAATATAACATGCATTATTACCTATATAATGCAGTTATTATCGCTAGAACTGTAATAATTATACTTATTACTCCCGATATTGTCAATATAACATCCATTATTCGCCATATAATGCAGTTATTATCGCTAGAACTGTAATAATTATACTTATTACTCCCAAAATTATCAATATAACATGCATTATTACCCATATAATGCAGTTATTATCGACAGAAGTATAATAAATATACTTATTACTTTTATTATTATCAGTATAACATGTACTATTAGCCATATTATACTATTATTATCGCTAGAACTATAATAATTATACTTATTACTCCCGATATTATCAATATAACATGCATTATTACCCATATAATGCAGTTATTATCGCTAGAACTGTAATAATTATACTTATTACTTATATTATTAGCAATATAACATGCATTATTACCCATATAATGCAGTTATTATCGACAGAAGTATAATAAATATACTTATTACTTTTATTATTATCAATATAGCAGGCACTAATAGCCATATTTTACTATTATTATCGCTAGAACTATAATAATTATACTTATTACTCCCGATATTATCAATATAACATGCATTATTACGCATATAATGCAGTTATTATCGACAGAAGTATAATAAATATACTTATTACTTTTATTATTATCAATATAGCAGGCACTAATAGCCATATTTTACTATTATTATCGGTAGAACTATAATAATTATACTTATTACTTCCGATATTATCAATATAACATGCATTATTACGCATATAATGCAGTTATTATCGCTAGAACTGTAATAATTATACTTATTACTTATATTATTATCAATATAACATGCACTATTACCCATATAATGCAGTTATTATCGCTAGAACTGTAATAATTATACTTATTACTTATATTATTATCAATATAACATGCATTATTACCCATATAATGCAGTTATTATCGACAGAAGTATAATAAATATACTTATTACTTTTATTATTATCAATATAACATGCACTGTTTGCCATATTTTACTATTATTATCGCTAGAACTATAATAATTATACTTATTACTCCCGATATTATCAATATAACATGCATTATTACGCATATAATGCAGTTATTATCGCTAGAACTGTAATAATTATACGTATTACTTATATTATTCTCAATATAACATGCATTATTACCCATATTATGCAGTTATTATCGCTAGAACTATAATAAATATACGTATTACTTTTATTATCATCAATATAACATGCATTGTTACCAATATTATGCAGTTATTATCGATAGAACTGTAATAAATATACTTATTACTTTTACTATTATCACTACACACATGCACTATTAGCCATATTTTACTATTATTATCGCTAGAACTATAATAATTATACTTATTACTCCCGATATTATCAATATAACATGCCTTATTACGCATATAATGCAGTTATTATCGCTAGAGCTATAATAAATATACGTATTACTTTTATTATCATCAATATAACATGCATTATTACCCATATTATGCAGTTATAATCGATAGAACTGTAATAAATATACTTATTACTTTTATTATTATCAATATAACATGCACTATTTGCCATAGTTTACTATTATTATCGCTAGAACTATAATAATTATACTTATTACTCCCGATATTATCAATATAACATGCATTATTGCCTATATAATGCAGTTATTATCGCTAGAACTGTAATAATTATACTTATTACTTATATTATTAGCAATATAACGTGCATTATTACCCATATAATGCAGTTGTTATCGCTAGAACTGTAATAATTATACTTATTACTTATATTATTAGCAATATAACGTGCATTATTGCCCATATAATGCAGTTATTATCGCTAGAACTGTAATAATTATACTTATTACTTATATTGTTATCAATATAACATGCATTATTACCCATATAATGCCGTTATTATCGACAGAAGTATAATAAATATACTTATTACTTTTATTATTATCAATATAACAGGCACTAATAGCCATATTTTACTATTATTATCGCTAGAACTATAATAATTATACTTATTACTCCCGATATTATCAATATAACATGCATTATTACGCATATAATGCAGTTATTATCGCTAGAACTGTAATAAATATACTTACTACTTTCATTACCACCAATATAACATGCATTATTACCCATATTATGCAGTTATTTTGGATAGAACTGTAATAAATATACTTATTACTTTTATTATTATCAATATTACATGCACTATTTGCCATATTTCACTATTATTATCGCAAGAACTATAATAATTATACTTATTACTCCCAATATTATCAATATAACATGCATTATTACCCATATTATGCAGTTATTATCGCTAGAGCTATAATAAATATACGTATTACTTTTATTATCATCGATATAACATGCATTATTACCCATATTATGCAGTTATTATCGATAGAACTGTAATAAATATACTTATAACTTTTATTATTATCAATATAACATGCACTATTAGAAATATTTTACAATCATTATCGGTAGAACTATAATAATTATACTTATTACTCCCAATATTATCAATATAACATGCATTATTACCCATATAATGCAGTTATTATCGCTAGAACTGTAATAATTATACTTATTACTTTTATTATCATCAATATAACATGCATTATTACCCATATTATGCAGTTATTATCGATAGAACTGTAATAAATATACATATAACTTTTATTATTATCAATATAACATGCACTATTAGAAATATTTTACAATCATTATCGCTAGAACTATAATAATTATACTTATTACTCCCAATATTATCAATATAACATGCATTATTACCTATATAATGCAGTTATTATCGCTAGAACTGTAATAATTATACTTATTACTCCCGATATTGTCAATATAACATCCATTATTACCCATATAATGCAGTTATTATCGCTAGAACTGTAATAATTATACTTATTACTCCCGATATTATCAATATAACATGCATTATTACCCATATAATGCAGTTATTATCGACAGAAGTATAATAAATATACTTATTACTTTTATTATTATCAGTATAACATGTACTATTAGCCATATTATACTATTATTATCGCTAGAACTATAATAATTATACTTATTACTCCCGATATTATCAATATAACATGCATTATTACCCATATAATGCAGTTATTATCGCTAGAACTGTAATAATTATACTTATTACTTATATTATTATCAATATAACATGCATTATTACGCATATAATGCAGTTATTATCGCTAGAACTATAATAAATATACGTATTACTTTTATTATCATCAATATAACATGCATTATTACCCATATTATGCAGTTATTATCGATAGAACTGTAATAAATATACTTATTACTTTTATTATTATCAATATAACATGCACTGTTTGCCATATTTTACTATTATTATCGCTAGAACTATAATAATTATACTTATTACTCCCGATATTATCAATATAACATGCATTATTACGCATATAATGCAGTTATTATCGCTGGAACTGTAATAAATATACTTACTACTTTCATTATCATCAATACAACATGCATTGTTGCCCATATTATGCAGTTATTATCGCTAGAACTGTAATAATTATACTTATTACTTATATTATTAGCAATATAACGTGCATTATTACCCATAAATTGCAGTTATCACCGCTAGAACTGTAATAATTATACTTATTACTTATATTATTAGCAATATAACGTGCATTATTGCCCATATAATGCAGTTATTATCGCTAGAACTGTAATAATTATACTTATTACTTATATTGTTATCAATATAACATGCATTATTACCCATATAATGCCGTTATTATCGACAGAAGTATAATAAATATACTTATTACTTTTATTATTATCAATATAACAGGCACTAATAGCCATATTTTACTATTATTATCGCTAGAACTATAATAATTATACTTATTACTCCCGATATTATCAATATAACATGCATTATTACGCATATAATGCAGTTATTATCGCTAGAACTGTAATAAATATACTTACTACTTTCATTACCACCAATATAACATGCATTATTACCCATATTATGCAGTTATTTTGGATAGAACTGTAATAAATATACTTATTACTTTTATTATTATCAATAATACATGCACTATTTGCCATATTTCACTATTATTATCGCTAGAACTATAATAATTATACTTATTACTCCCAATATTATCAATATAACATGCATTATTACCCATATTATGCAGTTATTATCGCTAGAGCTATAATAAATATACGTATTACTTTTATTATCATCGATATAACATGCATTATTACCCATATTATGCAGTTATTATCGATAGAACTGTAATAAATATACTTATAACTTTTATTATTATCAATATAACATGCACTATTAGAAATATTTTACAATCATTATCGCTAGAACTATAATAATTATACTTATTACTCCCAATATTATCAATATAACATGCATTATTACCCATATAATGCAGTTATTATCGCTAGAACTGTAATAATTATACTTATTACTTTTATTATCATCAATATAACATGCATTATTACCCATATTATGCAGTTATTATCGATAGAACTGTAATAAATATACATATAACTTTTATTATTATCAATATAACATGCACTATTAGAAATATTTTACAATCATTATCGCTAGAACTATAATAATTATACTTATTACTCCCAATATTATCAATATAACATGCATTATTACCTATATAATGCAGTTATTATCGCTAGAACTGTAATAATTATACTTATTACTCCCGATATTGTCAATATAACATCCATTATTACCCATATAATGCAGTTATTATCGCTAGAACTGTAATAATTATACTTATTACTCCCGATATTATCAATATAACATGCATTATTACCCATATAATGCAGTTATTATCGACAGAAGTATAATAAATATACTTATTACTTTTATTATTATCAGTATAACATGTACTATTAGCCATATTATACTATTATTATCGCTAGAACTATAATAATTATACTTATTACTCCCGATATTATCAATATAACATGCATTATTACCCATATTATGCAGTTATTATCGATAGAACTGTAATAAATATACTTATTACTTTTATTATTATCAATATAACATGCACTGTTTGCCATATTTTACTATTATTATCGCCAGAACTATAATTATTATACTTATTACTCCCGATATTATCAATATAACATGCATTATTACCCATATAATGCAGTTACTATCGCTAGAACTGTAATAATTATACTTATTACTTATATTATTAGCAATATAACATGCATTATTACCCATATAATGCAGTTATTATCGACAGAAGTATAATAAATATACTTATTACTTTTTTTATTATCAATATAGCAGGCACTAATAGCCATATTTTACTATTATTATCGCTAGAACTATAATAATTATACTTATTACTCCCGATATTATCAATATAACATGCATTATTACGCATATAATGCAGTTATTATCGACAGAAGTATAATAAATATACTTATTACTTTTATTATTATCAATATAGCAGGCACTAATAGCCATATTTTACTATTATTATCGGTAGAACTATAATAATTATACTTATTACTCCCGATATTATCAATATAACATGCATTATTACCCATATAATGCAGTTATTATCGCTAGAACTGTAATAATTATACTTATTACTTATATTATTATCAATATAACATGCATTATTACCCATATTATGCAGTTATTATCGCTAGAACTATAATAAATATGCGTATTACTTTTATTATCATCAATATAACCTGCATTATTACCCATATTATGCAGTTATTTTGGATAGAACTGTAATAAATATACTTAATACTTTTATTATTATCAATATAACATGCTTTATTACCCATATAATGGAGTTATTATAGCTAGAACTGTAATAATTATACTTATTACTTATATTATTATCAATATAACATGCATTATTACCCATATAATGCAGTTATTATCGACAGAAGTATAATAAATATACTTATTACTTTTATTATTATCAATATAACAGGCACTAATAGCCATATTTTACTATTATTATCGCTAGAACTGTAATAATTATACTTATTACTCCCGATATTATCAATATAACATGCATTATTACCCATATTATGCGGTTATTATCGATAGAACTATAATAAATATACTTATTACTTTCATTATCATCAATATAACATGCATTATTGCCCATATTATGCAGTTATTATCGCTAGAACTGTAATAATTATACTTATTACTTATATTATTAGCAATATAACGTGCATTATTACCCATAAATTGCAGTTATCACCGCTAGAACTGTAATAGTTATACTTATTACTTATATTATTATCAATATAACATGCATTATAACCCATATTATGCAGTTATTATCGATAGAACTGTAATAAATATACTTATAACTTTTATTATTATCAATATAACATGCACTATTAGAAATATTTTACAATCATTATCGCTAGAACTATAATAATTATACTTATTACTCCCAATATTATGAATATAACATGCATTATTACCTATATAATGCAGTTATTATCGCTAGAACTGTAATAATTATACTTATTACTCCCGATATTGTCAATATAACATCCATTATTCGCCATATAATGCAGTTATTATCGCTAGAACTGTAATAATTATACTTATTACTCCCAAAATTATCAATATAACATGCATTATTACCCATATAATGCAGTTATTATCGACAGAAGTATAATAAATATACTTATTACTTTTATTATTATCAGTATAACATGTACTATTAGCCATATTATACTATTATTATCGCTAGAACTATAATAATTATACTTATTACTCCCGATATTATCAATATAACATGCATTATTACCCATATAATGCAGTTATTATCGCTAGAACTGTAATAATTATACTTATTACTTATATTATTAGCAATATAACATGCATTATTACCCATATAATGCAGTTATTATCGACAGAAGTATAATAAATATACTTATTACTTTTATTATTATCAATATAGCAGGCACTAATAGCCATATTTTACTATTATTATCGCTAGAACTATAATAATTATACTTATTACTCCCGATATTATCAATATAACATGCATTATTACGCATATAATGCAGTTATTATCGACAGAAGTATAATAAATATACTTATTACTTTTATTATTATCAATATAGCAGGCACTAATAGCCATATTTTACTATTATTATCGGTAGAACTATAATAATTATACTTATTACTTCCGATATTATCAATATAACATGCATTATTACGCATATAATGCAGTTATTATCGCTAGAACTGTAATAATTATACTTATTACTTATATTATTATCAATATAACATGCACTATTACCCATATAATGCAGTTATTATCGCTAGAACTGTAATAATTATACTTATTACTTATATTATTATCAATATAACATGCATTATTACCCATATAATGCAGTTATTATCGACAGAAGTATAATAAATATACTTATTACTTTTATTATTATCAATATAACATGCACTGTTTGCCATATTTTACTATTATTATCGCTAGAACTATAATAATTATACTTATTACTCCCGATATTATCAATATAACATGCATTATTACGCATATAATGCAGTTATTATCGCTAGAACTGTAATAATTATACGTATTACTTATATTATTCTCAATATAACATGCATTATTACCCATATTATGCAGTTATTATCGCTAGAACTATAATAAATATACGTATTACTTTTATTATCATCAATATAACATGCATTGTTACCAATATTATGCAGTTATTATCGATAGAACTGTAATAAATATACTTATTACTTTTACTATTATCACTACACACATGCACTATTAGCCATATTTTACTATTATTATCGCTAGAACTATAATAATTATACTTATTACTCCCGATATTATCAATATAACATGCCTTATTACGCATATAATGCAGTTATTATCGCTAGAGCTATAATAAATATACGTATTACTTTTATTATCATCAATATAACATGCATTATTACCCATATTATGCAGTTATAATCGATAGAACTGTAATAAATATACTTATTACTTTTATTATTATCAATATAACATGCACTATTTGCCATAGTTTACTATTATTATCGCTAGAACTATAATAATTATACTTATTACTCCCGATATTATCAATATAACATGCATTATTGCCTATATAATGCAGTTATTATCGCTAGAACTGTAATAATTATACTTATTACTCCCGATATTGTCAATATAACATCCATTATTACCCATATAATGCAGTTATTATCGCTAGAACTGTAATAATTATACTTATTACTCCCGATATTATCAATATAACATGCATTATTACCCATATAATGCAGTTATTATCGACAGAAGTATAATAAATATACTTATTACTTTTATTATTATCAGTATAACATGTACTATTAGCCATATTATACTATTATTATCGCTAGAACTATAATAATTATACTTATTACTCCCGATATTATCAATATAACATGCATTATTACCCATATAATGCAGTTATTATCGCTAGAACTGTAATAATTATACTTATTACTTATATTATTATCAATATAACATGCATTATTACGCATATAATGCAGTTATTATCGCTAGAACTATAATAAATATACGTATTACTTTTATTATCATCAATATAACATGCATTATTACCCATATTATGCAGTTATTATCGATAGAACTGTAATAAATATACTTATTACTTTTATTATTATCAATATAACATGCACTGTTTGCCATATTTTACTATTATTATCGCTAGAACTATAATAATTATACTTATTACTCCCGATATTATCAATATAACATGCATTATTACGCATATAATGCAGTTATTATCGCTGGAACTGTAATAAATATACTTACTACTTTCATTATCATCAATACAACATGCATTGTTGCCCATATTATGCAGTTATTATCGCTAGAACTGTAATAATTATACTTATTACTTATATTATTAGCAATATAACGTGCATTATTACCCATAAATTGCAGTTATCACCGCTAGAACTGTAATAATTATACTTATTACTTATATTATTAGCAATATAACGTGCATTATTGCCCATATAATGCAGTTATTATCGCTAGAACTGTAATAATTATACTTATTACTTATATTGTTATCAATATAACATGCATTATTACCCATATAATGCCGTTATTATCGACAGAAGTATAATAAATATACTTATTACTTTTATTATTATCAATATAACAGGCACTAATAGCCATATTTTACTATTATTATCGCTAGAACTATAATAATTATACTTATTACTCCCGATATTATCAATATAACATGCATTATTACGCATATAATGCAGTTATTATCGCTAGAACTGTAATAAATATACTTACTACTTTCATTACCACCAATATAACATGCATTATTACCCATATTATGCAGTTATTTTGGATAGAACTGTAATAAATATACTTATTACTTTTATTATTATCAATAATACATGCACTATTTGCCATATTTCACTATTATTATCGCTAGAACTATAATAATTATACTTATTACTCCCAATATTATCAATATAACATGCATTATTACCCATATTATGCAGTTATTATCGCTAGAGCTATAATAAATATACGTATTACTTTTATTATCATCGATATAACATGCATTATTACCCATATTATGCAGTTATTATCGATAGAACTGTAATAAATATACTTATAACTTTTATTATTATCAATATAACATGCACTATTAGAAATATTTTACAATCATTATCGCTAGAACTATAATAATTATACTTATTACTCCCAATATTATCAATATAACATGCATTATTACCCATATAATGCAGTTATTATCGCTAGAACTGTAATAATTATACTTATTACTTTTATTATCATCAATATAACATGCATTATTACCCATATTATGCAGTTATTATCGATAGAACTGTAATAAATATACATATAACTTTTATTATTATCAATATAACATGCACTATTAGAAATATTTTACAATCATTATCGCTAGAACTATAATAATTATACTTATTACTCCCAATATTATCAATATAACATGCATTATTACCTATATAATGCAGTTATTATCGCTAGAACTGTAATAATTATACTTATTACTCCCGATATTGTCAATATAACATCCATTATTACCCATATAATGCAGTTATTATCGCTAGAACTGTAATAATTATACTTATTACTCCCGATATTATCAATATAACATGCATTATTACCCATATAATGCAGTTATTATCGACAGAAGTATAATAAATATACTTATTACTTTTATTATTATCAGTATAACATGTACTATTAGCCATATTATACTATTATTATCGCTAGAACTATAATAATTATACTTATTACTCCCGATATTATCAATATAACATGCATTATTACCCATATTATGCAGTTATTATCGATAGAACTGTAATAAATATACTTATTACTTTTATTATTATCAATATAACATGCACTGTTTGCCATATTTTACTATTATTATCGCCAGAACTATAATTATTATACTTATTACTCCCGATATTATCAATATAACATGCATTATTACCCATATAATGCAGTTACTATCGCTAGAACTGTAATAATTATACTTATTACTTATATTATTAGCAATATAACATGCATTATTACCCATATAATGCAGTTATTATCGACAGAAGTATAATAAATATACTTATTACTTTTTTTATTATCAATATAGCAGGCACTAATAGCCATATTTTACTATTATTATCGCTAGAACTATAATAATTATACTTATTACTCCCGATATTATCAATATAACATGCATTATTACGCATATAATGCAGTTATTATCGACAGAAGTATAATAAATATACTTATTACTTTTATTATTATCAATATAGCAGGCACTAATAGCCATATTTTACTATTATTATCGGTAGAACTATAATAATTATACTTATTACTCCCGATATTATCAATATAACATGCATTATTACCCATATAATGCAGTTATTATCGCTAGAACTGTAATAATTATACTTATTACTTATATTATTATCAATATAACATGCATTATTACCCATATTATGCAGTTATTATCGCTAGAACTATAATAAATATGCGTATTACTTTTATTATCATCAATATAACCTGCATTATTACCCATATTATGCAGTTATTTTGGATAGAACTGTAATAAATATACTTAATACTTTTATTATTATCAATATAACATGCTTTATTACCCATATAATGGAGTTATTATAGCTAGAACTGTAATAATTATACTTATTACTTATATTATTATCAATATAACATGCATTATTACCCATATAATGCAGTTATTATCGACAGAAGTATAATAAATATACTTATTACTTTTATTATTATCAATATAACAGGCACTAATAGCCATATTTTACTATTATTATCGCTAGAACTGTAATAATTATACTTATTACTCCCGATATTATCAATATAACATGCATTATTACCCATATTATGCGGTTATTATCGATAGAACTATAATAAATATACTTATTACTTTCATTATCATCAATATAACATGCATTATTGCCCATATTATGCAGTTATTATCGCTAGAACTGTAATAATTATACTTATTACTTATATTATTAGCAATATAACGTGCATTATTACCCATAAATTGCAGTTATCACCGCTAGAACTGTAATAGTTATACTTATTACTTATATTATTATCAATATAACATGCATTATAACCCATATTATGCAGTTATTATCGATAGAACTGTAATAAATATACTTATAACTTTTATTATTATCAATATAACATGCACTATTAGAAATATTTTACAATCATTATCGCTAGAACTATAATAATTATACTTATTACTCCCAATATTATGAATATAACATGCATTATTACCTATATAATGCAGTTATTATCGCTAGAACTGTAATAATTATACTTATTACTCCCGATATTGTCAATATAACATCCATTATTCGCCATATAATGCAGTTATTATCGCTAGAACTGTAATAATTATACTTATTACTCCCAAAATTATCAATATAACATGCATTATTACCCATATAATGCAGTTATTATCGACAGAAGTATAATAAATATACTTATTACTTTTATTATTATCAGTATAACATGTACTATTAGCCATATTATACTATTATTATCGCTAGAACTATAATAATTATACTTATTACTCCCGATATTATCAATATAACATGCATTATTACCCATATAATGCAGTTATTATCGCTAGAACTGTAATAATTATACTTATTACTTATATTATTAGCAATATAACATGCATTATTACCCATATAATGCAGTTATTATCGACAGAAGTATAATAAATATACTTATTACTTTTATTATTATCAATATAGCAGGCACTAATAGCCATATTTTACTATTATTATCGCTAGAACTATAATAATTATACTTATTACTCCCGATATTATCAATATAACATGCATTATTACGCATATAATGCAGTTATTATCGACAGAAGTATAATAAATATACTTATTACTTTTATTATTATCAATATAGCAGGCACTAATAGCCATATTTTACTATTATTATCGGTAGAACTATAATAATTATACTTATTACTTCCGATATTATCAATATAACATGCATTATTACGCATATAATGCAGTTATTATCGCTAGAACTGTAATAATTATACTTATTACTTATATTATTATCAATATAACATGCACTATTACCCATATAATGCAGTTATTATCGCTAGAACTGTAATAATTATACTTATTACTTATATTATTATCAATATAACATGCATTATTACCCATATAATGCAGTTATTATCGACAGAAGTATAATAAATATACTTATTACTTTTATTATTATCAATATAACATGCACTGTTTGCCATATTTTACTATTATTATCGCTAGAACTATAATAATTATACTTATTACTCCCGATATTATCAATATAACATGCATTATTACGCATATAATGCAGTTATTATCGCTAGAACTGTAATAATTATACGTATTACTTATATTATTCTCAATATAACATGCATTATTACCCATATTATGCAGTTATTATCGCTAGAACTATAATAAATATACGTATTACTTTTATTATCATCAATATAACATGCATTGTTACCAATATTATGCAGTTATTATCGATAGAACTGTAATAAATATACTTATTACTTTTACTATTATCACTACACACATGCACTATTAGCCATATTTTACTATTATTATCGCTAGAACTATAATAATTATACTTATTACTCCCGATATTATCAATATAACATGCCTTATTACGCATATAATGCAGTTATTATCGCTAGAGCTATAATAAATATACGTATTACTTTTATTATCATCAATATAACATGCATTATTACCCATATTATGCAGTTATAATCGATAGAACTGTAATAAATATACTTATTACTTTTATTATTATCAATATAACATGCACTATTTGCCATAGTTTACTATTATTATCGCTAGAACTATAATAATTATACTTATTACTCCCGATATTATCAATATAACATGCATTATTGCCTATATAATGCAGTTATTATCGCTAGAACTGTAATAATTATACTTATTACTTATATTATTAGCAATATAACGTGCATTATTACCCATATAATGCAGTTGTTATCGCTAGAACTGTAATAATTATACTTATTACTTATATTATTAGCAATATAACGTGCATTATTGCCCATATAATGCAGTTATTATCGCTAGAACTGTAATAATTATACTTATTACTTATATTGTTATCAATATAACATGCATTATTACCCATATAATGCCGTTATTATCGACAGAAGTATAATAAATATACTTATTACTTTTATTATTATCAATATAACAGGCACTAATAGCCATATTTTACTATTATTATCGCTAGAACTATAATAATTATACTTATTACTCCCGATATTATCAATATAACATGCATTATTACGCATATAATGCAGTTATTATCGCTAGAACTGTAATAAATATACTTACTACTTTCATTACCACCAATATAACATGCATTATTACCCATATTATGCAGTTATTTTGGATAGAACTGTAATAAATATACTTATTACTTTTATTATTATCAATATTACATGCACTATTTGCCATATTTCACTATTATTATCGCAAGAACTATAATAATTATACTTATTACTCCCAATATTATCAATATAACATGCATTATTACCCATATTATGCAGTTATTATCGCTAGAGCTATAATAAATATACGTATTACTTTTATTATCATCGATATAACATGCATTATTACCCATATTATGCAGTTATTATCGATAGAACTGTAATAAATATACTTATAACTTTTATTATTATCAATATAACATGCACTATTAGAAATATTTTACAATCATTATCGGTAGAACTATAATAATTATACTTATTACTCCCAATATTATCAATATAACATGCATTATTACCCATATAATGCAGTTATTATCGCTAGAACTGTAATAATTATACTTATTACTTTTATTATCATCAATATAACATGCATTATTACCCATATTATGCAGTTATTATCGATAGAACTGTAATAAATATACATATAACTTTTATTATTATCAATATAACATGCACTATTAGAAATATTTTACAATCATTATCGCTAGAACTATAATAATTATACTTATTACTCCCAATATTATCAATATAACATGCATTATTACCTATATAATGCAGTTATTATCGCTAGAACTGTAATAATTATACTTATTACTCCCGATATTGTCAATATAACATCCATTATTACCCATATAATGCAGTTATTATCGCTAGAACTGTAATAATTATACTTATTACTCCCGATATTATCAATATAACATGCATTATTACCCATATAATGCAGTTATTATCGACAGAAGTATAATAAATATACTTATTACTTTTATTATTATCAGTATAACATGTACTATTAGCCATATTATACTATTATTATCGCTAGAACTATAATAATTATACTTATTACTCCCGATATTATCAATATAACATGCATTATTACCCATATAATGCAGTTATTATCGCTAGAACTGTAATAATTATACTTATTACTTATATTATTATCAATATAACATGCATTATTACGCATATAATGCAGTTATTATCGCTAGAACTATAATAAATATACGTATTACTTTTATTATCATCAATATAACATGCATTATTACCCATATTATGCAGTTATTATCGATAGAACTGTAATAAATATACTTATTACTTTTATTATTATCAATATAACATGCACTGTTTGCCATATTTTACTATTATTATCGCTAGAACTATAATAATTATACTTATTACTCCCGATATTATCAATATAACATGCATTATTACGCATATAATGCAGTTATTATCGCTGGAACTGTAATAAATATACTTACTACTTTCATTATCATCAATACAACATGCATTGTTGCCCATATTATGCAGTTATTATCGCTAGAACTGTAATAATTATACTTATTACTTATATTATTAGCAATATAACGTGCATTATTACCCATAAATTGCAGTTATCACCGCTAGAACTGTAATAATTATACTTATTACTTTTATTATCATCAATATAACATGCATTATTACCCATATTATGCAGTTATTATCGATAGAACTGTAATAAATATACATATAACTTTTATTATTATCAATATAACATGCACTATTAGAAATATTTTACAATCATTATCGCTAGAACTATAATAATTATACTTATTACTCCCAATATTATCAATATAACATGCATTATTACCTGTATAATGCAGTTATTATCGCTAGAACTGTAATAATTATACTTATTACTCCCGATATTGTCAATATAACATCCATTATTACCCATATAATGCAGTTATTATCGCTAGAACTGTAATAATTATACTTATTACTCCCGATATTATCAATATAACATGCATTATTACCCATATAATGCAGTTATTATCGACAGAAGTATAATAAATATACTTATTACTTTTATTATTATCAATATAACATGCACTGTTTGCCATATTTTACTATTATTATCGCCAGAACTATAATTATTATACTTATTACTCCCGATATTATCAATATAACATGCATTATTACCCATATAATGCAGTTACTATCGCTAGAACTGTAATAATTATACTTATTACTTATATTATTAGCAATATAACATGCATTATTACCCATATAATGCAGTTATTATCGACAGAAGTATAATAAATATACTTATTACTTTTTTTATTATCAATATAGCAGGCACTAATAGCCATATTTTACTATTATTATCGCTAGAACTATAATAATTATACTTATTACTCCCGATATTATCAATATAACATGCATTATTACGCATATAATGCAGTTATTATCGACAGAAGTATAATAAATATACTTATTACTTTTATTATTATCAATATAGCAGGCACTAATAGCCATATTTTACTATTATTATCGGTAGAACTATAATAATTATACTTATTACTCCCGATATTATCAATATAACATGCATTATTACCCATATAATGCAGTTATTATCGCTAGAACTGTAATAATTATACTTATTACTTATATTATTATCAATATAACATGCATTATTACCCATATTATGCAGTTATTATCGCTAGAACTATAATAAATATGCGTATTACTTTTATTATCATCAATATAACCTGCATTATTACCCATATTATGCAGTTATTTTGGATAGAACTGTAATAAATATACTTAATACTTTTATTATTATCAATATAACATGCTTTATTACCCATATAATGGAGTTATTATAGCTAGAACTGTAATAATTATACTTATTACTTATATTATTATCAATATAACATGCATTATTACCCATATAATGCAGTTATTATCGACAGAAGTATAATAAATATACTTATTACTTTTATTATTATCAATATAACAGGCACTAATAGCCATATTTTACTATTATTATCGCTAGAACTGTAATAATTATACTTATTACTCCCGATATTATCAATATAACATGCATTATTACCCATATTATGCGGTTATTATCGATAGAACTATAATAAATATACTTATTACTTTCATTATCATCAATATAACATGCATTATTGCCCATATTATGCAGTTATTATCGCTAGAACTGTAATAATTATACTTATTACTTATATTATTAGCAATATAACGTGCATTATTACCCATAAATTGCAGTTATCACCGCTAGAACTGTAATAGTTATACTTATTACTTATATTATTATCAATATAACATGCATTATAACCCATATTATGCAGTTATTATCGATAGAACTGTAATAAATATACTTATAACTTTTATTATTATCAATATAACATGCACTATTAGAAATATTTTACAATCATTATCGCTAGAACTATAATAATTATACTTATTACTCCCAATATTATCAATATAACATGCATTATTACCTATATAATGCAGTTATTATCGCTAGAACTGTAATAATTATACTTATTACTCCCGATATTGTCAATATAACATCCATTATTCGCCATATAATGCAGTTATTATCGCTAGAACTGTAATAATTATACTTATTACTCCCGATAGTATCAATATAACATGCATTATTACCCATATAATGCAGTTATTATCGACAGAAGTATAATAAATATACTTATTACTTTTATTATTATCAGTATAACATGTACTATTAGCCATATTATACTATTATTATCGCTAGAACTATAATAATTATACTTATTACTCCCGATATTATCAATATAACATGCATTATTACCCATATAATGCAGTTATTATCGCTAGAACTGTAATAATTATACTTATTACTTATATTATTAGCACTATAACATGCATTATTACCCATATAATGCAGTTATTATCGACAGAAGTATAATAAATATACTTATTACTTTTATTATTATCAATATAGCAGGCACTAATAGCCATATTTTACTATTATTATCGCTAGAACTATAATAATTATACTTATTACTCCCGATATTATCAATATAACATGCATTATTACGCATATAATGCAGTTATTATCGACAGAAGTATAATAAATATACTTATTACTTTTATTATTATCAATATAGCAGGCACTAATAGCCATATTTTACTATTATTATCGGTAGAACTATAATAATTATACTTATTAGTTCCGATATTATCAATATAACATGCATTATTACGCATATAATGCAGTTATTATCGCTAGAACTGTAATAATTATACTTATTACTTATATTATTATCAATATAACATGCACTATTACCCATATAATGCAGTTATTATCGCTAGAACTGTAATAATTATACTTATTACTTATATTATTATCAATATAACATGCATTATTACCCATATAATGCAGTTATTATCGACAGAAGTATAATAAATATACTTATTACTTTTATTATTATCAATATAACATGCACTGTTTGCCATATTTTACTATTATTATCGCTAGAACTATAATAATTATACTTATTACTCCCGATATTATCAATATAACATGCATTATTACCCATATAATGCAGTTATTATCGCTAGAACTGTAATAATTATACTTATTACTTATATTATTATCAATATAACATGCATTATTACGCATATAATGCAGTTATTATCGCTAGAACTGTAATAAATATACTTACTACTTTCATTACCACCAATATAACATGCATTATTACCCATATTATGCAGTTATTTTGGATAGAACTGTAATAAATATACTTATTACTTTTATTATTATCAATATTACATGCACTATTTGCCATATTTCACTATTATTATCGCTAGAACTATAATAATTATACTTATTACTCCCAATATTATCAATATAACATGCATTATTACGCATATAATGCAGTTATTATCGCTGGAACTGTAATAAATATACTTACTACTTTCATTATCATCAATATAACATGCATTGTTGCCCATATTATGCAGTTATTATCGCTAGAACTGTAATAATTATACTTATTACTTCTATTATTAGCAATATAACGTGCATTATTACCCATAAATTTCAGTTATCACCGCTAGAACTGTAATAATTATACTTATTACTTTTATTATCATCAATATAACATGCATTATTACCCATATTATGCAGTTATTATCGATAGAACTGTAATAAATATACATATAACTTTTATTATTATCAATATAACATGCACTATTAGAAATATTTCACAATCATTATCGCTAGAACTATAATAATTATACTTATTACTCCCAATGTTATCAATATAACATGCATTATTACCTATATAATGCAGTTATTATCGCTAGAACTGTAATAATTATACTTATTACTCCCGATATTATCAATATAACATGCATTATTACGCATATAATGCAGTTATTATCGCTAGAACTATAATAAATATACGTATTACTTTTATTATCATCAATATAACATGCATTATTACCCATGTAATGCAGTTATTATCGACAGAAGTATAATAAATATACTTATTACTTTTATTATTATCAGTATAACATGTACTATTAGCCATATTATACTATTATTATCGCTAGAACTATAATAATTATACTTATTACTCCCGATATTATCAATATAACATGCATTATTACCCATATAATGCAGTTATTATCGCTAGAACTGTAATAATTATACTTATTACTTATATTATTATCAATATAACATGCATTATTACGCATATAATGCAGTTATTATCGCTAGAACTATAATAAATATACGTATTACTTTTATTATCATCAATATAACATGCATTATTACCCATATTATGCAGTTATTATCGATAGAACTGTAATAAATATACTTATTACTTTTATTATTATCAATATAACATGCACTGTTTGCCATATTTTACTATTATTATCGCCAGAACTATAATTATTATACTTATTACTCCCGATATTATCAATATAACATGCATTATTACCCATATAATGCAGTTATTATCGCTAGAACTGTAATAATTATACTTATTACTTATATTATTAGCAATATAACATGCATTATTACCCATATAATGCAGTTATTATCGACAGAAGTATAATAAATATACTTATTACTTCTTTTATTATCAATATAGCAGGCACTAATAGCCATATTTTACTATTATTATCGGTAGAACTATAATAATTATACTTATTACTCCCGATATTATCAATATAACATGCATTATTACCCATATAATGCAGTTATTATCGCTAGAACTGTAATAATTATACTTATTACTTATATTATTATCAATATAACATGCATTATTACCCATATTATGCAGTTATTATCGCTAGAACTATAATAAATATGCGTATTACTTTTATTATCATCAATATAACATGCATTATTACCCATATTATGCAGTTATTTTGGATAGAACTGTAATAAATATACTTAATACTTTTATTATTATCAACATAACATGCTTTATTACCCATATAATGGAGTTATTATAGCTAGAACTGTAATAATTATACTTATTACTCATATTATTATCAATATAACATGCATTATTACCCATATAATGCAGTTATTATCGACAGAAGTATAATAAATATACTTATTACTTTTATTATTATCAATATAACAGGCACTAATAGCCATATTTTACTATTATTATCGCTAGAACTGTAATAATTATACTTATTACTCCCGATATTATCAATATAACATGCATTATTACCCATATTATGCAGTTATTATCGATAGAACTATAATAAATATACTTATTACTTTTATTATTATCAATATAACATGCATTATTACCCGTATAATGCAGTTATTATCGCTAGAACTGTAATAATTATACTTATTACTTATATTATTATCAATATAACATGCACTATTACCCATATAATGCAGTTATTATCGCTCGAACTGTAATAATTATACTTATTACTTATATTATTATCAATATAACATGCATTATTACCCATATAATGCAGTTATTATCGACAGAAGTATAATAAATATACTTATTACTTTTATTATTATCAATATAACATGCACTGTTTGCCATATTTTACTATTATTATCGCTAGAACTATAATAATCATACTTATTACTCCCGATATTATCAATATAACATGCATTATTACGCATATAATGCAGTTATTATCGCTGGAACTGTAATAAATATGCTTACTACTTTCATTATCATCAATACAACATGCATTGTTGCCCATATTATGCAGTTATTATCGCTAGAACTGTAATAATTATACTTATTACTTATATTATTAGCAATATAACGTGCATTATTACCCATAAATTGCAGTTATCACCGCTAGAACTGTAATAATTATACTTATTACTTTTATTATCATCAATATAACATGCATTATTACCCATATTATGCAGTTATTATCGATAGAACTGTAATAAATATACATATAACTTTTATTATTATCAATATAACATGCACTATTAGAAATATTTTACAATCATTATCGCTAGAACTATAATAATTATACTTATTACTCCCAATATTATCAATATAACATGCATTATTACCTATATAATGCAGTTATTATCGCTAGAACTGTAATAATTATACTTATTACTCCCGATATTGTCAATATAACATCCATTATTACCCATATAATGCAGTTATTATCGCTAGAACTGTAATAATTATACTTATTACTCCCGATATTATCAATATAACATGCATTATTACCCATATAATGCAGTTATTATCGACAGAAGTATAATAAATATACTTATTACTTTTATTATTATCAGTATAACATGTACTATTAGCCATATTATACTATTATTATCGCTAGAACTATAATAATTATACTTATTACTCCCGATATTATCAATATAACATGCATTATTACCCATATAATGCAGTTATTATCGCTAGAACTGTAATAATTATACTTATTACTTATATTATTATCAATATAACATGCATTATTACGCATATAATGCAGTTATTATCGCTAGAACTATAATAAATATACGTATTACTTTTACTATCATCAATATAACATGCATTATTACCCATTTTATGCAGTTATTATCGATAGAACTGTAATAAATATACTTATTACTTTTATTATTATCAATATAACATGCACTGTTTGCCATATTTTACTATTATTATCGCCAGAACTATAATTATTATACTTATTACTCCCGATATTATCAATATAACATGCATTATTACCCATATAATGCAGTTACTATCGCTAGAACTGTAATAATTATACTTATTACTTATATTATTAGCAATATAACATGCATTATTACCCATATAATGCAGTTATTATCGACAGAAGTATAATAAATATACTTATTACTTTTTTTATTATCAATATAGCAGGCACTAATAGCCATATTTTACTATTATTATCGCTAGAACTGTAATAATTATACTTATTACTCCCGATATTATCAATATAACATGCATTATTACCCATATAATGCAGTTATTATCGACAGAAGTATAATAAATATACTTATTACTTTTATTATTATCAGTATAACATGCACTGTTTGCCATATTTTACTATTATTATCGCTAGAACTATAATAATTATACTTATTACTCCCGATATTATCAATATAACATGCATTATTACGCATATAATGCAGTTATTATCGCTAGAACTGTAATAAATATACTTACTACTTTCATTATCATCAATATAACATGCATTGTTGCCCATATTATGCAGTTATTATCGCTAGAACTGTAATAATTATACTTATTACTCCCGATATTATCAATATAACATGCATTATTACGCATATAATGCAGTTATTATCGACAGAAGTATAATAAATATACTTATTACTTTTATTATTATCAATATAGCAGGCACTAATAGCCATATTTTACTATTATTATCGCTAGAACTATAATAATTATACTTATTACTCCCGATATTATCAATATAACATGCATTATTACGCATATAATGCAGTTATTATCGACAGAAGTATAATAAATATACTTATTACTTTTATTATTATCAATATAGCAGGCACTAATAGCCATATTTTACTATTATTATCGGTAGAACTATAATAATTATACTTATTACTTCCGATATTATCAATATAACATGCATTATTACGCATATAATGCAGTTATTATCGCTAGAACTGTAATAATTATACTTATTACTTATATTATTATCAATATAACATGCACTATTACCCATATAATGCAGTTATTATCGCTAGAACTGTAATAATTATACTTATTACTTTTATTATCATCAATATAACATGCATTATTACCCATATTATGCAGTTATTATCGATAGAACTGTAATAAATATACATATAACTTTTATTATTATCAATATAACATGCACTATTAGAAATATTTTACAATCATTATCGCTAGAACTATAATAATTATACTTATTACTCCCAATATTATCAATATAACATGCATTATTACCTATATAATGCAGTTATTATCGCTAGAACTGTAATAATTATACTTATTACTCCCGATATTGTCAATATAACATCCATTATTACCCATATAATGCAGTTATTATCGCTAGAACTGTAATAATTATACTTATTACTCCCGATATTATCAATATAACATGCATTATTACCCATATAATGCAGTTATTATCGACAGAAGTATAATAAATATACTTATTACTTTTATTATTATCAGTATAACATGTACTATTAGCCATATTATACTATTATTATCGCTAGAACTATAATAATTATACTTATTACTCCCGATATTATCAATATAACATGCATTATTACCCATATAATGCAGTTATTATCGCTAGAACTGTAATAATTATACTTATTACTTATATTATTATCAATATAACATGCATTATTACGCATATAATGCAGTTATTATCGCTAGAACTATAATAAATATACGTATTACTTTTATTATCATCAATATAACATGCATTATTACCCATATTATGCAGTTATTATCGATAGAACTGTAATAAATATACTTATTACTTTTATTATTATCAATATAACATGCACTGTTTGCCATATTTTACTATTATTATCGCCAGAACTATAATTATTATACTTATTACTCCCGATATTATCAATATAACATGCATTATTACCCATATAATGCAGTTATTATCGCTAGAACTATAATAATTATACTTATTACTCCCGATATTATCAATATAACATGCATTATTACCCATATAATGCAGTTATTATCGCTAGAACTGTAATAATTATACTTATTACTTATATTATTGGCAATATAACATGCATTATTACCCATATAATGCAGTTATTATCGACAGAAGTATAATAAATATACTTATTACTTTTATTATTATCAATATAGCAGGCACTAATAGCCATATTTTACTATTATTATCGCTAGAACTATAATAATTATACTTATTACTCCCGATATTATCAATATAACATGCATTATTACGCATATAATGCAGTTATTATCGCTAGAACTGTAATAATTATACTTATTACTTATATTATTATCAATATAACATGCATTATTACCCATATAATGCAGTTATTATCGACAGAAGTATAATAAATATACTTATTACTTTTATTATTATCAATATAACAGGCACTAATAGCCATATTTTACTATTATTATCGCTAGAACTGTAATAATTATACTTATTACTCCCGATATTATCAATATAACATGCATTATTACCCATATTATGCAGTTATTATCGATAGAACTATAATAAATATACGTATTACTTTCATTATCATCAATATAACATGCATTATTACCCATATTATGCAGTTATTATCGATAGAACTGTAATAAATACACTTATTACTTTTACTATTATCAATATATCATGCACTATTAGCCATATTTTACTATTATTATCGCTAGAACTATAATAATTATACTTATTACCCCCGATATTATCAATATAACATGCCTTATTACGCATATAATGCAGTTATTATCGCTAGAACTGTAATAAATATACTTACTACTTTCATTATCATCAATATAACATGCATTATTACCCATATTAAGAAGTTATTATCGATTGAACGATAATAAATATACTTATTACTTTAATTATTATCAATATAACATGCATTATTACCCATATAATGCAGTTATCGCTAGAACTGTAATAATTATACTCATTACTTATATTATTAGCAATATAACGTGCATTATTACCCGTATTATGCAGTTATTATCGCTAGAACTGTAATAATTATACTTATTACTTATATTACTATCAATATAACATGCATTATTACCCATATAATGGAGGTATTATCGCTAGAACTGTAATAATTATACTTATTACTTATACTATTATCAATATGACATGCACTATTACCCATATTATGCAGTTATTATCGCTAGAACTATAATAAATATACTTATTACTCCCAATATTATCAATATAACATGCATTATTACCCATATAATGCAGTTATTATCGCTAGAACTGTAATAATTATACTTATTACTTATATTATTATCAATATAACATGCATTATTACCCATATTATGCAGTTATTATCTCTAGAACCATAATAAATATACTTATTACTCCCAATATTATCAATATAACATGCATTATTACCCATATAATGCAGTTATTATCGCTAGAACTGTAATAATTATACTTATTACTTATATTGTTAGCAATATAACGTGCATTATTACCCATATAATGCAGTTATTATCGCTAGAACTGTAATAATTATACTTCTTACTTACATTATTATCAATATAACATGCATTATTACCCATATTATGCAGTTATTATCGCTAGAACTATAATAAATATACGTATTACCTTTATTATCATCAATATAACATGCATTATTACCCATATTATGCAGTTATTATCGATAGAACTGTAATAAATATACTTATTACTTTTATTATTATCAATATAACATGCACTATTTGCCATATTTTACTATTATTATCGCTAGAACCATAATAAATATACTTATTACTCCCAATATTATCAATATAACATGCATTTTTACCCATATAATGCAGTTATTATCGCTAGAACTGTAATAATTATACTTATTACTTATATTATTCTCAATATAACATGCATTATTACCCACATTATGCAGTTATTATCGATAGAACTGTAATAATTATACTTATTACTTATATTATTATCAATATAACATGCATTATTACCCATATTATGCAGTTATTATCTCAAGAACCATAATAAATATACTTATTACTCCCAATATTATCAATATAACATGCATTATTACCCATATAATGCAGTTATTGTCGCTAGAACTGTAATAATTATACTTATTACTTATATTGTTAGCAATATAACGTGCATTATTACCCATATAATGCAGTTATTATCGCTAGAACTGTAATAATTATACTTATTACTTATATTGTTATCAATATAACATGCATTATTTCCCACATTATGCAGTTATTATCGCTAGAACTATAATAAATATACGTATTACCTTTATTATCATCAATATAACATGCATTATTACCCATATTATGCAGTTATTATCGATAGAACTGTAATAAATATACTTATTACTTTTATTATTATCAATATAACATGCACTATTTGCCATATTTTACTATTATTATCGCTAGAACCATAATAAATATACTTATTACTCCCAATATTATCAATATAACATGCATTTTTACCCATATAATGCAGTTATTATCGCTAGAACTGTAATAATTATACTTATTACTTATATTATTATCAATATAACGTGCATTATTACCCATATAATGCAGTTATTATCGCTAGAACTGTAATAATTATACTTATTACTTATATTATTATCAATATAACATGCATTATTACCCATATTAGGCAGTTATTATCGCTAGAACTGTAATAATTATACTTATTACTTATATTGTTAGCAATATAACGTGCATTATTACCCATATAATGCAGTTATTATCGCTAGAACTCTAATAATTATACTTATTACTTAGATTATTATCAATATAACATGCATTATTACCCATATTATGCAGTTATTATCGATAGAACTGTAATAAATATATTTATTACTTATATCATTATCAATATAACATGCGTTATTACCCATATAATGGAGGTATTATCGCTAGAACTGTAATAATTATACTTATTAAATACTATTAGCAATATAACGTGCGTTATTACCCATATAATGCAGTTATTATCGCTAGAACTGTAATAATTATACTTATTACTTATATTATTATCAATATAACATGCATTATTACGCATATAATGCAGTTATTATCGCTAGAACTATAATAAATATACGTATTACTTTTATTATCATCAATATAACATGCATTATTACCCATATTATGCAGTTATTATCGATAGAACTGTAATAAATATACTTATTACTTTTATTATTATCAATATAACATGCACTGTTTGCCATATTTTACTATTATTATCGCTAGAACTATAATTATTATACTTATTACTCCCGATATTATCAATATAACATGCATTATTACCCATATAATGCAGTTATTATCGCTAGAACTGTAATAATTATACTTATTACTTATATTATTAGCAATATAACATGCATTATTACCCATATAATGCAGTTATTATCGACAGAAGTATAATAAATATACTTATTACTTTTATTATTATCAATATAGCAGGCACTAATAGCCATATTTTACTATTATTATCGCTAGAACTATAATAATTATACTTATTACTCCCGATATTATCAATATAACATGCATTATTACGCATATAATGCAGTTATTATCGACAGAAGTATAATAAATATACTTATTACTTTTATTATTATCAATATATCAGGCACTAATAGCCATATTTTACTATTATTATCGGTAGAACTATAATAATTATACTTATTACTCCCGATATTATCAATATAACATGCATTATTACCCATATAATGCAGTTATTATCGCTAGAACTGTAATAATTCTACTTATTACTTATATTATTATCAATATAACATGCATTATTACCCATATAATGCAGTTATTATCGACAGAAGTATAATAAATATACTTATTACTTTTATTATTATCAATATAACAGGCACTAATAGCCATATTTTACTATTATTATCGCTAGAACTGGAATAATTATACTTATTACTCCCGATATTATCAATATAACATGCATTATTACCCATATTATGCAGTTATTATCGACAGAAGTATAATAAATATACTTATTACTTTTATTGTTATCAATATAGCAGGCACTAATAGCCATATTTTACTATTATTATCGGTAGAACTATAATAATTATACTTATTACTTCCGATATTATCAATATAACATGCATTATTACGCATATAATGCAGTTATTATCGCTAGAACTGTAATAATTATACTTATTACTTATATTATTATCAATATAACATGCACTATTACCCATATAATGCAGTTATTATCGCTAGAACTGTAATAATTATACTTATTACTTATATTATTATCAATATAACATGCATTATTACCCATATAATGCAGTTATTATCGACAGAAGTATAATAAATATACTTATTACTTTTATTATTATCAATATAGCAGGCACTAATAGCCATATTTTACTATTATTATCGCTAGAACTATAATAATTATACTTATTACTCCCGATATTATCAATATAACATGCATTATTACGCATATAATGCAGTTATTATCGCTAGAACTGTAATAATTATACTTATTACTTATATTATTATCAATATAACATGCATTATTACCCATATAATGCAGTTATTATCGACAGAAGTATAATAAATATACTTATTACTTTTATTATTATCAATATAGCAGGCACTAATAGCCATATTTTACTATTATTATCGCTAGAACTATAATAATTATACTTATTACTCCCGATATTATCAATATAACATGCATTATTACGCATATAATGCAGTTATTATCGCTAGAACTGTAATAATTATACTTATTACTTATATTATTCTCAATATAACATGCATTGTTACCCATATTATGCAGTTATTATCGCTAGAACTATAATAAATAAACGTATTACTTTTATTATCATCAATATAACATGCATTATTACCCATATTATGCAGTTATTATCGATAGAACTGTAATAAATATACTTATTACTTTTATTATTATCAATATAACATGCACTATTTGCCATATTTTACTATTATTATCGCTAGAACTATAATAATTATACTTATTACTCCCGATATTATCAATATAACATGCATTATTACCCATATAATGCAGTTATTATCGCTAGAACTATAATAATTATACTTATTACTTATATTATTAGCAATATAACGTGCATTATTACCCATATAATGCAGTTATTATCGCTAGAACTGTAATAATTATACTTATTACTTATATTATTATCAATATAACATGCATTATTACCCATATAATGGAGGTATTATCGCAAGAACTGTAATAATTATACTTATTACTTATACTATTAGCAATATAACGTGCATTATTAACCATATAATGCAGTTATTATCGCCAGAACTGTAATAATTATACTTATTACTTATACTATTATCAATATAACATGCATTATTACCCATATTATGCAGTTATTATCTCTAGAACCATAATAAATATACTTATTACTCCCAATATTATCAATATAACATGCATTTTTACCCATATAATGCAGTTATTATCGCTAGAACTGTAATAATTATACTTATTACTTATATTGTTAGCAATATAACGTGCATTATTACCCATATAATGCAGTTATTATCGCTAGAACTGTAATAATTATACTTATTACTTATATTATTATCAATATTACATGCATTATTACCCATATTATGCAGTTATTATCGCTGGAGCTATAATAAATATACGTATTACTTTTATTATCATCAATATAACATGCATTATTACCCATATTATGCAGTTATTATCTCTAGAACCATAATAAATATACTTATTACTCCCAATATTATCAATATAACATGCATTTTTACCCATATAATGCAGTTATTATCGCTAGAACTGTAATAATTATACTCATTACTTATATTATTAGCAATATAACGTGCATTATTACCCATATTATGCAGTTATTATCGCTAGAACTGTAATAATTATACCTATTACTTATATCATTATCAATATAACATGCATTATTACCCATATAATGGAGGTATTATCGCTAGAACTGTAATAATTATACTTATTACTTATACTATTAGCAATATAACGTGCATTATTACCCATATAATGCAGTTATTATCGCTAGAACTGTAATAATTATACTTATTACTTATATTATTATCAATATAACATGCATTATTACCCATATTATGCAGTTATTATCTCCAGAACCATAATAAATATACTTATTACTCCCAATATTATCAATATAACATGCATTATTACCCATATAATGCAATTATTATCGCTAGAACTGTAATAATTATACTTATTACTTATATTGTTAACAATATAACGTGCATTATTACCCATATAATGCAGTTATTATCGCTAGAACTGTAATAATTATACTTATTACTTATACTATTAGCAATATAACGTGCATTATTACCCATATAATGCAGTTATTATCGCCAGAACTGTAATAATTATACCTATTACTTATATCATTATCAATATAACATGCATTATTACCCATATAATGGAGGTATTATCGTTAGAACTGTAATAATTATACTTATTACTTATACTATTAGCAATATAACGTGCATTATTACCCATATAATGCAGTTATTATCGCCAGAACTGTAATAATTATACTTATTACTTATATTATTCTCAATATAACATGCATTATTACCCATATTATGCAGTTATTATCGCTAGAACTATAATAAATATACGTATTACTTTCATTATCATCAATATAACATGCATTATTACCCGTATAATGCAGTTATTATCGCTAGAACTGTAATAATTATACTTATTACTCATATTGTTAGCAATATAACGTGCATTATTACCCATATAATGCAGTTATTATCGCTAGAACTGTAATAATTATACTTATTACTTATATTATTATCAATATAACATGCATTATTACCCATATTATGCAGTTATTATCGCTAGAGCAATAATAAATATACTTATTACTCCCAAAATTATCAATGTAACATGCATTATTACCCATATAATGCAGTTATTATGGCTAGAACTGTAATAATTATACTTATTACTTATATTATTAGCAATATAACGTGCATTATTACCCATATAATGCAGTTATTATCGCTAGAACTGTAATAATTGTACTCATTACTTATATTATTAGCAATATAACGTGCATTATTACCCATATTATGCAGTTATTATCGCCAGAACTGTAATAATTATACTTATTACTTATATTATTATCAATATAACATGCATTATTACCCATATTATGCAGTTATTATCGCTAGAACTATAATAAATATACGTATTACTTTTATTATCATCAATATAACATGCATTATTACCCATATTATGCAGTTATTATCGATAGAACTGTAATAAATATACTTATTACTTTTATTATTATCAATATAACATGCACTATTTGCCATATTTTACTATTATTATCGCTAGAACTATAATAATTATACTTATTACTCCCGATATTATCAATATAGCATGCATTATTACCGATATAATGCAGTTATTATCGCTAGGACTGTAATAATTATACTTATTACTTATATTGTTAGCAATATAACGTGCATTATTACCCATATAATGCAGTTATTATCGCTAGAACTGTAATAATTATACTTATTACTTATATTATTATCAATATAACATGCATTATTACGCATATTATGCAGTTATTATCGCCAGAACTGAAATAATTATACTTGTTACTAATATTATTCTCAATATAACATGCATTATTACCGATATTATGCAGTTATTATCGCAAGAACTATAATAAATATACGTATTACTTTCATTATCATCAATATAACATGCACTATTACCCATATTATGCAGTTATTATCGATAGAACTGTAATAAATATACTTATTACTTTTACTATTATCAATATATCATGCACTATTAGCCATATTTTACTATTATTATCGCTAGAACTGTAATAATTATACTTATTACTTATATTATTAGCAATATAACGTGCATTATTACCCATATAATGCAGTTATTATCGCTAGAACTCTAATAATTATACTTATTACTTATACTATTATCAATATAACATGCACTATTACCCATATTATGCAGTTATTATCGCTAGAACTATAATAAATGTACTTATTACTCCCAATATTATCAATATAACATGCATTATTACCCATATAATGCAGTTATTATCGCTAGAACTGTAATAATTATACTTATTACTTATATTATTATCAATATAACATGCATTATTACCCATATTATGCAGTTATTATCTCTAGAACCATAATAAATATACTTATTACTCCCAATATTATCAATATAACATGCATTATTACCCATATAATGCAATTATTATCGCTAGAACTGTAATAATTATACTTATTACTTATATTGTTAACAATATAACGTGCATTATTACCCATATAATGCAGTTATTATCGCTAGAACTGTAATAATTATACTTATTACTTATACTATTAGCAATATAACGTGCATTATTACCCATATAATGCAGTTATTATCGCCAGAACTGTAATAATTATACCTATTACTTATATCATTATCAATATAACATGCATTATTACCCATATAATGGAGGTATTATCGTTAGAACTGTAATAATTATACTTATTACTTATACTATTAGCAATATAACGTGCATTATTACCCATATAATGCAGTTATTATCGCCAGAACTGTAATAATTATACTTATTACTTATATTATTCTCAATATAACATGCATTATTACCCATATTATGCAGTTATTATCGCTAGAACTATAATAAATATACGTATTACTTTCATTATCATCAATATAACATGCATTATTACCCATATAATGCAGTTATTATCGCTAGAACTGTAATAATTATACTTATTACTCATATTGTTAGCAATATAACGTGCATTATTACCCATATAATGCAGTTATTATCGCTAGAACTGTAATAATTATACTTATTACTTATATTATTATCAATATAACATGCATTATTACCCATATTATGCAGTTATTATCGCTAGAGCAATAATAAATATACTTATTACTCCCAAAATTATCAATGTAACATGCATTATTACCCATATAATGCAGTTATTATGGCTAGAACTGTAATAATTATACTTATTACTTATATTATTAGCAATATAACGTGCATTATTACCCATATAATGCAGTTATTATCGCTAGAACTGTAATAATTGTACTCATTACTTATATTATTAGCAATATAACGTGCATTATTACCCATATAATGCAGTTATTATAGCTAGAACTGTAATAATTGTACTCATTACTTATATTATTAGCAATATAACGTGCATTATTACCCATATTATGCAGTTATTATCGCCAGAACTGTAATAATTATACTTATTACTTATATTATTATCAATATAACATGCATTATTACCCATATTATGCAGTTATTATCGCTAGAACTATAATAAATATACGTATTACTTTTATTATCATCAATATAACATGCATTATTACCCATATTATGCAGTTATTATCGATAGAACTGTAATAAATATACTTATTACTTTTATTATTATCAATATAACATGCACTATTTGCCATATTTTACTATTATTATCGCTAGAACTATAATAATTATACTTATTACTCCCGATATTATCAATATAGCATGCATTATTACCGATATAATGCAGTTATTATCGCTAGGACTGTAATAATTATACTTATTACTTATATTGTTAGCAATATAACGTGCATTATTACCCATATAATGCAGTTATTATCGCTAGAACTGTAATAATTATACTTATTACTTATATTATTATCAATATAACATGCATTATTACGCATATTATGCAGTTATTATCGCCAGAACTGAAATAATTATACTTGTTACTAATATTATTCTCAATATAACATGCATTATTACCGATATTATGCAGTTATTATCGCAAGAACTATAATAAATATACGTATTACTTTCATTATCATCAATATAACATGCACTATTACCCATATTATGCAGTTATTATCGATAGAACTGTAATAAATATACTTATTACTTTTACTATTATCAATATATCATGCACTATTAGCCATATTTTACTATTATTATCGCTAGAACTGTAATAATTATACTTATTACTTATATTATTAGCAATATAACGTGCATTATTACCCATATAATGCAGTTATTATCGCTAGAACTGTAATAATTGTACTCATTACTTATATTATTAGCAATATAACGTGCATTATTACCCATATAATGCAGTTATTATCGCTAGAACTGTAATAATTGTACTCATTACTTATATTATTAGCAATATAACGTGCATTATTACCCATATTATGCAGTTATTATCGCCAGAACTGTAATAATTATACTTATTACTTATATTATTATCAATATAACATGCATTATTACCCATATTATGCAGTTATTATCGCTAGAACTATAATAAATATACGTATTACTTTTATTATCATCAATATAACATGCATTATTACCCATATTATGCAGTTATTATCGATAGAACTGTAATAAATATACTTATTACTTTTATTATTATCAATATAACATGCACTATTTGCCATATTTTACTATTATTATCGCTAGAACTATAATAATTATACTTATTACTCCCGATATTATCAATATAGCATGCATTATTACCGATATAATGCAGTTATTATCGCTAGGACTGTAATAATTATACTTATTACTTATATTGTTAGCAATATAACGTGCATTATTACCCATATAATGCAGTTATTATCGCTAGAACTGTAATAATTATACTTATTACTTATATTATTATCAATATAACATGCATTATTACGCATATTATGCAGTTATTATCGCCAGAACTGAAATAATTATACTTGTTACTAATATTATTCTCAATATAACATGCATTATTACCGATATTATGCAGTTATTATCGCAAGAACTATAATAAATATACGTATTACTTTCATTATCATCAATATAACATGCACTATTACCCATATTATGCAGTTATTATCGATAGAACTGTAATAAATATACTTATTACTTTTACTATTATCAATATATCATGCACTATTAGCCATATTTTACTATTATTATCGCTAGAACTGTAATAATTATACTTATTACTTATATTATTAGCAATATAACGTGCATTATTACCCATATAATGCAGTTACTATCGCTAGAACTCTAATAATTATACTTATTACTTATACTATTATCAAAATAACATGCACTATTACCCATATTATGCAGTTATTATCGCTAGAACTATAATAAATATACTTATTACTCCCAATATTATCAATATAACATGCATTATTACCCATATAATGCAGTTATTATCGCTAGAACTGTAATAATTATACTTATTACTTATATTATTATCAATATAACATGCATTATTACCCATATTATGCAGTTATTATCTCTAGAACCATAATAAATATACTTATTACTCCCAATATTATCAATATAACATGCATTATTACCCATATTATGCAGTTATTATCTCTAGAACCATAATAAGTATACTTATTACTCCCAATATTATCAATATAACATGCATTATTACCCATATAATGCAGTTATTATCGCTAGAACTGTAATAATTATACTTATTACTTATATTGTTAGCAATATAACGTGCATTATTACCCATATAATGCAGTTATTATCGCTAGAACTGTAATAATTATACTTATTACTTATATTATTATCAATATAACATGCATTATTACCCATATTATGCAGTTATTATCGCTAGAACTATAATAAATAAACGTATTACTTTTATTATCATCAATATAACATGCATTATTACCCATATTATGCAGTTATTATCGATAGAACTGTAATAAATATACTTATTACTTTTATTATTATCAATATAACATGCACTATTTGCCATATTTTACTATTATTATCGCTAGTACTATAATAATTATACTTATTACTCCCAATATTATCAATATAACATGCATTATTACCCATATAATGGAGGTATTATCGCAAGAACTGTAATAATTATACTTATTACTTATACTATTAGCAATATAACGTGCATTATTAACCATATAATGCAGTTATTATCGCCAGAACTGTAATAATTATACTTATTACTTATATTATTCTCATTATAACATGCATTATTACCCATATTTGCAGTTATTATCGCTAGAACTATAATAAATATACGTATTACTTTCATTATCATCAATATAACATGCATTATTACCCATATAATTGAGGTATTATCGCTAGAACTGTAATAATTATACTTATTACTTATATTATTATCAATATAACATGCATTATTACCCATATTATGCAGTTATTATCTCTAGAACTGTAATTATTATACTTATTACTTATATTATTATCAATATAACATGCATTATTACCCATATTATGCAGTTATTATCGCTAGAACTATAATAAATATACGTATTACTTTCATTATCATCAACATAACATGCATTATTACCCATATTATGCTGTTATTATCGATAGAACTGTAATAAATATACTTATTACTTTTATTATTATCAATATAACATGCACTATTTGCCATATTTTACTATTATTATCGCTAGAACTGTAATAATTATACTTATTACTCCCGATATTATCAATATAACATGCATTATTACCCACATAATGCAGTTAGTATCGCTAGAACTGTAATAATTATACTTATTACTTATATTATTAGCAATATAACGTTCATTATTACCCATATAATGCAGTTATTATCGCTAGAACTGTAATAATTATACTTATTACTTATATTATTATCAATATAACATGCATTATTACCCATATTATGCAGTTATTATCGCTAGAACTATAATAAATATACGTATTACTTTTATTATCATCAATATAACATGCATTATTACCCATATTATGCAGTTATTATCGATAGAACTGTAATAAATATACTTATTACTTTTATTATTATCAATATAACATGCACTATTTGCCATATTTTACTATTATTATCGCCAGAACTATAATAATTATACTTATTACTCCCGATATTATCAATATAACATGCATTATTACCCATATTAAGAAGTTATTATCGATAGAACGATAATAAATATACTTATTACCCATATAATGCAGTTATTATCGCTAGAACTGTAATAATTATACTTATTACTTATATTGTTAGCAATATAACGTGCATTATTACCCATATAATGCAGTTATTATCGCTAGAACTGTAATAATTATACTTATTACTTATATTATTATCAATATAACATGCATTATTACCCATATTATGCAGTTATTATCGCTAGAACTATAATAAATAAACGTATTACTTTTATTATCATCAATATAACATGCATTATTACCCATATTATGCAGTTATTATCGATAGAACTGTAATAAATATACTTATTACTTTTATTATTATCAATATAACATGCACTATTTGCCATATTTTACTATTATTATCGCTAGAACTATAATAATTATACTTATTACTCCCGATATTATCAATATAACATGCATTATTACCCATATAATGCAGTTATTATCGCTAGAACTGTAATAATTATACTTATTACTTATATTATTAGCAATATAACGTGCATTATTACCCATATAATGCAGTTATTATCGCTAGAACTGTAATAATTATACTTATTACTTATATTATTATCAATATAACATGCATTATTACCCATATAATGGAGGTATTATCGCAAGAACTGTAATAATTATACTTATTACTTATACTATTAGCAATATAACGTGCATTATTAACCATATAATGCAGTTATTATCGCCAGAACTGTAATAATTACTTATTACTTATATTATTCTCATTATAACATGCATTATTACCCATATTATGCAGTTATTATCGCTAGAACTATAATAAATATACGTATTACTTTCATTATCATCAATATAACATGCATTATTACCCATATAATTGAGGTATTAACGCTAGAACTGTAATAATTATACTTATTACTTATATTATTATCAATATAACATGCATTATTACCCATATTATGCAGTTATTATCTCTAGAACTGTAATAATTATACTTATTACTTATATTATTATCAATATAACATGCATTATTACCCATATTATGCAGTTATTATCGCTAGAACTATAATAAATATACGTATTACTTTCATTATCATCAACATAACATGCATTATTACCCATATAATTGAGGTATTATCGCTAGAACTGTAATAATTATACTTATTACTTATATTATTATCAATATAACATGCATTATTACCCATATTCTGCAGTTATTATCTCTAGAACTGTAATAATTATACTTATTACTTATATTATTATCAATATAACATGCATTATTACCCATATTTCGCAGTTATTATCGCTAGAACTATAATAAATATACGTATTACTTTCATTATCATCAACATAACATGCATTATTACCCATATTATGCTGTTATTATCGATAGAACTGTAATAAATATACTTATTACTTTTATTATTATCAATATAACATGCACTATTTGCCATATTTTGCTATTATTATCGCTAGAACTATAATAATTATACTTATTACTCCCGATATTATCAATATAACATGCATTATTACCCACATAATGCAGTTAGTATCGCTAGAATTGTAATAATTATACTTATTACTTATATTATTAGCAATATAACGTGCATTATTACCCATATAATGCAGTTATTATCGCTAGAACTGTAATAATTATACTTATTACTTATATTATTATCAATATAACATGCATTATTACCCATATTATGCAGTTATTATCGCTAGAACTATAATAAATATACGTATTACTTTTATTATCATCAATATAACATGCATTATTACCCATATTATGCAGTTATTATCGATAGAACTGTAATAAATATACTTATTACTTTTATTATTATCAATATAACATGCACTATTTGCCATATTTTACTATTATTATCGCCAGAACTATAATAATTATACTTATTACTCCCGATATTATCAATATAGCATGCATTATTACCGATATAATGCAGTTATTATCGCTAGGACTGTAATAATTATACTTATTGCTTATATTGCTAGCAATATAACGTGCATTATTCCCCGTATAATGCAGTTATTATCGCTAGAACTGTAATAATTATACTTATTACTTATATTATTATCAATATAACATGCATTATTACCCATATTATGCAGTTATTATCGCCAGAACTGTAATAATTATACTTGTTACTTATATTATTCTCAATATAACATGCATTATTACCCATATTATGCAGTTATTATCGCAAGAACTATAATAAATATACGTATTACTTTCATTATCATCAATATAACATGCATTATTACCCATATAATGGAGGTATTATCGCTAGAACTGTAATAATTATACTTATTACTTATATTATTATCAATATAACATGCATTATTACCCATATTATGCAGTTATTATCTCCAGAACCCTAATAAATATACTTATTACTTCCAATATTATCAATATAACATGCATTATTACCCATATAATGCTGTTATTATCGCTAGAACTGTAATAATTATACTTATTACTTATATTGTTAGCAATATAACGTGCATTATTACCCATATAATGCAGTTATTATCGCTAGAACTGTAATAATTATACTTATTACTTATATTATTATCAATATAACATGCATTATTACCCATATTATGCAGTTATTATCGCCAGAACTGTAATAATTATACTTGTTACTTATATTATTCTCAATATAACATGCATTACTACCCATATTATGCAGTTATTATCGCAAGAACTATAATAAATATACGTATTACTTTCATTATCATCAATATAACATGCATTATTACCCATATAATGGAGGTATTATCGCTAGAACTGTAATAATTATACTTATTACTTATATTATTATCAATATAACATGCATTGTTACCCATATTATGCAGTTATTATCTCCAGAACCATAATAAATATACTTATTACTCCCAATATTATCAATATAACATGCATTATTACCCATATAATGCAGTTATTATCGCTAGAACTGTAATAATTATACTTATTACTTATATTGTTAGCAATATAACGTGCATTATTACCCATATAATGCAGTTATTATCGCTAGAACTGTAATAATTATACTTATTACTAATATTATTATCAATATAACATGCATTATTACCCATATTATGCAGTTATTATTGCTAGAACTATAATAAATATACGTATTACTTTTATTATCATCAATATAACATGCACTATTACCCATATTATGCAGTTATTATCGATAGAACTGTAATAAATATACTTATTACTTTTACTATTATCAATATATCATGCACTATTAGCCATATTTTACTATTATTATCGCTAGAACTGTAATAATTATACTTATTACTTATATTGTTAGCAATATAACGTGCATTATTACCCATATAATGCAGTTATTATCGCTAGAACTGTAATAATTATACTTATTACTTATACTATTATCAATATAACATGCACTATTACCCATATTATGCAGTTATTATCGCTAGAACTATAATAAATATACTTATTACTCCCAATATTATCAATATAACATGCATTATTACCCATATAATGCAGTTATTATCGCTAGAACTGTAATAATTATACTTATTACTTATATTATTATCAATATAACATGCATTATTACCCATATTATGCAGTTATTATCTCTAGAACCATAATAAATATACTTATTACTCCCAATATTATCAATATAACATGCATTATTACCCATATAATGCAGTTATTATCGCTAGAACTGTAATAATTATACTTATTACTTATATTATTATCAATATAACATGCATTATTACCCATATAATGGAGGTATTATCGCAAGAACTGTAATAATTATACTTATTACTTATACTATTAGCAATATAACGTGCATTATTAACCATATAATGCAGTTATTATCGCCAGAACTGTAATAATTACTTATTACTTATATTATTCTCATTATAACATGCATTATTACCCATATTATGCAGTTATTATCGCTAGAACTATAATAAATATACGTATTACTTTCATTATCATCAATATAACATGCATTATTACCCATATAATTGAGGTATTAACGCTAGAACTGTAATAATTATACTTATTACTTATATTATTATCAATATAACATGCATTATTACCCATATTATGCAGTTATTATCTCTAGAACTGTAATAATTATACTTATTACTTATATTATTATCAATATAACATGCATTATTACCCATATTATGCAGTTATTATCGCTAGAACTATAATAAATATACGTATTACTTTCATTATCATCAACATAACATGCATTATTACCCATATAATTGAGGTATTATCGCTAGAACTGTAATAATTATACTTATTACTTATATTATTATCAATATAACATGCATTATTACCCATATTCTGCAGTTATTATCTCTAGAACTGTAATAATTATACTTATTACTTATATTATTATCAATATAACATGCATTATTACCCATATTTCGCAGTTATTATGGCTAGAACTATAATAAATATACGTATTACTTTCATTATCATCAACATAACATGCATTATTACCCATATTATGCTGTTATTATCGATAGAACTGTAATAAATATACTTATTACTTTTATTATTATCAATATAACATGCACTATTTGCCATATTTTGCTATTATTATCGCTAGAACTATAATAATTATACTTATTACTCCCGATATTATCAATATAACATGCATTATTACCCACATAATGCAGTTAGTATCGCTAGAATTGTAATAATTATACTTATTACTTATATTATTAGCAATATAACGTGCATTATTACCCATATAATGCAGTTATTATCGCTAGAACTGTAATAATTATACTTATTACTTATATTATTATCAATATAACATGCATTATTACCCATATTATGCAGTTATTATCGCTAGAACTATAATAAATATACGTATTACTTTTATTATCATCAATATAACATGCATTATTACCCATATTATGCAGTTATTATCGATAGAACTGTAATAAATATACTTATTACTTTTATTATTATCAATATAACATGCACTATTTGCCATATTTTACTATTATTATCGCCAGAACTATAATAATTATACTTATTACTCCCGATATTATCAATATAGCATGCATTATTACCGATATAATGCAGTTATTATCGCTAGGACTGTAATAATTATACTTATTGCTTATATTGCTAGCAATATAACGTGCATTATTCCCCGTATAATGCAGTTATTATCGCTAGAACTGTAATAATTATACTTATTACTTATATTATTATCAATATAACATGCATTATTACCCATATTATGCAGTTATTATCGCCAGAACTGTAATAATTATACTTGTTACTTATATTATTCTCAATATAACATGCATTATTACCCATATTATGCAGTTATTATCGCAAGAACTATAATAAATATACGTATTACTTTCATTATCATCAATATAACATGCATTATTACCCATATAATGGAGGTATTATCGCTAGAACTGTAATAATTATACTTATTACTTATATTATTATCAATATAACATGCATTATTACCCATATTATGCAGTTATTATCTCCAGAACCCTAATAAATATACTTATTACTTCCAATATTATCAATATAACATGCATTATTACCCATATAATGCTGTTATTATCGCTAGAACTGTAATAATTATACTTATTACTTATATTGTTAGCAATATAACGTGCATTATTACCCATATAATGCAGTTATTATCGCTAGAACTGTAATAATTATACTTATTACTTATATTATTATCAATATAACATGCATTATTACCCATATTATGCAGTTATTATCGCCAGAACTGTAATAATTATACTTGTTACTTATATTATTCTCAATATAACATGCATTACTACCCATATTATGCAGTTATTATCGCAAGAACTATAATAAATATACGTATTACTTTCATTATCATCAATATAACATGCATTATTACCCATATAATGGAGGTATTATCGCTAGAACTGTAATAATTATACTTATTACTTATATTATTATCAATATAACATGCATTGTTACCCATATTATGCAGTTATTATCTCCAGAACCATAATAAATATACTTATTACTCCCAATATTATCAATATAACATGCATTATTACCCATATAATGCAGTTATTATCGCTAGAACTGTAATAATTATACTTATTACTTATATTGTTAGCAATATAACGTGCATTATTACCCATATAATGCAGTTATTATCGCTAGAACTGTAATAATTATACTTATTACTAATATTATTATCAATATAACATGCATTATTACCCATATTATGCAGTTATTATTGCTAGAACTATAATAAATATACGTATTACTTTTATTATCATCAATATAACATGCACTATTACCCATATTATGCAGTTATTATCGATAGAACTGTAATAAATATACTTATTACTTTTACTATTATCAATATATCATGCACTATTAGCCATATTTTACTATTATTATCGCTAGAACTGTAATAATTATACTTATTACTTATATTGTTAGCAATATAACGTGCATTATTACCCATATAATGCAGTTATTATCGCTAGAACTGTAATAATTATACTTATTACTTATACTATTATCAATATAACATGCACTATTACCCATATTATGCAGTTATTATCGCTAGAACTATAATAAATATACTTATTACTCCCAATATTATCAATATAACATGCATTATTACCCATATAATGCAGTTATTATCGCTAGAACTGTAATAATTATACTTATTACTTATATTATTATCAATATAACATGCATTATTACCCATATTATGCAGTTATTATCTCTAGAACCATAATAAATATACTTATTACTCCCAATATTATCAATATAACATGCATTATTACCCATATAATGCTGTTATTATCGCTAGAACTGTAATAATTATACTTATTACTTATATTGTTAGCAGTATAACGTGCATTATTACCCATATAATGCAGTTATTATCGCTAGAACTGTAATAATTATACTTATTACTTATATTGTTATCAATATAACATGCATTATTACCCATATTATGCAGTTATTATCGCTAGAACTATAATAAATATACGTATTACCTTTATTATCATCAATATAACATGCATTATTACCCATATTATGCAGTTATTATCGATAGAACTGTAATAAATATACTTATTACTTTTATTATTATCAATATAACATGCACTATTTGCCATATTTTACTATTATTATCGCTAGAACCATAATAAATATACTTATTACTCCCAATATTATCAATATAACATGCATTTTTACCCATATAATGCAGTTATTATCGCTAGAACTGTAATAATTATACTTATTACTTATATTATTCTCAATATAACATGCATTATTACCCATATTATGCAGTTATTATTGATAGAACTGTAATAATTATACTTATTACTTATATTATTATCAATATAACATGCATTATTACCCATATTATGCAGTTATTATCTCTAGAACCATAATAAATATACTTATTACTCCCAATTTTATCAATATAACATGCATTATTACCCATATAATGCAGTTATTATCGCTAGAACTGTAATAATTATACTTATTACTTATATTGTTAGCAATATAACGTGCATTATTACCCATATAATGCAGTTATTATCGCTAGAACTGTAATAATTATACTTATTACTTATATTATTATCAATATAACATGCATTACTACCCATATTATGCAGTTATTATCTCTAGAACCATAATAAGTATACTTATTACTCCCAATATTATCAATATAACATGCATTATTACCCATATAATGCAGGTATTATCGCTAGAACTGTAATAATTATACTTATTACTTATATTGTTAGCAATATAACGTGCATTATTACCCATATAATGCAGTTATTATCGCTAGAACTGTAATAATTATACTTATTACTAATATTATTATCAATATAACATGCATTATTACCCATATTATGCAGTTATTATTGCTAGAACTATAATAAATATACGTATTACTTTTATTATCATCAATATAACATGCACTATTACCCATATTATGCAGTTATTATCGATAGAACTGTAATAAATATACTTATTACTTTTACTATTATCAATATATCATGCACTATTAGCCATATTTTACTATTATTATCGCTAGAACTGTAATAATTATACCTATTACTTATATTTTTAGCAATATAACGTGCATTATTACCCATATAATGCAGTTATTATCGCTAGAACTGTAATAATTATACTTATTACTTATACTATTATCAATATAACATGCACTATTACCCATATTATGCAGTTATTATCGCTAGAACTATAATAAATATACTTATTACTCCCAATATTATCAATATAACATGCATTATTACCCATATAATGCAGTTATTATCGCTAGAACTGTAATAATTATACTTATTACTTATATTGTTAGCAATATAACGTGCATTATTACCCATATAATGCAGTTATTATCGCTAGAACTGTAATAATTATACTTATTACTTATATTATTATCAATATAACATGCATTATTACCCATATTATGCAGTTATTATCGCTAGAACTATAATAAATATACTTATTACTTTTATTATTATCAATATAACATGCACTATTTGCCATATTTTACTATTATTATCGCTAGAACCATAATAAATATACTTATTACTCCCAATATTATCAATATAACATGCATTATTACCCATATAATGCAGTTATTATCGCTAGAACTGTAATAATTATACTTATTACTTATATTATTATCAATATAACATGCATTATTACCCATATTATGCAATTATTATCTCTAGAACCATAATAAGTATACTTATTACTCCCAATATTATCAATATAACATGCATTATTACCCATATAATGCAGTTATTATCGCTAGAACTGTAATAATTATACTTATTACTTATATTGTTAGCAATATAACGTGCATTATTACCCATATAATGCAGTTATTATCGCTAGAACTGTAATAATTATACTTATTACTTATATTATTATCAATATAACATGCATTATTACCCATATTATGCAGTTATTATCGCTAGAACTATAATAAATAAACGTATTACTTTTATTATCATCAATATAACATGCATTATTACCCATATTATGCAGTTATTATCGATAGAACTGTAATAAATATACTTATTACTTTTATTATTATCAATATAACATGCACTATTTGCCATATTTTACTATTATTATCGCTAGAACTATAATAATTATACTTATTACTCCCGATATTATCAATATAACATGCATTATTACCCATATAATGCAGTTATTATCGCTAGAACTATAATAATTATACTTATTACTTATATTATTAGCAATATAACGTGCATTATTACCCATATAATGCAGTTATTATCGCTAGAACTGTAATAAATATACTTATTACTTATATTATTATCAATATAACATGCATTATTACCCATATAATGGAGGTATTATCGCAAGAGCTGTAATAATTATACTTATTACTTATACTATTAGCAATATAACGTGCATTATTAACCATATAATGCAGTTATTATCGCCAGAACTGTAATAATTATACATATTACTTATATTATTATCAATATAACATGCATTATTACCCATATTATGCAGTTATTATCTCTAGAACCATAATAAATATACTTATTACTCCCAATATTATCAATATAACATGCATTTTTACCCATATAATGCAGTTATTATCGCTAGAACTGTAATAATTATACTTATTACTTATATTGTTAGCAATATAACGTGCATTATTACCCATATAATGCAGTTATTATCGCTAGAACTGTAATAATTATACTTATTACTTATATTATTATCAATATAACATGCATTATTACCCATATTATGCAGTTATTATCGCTGGAGCTACAATAAATATACGTGTTACTTTTATTATCATCAATATAACATGCATTATTACCCATATTATGCAGTTATTATGGATAGAACTGTAATAAATATACTTATTACTTTTATTATTATGAATATAACATGCACTATTTGCCATATTTTACTATTATTATCGCTAGAACTATAATAATTATACTTATTACTCCCGATATTATCAATATAACATGCATTATTACCCATATAATGCAGTTATTATCGCTAGAACTGTAATAATTATACTTGTTACTTATATTATTAGCAATATAACATGCATTATTACCCATATAATGCAGTTATTATCGCTAGAACTGTAATAATTATACTTGTTACTTATATTATTATCAATATAACATGCATTATTACCCATATAATGCAGTTATTATCGCTAGAACTGTAATAATTGTACTCATTACTTATATTATTAGCAATATAACGTGCATTATTACCCATATTATGCAGTTATTATCGCTAGAACTGTAATAATTATACCTATTACTTATATTATTATCAATATAACATGCATTATTACCCATATTATGCAGTTATTATCGCTGGAGCTACAATAAATATACGTGTTACTTTTATTATCATCAATATAACATGCATTATTACCCATATTATGCAGTTATTATGGATAGAACTGTAATAAATATACTTATTACTTTTATTATTATGAATATAACATGCACTATTTGCCATATTTTACTATTATTATCGCTAGAACTATAATAATTATACTTATTACTCCCGATATTATCAATATAACATGCATTATTACCCATATAATGCAGTTATTATCGCTAGAACTGTAATAATTATACTTGTTACTTATATTATTAGCAATATAACATGCATTATTACCCATATAATGCAGTTATTATCGCTAGAACTGTAATAATTATACTTATTACTTATACTATTAGCAATATAACGTGCATTATTTCCCATATAATGCAGTTATTATCGCCAGAACTGTAATAATTATACTTATTACTTATATTATTCTCAATATAACATGCATTATTACCCATATTATGCAGTTATTATCGCTAGAACTATAATAAATATACGTATTACTTTCATTATCATCAATATAACATGCATTATTACCCATATAATGCAGTTATTATCGCTAGAACTGTAATAATTATACTTATTACTTATATTGTTAGCAATATAACGTGCATTATTACCCATATAATGCAGTTATTACCGCTAGAACTGTAATAATTATACTTATTACTTATATTATTATCAATATAACATGCATTATTACCCATATTATGCAGTTATTATCGCTAGAGCTATAATAAATATACTTATTACTCCCAAAATTATCAATGTAACATGCATTATTACCCATATAATGCAGTTATTATGGCTAGAACTGTAATAATTATACTTATTACTTATATTATTAGCAATATAACGTGCATTATTACCCATATAATGCAGTTATTATCGCTAGAACTGTAATAACTGTACTCATTACTTATATTATTAGCAATATAACGTGCATTATTACCCATATTATGCAGTTATTATCGCCAGAACTATAATAATTATACTTATTACTTATATTATTATCAATATAACATGCATTATTACCCATATTATGCAGTTATTATCGCTAGAACTATAATAAATATACGTATTACTTTTATTATCATCAATATAACATGCATTACTACCCATATTATGCAGTTATTATCGATAGAACTGTAATAAATATACTTATTACTTTTATTATTATCAATATAACATGCACTATTTGCCACATTTTACTATTATTATCGCTAGAACTATAATAATTATACTTATTACTCCCGATATTATCAATATAGCATGCATTATTACCGATATAATGCAGTTATTATCGCTAGGACTGTAATAATTATACTTATTTCTTATATTGTTAGCAATATAACGTGCATTATTACCCATATAATGCAGTTATTATCGCTAGAACTGTAATAATTATACATATTACTTATATTATTATCAATATAGCATGCATTATTACGCATATTATGCAGTCATTATAGCCAGAACTGTAATAATTATACTTGTTACTAACATTATTCTCAATATAACACGCATTATTACCGATATTATGCAGTTATTATCTCCAGAACCATAATAAATATACTTATTACTCCCAATATTATCAATATAACATGCATTATTACCCATATAATGCAATTATTATCGCTAGAACTGTAATAATTATACTTATTACTTATATTGTTAACAATATAACGTGCATTATTACCCATATAATGCAGTTATTATCGCTAGAACTGTAATAATTATACTTATTACTTATACTATTAGCAATATAACGTGCATTATTACCCATATAATGCAGTTATTATCGCCAGAACTGTCATAATTATACCTATTTCTTATATCATTATCAATATAACATGCATTATTACCCATATAATGGAGGTATTATCGTTAGAACTGTAATAATTATACTTATTACTTATACTATTAGCAATATAACGTGCATTATTACCCATATAATGCAGTTATTATCGCCAGAACTGTAATAATTATACTTATTACTTATATTATTCTCAATATAACATGCATTATTACCCATATTATGCAGTTATTATCGCTAGAACTATAATAAATATACGTATTACTTTCATTATCATCAATATAACATGCATTATTACCCATATAATGCAGTTATTATCGCTAGAACTGTAATAATTATACTTATTACTCATATTGTTAGCAATATAACGTGCATTATTACCCATATAATGCAGTTATTATCGCTAGAACTGTAATAATTATACTTATTACTTATATTATTATCAATATAACATGCATTATTACCCATATTATGCAGTTATTATCGCTAGAGCAATAATAAATATACTTATTACTCCCAAAATTATCAATGTAACATGCATTATTCCCCATATAATGCAGTTATTATGGCTAGAACTGTAATAATTATACTTATTACTTATATTATTAGCAATATAACGTGCATTATTACCCATATAATGCAGTTATTATCGCTAGAACTGTAATAATTGTACTCATTACTTATATTATTAGCAATATAACGTGCATTATTACCCATATTATGCAGTTATTATCGCCAGAACTGTAATAATTATACTTATTACTTATATTATTATCAATATAACATGCATTATTACCCATATTATGCAGTTATTATCGCTAGAACTATAATAAATATACGTATTACTTTTATTATCATCAATATAACATGCATTATTACCCATATTATGCAGTTATTATCGATAGAACTGTAATAAATATACTTATTACTTTTATTATTATCAATATAACATGCACTATTTGCCATATTTTACTATTATTATCGCTAGAACTATAATAATTATACTTATTACTCCCGATATTATCAATATAGCATGCATTATTACCGATATAATGCAGTTATTATCGCTAGGACTGTAATAATTATACTTATTACTTATATTGTTAGCAATATAACGTGCATTATTACCCATATAATGCAGTTATTATCGCTAGAACTGTAATAATTATACTTATTACTTATATTATTATCAATATAACATGCATTATTACGCATATTATGCAGTTATTATCGCCAGAACTGAAATAATTTTACTTGTTACTAATATTATTCTCAATATAACATGCATTATTACCGATATTATGCAGTTATTATCGCAAGAACTATAATAAATATACGTATTACTTTCATTATCATCAATATAACATGCACTATTACCCATATTATGCAGTTATTATCGATAGAACTGTAATAAATACACTTATTACTTTTACTATTATCAATATATCATGCACTATTAGCCATATTTTACTATTATTATCGCTAGAACTGTAATAATTATACTTATTACTTATATTATTAGCAATATAACGTGCATTATTACCCATATAATGCAGTTATTATCGCTAGAACTCTAATAATTATACTTATTACTTATACTATTATCAATATAACATGCACTATTACCCATATTATGCAGTTATTATCGCTAGAACTATAATAAATATACTTATTACTCCCAATATTATCAATATAACATGCATTATTACCCATATAATGCAGTTATTATCGCTAGAACTGTAATAATTATACTTATTACTTATATTATTATCAATATAACATGCATTATTACCCATATTATGCAGTTATTATCTCTAGAACCATAATAAATATACTTATTACTCCCAATATTATCAATATAACATGCATTATTACCCATATTATGCAGTTATTATCTCTAGAACCATAATAAGTATACTTATTACTCCCAATATTATCAATATAACATGCATTATTACCCATATAATGCAGTTATTATCGCTAGAACTGTAATAATTATACTTATTACTTATATTGTTAGCAATATAACGTGCATTATTACCCATATAATGCAGTTATTATCGCTAGAACTGTAATAATTATACTTATTACTTATATTATTATCAATATAACATGCATTATTACCCATATTATGCAGTTATTATCGCTAGAACTATAATAAATAAACGTATTACTTTTATTATCATCAATATAACATGCATTATTACCCATATTATGCAGTTATTATCGATAGAACTGTAATAAATATACTTATTACTTTTATTATTATCAATATAACATGCACTATTTGCCATATTTTACTATTATTATCGCTAGAACTATAATAATTATACTTATTACTCCCAATATTATCAATATAACATGCATTATTACCCATATAATGGAGGTATTATCGCAAGAACTGTAATAATTATACTTATTACTTATACTATTAGCAATATAACGTGCATTATTAACCATATAATGCAGTTATTATCGCCAGAACTGTAATAATTATACTTATTACTTATATTATTCTCATTATAACATGCATTATTACCCATATTTGCAGTTATTATCGCTAGAACTATAATAAATATACGTATTACTTTCATTATCATCAATATAACATGCATTATTACCCATATAATTGAGGTATTATCGCTAGAACTGTAATAATTATACTTATTACTTATATTATTATCAATATAACATGCATTATTACCCATATTATGCAGTTATTATCTCTAGAACTGTAATTATTATACTTATTACTTATATTATTATCAATATAACATGCATTATTACCCATATTATGCAGTTATTATCGCTAGAACTATAATAAATATACGTATTACTTTCATTATCATCAACATAACATGCATTATTACCCATATTATGCTGTTATTATCGATAGAACTGTAATAAATATACTTATTACTTTTATTATTATCAATATAACATGCACTATTTGCCATATTTTACTATTATTATCGCTAGAACTGTAATAATTATACTTATTACTCCCGATATTATCAATATAACATGCATTATTACCCACATAATGCAGTTAGTATCGCTAGAACTGTAATAATTATACTTATTACTTATATTATTAGCAATATAACGTTCATTATTACCCATATAATGCAGTTATTATCGCTAGAACTGTAATAATTATACTTATTACTTATATTATTATCAATATAACATGCATTATTACCCATATTATGCAGTTATTATCGCTAGAACTATAATAAATATACGTATTACTTTTATTATCATCAATATAACATGCATTATTACCCATATTATGCAGTTATTATCGATAGAACTGTAATAAATATACTTATTACTTTTATTATTATCAATATAACATGCACTATTTGCCATATTTTACTATTATTATCGCCAGAACTATAATAATTATACTTATTACTCCCGATATTATCAATATAACATGCATTATTACCCATATTAAGAAGTTATTATCGATAGAACGATAATAAATATACCTATTACCCATATAATGCAGTTATTATCGCTAGAACTGTAATAATTATACTTATTACTTATATTGTTAGCAATATAACGTGCATTATTACCCATATAATGCAGTTATTATCGCTAGAACTGTAATAATTATACTTATTACTTATATTATTATCAATATAACATGCATTATTACCCATATTATGCAGTTATTATCGCTAGAACTATAATAAATAAACGTATTACTTTTATTATCATCAATATAACATGCATTATTACCCATATTATGCAGTTATTATCGATAGAACTGTAATAAATATACTTATTACTTTTATTATTATCAATATAACATGCACTATTTGCCATATTTTACTATTATTATCGCTAGAACTATAATAATTATACTTATTACTCCCGATATTATCAATATAACATGCATTATTACCCATATAATGCAGTTATTATCGCTAGAACTGTAATAATTATACTTATTACTTATATTATTAGCAATATAACGTGCATTATTACCCATATAATGGAGGTATTATCGCAAGAACTGTAATAATTATACTTATTACTTATACTATTAGCAATATAACGTGCATTATTAACCATATAATGCAGTTATTATCGCCAGAACTGTAATAATTACTTATTACTTATATTATTCTCATTATAACATGCATTATTACCCATATTATGCAGTTATTATCGCTAGAACTATAATAAATATACGTATTACTTTCATTATCATCAATATAACATGCATTATTACCCATATAATTGAGGTATTAACGCTAGAACTGTAATAATTATACTTATTACTTATATTATTATCAATATAACATGCATTATTACCCATATTATGCAGTTATTATCTCTAGAACTGTAATAATTATACTTATTACTTATATTATTATCAATATAACATGCATTATTACCCATATTATGCAGTTATTATCGCTAGAACTATAATAAATATACGTATTACTTTCATTATCATCAACATAACATGCATTATTACCCATATAATTGAGGTATTATCGCTAGAACTGTAATAATTATACTTATTACTTATATTATTATCAATATAACATGCATTATTACCCATATTCTGCAGTTATTATCTCTAGAACTGTAATAATTATACTTATTACTTATATTATTATCAATATAACATGCATTATTACCCATATTTCGCAGTTATTATCGCTAGAACTATAATAAATATACGTATTACTTTCATTATCATCAACATAACATGCATTATTACCCATATTATGCTGTTATTATCGATAGAACTGTAATAAATATACTTATTACTTTTATTATTATCAATATAACATGCACTATTTGCCATATTTTGCTATTATTATCGCTAGAACTATAATAATTATACTTATTACTCCCGATATTATCAATATAACATGCATTATTACCCACATAATGCAGTTAGTATCGCTAGAATTGTAATAATTATACTTATTACTTATATTATTAGCAATATAACGTGCATTATTACCCATATAATGCAGTTATTATCGCTAGAACTGTAATAATTATACTTATTACTTATATTATTATCAATATAACATGCATTATTACCCATATTATGCAGTTATTATCGCTAGAACTATAATAAATATACGTATTACTTTTATTATCATCAATATAACATGCATTATTACCCATATTATGCAGTTATTATCGATAGAACTGTAATAAATATACTTATTACTTTTATTATTATCAATATAACATGCACTATTTGCCATATTTTACTATTATTATCGCCAGAACTATAATAATTATACTTATTACTCCCGATATTATCAATATAGCATGCATTATTACCGATATAATGCAGTTATTATCGCTAGGACTGTAATAATTATACTTATTGCTTATATTGCTAGCAATATAACGTGCATTATTCCCCGTATAATGCAGTTATTATCGCTAGAACTGTAATAATTATACTTATTACTTATATTATTATCAATATAACATGCATTATTACCCATATTATGCAGTTATTATCGCCAGAACTGTAATAATTATACTTGTTACTTATATTATTCTCAATATAACATGCATTATTACCCATATTATGCAGTTATTATCGCAAGAACTATAATAAATATACGTATTACTTTCATTATCATCAATATAACATGCATTATTACCCATATAATGGAGGTATTATCGCTAGAACTGTAATAATTATACTTATTACTTATATTATTATCAATATAACATGCATTATTACCCATATTATGCAGTTATTATCTCCAGAACCCTAATAAATATACTTATTACTTCCAATATTATCAATATAACATGCATTATTACCCATATAATGCTGTTATTATCGCTAGAACTGTAATAATTATACTTATTACTTATATTGTTAGCAATATAACGTGCATTATTACCCATATAATGCAGTTATTATCGCTAGAACTGTAATAATTATACTTATTACTTATATTATTATCAATATAACATGCATTATTACCCATATTATGCAGTTATTATCGCCAGAACTGTAATAATTATACTTGTTACTTATATTATTCTCAATATAACATGCATTACTACCCATATTATGCAGTTATTATCGCAAGAACTATAATAAATATACGTATTACTTTCATTATCATCAATATAACATGCATTATTACCCATATAATGGAGGTATTATCGCTAGAACTGTAATAATTATACTTATTACTTATATTATTATCAATATAACATGCATTGTTACCCATATTATGCAGTTATTATCTCCAGAACCATAATAAATATACTTATTACTCCCAATATTATCAATATAACATGCATTATTACCCATATAATGCAGTTATTATCGCTAGAACTGTAATAATTATACTTATTACTTATATTGTTAGCAATATAACGTGCATTATTACCCATATAATGCAGTTATTATCGCTAGAACTGTAATAATTATACTTATTACTAATATTATTATCAATATAACATGCATTATTACCCATATTATGCAGTTATTATTGCTAGAACTATAATAAATATACGTATTACTTTTATTATCATCAATATAACATGCACTATTACCCATATTATGCAGTTATTATCGATAGAACTGTAATAAATATACTTATTACTTTTACTATTATCAATATATCATGCACTATTAGCCATATTTTACTATTATTATCGCTAGAACTGTAATAATTATACTTATTACTTATATTATTAGCAATATAACGTGCATTATTACCCATATAATGCAGTTATTATCGCTAGAACTGTAATAATTATACTTATTACTTATACTATTATCAATATAACATGCACTATTACCCATATTATGCAGTTATTATCGCTAGAACTATAATAAATATACTTATTACTCCCAATATTATCAATATAACATGCATTATTACCCATATAATGCAGTTATTATCGCTAGAACTGTAATAATTATACTTATTACTTATATTATTATCAATATAACATGCATTATTACCCATATTATGCAGTTATTATCTCTAGAACCATAATAAATATACTTATTACTCCCAATATTATCAATATAACATGCATTATTACCCATATAATGCTGTTATTATCGCTAGAACTGTAATAATTATACTTATTACTTATATTGTTAGCAGTATAACGTGCATTATTACCCATATAATGCAGTTATTATCGCTAGAACTGTAATAATTATACTTATTACTTATATTGTTATCAATATAACATGCATTATTACCCATATTATGCAGTTATTATCGCTAGAACTATAATAAATATACGTATTACCTTTATTATCATCAATATAACATGCATTATTACCCATATTATGCAGTTATTATCGATAGAACTGTAATAAATATACTTATTACTTTTATTATTATCAATATAACATGCACTATTTGCCATATTTTACTATTATTATCGCTAGAACCATAATAAATATACTTATTACTCCCAATATTATCAATATAACATGCATTTTTACCCATATAATGCAGTTATTATCGCTAGAACTGTAATAATTATACTTATTACTTATATTATTCTCAATATAACATGCATTATTACCCATATTATGCAGTTATTATTGATAGAACTGTAATAATTATACTTATTACTTATATTATTATCAATATAACATGCATTATTACCCATATTATGCAGTTATTATCTCTAGAACCATAATAAATATACTTATTACTCCCAATTTTATCAATATAACATGCATTATTACCCATATAATGCAGTTATTATCGCTAGAACTGTAATAATTATACTTATTACTTATATTGTTAGCAATATAACGTGCATTATTACCCATATAATGCAGTTATTATCGCTAGAACTGTAATAATTATACTTATTACTTATATTATTATCAATATAACATGCATTATTACCCATATTATGCAGTTATTATCTCTAGAACCATAATAAGTATACTTATTACTCCCAATATTATCAATATAACATGCATTATTACCCATATAATGCAGGTATTATCGCTAGAACTGTAATAATTATACTTATTACTTATATTGTTAGCAATATAACGTGCATTATTACCCATATAATGCAGTTATTATCGCTAGAACTGTAATAATTATACTTATTACTAATATTATTATCAATATAACATGCATTATTACCCATATTATGCAGTTATTATTGCTAGAACTATAATAAATATACGTATTACTTTTATTATCATCAATATAACATGCACTATTACCCATATTATGCAGTTATTATCGATAGAACTGTAATAAATATACTTATTACTTTTACTATTATCAATATATCATGCACTATTAGCCATATTTTACTATTATTATCGCTAGAACTGTAATAATTATACCTATTACTTATATTTTTAGCAATATAACGTGCATTATTACCCATATAATGCAGTTATTATCGCTAGAACTGTAATAATTATACTTATTACTTATACTATTATCAATATAACATGCACTATTACCCATATTATGCAGTTATTATCGCTAGAACTATAATAAATATACTTATTACTCCCAATATTATCAATATAACATGCATTATTACCCATATAATGCAGTTATTATCGCTAGAACTGTAATAATTATACTTATTACTTATATTGTTAGCAATATAACGTGCATTATTACCCATATAATGCAGTTATTATCGCTAGAACTGTAATAATTATACTTATTACTTATATTATTATCAATATAACATGCATTATTACCCATATTATGCAGTTATTATCGCTAGAACTATAATAAATATACGTATTACCTTTATTATCATCAATATAACATGCATTATTACCCATATTATGCAGTTATTATCGATAGAACTGTAATAAATATACTTATTACTTTTATTATTATCAATATAACATGCACTATTTGCCATATTTTACTATTATTATCGCTAGAACCATAATAAATATACTTATTACTCCCAATATTATCAATATAACATGCATTATTACCCATATAATGCAGTTATTATCGCTAGAACTGTAATAATTATACTTATTACTTATATTATTATCAATATAACATGCATTATTACCCATATTATGCAATTATTATCTCTAGAACCATAATAAGTATACTTATTACTCCCAATATTATCAATATAACATGCATTATTACCCATATAATGCAGTTATTATCGCTAGAACTGTAATAATTATACTTATTACTTATATTGTTAGCAATATAACGTGCATTATTACCCATATAATGCAGTTATTATCGCTAGAACTGTAATAATTATACTTATTACTTATATTATTATCAATATAACATGCATTATTACCCATATTATGCAGTTATTATCGCTAGAACTATAATAAATAAACGTATTACTTTTATTATCATCAATATAACATGCATTATTACCCATATTATGCAGTTATTATCGATAGAACTGTAATAAATATACTTATTACTTTTATTATTATCAATATAACATGCACTATTTGCCATATTTTACTATTATTATCGCTATAACTATAATAATTATACTTATTACTCCCGATATTATCAATATAACATGCATTATTACCCATATAATGCAGTTATTATCGCTAGAACTATAATAATTATACTTATTACTTATATTATTAGCAATATAACGTGCATTATTACCCATATAATGCAGTTATTATCGCTAGAACTGTAATAAATATACTTATTACTTATATTATTATCAATATAACATGCATTATTACCCATATAATGGAGGTATTATCGCAAGAGCTGTAATAATTATACTTATTACTTATACTATTAGCAATATAACGTGCATTATTAACCATATAATGCAGTTATTATCGCCAGAACTGTAATAATTATACTTATTACTTATATTATTATCAATATAACATGCATTATTACCCATATTATGCAGTTATTATCTCTAGAACCATAATAAATATACTTATTACTCCCAATATTATCAATATAACATGCATTTTTACCCATATAATGCAGTTATTATCGCTAGAACTGTAATAATTATACTTATTACTTATATTGTTAGCAATATAACGTGCATTATTACCCATATAATGCAGTTATTATCGCTAGAACTGTAATAATTATACTTATTACTTATATTATTATCAATATAACATGCATTATTACCCATATTATGCAGTTATTATCGCTGGAGCTACAATAAATATACGTATTACTTTTATTATCATCAATATAACATGCATTATTACCCATATTATGCAGTTATTATGGATAGAACTGTAATAAATATACTTATTACTTTTATTATTATGAATATAACATGCACTATTTGCCATATTTTACTATTATTATCGCTAGAACTATAATAATTATACTTATTACTCCCGATATTATCAATATAACATGCATTATTACCCATATAATGCAGTTATTATCGCTAGAACTGTAATAATTATACTTGTTACTTATATTATTAGCAATATAACATGCATTATTACCCATATAATGCAGTTATTATCGCTAGAACTGTAATAATTATACTTGTTACTTATATTATTATCAATATAACATGCATTATTACCCATATAATGCAGTTATTATCGCTAGAACTGTAATAATTGTACTCATTACTTATATTATTAGCAATATAACGTGCATTATTACCCATATTATGCAGTTATTATCGCTAGAACTGTAATAATTATACCTATTACTTATATCATTATCAATATAACATGCATTATTACCCATATAATGGAGGTATTATCGCTAGAACTGTAATAATTATACTTATTACTTATACTATTAGCAATATAACGTGCATTATTTCCCATATAATGCAGTTATTATCGCCAGAACTGTAATAATTATACTTATTACTTATATTATTCTCAATATAACATGCATTATTACCCATATTATGCAGTTATTATCGCTAGAACTATAATAAATATACGTATTACTTTCATTATCATCAATATAACATGCATTATTACCCATATAATGCAGTTATTATCGCTAGAACTGTAATAATTATACTTATTACTTATATTGTTAGCAATATAACGTGCATTATTACCCATATAATGCAGTTATTATCGCTAGAACTGTAATAATTATACTTATTACTTATATTATTATCAATATAACATGCATTATTACCCATATTATGCAGTTATTATCGCTAGAGCTATAATAAATATACTTATTACTCCCAAAATTATCAATGTAACATGCATTATTACCCATATAATGCAGTTATTATGGCTAGAACTGTAATAATTATACTTATTACTTATATTATTAGCAATATAACGTGCATTATTACCCATATAATGCAGTTATTATCGCTAGAACTGTAATAACTGTACTCATTACTTATATTATTAGCAATATAACGTGCATTATTACCCATATTATGCAGTTATTATCGCCAGAACTATAATAATTATACTTATTACTTATATTATTATCAATATAACATGCATTATTACCCATATTATGCAGTTATTATCGCTAGAACTATAATAAATATACGTATTACTTTTATTATCATCAATATAACATGCATTACTACCCATATTATGCAGTTATTATCGATAGAACTGTAATAAATATACTTATTACTTTTATTATTATCAATATAACATGCACTATTTGCCACATTTTACTATTATTATCGCTAGAACTATAATAATTATACTTATTACTCCCGATATTATCAATATAGCATGCATTATTACCGATATAATGCAGTTATTATCGCTAGGACTGTAATAATTATACTTATTTCTTATATTGTTAGCAATATAACGTGCATTATTACCCATATAATGCAGTTATTATCGCTAGAACTGTAATAATTATACTTATTACTTATACTATTAGCAATATAACGTGCATTATTACCCATATAATGCAGTTATTATCGCCAGAACTGTCATAATTATACCTATTACTTATATCATTATCAATATAACATGCATTATTACCCATATAATGGAGGTATTATCGTTAGAACTGTAATAATTATACTTATTACTTATACTATTAGCAATATAACGTGCATTATTACCCATATAATGCAGTTATTATCGCCAGAACTGTAATAATTATACTTATTACTTATATTATTCTCAATATAACATGCATTATTACCCATATTATGCAGTTATTATCGCTAGAACTATAATAAATATACGTATTACTTTCATTATCATCAATATAACATGCATTATTACCCATATAATGCAGTTATTATCGCTAGAACTGTAATAATTATACTTATTACTCATATTGTTAGCAATATAACGTGCATTATTACCCATATAATGCAGTTATTATCGCTAGAACTGTAATAATTATAATTATTACTTATATTATTATCAATATAACATGCATTATTACCCATATTATGCAGTTATTATCGCTAGAGCAATAATAAATATACTTATTACTCCCAAAATTATCAATGTAACATGCATTATTACCCATATAATGCAGTTATTATGGCTAGAACTGTAATAATTATACTTATTACTTATATTATTAGCAATATAACGTGCATTATTACCCATATAATGCAGTTATTATCGCTAGAACTGTAATAATTGTACTCATTACTTATATTATTAGCAATATAACGTGCATTATTACCCATATTATGCAGTTATTATCGCCAGAACTGTAATAATTATACTTATTACTTATATTATTATCAATATAACATGCATTATTACCCATATTATGCAGTTATTATCGCTAGAACTATAATAAATATACGTATTACTTTTATTATCATCAATATAACATGCATTATTACCCATATTATGCAGTTATTATCGATAGAACTGTAATAAATATACTTATTACTTTTATTATTATCAATATAACATGCACTATTTGCCATATTTTACTATTATTATCGCTAGAACTATAATAATTATACTTATTACTCCCGATATTATCAATATAGCATGCATTATTACCGATATAATGCAGTTATTATCGCTAGGACTGTAATAATTATACTTATTACTTATATTGTTAGCAATATAACGTGCATTATTACCCATATAATGCAGTTATTATCGCTAGAACTGTAATAATTATACTTATTACTTATACTATTAGCAATATAACGTGCATTATTACCCATATAATGCAGTTATTATCGCCAGAACTGTCATAATTATACCTATTACTTATATCATTATCAATATAACATGCATTATTACCCATATAATGGAGGTATTATCGTTAGAACTGTAATAATTATACTTATTACTTATACTATTAGCAATATAACGTGCATTATTACCCATATAATGCAGTTATTATCGCCAGAACTGTAATAATTATACTTATTACTTATATTATTCTCAATATAACATGCATTATTACCCATATTATGCAGTTATTATCGCTAGAACTATAATAAATATACGTATTACTTTCATTATCATCAATATAACATGCATTATTACCCATATAATGCAGTTATTATCGCTAGAACTGTAATAATTATACTTATTACTCATATTGTTAGCAATATAACGTGCATTATTACCCATATAATGCAGTTATTATCGCTAGAACTGTAATAATTATAATTATTACTTATATTATTATCAATATAACATGCATTATTACCCATATTATGCAGTTATTATCGCTAGAGCAATAATAAATATACTTATTACTCCCAAAATTATCAATGTAACATGCATTATTACCCATATAATGCAGTTATTATGGCTAGAACTGTAATAATTATACTTATTACTTATATTATTAGCAATATAACGTGCATTATTACCCATATAATGCAGTTATTATCGCTAGAACTGTAATAATTGTACTCATTACTTATATTATTAGCAATATAACGTGCATTATTACCCATATTATGCAGTTATTATCGCCAGAACTGTAATAATTATACTTATTACTTATATTATTATCAATATAACATGCATTATTACCCATATTATGCAGTTATTATCGCTAGAACTATAATAAATATACGTATTACTTTTATTATCATCAATATAACATGCATTATTACCCATATTATGCAGTTATTATCGATAGAACTGTAATAAATATACTTATTACTTTTATTATTATCAATATAACATGCACTATTTGCCATATTTTACTATTATTATCGCTAGAACTATAATAATTATACTTATTACTCCCGATATTATCAATATAGCATGCATTATTACCGATATAATGCAGTTATTATCGCTAGGACTGTAATAATTATACTTATTACTTATATTGTTAGCAATATAACGTGCATTATTACCCATATAATGCAGTTATTATCGCTAGAACTGTAATAATTATACTTATTACTTATATTATTATCAATATAACATGCATTATTACGCATATTATGCAGTTATTATCGCCAGAACTGAAATAATTATACTTGTTACTAATATTATTCTCAATATAACATGCATTATTACCGATATTATGCAGTTATTATCGCAAGAACTACAATAAATATACGTATTACTTTCATTATCATCAATATAACATGCACTATTACCCATATTATGCAGTTATTATCGATAGAACTGTAATAAATACACTTATTACTTTTACTATTATCAATATATCATGCACTATTAGCCATATTTTACTATTATTATCGCTAGAACTGTAATAATTATACTTATTACTTATATTATTAGCAATATAACGTGCATTATTACCCATATAATGCAGTTATTATCGCTAGAACTCTAATAATTATACTTATTACTTATACTATTATCAATATAACATGCACTATTACCCATATTATGCAGTTATTATCGCTAGAACTATAATAAATATACTTATTACTCCCAATATTATCAATATAACATGCATTATTACCCATATAATGCAGTTATTATCGCTAGAACTGTAATAATTATACTTATTACTTATATTATTATCAATATAACATGCATTATTACCCATATTATGCAGTTATTATCTCTAGAACCATAATAAATATACTTATTACTCCCAATATTATCAATATAACATGCATTATTACCCATATTATGCAGTTATTATCTCTAGAACCATAATAAATATACTTATTACTCCCAATATTATCAATATAACATGCATTATTACCCATATAATGCAGTTATTATCGCTAGAACTGTAATAATTATACTTATTACTTATATTATTAGCAATATAACATGCATTATTACCCATATCATGCAGTTATTATCGCTAGAACTGTAATAATTATACTTGTTACTTATATTATTATCAATATAACATGCATTATTACCCATATAATGCAGTTATTATCGCTAGAACTGTAATAATTGTACTCATTACTTATATTATTAGCAATATAACGTGCATTATTACCCATATTATGCAGTTATTATCGCTAGAACTGTAATAATTATACCTATTACTTATATCATTATCAATATAACATGCATTATTACCCATATAATGGAGGTATTATCGCTAGAACTGTAATAATTATACTTATTACTTATACTGTTAGCAATATAACGTGCATTATTACCCATATAATGCAGTTATTATCGCCAGAACTGTAATAATTATACTTATTACTTATATTATTCTCAATATAACATGCATTATTACCCATATTATGCAGTTATTATCGCTAGAACTATAATAAATATACGTATTACTTTCATTATCATCAATATAACATGCATTATTACCCATATAATGCAGTTATTATCGCTAGAACTGTAATAATTATACTTATTACTTATATTGTTAGCAATATAACGTGCATTATTACCCATATAATGCAGTTATTATCGCTAGAACTGTAATAATTATACTTATTACTTATATTATTATCAATATAACATGCATTATTACCCATATTATGCAGTTATTATCGCTAGAGCTATAATAAATATACTTATTACTCCCAAAATTATCAATGTAACATGCATTATTACCCATATAATGCAGTTATTATGGCTAGAACTGTAATAATTATACTTATTACTTATATTATTAGCAATATAACGTGCATTATTACCCATATAATGCAGTTATTATCGCTAGAACTGTAATAACTGTACTCATTACTTATATTATTAGCAATATAACGTGCATTATTACCCATATTATGCAGTTATTATCGCCAGAACTGTAATAATTATACTTATTACTTATATTATTATCAATATAACATGCATTATTACCCATATTATGCAGTTATTATCGCTAGAACTATAATAAATATACGTATTACTTTTATTATCATCAATATAACATGCATTACTACCCATATTATGCAGTTATTATCGATAGAACTGTAATAAATATACTTATTACTTTTATTATTATCAATATAACATGCACTATTTGCCACATTTTACTATTATTATCGCTAGAACTATAATAATTATACTTATTACTCCCGATATTATCAATATAGCATGCATTATTACCGATATAATGCAGTTATTATCTCTAGGACTGTAATAATTATACTTATTTCTTATATTGTTAGCAATATAACGTGCATTATTACCCATATAATGCAGTTATTATCGCTAGAACTGTAATAATTATACTTATTACTTATATTATTATCAATATAACATGCATTATTACGCATATTATGCAGTCATTATCGCCAGAACTGTAATAATTATACTTGTTACTAACATTATTCTCAATATAACATGCATTATTACCGATATTATGCAGTTATTATCGCAAGAACTATAATAAATATACGTATTACTTTCATTATCATCAATATAACATGCATTATTACCCATATAATGGAGGTATTATCGCTAGAACTGTAATAATTATACTTATTACTTATATTATTATCAATATAACATGCATTATTACCCATATTATGCAGTTATTATCTCCAGAACCATAATAAATATACTTATTACTCCCAATATTATCAATATAACATGCATTATTACCCATATAATGCAATTATTATCGCTAGAACTGTAATAATTATACTTATTACTTATATTGTTAACAATATAACGTGCATTATTACCCATATAATGCAGTTATTATCGCTAGAACTGTAATAATTATACTTATTACTTATACTATTAGCAATATAACGTGCATTATTACCCATATAATGCAGATATTATCGCCAGAACTGTAATAATTATACCTATTACTTATATCATTATCAATATAGCATGCATTATTACCCATATAATGGAGGTATTATCGTTAGAACTGTAATAATTATACTTATTACTTATACTATTAGCAATATAACGTGCATTATTACCCATATAATGCAGTTATTATCGCCAGAACTGTAATAATTATACTTATTACTTATATTATTCTCAATATAACATGCATTATTACCCATATTATGCAGTTATTATCGCTAGAACTATAATAAATATACGTATTACTTTCATTATCATCAATATAACATGCATTATTACCCATATAATGCAGTTATTATCGCTAGAACTGTAATAATTATACTTATTACTCATATTGTTAGCAATATAACGTGCATTATTACCCATATAATGCAGTTATTATCGCTAGAACTGTAATAATTATACTTATTACTTATATTATTATCAATATAACATGCATTATTACCCATATTATGCAGTTATTATCGCTAGAGCAATAATAAATATACTTATTACTCCCAAAATTATCAATGTAACATGCATTATTACCCATATAATGCAGTTATTATGGCTAGAACTGTAATAATTATACTTATTACTTATATTATTAGCAATATAACGTGCATTATTACCCATATAATGCAGTTATTATCGCTAGAACTGTAATAATTGTACTCATTACTTATATTATTAGCAATATAACGTGCATTATTACCCATATTATGCAGTTATTATCTCTAGAACCATAATAAATATACTTATTACTCCCAATATTATCAATATAACATGCATTATTACCCATATAATGCAGTTATTATCACTAGAACTGTAATAATTATACTTATTACTTATATTGTTAGCAATATAACGTGCATTATTACCCATATAATGCAGTTATTATCGCTAGAACTCTAATAATTATACTTATTACTTATACTATTATCAATATAACATGCACTATTACCCATATTATGCAGTTATTATCGCTAGAACTATAATAAATATACTTATTACTCCCAATATTATAAATATAACATGGATTATTACCCATATAATGCAGTTATTATCGCTAGAACTGTAATAAATACACTTATTACTTTTACTATTATCAATATATCATGCACTCTTAGCCATATTTTACTATTATTATCGCTAGAACTGTAATAATTATACTTATTACTTATATTATTAGCAATATAACGTGCATTATTACCCATATAATGCAGTTATTATCGCTAGAACTCTAATAATTATACTTATTACTTATACTATTATCAATATAACATGCACTATTACCCATATTATGCAGTTATTATCGCTAGAACTATAATAAATATACTTATTACTCCCAATATTATAAATATAACATGGATTATTACCCATATAATGCAGTTATTATCGCTAGAACTGTAATAATTATACTTATTACTTATATTATTATCAATATAACATGCATTATTACCCATATTATGCAGTTATTATCTCTAGAACCATAATAAATATACTTATTACTCCCAATATTATCAATATAACATGCATTATTACCCATATAATGCAGTTATTATCACTAGAACTGTAATAATTATACTTATTACTTATATTGTTAGCAATATAACGTGCATTATTACCCATATAATGCTGTTATTATCGCTAGAACTGTAATAATTATACTTATTACTTATATTATTATCAATATAACATGCATTATTACCAATATTATGCAGTTATTATCGCTAGAACTACAATAAATATACGTATTACCTTTATTATCATCAATATAACATGCATTATTACCCATATTATGCAGTTATTATCGATAGAACTGTAATAAATATACTTATTACTTTTATTATTATCAATATAACATGCACTATTTGCCATATTTAACTATTATTATCGCTAGAACCATAATAAATATACTTATTACTCCCAATATTATCAATATAACATGCATTTTTACCCATATAATGCAGTTATTATCGCTAGAACTGTAATAATTATACTTATTACTTATATTATTCTCAATATAACATGCATTATTACCCATATTATGCAGTTATTATCGATAGAACTGTAATAATTATACTTATTGCTTATATTATTATCAATATAACATGCATTATTACCCGTATTATGCAGTTATTATCTCTAGAACCATAATAAGTATACTTATTACTCCCAATATTATCAATATAACATGCATTATTACCCATATAATGCAGTTATTATCGCTAGAACTGTAATAATTATACTTATTACTTATATTGTTAGCAATATAACGTGCATTATTACCCATATAATGCAGTTATTATCGCTAGAACTGTAATAATTATACTTATTACTTATATTATTATCAATATAACATGCATTATTACCCATATTATGCAGTTATTATCGATAGAACTGTAATAAATATACTTATTACTTTTATTATTATCAATATAACATGCACTATTTGCCATATTTTACTATTATTATCGCTAGAACTATAATAATTATACTTATTACTCCCAATATTATCAATATAACATGCATTATTACCCATATAATGGAGGTATTATCGCAAGAACTGTAATAATTATACTTATTACTTATACTATTAGCAATATAACGTGCATTATTAACCATATAATGCAGTTATTATCGCCAGAACTGTAATAATTATACTTATTACTTATATTATTCTCATTATAACATGCATTATTACCCATATTTGCAGTTATTATCGCTAGAACTATAATAAATATACGTATTACTTTTATTATCATCAATATAACATGCATTATTACCCATATTATGCAGTTATTATCGATAGAACTGTAATAAATATACTTATTACTTTTATTATTATCAATATAACATGCACTATTTGCCATATTTTACTATTATTATGGCCAGAACTATAATAATTATACTTATTACTCCCGATATTATCAATATAACATGCATTATTACCCATATTAAGAAGTTATTATCGATAGAACGATAATAAATATACTTATTACCCATATAATGCAGTTATTATCGCTAGAACTGTAATAATTATACTTATTACTTATATTGTTAGCAATATAACGTGCATTATTACCCATATAATGCAGTTATTATCGCTAGAACTGTAATAATTATACTTATTACTTATATTATTATCAATATAACATGCATTATTACCCATATAATGGAGGTATTATCGCAAGAACTGTAATAATTATACTTATTACTTATACTATTAGCAATATAACGTGCATTATTAACCATATAATGCAGTTATTATCGCCAGAACTGTAATAATTACTTATTACTTATATTATTCTCATTATAACATGCATTATTACCCATGTTATGCAGTTATTATCGCTAGAACTATAATAAATATACGTATTACTTTCATTATCATCAATATAACATGCATCATTACCCATATAATTGAGGTATTAACGCTAGAACTGTAATAATTATACTTAGTACTTATATTATTATCAATATAACATGCATTATTACCCATATTATGCAGTTATTATCTCTAGAACTGTAATAATTATACATATTACTTATATTATTATCAATATAACATGCATTATTACCCATATTATGCAGTTATTATCGCTAGAACTATAATAAATATACGTATTACTTTCATTATCATCAACATAACATGCATTATTACCCATATAATTGAGGTATTATCGCTAGAACTGTAATAATTATACTTATTACTTATATTATTATCAATATAACATGCATTATTACCCATATTCTGCAGTTATTATCTCTAGAACTGTAATAATTATACTTATTACTTATATTATTATCAATATAACATGCATTATTACCCATATTTCGCAGTTATTATCGCTAGAACTATAATAAATATACGTATTACTTTCATTATCATCAACATAACATGCATTATTACCCATATTATGCTGTTATTATCGATAGAACTGTAATAAATATACTTATTACTTTTATTATTATCAATATAACATGCACTATTTGCCATATTTTGCTATTATTATCGCTAGAACTATAATAATTATACTTATTACTCCCGATATTATCAATATAACATGCATTATTACCCACATAATGCAGTTAGTATCGCTAGAATTGTAATAATTATACTTATTACTTATATTATTAGCAATATAACGTGCATTATTACCCATATAATGCAGTTATTATCGCTAGAACTGTAATAATTATACTTATTACTTATATTATTATCAATATAACATGCATTATTACCCATATTATGCAGTTATTATCGCTAGAACTATAATAAATATACGTATTACTTTTATTATCATCAATATAACATGCATTATTACCCATATTATGCAGTTATTATCGATAGAACTGTAATAAATATACTTATTACTTTTATTATTATCAATATAACATGCACTATTTGCCATATTTTACTATTATTATCGCCAGAACTATAATAATTATACTTATTACTCCCGATATTACCAATATAGCATGCATTATTACCGATATAATGCAGTTATTATCGCTAGGACTGTAATAATTATACTTATTGCTTATATTGCTAGCAATATAACGTGCATTATTACCCATATAATGCAGTTATTATCGCTAGAACTGTAATAATTATACTTATTACTTATATTATTATCAATATAACATGCATTATTACCCATATTATGCAGTTATTATCGCCAGAACTGTAATAATTATACTTGTTACTTATATTATTCTCAATATAACATGCATTATTACCCATATTATGCAGTTATTATCGCAAGAACTATAATAAATATACGTATTACTTTCATTATCATCAATATAACATGCATTATTACCCATATAATGGAGGTATTATCGCTAGAACTGTAATAATTATACTTATTACTTATATTATTATCAATATAACATGCATTATTACCCATATTATGCAGTTATTATCTCCAGAACCCTAACAAATATACTTATTACTCCCAATATTATCAATATAACATGCATTATTACCCATATAATGCAGTTATTATCGCTAGAACTGTAATAATTATACCTATTACTTATATTGTTAGCAATATAACGTGCATTATTACCCATATAATGCAGTTATTATCGCTAGAACTGTAATAATTATACTTATTACTTATATTATTATCAATATAACATGCATTATTACCCATATTATGCAGTTATTATCGCCAGAACTGTAATAATTATACTTGTTACTTATATTATTCTCAATATAACATGCATTACTACCCATATTATGCAGTTATTATCGCAAGAACTATAATAAATATACGTATTACTTTCATTATCATCAATATAACATGCATTATTACCCATATAATGGAGGTATTATCGCTTGAACTGTAATAATTATACTTATTACTTATATTATTATCAATATAACATGCATTGTTACCCATATTATGCAGTTATTATCTCCAGAACCATAATAAATATACTTATTACTCCCAATATTATCGATATAACATGCATTATTACCCATATAATGCAGTTATTATCGCTAGAACTGTAATAATTATACTTATTACTTATATTGTTAGCAATATAACGTGCATTATTACCCATATAATGCAGTTATTATCGCTAGAACTGTAATAATTATACTTATTACTAATATTATTATCAATATAACATGCATTATTACCCATATTATGCAGTTATTATTGCTAGAACTATAATAAATATACGTATTACTTTTATTATCATCAATATAACATGCACTATTACCCATATTATGCAGTTATTATCGATAGAACTGTAATAAATATACTTATTACTTTTACTATTATCAATATATCATGCACTATTAGCCATATTTTACTATTATTATCGCTAGAACTGTAATAATTATACTTATTACTTATATTATTAGCAATATAACGTGCATTATTACCCATATAATGCAGTTATTATCGCTAGAACTGTAATAATTATACTTATTACTTATACTATTATCAATATAACATGCACTATTACCCATATTATGCAGTTATTATCGCTAGAACTATAATAAATATACTTATTACTCCCAATATTATCAATATAACATGCATTATTACCCATATAATGCAGTTATTATCGCTAGAACTGTAATAATTATACTTATTACTTATATTATTATCAATATAACATGCATTATTACCCATATTATGCAGTTATTATCTCTAGAACCATAATAAATATACTTATTACTCCCAATATTATCAATATAACATGCATTATTACCCATATAATGCTGTTATTATCGCTAGAACTGTAATAATTATACTTATTACTTATATTGTTAGCAGTATAACGTGCATTATTACCCATATAATGCAGTTATTATCGCTAGAACTGTAATAATTATACTTATTACTTATATTGTTATCAATATAACATGCATTATTACCCATATTATGCAGTTATTATCGCTAGAACTATAATAAATATACGTATTACCTTTATTATCATCAATATAACATGCATTATTACCCATATTATGCAGTTATTATCGATAGAACTGTAATAAATATACTTATTACTTTTATTATTATCAATATAACATGCACTATTTGCCATATTTTACTATTATTATCGCTAGAACCATAATAAATATACTTATTACTCCCAATATTATCAATATAACATGCATTTTTACCCATATAATGCAGTCATTATCGCTAGAACTGCAATAATTATACTTATTACTTATATTATTCTCAATATAACATGCATTATTACCCATATTATGCAGTTATTATTGATAGAACTGTAATAATTATACTTATTACTTATATTATTATCAATATAACATGCATTATTACCCATATTATGCAGTTATTATCTCTAGAACCATAATAAATATACTTATTACTCCCAATTTTATCAATATAACATGCATTATTACCCATATAATGCAGTTATTATCGCTAGAACTGTAATAATTATACTTATTACTTATATTGTTAGCAATATAACGTGCATTATTACCCATATAATGCAGTTATTATCGCTAGAACTGTAATAATTATACTTATTACTTATATTATTATCAATATAACATGCATTATTACCCATATTATGCAGTTATTATCTCTAGAACCATAATAAGTATACTTATTACTCCCAATATTATCAATATAACATGCATTATTACCCATATAATGCAGGTATTATCGCTAGAACTGTAATAATTATACTTATTACTTATATTGTTAGCAATATAACGTGCATTATTACCCATATAATGCAGTTATTATCGCTAGAACTGTAATAATTATACTTATTACTTAGATTATTATCAATATAACATGCATTATTACCCATATTATGCAGTTATTATCGCTAGAACTATAATAAATATACGTATTACTTTTATTATCATCAATATAGCATGCATTATTACCCATATTATGCAGTTATTATCGATAGAACTGTAATAAATATACTTATTACTTTTATTATTATCAATATAACATGCACTATTTGCCATATTTTTCTATTATTATCGTTAGAACTATAATAATTTTACTTATTACTCCCGATATTATCAATATAACATGCATTGTTACCCATATAATGCAGTTATTATCGCTAGAACTGTAATAATAATACTTATTACTTATATTATTAGCAATATAACGTGCATTATTACCCATATTATGCAGTTATTATCGCTAGAACTATAATAAATATACGTATTACTTTCATTGTCATCAATATAACATGCATTATTACCCATATAATGGAGGTATTATCGCTAGCACTGTAATAATTATACTTATTACTTATATTATTATCAATATAACATGCATTATTACCCATATTATGCAGTTATTATCGATAGAACTGTAATAAATACACTTATTACTTTTACTATTATCAATATATCATGCACTATTAGCAATATTTCACTATTATTATCGCTAGAACTATAATAATTATACTTATTACTCCCGATATTATCAATATAACATGCCTTATTACCCATATAATGCAGTTATTATCGTTAGAACTGTAATAATTATACTCATTACTTATATTATTAGCAATATAACGTGCATTATTACCCATATTATGCAGTAATTATCGCTAGAACTGTAATAATAATACTTATTACTTATATTATTATCAATATAACATGCATTCTTACCCATATAATGGAGGTATTATCGCTAGAACTGTAATAATTATACTTGTTACTTATACTATTAGCAATATAACGTGCATTATTACCCACATAATGCAGTTATTATCGCTAGAACTGTAATAATTATACTTATTACTTATATTATTATCAATATAACATTCATTTTTACCCATATAATGCAGTTATTATCGCTAGAACTTTAATAATTGTACTTATTACTTATACTATTAGCAATATAACATGCATTATTACCCATATAATGCAGTTATTATCGCTAGAACTGTAATAAATATACTCATTACTTATATTATTAGCAATATAACGTGCATTATTACCCATATTATGCAGTTATTATCGCTAGAACTGTAATAATTATACTTATTACTTATATTATTATCAATATAACATGCATTATTACCCATATTATGCAGTTATTATCTCTAGAACGATAATTAATATACTTATTACTCCCAATATTATCAATATAACATGCATTTTTACCCATATAATGCAGTTATTATCGCTAGAACTGTAATAATTATACTTATTACTTATATTGTTAGCAATATAACGTGCATTATTACCCATGTAATGCAGTTATTATCGCTAGAACTGTAATTATTATACTTATTACTTATATTATTATCAATATAACATGCATTATTACCCATATTATGCAGTTATTATCGCTAGAACTGTAATAAATATACTTATTACTTTTATTATTATCAATATAACATGCACTATTTGCCATATTTTACTATTATTATCGCTAGAACTATAATAATTATACTTATTACTCCCGATATTATCAATATAACATGCATTATTACCCATATAATGCAGTTATTATCGATAGAACTGTAATAAATATACTTATTACTTTTATTATTATCAATATAACATGCACTATTTGCCATATTTTACTATTATTATCGCTAGAACTATAATAATTATACTTATTACTCCCGATATTATCAATATAACATGCATTATTACCCATATAATGCAGTTATTATCGCTGGAACTGTAATAATTGTACTCATTACTTATATTATTAGCAATATAACGTGCATTATTACCCATATTATGCAGTTATTATCGCTAGAACTGTAATAATTATACTTATTACTTATACTATTAGCAATATAACGTGCATTATTACCCATATAATGCAGTTATTATCGCCACAACTGTAATAATTATACTTATTACTTATATTATTCTCAATATAACATGCATTATTACCCATATTATGCAGTTATTATCTCTAGAACCATAATTAATATACTTATTACTCCCAATATTATCAATATAACATGCATTTTTACCCATATAATGCAGTTATTATCGCTAGAACTGTAATAATTATACATATTACTTATATTGTTAGCAATATAACGTGCATTATTACCCATATAATGCAGTTATTATCGCTAGAACTGTAATAATTATACTTATTACTTATATTATTATCAATATAACATGCATTATTACCCATATTATGCAGTTATTATCGCTAGAACTGTAATAATTATACTTATTACTTATATTGTTAGCAATATAACATGCATTATTACCCATATAATGCAGTTATTATCGCTAGAGCTGTAATAATTATACTTATTACTTATATTATTATCAATAAAACATGCATTATTACCCATATAATGCAGTTATTATCGCTAGAACTGTAATAATTGTACTCATTACTTATATTATTAGCAATATAACGTGCATTATTACCCATATTATGCAGTTATTATCGCTAGAACTGTAATAATTATACTTATTACTTATATCATTATCAATATAACATGCATTATTACCCATATAATGGAGGTATTATCGCTAGAACTGTAATAATTATACTTATTACTTATATTATTATCAATATAACATGCATTATTACCCATATTATGCAGTTATTATCGCTAGAACTATAATAAATATACGTATTACTTTTACTATCATCAATATAACATGCATTATTACCCATATAATGCAGTTATTATCGCTAGAACTGTAATAATTATACTCATTACTTATATTATTAGCAATATAACGTGCATTATTACCCATATTATGCAGTTATTATCGCTAGAACTGTAATAATTATACTTATTACTTATATTATTATCAATATAACATGCATTATTACCCATATAATGGAGGTATTATCGCTAGAACTGTAATAATTATACTTATTACTTATACTATTAGCAATATAACGTGCATTATTACCCATATAATGCAGTTATTATCGCCAGAACTGTAATAATTATACTTATTACTTATATTATTCTCAATATAACATGCATTATTACCCATATTATGCAGTTATTATCGCTAGAACTATAATAAACATACGTATTACTTTCATTATCATCAACATAACATGCATTATTACCCATATTATGCAGTTATTATCGATAGAACTGTAATAAATATCTTTACTACTTTTACTATTATCAATATATCATGCACTATTAGCCATACTTTACTATTATTATCGCTAGAACTGTAATAATTATACTTATTACTTATATTGTTAGCAATATAACGTGCATTATTACCCATATAATGAAGTTATTATCGCTAGAACTGTAATAATTATACTTATTACTTATATTATTATCAATATAACATGCATTATTACCCATATTATGCAGTTATTATCGCTAGAACTATAATAAATATACGTATTACTTTTATTATCATCAATATAGCATGCATTATTACCCATATTATGCAGTTATTATCGATAGAACTGTAATAAATATACTTATTACTTTTATTATTATCAATATAACATGCACTATTTGCCATATTTTACTATTATTATCGCTAGAACTATAATAATTATACTTATTACTCCCGATATTATCATTATAACATGCATTATTACCCATATAATGCAGTTATTATCGCTAGAACTGTAATAATTATACTTATTACTTATATTATTAGCAATATAACGTGCATTATTACCCATATAATGCAGTTATTATCGCTAGAACTGTAATAATTATACTTATTACTTATATTATTATCAATATAACATGCATTATTACCCATATAATGGAGGTATTATCGCAAGAACTGTAATAATTATACTTATTACTTATACTATTAGCAATATAACGTGCATTATTACCCATATAATGCAGTTATTATCGCCAGAACTGTAATAACTATACTTACTACTTATATTATTCTCAATATAACATGCATTATTACCCATATTATGCAGTTATTATCGCTAGAACTATAATAAATATACGTATTACTTTCATTATCATCAATATAACATGCATTATTACCCATATAATGGAGGTATTATCGCTATAACTGTAATAATTATACTTATTACTTATATTATTATCAATATAACATGCATTATTACCCATATTATGCAGTTATTATCGATAGAACTGTAATAAATACACTTATTACTTTTACTATTATCAATATATCATGCACTATTTGCCATATTTTACTATTATTATCGCCAGAACTATAATAATTATACTTATTACTCCCGATATTATCAATATAACATGCATTATTACCCATATTAAGAAGTTATTATCGATAGAACGATAATAAATATACTTATTACCCATATAATGCAGTTATTATCGCTAGAACTGTAATAATTATACTTATTACTTATATTGTTAGCAATATAACGTGCATTATTACCCATATAATGCAGTTATTATCGCTAGAACTGTAATAATTATACTTATTACTTATATTATTATCAATATAACATGCATTATTACCCATATTATGCAGTTATTATCGCTAGAACTATAATAAATAAACGTATTACTTTTATTATCATCAATATAACATGCATTATTACCCATATTATGCAGTTATTATCGATAGAACTGTAATAAATATACTTATTACTTTTATTATTATCAATATAACATGCACTATTTGCCATATTTTACTATTATTATCGCTAGAACTATAATAATTATACTTATTACTCCCGATATTATCAATATAACATGCATTATTACCCATATAATGCAGTTATTATCGCTAGAACTGTAATAATTATACTTATTACTTATATTATTAGCAATATAACGTGCATTATTACCCATATAATGCAGTTATTATCGCTAGAACTGTAATAATTATACTTATTACTTATATTATTATCAATATAACATGCATTATTACCCATATAATGGAGGTATTATCGCAAGAACTGTAATAATTATACTTATTACTTATACTATTAGCAATATAACGTGCATTATTAACCATATAATGCAGTTATTATCGCCAGAACTGTAATAATTACTTATTACTTATATTATTCTCATTATAACATGCATTATTACCCATGTTATGCAGTTATTATCGCTAGAACTATAATAAATATACGTATTACTTTCATTATCATCAATATAACATGCATTATTACCCATATAATTGAGGTATTAACGCTAGAACTGTAATAATTATACTTATTACTTATATTATTATCAATATAACATGCATTATTACCCATATTATGCAGTTATTATCGATAGAACTGTAATAAATACACTTATTACTTTTACTATTATCAATATATCATGCACTATTAGCAATATTTCACTATTATTATCGCTAGAACTATAATAATTATACTTATTACTCCCGATATTATCAATATAACATGCCTTATTACCCATATAATGCAGTTATTATCGTTAGAACTGTAATAATTATACTCATTACTTATATTATTAGCAATATAACGTGCATTATTACCCATATTATGCAGTAATTATCGCTAGAACTGTAATAATAATACTTATTACTTATATTATTATCAATATAACATGCATTCTTACCCATATAATGGAGGTATTATCGCTAGAACTGTAATAATTATACTTGTTACTTATACTATTAGCAATATAACGTGCATTATTACCCACATAATGCAGTTATTATCGCTAGAACTGTAATAATTATACTTATTACTTATATTATTATCAATATAACATTCATTTTTACCCATATAATGCAGTTATTATCGCTAGAACTGTAATAATTGTACTTATTACTTATACTATTAGCAATATAACATGCATTATTACCCATATAATGCAGTTATTATCGCTAGAACTGTAATAAATATACTCATTACTTATATTATTAGCAATATAACGTGCATTATTACCCATATTATGCAGTTATTATCGCTAGAACTGTAATAATTATACTTATTACTTATATTATTATCAATATAACATGCATTATTACCCATATTATGCAGTTATTATCTCTAGAACGATAATTAATATACTTATTACTCCCAATATTATCAATATAACATGCATTTTTACCCATATAATGCAGTTATTATCGCTAGAACTGTAATAATTATACTTATTACTTATATTGTTAGCAATATAACGTGCATTATTACCCATGTAATGCAGTTATTATCGCTAGAACTGTAATTATTATACTTATTACTTATATTATTATCAATATAACATGCATTATTACCCATATTATGCAGTTATTATCGCTAGAACTGTAATAAATATACTTATTACTTTTATTATTATCAATATAACATGCACTATTTGCCATATTTTACTATTATTATCGCTAGAACTATAATAATTATACTTATTACTCCCGATATTATCAATATAACATGCATTATTACCCATATAATGCAGTTATTATCGATAGAACTGTAATAAATATACTTATTACTTTTATTATTATCAATATAACATGCACTATTTGCCATATTTTACTATTATTATCGCTAGAACTATAATAATTATACTTATTACTCCCGATATTATCAATATAACATGCATTATTACCCATATAATGCAGTTATTATCGCTGGAACTGTAATAATTGTACTCATTACTTATATTATTAGCAATATAACGTGCATTATTACCCATATTATGCAGTTATTATCGCTAGAACTGTAATAATTATACTTATTACTTATACTATTAGCAATATAACGTGCATTATTACCCATATAATGCAGTTATTATCGCCACAACTGTAATAATTATACTTATTACTTATATTATTCTCAATATAACATGCATTATTACCCATATTATGCAGTTATTATCTCTAGAACCATAATTAATATACTTATTACTCCCAATATTATCAATATAACATGCATTTTTACCCATATAATGCAGTTATTATCGCTAGAACTGTAATAATTATACTTATTACTTATATTGTTAGCAATATAACGTGCATTATTACCCATATAATGCAGTTATTATCGCTAGAACTGTAATAATTATACTTATTACTTATATTATTATCAATATAACATGCATTATTACCCATATTATGCAGTTATTATCGCTAGAACTGTAATAATTATACTTATTACTTATATTGTTAGCAATATAACATGCATTATTACCCATATAATGCAGTTATTATCGCTAGAGCTGTAATAATTATACTTATTACTTATATTATTATCAATAAAACATGCATTATTACCCATATAATGCAGTTATTATCGCTAGAACTGTAATAATTGTACTCATTACTTATATTATTAGCAATATAACGTGCATTATTACCCATATTATGCAGTTATTATCGCTAGAACTGTAATAATTATACTTATTACTTATATCATTATCAATATGACATGCATTATTACCCATATAATGGAGGTATTATCGCTAGAACTGTAATAATTATACTTATTACTTATATTATTATCAATATAACATGCATTATTACCCATATTATGCAGTTATTATCGCTAGAACTATAATAAATATACGTATTACTTTTACTATCATCAATATAACATGCATTATTACCCATATAATGCAGTTATTATCGCTAGAACTGTAATAATTATACTCATTACTTATATTATTAGCAATATAACGTGCATTATTACCCATATTATGCAGTTATTATCGCTAGAACTGTAATAATTATACTTATTACTTATATTATTATCAATATAACATGCATTATTACCCATATAATGGAGGTATTATCGCTAGAACTGTAATAATTATACTTATTACTTATACTATTAGCAATATAACGTGCATTATTACCCATATAATGCAGTTATTATCGCCAGAACTGTAATAATTATACTTATTACTTATATTATTCTCAATATAACATGCATTATTACCCATATTATGCAGTTATTATCGCTAGAACTATAATAAACATACGTATTACTTTCATTATCATCAACATAACATGCATTATTACCCATATTATGCAGTTATTATCGATAGAACTGTAATAAATATCTTTACTACTTTTACTATTATCAATATATCATGCACTATTAGCCATACTTTACTATTATTATCGCTAGAACTGTAATAATTATACTTATTACTTATATTGTTAGCAATATAACGTGCATTATTACCCATATAATGAAGTTATTATCGCTAGAACTGTAATAATTATACTTATTACTTATATTATTATCAATATAACATGCATTATTACCCATATTATGCAGTTATTATCGCTAGAACTATAATAAATATACGTATTACTTTTATTATCATCAATATAGCATGCATTATTACCCATATTATGCAGTTATTATCGATAGAACTGTAATAAATATACTTATTACTTTTATTATTATCAATATAACATGCACTATTTGCCATATTTTACTATTATTATCGCTAGAACTATAATAATTATACTTATAACTCCCGATATTATCATTATAACATGCATTATTACCCATATAATGCAGTTATTATCGCTAGAACTGTAATAATTATACTTATTACTTATATTATTAGCAATATAACGTGCATTATTACCCATATAATGCAGTTATTATCGCTAGAACTGTAATAATTATACTTATTACTTATATTATTATCAATATAACATGCATTATTACCCATATAATGGAGGTATTATCGCAAGAACTGTAATAATTATACTTATTACTTATACTATTAGCAATATAACGTGCATTATTACCCATATAATGCAGTTATTATCGCCAGAACTGTAATAACTATACTTACTACTTATATTATTCTCAATATAACATGCATTATTACCCATATTATGCAGTTATTATCGCTAGAACTATAATAAATATACGTATTACTTTCATTATCATCAATATAACATGCATTATTACCCATATAATGGAGGTATTATCGCTATAACTGTAATAATTATACTTATTACTTATATTATTATCAATATAACATGCATTATTACCCATATTATGCAGTTATTATCGATAGAACTGTAATAAATACACTTATTACTTTTACTATTATCAATATATCATGCACTATTTGCCATATTTTACTATTATTATCGCCAGAACTATAATAATTATACTTATTACTCCCGATATTATCAATATAACATGCATTATTACCCATATTAAGAAGTTATTATCGATAGAACGATAATAAATATACTTATTACCCATATAATGCAGTTATTATCGCTAGAACTGTAATAATTATACTTATTACTTATATTGTTAGCAATATAACGTGCATTATTACCCATATAATGCAGTTATTATCGCTAGAACTGTAATAATTATACTTATTACTTATATTATTATCAATATAACATGCATTATTACCCATATTATGCAGTTATTATCGCTAGAACTATAATAAATAAACGTATTACTTTTATTATCATCAATATAACATGCATTATTACCCATATTATGCAGTTATTATCGATAGAACTGTAATAAATATACTTATTACTTTTATTATTATCAATATAACATGCACTATTTGCCATATTTTACTATTATTATCGCTAGAACTATAATAATTATACTTATTACTCCCGATATTATCAATATAACATGCATTATTACCCATATAATGCAGTTATTATCGCTAGAACTGTAATAATTATACTTATTACTTATATTATTAGCAATATAACGTGCATTATTACCCATATAATGCAGTTATTATCGCTAGAACTGTAATAATTATACTTATTACTTATATTATTATCAATATAACATGCATTATTACCCATATAATGGAGGTATTATCGCAAGAACTGTAATAATTATACTTATTACTTATACTATTAGCAATATAACGTGCATTATTAACCATATAATGCAGTTATTATCGCCAGAACTGTAATAATTACTTATTACTTATATTATTCTCATTATAACATGCATTATTACCCATGTTATGCAGTTATTATCGCTAGAACTATAATAAATATACGTATTACTTTCATTATCATCAATATAACATGCATTATTACCCATATAATTGAGGTATTAACGCTAGAACTGTAATAATTATACTTATTACTTATATTATTATCAATATAACATGCATTATTACCCATATTATGCAGTTATTATCTGTAGAACTGTAATAATTATACATATTACTTATATTATTATCAATATAACATGCATTATTACCCATATTATGCAGTTATTATCGCTAGAACTATAATAAATATACGTATTACTTTCATTATCATCAACATAACATGCATTATTACCCATATAATTGAGGTATTATCGCTAGAACTGTAATAATTATACTTATTACTTATATTATTATCAATATAACATGCATTATTACCCATATTCTGCAGTTATTATCTCTAGAACTGTAATAATTATACTTATTACTTATATTATTATCAATATAACATGCATTATTACCCATATTATGCAGTTATTATCTGTAGAACTGTAATAATTATACATATTACTTATATTATTATCAATATAACATGCATTATTACCCATATTATGCAGTTATTATCGCTAGAACTATAATAAATATACGTATTACTTTCATTATCATCAACATAACATGCATTATTACCCATATAATTGAGGTATTATCGCTAGAACTGTAATAATTATACTTATTACTTATATTAATATCAATATAACATGCATTATTACCCATATTCTGCAGTTATTATCTCTAGAACTGTAATAATTATACTTATTACTTATATTATTATCAATATAACATGCATTATTACCCATATTTCGCAGTTATTATCGCTAGAACTATAATAAATATACGTATTACTTTCATTATCATCAACATAACATGCATTATTACCCATATTATGCTGTTATTATCGATAGAACTGTAATAAATATACTTATTACTTTTATTATTATCAATATAACATGCACTATTTGCCATATTTTGCTATTATTATCGCTAGAACTATAATAATTATACTTATTACTCCCGATATTATCAATATAACATGCATTATTACCCACATAATGCAGTTAGTATCGCTAGAATTGTAATAATTATACTTATTACTTATATTATTAGCAATATAACGTGCATTATTACCCATATAATGCAGTTATTATCGCTAGAACTGTAATAATTATACTTATTACTTATATTATTATCAATATAACATGCATTATTACCCATATTATGCAGTTATTATCGCAAGAACTATAATAAATATACGTATTACTTTCATTATCATCAATATAACATGCATTATTACCCATATAATGGAGGTATTATCGCTAGAACTGTAATAATTATACTTATTACTTATATTATTATCAATATAACATGCATTATTACCCATATTATGCAGTTATTATCTCCAGAACCCTAACAAATATACTTATTACTCCCAATATTATCAATATAACATGCATTATTACCCATATAATGCAGTTATTATCACTAGAACTGTAATAATTATACCTATTACTTATATTGTTAGCAATATAACGTGCATTATTACCCATATAATGCAGTTATTATCGCTAGAACTGTAATAATTATACTTATTACTTATATTATTATCAATATAACATGCATTATTACCCATATTATGCAGTTATTATCGCCAGAACTGTAATAATTATACTTGTTACTTATATTATTCTCAATATAACATGCATTACTACCCATATTATGCAGTTATTATCGCAAGAACTATAATAAATATACGTATTACTTTCATTATCATCAATATAACATGCATTATTACCCATATAATGGAGGTATTATCGCTTGAACTGTAATAATTATACTTATTACTTATATTATTATCAATATAACATGCATTGTTACCCATATTATGCAGTTATTATCTCCAGAACCATAATAAATATACTTATTACTCCCAATATTATCAATATAACATGCATTATTACCCATATAATGCAGTTATTATCGCTAGAACTGTAATAATTATACTTATTACTTATATTGTTAGCAATATAACGTGCATTATTACCCATATAATGCAGTTATTATCGCTAGAACTGTAATAATTATACTTATTACTAATATTATTATCAATATAACATGCATTATTACCCATATTATGCAGTTATTATTGCTAGAACTATAATAAATATACGTATTACTTTTATTATCATCAATATAACATGCACTATTACCCATATTATGCAGTTATTATCGATAGAACTGTAATAAATATACTTATTACTTTTACTATTATCAATATATCATGCACTATTAGCCATATTTTACTATTATTATCGCTAGAACTGTAATAATTATACTTACTACTTATATTATTAGCAATATAACGTGCATTATTACCCATATAATGCAGTTATTATCGCTAGAACTGTAATAATTATACTTATTACTTATACTATTATCAATATAACATGCACTATTACCCATATTATGCAGTTATTATCGCTAGAACTATAATAAATATACTTATTACTCCCAATATTATCAATATAACATGCATTATTACCCATATAATGCAGTTATTATCGCTAGAACTGTAATAATTATACTTATTACTTATATTATTATCAATATAACATGCATTATTACCCATATTATGCAGTTATTATCTCTAGAACCATAATAAATATACTTATTACTCCCAATATTATCAATATAACATGCATTATTACCCATATAATGCTGTTATTATCGCTAGAACTGTAATAATTATACTTATTACTTATATTGTTAGCAGTATAACGTGCATTATTACCCATATAATGCAGTTATTATCGCTAGAACTGTAATAATTATACTTATTACTTATATTGTTATCAATATAACATGCATTATTACCCATATTATGCAGTTATTATCGCTAGAACTATAATAAATATACGTATTACCTTTATTATCATCAATATAACATGCATTATTACCCATATTATGCAGTTATTATCGATAGAACTGTAATAAATATACTTATTACTTTTATTATTATCAATATAACATGCACTATTTGCCATATTTTACTATTATTATCGCTAGAACCATAATAAATATACTTATTACTCCCAATATTATCAATATAACATGCATTTTTACCCATATAATGCAGTTATTATCGCTAGAACTGCAATAATTATACTTATTACTTATATTATTCTCAATATAACATGCATTATTACCCATATTATGCAGTTATTATTGATAGAACTGTAATAATTATACTTATTACTTATATTATTATCAATATAACATGCATTATTACCCATATTATGCAGTTATTATCTCTAGAACCATAATAAATATACTTATTACTCCCAATTTTATCAATATAACATGCATTATTACCCATATAATGCAGTTATTATCGCTAGAACTGTAATAATTATACTTATTACTTATATTGTTAGCAATATAACGTGCATTATTACCCATATAATGCAGTTATTATCGCTAGAACTGTAATAATTATACTTATTACTTATATTATTATCAATATAACATGCATTATTACCCATATTATGCAGTTATTATCTCTAGAACCATAATAAGTATACTTATTACTCCCAATATTATCAATATAACATGCATTATTACCCATATAATGCAGGTATTATCGCTAGAACTGTAATAATTATACTTATTACTAATATTATTATCAATATAACATGCATTATTACCCATATTATGCAGTTATTATTGCTAGAACTATAATAAATATACGTATTACTAATATTATTATCAATATAACATGCATTATTACCCATATTATGCAGTTATTATTGCTAGAACTATAATAAATATACGTATTACTTTTATTATCATCAATATAACATGCACTATTACCCATATTATGCAGTTATTATCGATAGAACTGTAATAAATATACTTATTACTTTTACTATTATCAATATATCATGCACTATTAGCCATATTTTACTATTATTATCGCTAGAACTGTAATAATTATACTTATTACTTATATTATTAGCAATATAACGTGCATTATTACCCATATAATGCAGTTATTATCGCTAGAACTGTAATAATTATACTTATTACTTATACTATTATCAATATAACATGCACTATTACCCATATTATGCAGTTATTATCGCTAGAACTATAATAAATATACTTATTACTCCCAATATTATCAATATAACATGCATTATTACCCATATAATGCAGTTATTATCGCTAGAACTGTAATAATTATACTTATTACTTATATTATTATCAATATAACATGCATTATTACCCATATTATGCAGTTATTATCTCTAGAACCATAATAAATATACTTATTACTCCCAATATTATCAATATAACATGCATTATTACCCATATAATGCTGTTATTATCGCTAGAACTGTAATAATTATACTTATTACTTATATTGTTAGCAGTATAACGTGCATTATTACCCATATAATGCAGTTATTATCGCTAGAACTGTAATAATTATACTTATTACTTATATTGTTATCAATATAACATGCATTATTACCCATATTATGCAGTTATTATCGCTAGAACTATAATAAATATACGTATTACCTTTATTATCATCAATATAACATGCATTATTACCCATATTATGCAGTTATTATCGATAGAACTGTAATAAATATACTTATTACTTTTATTATTATCAATATAACATGCACTATTTGCCATATTTTACTATTATTATCGCTAGAACCATAATAAATATACTTATTACTCCCAATATTATCAATATAACATGCATTTTTACCCATATAATGCAGTTATTATCGCTAGAACTATAATAAATATACGTATTACTTTTATTATCATCAATATAGCATGCATTATTACCCATATTATGCAGTTATTATCGATAGAACTGTAATAAATATACTTATTACTTTTATTATTATCAATATAACATGCACTATTTGCCATATTTTTCTATTATTATCGTTAGAACTATAATAATTATACTTATTACTCCCGATATTATCAATATAACATGCATTGTTACCCATATAATGCAGTTATTATCGCTAGAACTGTAATAATAATACTTATTACTTATATTATTAGCAATATAACGTGCATTATTACCCATATTATGCAGTTATTATCGCTAGAACTATAATAAATATACGTATTACTTTCATTGTCATCAATATAACATGCATTATTACCCATATAATGGAGGTATTATCGCTAGCACTGTAATAATTATACTTATTACTTATATTATTATCAATATAACATGCATTATTACCCATATTATGCAGTTATTATCGATAGAACTGTAATAAATACACTTATTACTTTTACTATTATCAATATATCATGCACTATTAGCAATATTTCACTATTATTATCGCTAGAACTATAATAATTATACTTATTACTCCCGATATTATCAATATAACATGCCTTATTACCCATATAATGCAGTTATTATCGTTAGAACTGTAATAATTATACTCATTACTTATATTATTAGCAATATAACGTGCATTATTACCCATATTATGCAGTAATTATCGCTAGAACTGTAATAATAATACTTATTACTTATATTATTATCAATATAACATGCATTCTTACCCATATAATGGAGGTATTATCGCTAGAACTGTAATAATTATACTTGTTACTTATACTATTAGCAATATAACGTGCATTATTACCCACATAATGCAGTTATTATCGCTAGAACTGTAATAATTATACTTATTACTTATATTATTATCAATATAACATGCATTATTACCCATATTATGCAGTTATTATCGCCAGAACTGTAATAATTATACTTGTTACTTATATTATTCTCAATATAACATGCATTATTACCCATATTATGCAGTTATTATCGCAAGAACTATAATAAATATACGTATTACTTTCATTATCATCAATATAACATGCATTATTACCCATATAATGGAGGTATTATCGCTAGAACTGTAATAATTATACTTATTACTTATATTATTATCAATATAACATGCATTATTACCCATATTATGCAGTTATTATCTCCAGAACCCTAACAAATATACTTATTACTCCCAATATTATCAATATAACATGCATTATTACCCATATAATGCAGTTATTATCGCTAGAACTGTAATAATTATACCTATTACTTATATTGTTAGCAATATAACGTGCATTATTACCCATATAATGCAGTTATTATCGCTAGAACTGTAATAATTATACTTATTACTTATATTATTATCAATATAACATGCATTATTACCCATATTATGCAGTTATTATCGCCAGAACTGTAATAATTATACTTGTTACTTATATTATTCTCAATATAACATGCATTACTACCCATATTATGCAGTTATTATCGCAAGAACTATAATAAATATACGTATTACTTTCATTATCATCAATATAACATGCATTATTACCCATATAATGGAGGTATTATCGCTTGAACTGTAATAATTATACTTATTACTTATATTATTATCAATATAACATGCATTGTTACCCATATTATGCAGTTATTATCTCCAGAACCATAATAAATATACTTATTACTCCCAATATTATCAATATAACATGCATTATTACCCATATAATGCAGTTATTATCGCTAGAACTGTAATAATTATACTTATTACTTATATTGTTAGCAATATAACGTGCATTATTACCCATATAATGCAGTTATTATCGCTAGAACTGTAATAATTATACTTATTACTAATATTATTATCAATATAACATGCATTATTACCCATATTATGCAGTTATTATTGCTAGAACTATAATAAATATACGTATTACTTTTATTATCATCAATATAACATGCACTATTACCCATATTATGCAGTTATTATCGATAGAACTGTAATAAATATACTTATTACTTTTACTATTATCAATATATCATGCACTATTAGCCATATTTTACTATTATTATCGCTAGAACTGTAATAATTATACTTACTACTTATATTATTAGCAATATAACGTGCATTATTACCCATATAATGCAGTTATTATCGCTAGAACTGTAATAATTATACTTATTACTTATACTATTATCAATATAACATGCACTATTACCCATATTATGCAGTTATTATCGCTAGAACTATAATAAATATACTTATTACTCCCAATATTATCAATATAACATGCATTATTACCCATATAATGCAGTTATTATCGCTAGAACTGTAATAATTATACTTATTACTTATATTATTATCAATATAACATGCATTATTACCCATATTATGCAGTTATTATCTCTAGAACCATAATAAATATACTTATTACTCCCAATATTATCAATATAACATGCATTATTACCCATATAATGCTGTTATTATCGCTAGAACTGTAATAATTATACTTATTACTTATATTGTTAGCAGTATAACGTGCATTATTACCCATATAATGCAGTTATTATCGCTAGAACTGTAATAATTATACTTATTACTTATATTGTTATCAATATAACATGCATTATTACCCATATTATGCAGTTATTATCGCTAGAACTATAATAAATATACGTATTACCTTTATTATCATCAATATAACATGCATTATTACCCATATTATGCAGTTATTATCGATAGAACTGTAATAAATATACTTATTACTTTTATTATTATCAATATAACATGCACTATTTGCCATATTTTACTATTATTATCGCTAGAACCATAATAAATATACTTATTACTCCCAATATTATCAATATAACATGCATTTTTACCCATATAATGCAGTTATTATCGCTAGAACTGCAATAATTATACTTATTACTTATATTATTCTCAATATAACATGCATTATTACCCATATTATGCAGTTATTATTGATAGAACTGTAATAATTATACTTATTACTTATATTATTATCAATATAACATGCATTATTACCCATATTATGCAGTTATTATCTCTAGAACCATAATAAATATACTTATTACTCCCAATTTTATCAATATAACATGCATTATTACCCATATAATGCAGTTATTATCGCTAGAACTGTAATAATTATACTTATTACTTATATTGTTAGCAATATAACGTGCATTATTACCCATATAATGCAGTTATTATCGCTAGAACTGTAATAATTATACTTATTACTTATATTATTATCAATATAACATGCATTATTACCCATATTATGCAGTTATTATCTCTAGAACCATAATAAGTATACTTATTACTCCCAATATTATCAATATAACATGCATTATTACCCATATAATGCAGGTATTATCGCTAGAACTGTAATAATTATACTTATTACTTATATTGTTAGCAATATAACGTGCATTATTACCCATATAATGCAGTTATTATCGCTAGAACTGTAATAATTATACTTATTACTTAGATTATTATCAATATAACATGCATTATTACCCATATTATGCAGTTATTATCGCTAGAACTATAATAAATATACGTATTACTTTTATTATCATCAATATAGCATGCATTATTACCCATATTATGCAGTTATTATCGATAGAACTGTAATAAATATACTTATTACTTTTATTATTATCAATATAACATGCACTATTTGCCATATTTTTCTATTATTATCGTTAGAACTATAATAATTATACTTATTACTCCCGATATTATCAATATAACATGCATTGTTACCCATATAATGCAGTTATTATCGCTAGAACTGTAATAATAATACTTATTACTTATATTATTAGCAATATAACGTGCATTATTACCCATATTATGCAGTTATTATCGCTAGAACTATAATAAATATACGTATTACTTTCATTGTCATCAATATAACATGCATTATTACCCATATAATGGAGGTATTATCGCTAGCACTGTAATAATTATACTTATTACTTATATTATTATCAATATAACATGCATTATTACCCATATTATGCAGTTATTATCGATAGAACTGTAATAAATACACTTATTACTTTTACTATTATCAATATATCATGCACTATTAGCAATATTTCACTATTATTATCGCTAGAACTATAATAATTATACTTATTACTCCCGATATTATCAATATAACATGCCTTATTACCCATATAATGCAGTTATTATCGTTAGAACTGTAATAATTATACTCATTACTTATATTATTAGCAATATAACGTGCATTATTACCCATATTATGCAGTAATTATCGCTAGAACTGTAATAATAATACTTATTACTTATATTATTATCAATATAACATGCATTCTTACCCATATAATGGAGGTATTATCGCTAGAACTGTAATAATTATACTTGTTACTTATACTATTAGCAATATAACGTGCATTATTACCCACATAATGCAGTTATTATCGCTAGAACTGTAATAATTATACTTATTACTTATATTATTATCAATATAACATTCATTTTTACCCATATAATGCAGTTATTATCGCTAGAACTGTAATAATTGTACTTATTACTTATACTATTAGCAATATAACATGCATTATTACCCATATAATGCAGTTATTATCGCTAGAACTGTAATAAATATACTCATTACTTATATTATTAGCAATATAACGTGCATTATTACCCATATTATGCAGTTATTATCGCTAGAACTGTAATAATTATACTTATTACTTATATTATTATCAATATAACATGCATTATTACCCATATTATGCAGTTATTATCTCTAGAACGATAATTAATATACTTATTACTCCCAATATTATCAATATAACATGCATTTTTACCCATATAATGCAGTTATTATCGCTAGAACTGTAATAATTATACTTATTACTTATATTGTTAGCAATATAACGTGCATTATTACCCATGTAATGCAGTTATTATCGCTAGAACTGTAATTATTATACTTATTACTTATATTATTATCAATATAACATGCATTATTACCCATATTATGCAGTTATTATCGCTAGAACTGTAATAAATATACTTATTACTTTTATTATTATCAATATAACATGCACTATTTGCCATATTTTACTATTATTATCGCTAGAACTATAATAATTATACTTATTACTCCCGATATTATCAATATAACATGCATTATTACCCATATAATGCAGTTATTATCGATAGAACTGTAATAAATATACTTATTACTTTTATTATTATCAATATAACATGCACTATTTGCCATATTTTACTATTATTATCGCTAGAACTATAATAATTATACTTATTACTCCCGATATTATCAATATAACATGCATTATTACCCATATAATGCAGTTATTATCGCTGGAACTGTAATAATTGTACTCATTACTTATATTATTAGCAATATAACGTGCATTATTACCCATATTATGCAGTTATTATCGCTAGAACTGTAATAATTATACTTATTACTTATACTATTAGCAATATAACGTGCATTATTACCCATATAATGCAGTTATTATCGCCACAACTGTAATAATTATACTTATTACTTATATTATTCTCAATATAACATGCATTATTACCCATATTATGCAGTTATTATCTCTAGAACCATAATTAATATACTTATTACTCCCAATATTATCAATATAACATGCATTTTTACCCATATAATGCAGTTATTATCGCTAGAACTGTAATAATTATACTTATTACTTATATTGTTAGCAATATAACGTGCATTATTACCCATATAATGCAGTTATTATCGCTAGAACTGTAATAATTATACTTATTACTTATATTATTATCAATATAACATGCATTATTACCCATATTATGCAGTTATTATCGCTAGAACTGTAATAATTATACTTATTACTTATATTGTTAGCAATATAACATGCATTATTACCCATATAATGCAGTTATTATCGCTAGAGCTGTAATAATTATACTTATTACTTATATTATGATCAATAAAACATGCATTATTACCCATATAATGCAGTTATTATCGCTAGACCTGTAATAATTGTACTCATTACTTATATTATTAGCAATATAACGTGCATTATTACCCATATTATGCAGTTATTATCGCTAGAACTGTAATAATTATACTTATTACTTATATCATTATCAATATAACATGCATTATTACCCATATAATGGAGGTATTATCGCTAGAACTGTAATAATTATACTTATTACTTATATTATTATCAATATAACATGCATTATTACCCATATTATGCAGTTATTATCGCTAGAACTATAATAAATATACGTATTACTTTTACTATCATCAATATAACATGCATTATTACCCATATAATGCAGTTATTATCGCTAGAACTGTAATAATTATACTCATTACTTATATTATTAGCAATATAACGTGCATTATTACCCATATTATGCAGTTATTATCGCTAGAACTGTAATAATTATACTTATTACTTATATTATTATCAATATAACATGCATTATTACCCATATAATGGAGGTATTATCGCTAGAACTGTAATAATTATACTTATTACTTATACTATTAGCAATATAACGTGCATTATTACCCATATAATGCAGTTATTATCGCCAGAACTGTAATAATTATACTTATTACTTATATTATTCTCAATATAACATGCATTATTACCCATATTATGCAGTTATTATCGATAGAACTGTAATAAATATCTTTACTACTTTTACTATTATCAATATATCATGCACTATTAGCCATACTTTACTATTATTATCGCTAGAACTGTAATAATTATACTTATTACTTATATTGTTAGCAATATAACGTGCATTATTACCCATATAATGAAGTTATTATCGCTAGAACTGTAATAATTATACTTATTACTTATATTATTATCAATATAACATGCATTATTACCCATATTATGCAGTTATTATCGCTAGAACTATAATAAATATACGTATTACTTTTATTATCATCAATATAGCATGCATTATTACCCATATTATGCAGTTATTATCGATAGAACTGTAATAAAAATACTTATTACTTTTATTATTATCAATATAACATGCACTATTTGCCATATTTTACTATTATTATCGCTAGAACTATAATAATTATACTTATTACTCCCGATATTATCATTATAACATGCATTATTACCCATATAATGCAGTTATTATCGCTAGAACTGTAATAATTATACTTATTACTTATATTATTAGCAATATAACGTGCATTATTACCCATATAATGCAGTTATTATCGCTAGAACTGTAATAATTATACTTATTACTTATATTATTATCAATATAACATGCATTATTACCCATATAATGGAGGTATTATCGCAAGAACTGTAATAATTATACTTATTACTTATACTATTAGCAATATAACGTGCATTATTACCCATATAATGCAGTTATTATCGCCAGAACTGTAATAACTATACTTACTACTTATATTATTCTCAATATAACATGCATTATTACCCATATTATGCAGTTATTATCGCTAGAACTATAATAAATATACGTATTACTTTCATTATCATCAATATAACATGCATTATTACCCATATAATGGAGGTATTATCGCTATAACTGTAATAATTATACTTATTACTTATATTATTATCAATATAACATGCATTATTACCCATATTATGCAGTTATTATCGATAGAACTGTAATAAATACACTTATTACTTTTACTATTATCAATATATCATGCACTATTAGCCATATTTTACTATTATTATCGCTAGAACTATAATAATTATACTTATTACTCCCGATATTATCAATATAACATGCCTTATTACCCATATAATGCAGTTATTATCGCTAGAACTGTAATAATTATACTCATTACTTATATTATTAGCAATATAACGTGCATTATTATCCATATAATGCAGTTATTATAGCCAGAACTGTAATAATTATACTTATTACTTATATTATTCTCAATATAACATGCATTATTACCCATATAATGCAGTTATTATCGCTAGAACTATAATAAATATACGTATTACTTTCATTATCATCAATATAACATGCATTATTACCCATATAATGGAGGTATTATCGCTAGAACTGTAATAATTATACTTATTACTTATATTATTATCAATATAACATGCATTATTACCCAGGTTATGCAGTTATTATCGATAGAACTGTAATAATTATACTTATTACTTATATTGTTAGCAATATAACATGCATTATTACCCATATAATGCAGTTATTATCGCTAGAACTGTAATAATTATACTTATTACTTATATTTTTATCAATAAAACATGCATTATTACCCATATAATGCAGTTATTATCGCTAGAACTCTAATAATTGTACTCATTACTTATATTATTAGCAATACTACGTGCATTATTACCCATATTATGCAGTTATTATCGCTAGAACTGTAATAATTATACTTATTACTTATATTGTTATCAATATAACATGCATTCTTACCCATATAATGGAGGTATTATCGCTAGAACTGTAATAATTATACTTATTACTTATACTATTAGCAATATAACGTGCATTATTACCCATATAATGCAGTTATTATCGCCAGAACTGTAATAAATATACTTATTACTTATATTATTATCAACATAACATGCATTATTACCCATATTATGCAGTTATTATCTCTAGAACCATAATAAATATACTTATTACTCCCAATATTATCAATATAACATGCATTTTTACCCATATAATGCAGTTATTATCGCTAGAACTGTAATAATTATACTTATTACTTATACTATTGGCAATATAACATGCACTATTTGCCATATTTTACTATTATTATCGCTAGAACTATAATAATTATACTTATTACTCCCGATATTATCAATATAACATGCATTATTACCCATATAATGCAGTTATTATCGCTAGAACTGTAATAATTATACTTATTACTTATATTGTTAGCAATATAACATGCATTATTACCCATATAATGCAGTTATTAGCGCTAGAACTGTAATAATTATACTTATTACTTATATTATTATCAATAAAACATGCATTATTACCCATATAATGCAGTTATTATCGCTAGAACTCTAATAATTGTACTCATTACTTATATTATTAGCAATATAACGTGCATTATTTCCCATATTATGCAGTTATTATCGCTAGAACTGTAATAATTATACTTATTACTTATATCGTTATCAATATAACATGCATTATTACCCATATAATGGAGGTATTATCGCTAGAACTGTAATAATTATACTTATTACTTAGATTATTATCAATATAACATGCATTATTACCCATATTATGCAGTTATTATCGCTAGAACTATAATAAATATACGTATTACTTTTATTATCATCAATATAACATGCATTATTACCCATATAATGCAGTTATTATCGCTAGAACTGTAATAATTATACTCATTACTTATATTATTAGCAATATAACGTGCATTATTACCCATATTATGCAGTTATTATCGCTAGAACTGTAATAATTATACTTATTACTTATATTATTATCAATAAAACATGCATTATTACCCATATAATGCAGTTATTATCGCTAGAACTCTAATAATTGTACTCATTACTTATATTATTAGCAATACTACGTGCATTATTACCCATATTATGCAGTTATTATCGCTAGAACTGTAATAATTATACTTATTACTTATATTGTTATCAATATAACATGCATTCTTACCCATATAATGGAGGTATTATCGCTAGAACTGTAATAATTATACTTATTACTTATACTATTAGCAATATAACGTGCATTATTACCCATATAATGCAGTTATTATCGCCAGAACTGTAATAAATATACTTATTACTTATATTATTATCAACATAACATGCATTATTACCCATATTATGCAGTTATTATCTCTAGAACCATAATAAATATACTTATTACTCCCGATATTATCAATATAACATGCATTATTACCCATATAATGCAGTTATTATCGCTAGAACTGTAATAATTATACTTATTACTTATATTGTTAGCAATATAACATGCATTATTACCCATATAATGCAGTTATTAGCGCTAGAACTGTAATAATTATACTTATTACTTATATTATTATCAATAAAACATGCATTATTACCCATATAATGCAGTTATTATCGCTAGAACTCTAATAATTGTACTCATTACTTATATTATTAGCAATATAACGTGCATTATTTCCCATATTATGCAGTTATTATCGCTAGAACTGTAATAATTATACTTATTACTTATATCGTTATCAATATAACATGCATTATTACCCATATAATGGAGGTATTATCGCTAGAACTGTAATAATTATACTTATTACTTAGATTATTATCAATATAACATGCATTATTACCCATATTATGCAGTTATTATCGCTAGAACTATAATAAATATACGTATTACTTTTATTATCATCAATATAACATGCATTATTACCCATATAATGCAGTTATTATCGCTAGGACTGTAATAATTATACTCATTACTTATATTATTAGCAATATAACGTGCATTATTACCCATATTATGCAGTTATTATCGCTAGAACTGTAATAATTATACACATTACTTATATTATTAGCAATATAACGTGCATTATTACGCATATTATGCAGTTATTATCGCTAGAACTGTAATAATTATACTTATTACTTATATTATTATCAATAAAACATGCATTATTACCCATATAATGCAGTTATTATCGCTAGAACTCTAATAATTGTACTCATTACTTATATTATTAGCAATATAACGTGCATTATTACCCATATTATGCAGTTATTATCGCTAGAACTGTAATAATTATACTTATTACTTATATCGTTATCAATATAACATGCATTATTACCCATATAATGGAGGTATTATCGCTAGAACTGTAATAATTATACTTATTACTTAGATTATTATCAATATAACATGCATTATTACCCATATTATGCAGTTATTATCGCTAGAACTATAATAAATATACGTATTACTTTTATTATCATCAATATAACATGCATTATTACCCATATAATGCAGTTATTATCGCTAGAACTGTAATAATTATACTCATTACTTATATTATTAGCAATATAACGTGCATTATTACCCATATTATGCAGTTATTATCGCTAGAACTGTAATAATTATACTTATTACTTATATTATTATCAATATAACATGCATTATTACCCATATTATGCAGTTATTATCGCTAGAACTATAATAAATATACGTACTACTTTTATTATCATCAATATAACATGCATTATTACCCATATTATGCAGTTATTATCGCTAGAACTGTAATAATTATACTCATTACTTATATTATTAGCAATATAACGTGCATTACTACGCATATTATGCAGTTATTATCGCTAGAACTGTAATAATTATACTTATTACTTATATTGTTAGCAATATAACATGCATTATTACCCATATAATGCAGTTATTATCGCTAGAACTGTAATAATTATACTTATTACTAATATTATTATCAATAAAACATGCATTATTACCCATATAATGCAGTTATTATCGCTAGAACTGTAATATTGTACTCATTACTTATATTATTAGCAATATAACGTGCATTATTACCCATATTATGCAGTTATTATCGCTAGAACTGTAATAATTATACTTATTACTTATATCATTATCAATATAACATGCATTATTACCCATATAATGGAGGTATTATCGCTAGAACTGTAATAATTATACTTATTACTTAGATTATTATCAATATAACATGCATTATTACCCATATTATGCAGTTATTATCGCTAGAACTATAATAAATATACGTATTACTTTTATTATCATCAATATAACATGCATTATTACCCATATAATGCAGTTATTATCGCTAGAACTGTAATAATTATACTCATTACTTATATTATTAGCAATATAACGTGCATTATTACCCATATAATGCAGTTATTATCGCCAGAACTGTAATAAATATACTTATTACTTATATTATTATCAACATAACATGCATTATTACCCATATTATGCAGTTATTATCTCTAGAACCATAATAAATATACTTATTACTCCCAATATTATCAATATAACATGCATTTTTACCCATATAATGCAGTTATTATCGCTAGAACTGTAATAATTATACTTATTACTTATACTATTAGCAATATAACATGCACTATTTGCCATATTTTACTATTATTATCGCTAGAACTATAATAATTATACTTATTACTCCCGATATTATCAATATAACATGCATTATTACCCATATAATGCAGTTATTATCGCTAGAACTGTAATAATTATACTTATTACTTATATTGTTAGCAATATAACATGCATTATTACCCATATAATGCAGTTATTAGCGCTAGAACTGTAATAATTATACTTATTACTTAGATTATTATCAATATAACATGCATTATTACCCATATTATGCAGTTATTATCGCTAGAACTATAATAAATATACGTATTACTTTTATTATCATCAATATAACATGCATTATTACCCATATAATGCAGTTATTATCGCTAGAACTGTAATAATTATACTCATTACTTATATTATTAGCAATATAACGTGCATTATTACCCATATTATGCAGTTATTATCGCTAGAACTATAATAAATATACGTATTACTTTTATTATCATCAATATAACATGCATTATTACCCATATAATGCAGTTATTATCGCTAGAACTGCAATAATTATACTCATTACTTATATTATTAGCAATATAACGTGCATTATTACCCATATTATGCAGTTATTATCGCTAGAACTGTAATAATTATACTTATTACTTATATTATTATCAATAAAACATGCATTATTACCCATATAATGCAGTTATTATCGCTAGAACTGTAATAATTATACTCATTACTTATATTATTAGCAATATAACGTGCATTATTACCCATATTATGCAGTTATTATCGCTAGAACTGTAATAATTATACTTATTACTTATATTATTATCAATATAACATGCATTATTACCCATATTATGCAGTTATTATCGCTAGAACTATAATAAATATACGTACTACTTTTATTATCATCAATATAACATGCATTATTACCCATATTATGCAGTTATTATCGCTAGAACTGTAATAATTATACTCATTACTTATATTATTAGCAATATAACGTGCATTACTACGCATATAATGCAGTTATTATCGCTAGAACTGTAATAATTATACTTATTACTTATATTGTTAGCAATATAACATGCATTATTACCCATATAATGCAGTTATTATCGCTAGAACTGTAATAATTATACTTATTACTAATATTATTATCAATAAAACATGCATTATTACCCATATAATGCAGTTATTATCGCTAGAACTGTAATATTGTACTCATTACTTATATTATTAGCAATATAACGTGCATTATTACCCATATTATGCAGTTATTATCGCTAGAACTGTAATAATTATACTTATTACTTATATCATTATCAATATAACATGCATTATTACCCATATAATGGAGGTATTATCGCTAGAACTGTAATAATTATACTTATTACTTAGATTATTATCAATATAACATGCATTATTACCCATATTATGCAGTTATTATCGCTAGAACTATAATAAATATACGTATTACTTTTATTATCATCAATATAACATGCATTATTACCCATATAATGCAGTTATTATCGCTAGAACTGTAATAATTATACTCATTACTTATATTATTAGCAATATAACGTGCATTATTACCCATATTATGCAGTTATTATCGCTAGAACTGTAATAATTATACTCATTACTTATATTATTAGCAATATAACGTGCATTATTACCCATATTATGCAGTTATTATCGCTAGAACTGTAATAAATATACTTATTACTTATATTATTATCAACATAACATGCATTATTACCCATATTATGCAGTTATTATCTCTAGAACCATAATAAATATACTTATTACTCCCAATATTATCAATATAACATGCATTTTTACCCATATAATGCAGTTATTATCGCTAGAACTGTAATAATTATACTTATTACTTATACTATTAGCAATATAACATGCAATATTTGCCATATTTTACTATTATTATCGCTAGAACTATAATAATTATACTTATTACTCCCGATATTATCAATATAACATGCATTATTACCCATATAATGCAGTTATTATCGCTAGAACTGTAATAATTATACTTATTACTTATATTATTAGCAATATAACATGCATTATTACCCATATAATGCAGTTATTATCGCTGGAACTGTAATAATTATACTTATTACTTATATTATTATCATTATAACATGCATTATTACCCATATAATGCAGTTATTATCGCTAGAACTATAATAAATATACGTATTACATTTATTGTCATCAATATAACATGCATTATTACCCATATTATGCAGTTATTATCGATAGAACTGTAATAAACATATTTATTACTTTTATTATTATCAAGATAACATGCACTATTTGCCATATTTTACTATTATTATCGCTAGAACTATAATAATTATACTTATTACTCCCGATATTATCAATATAACATGCATTATTACCCATATAATGCACTTATTATCGCTAGAACTGTTATAATTATACTTATTACTTATATTATTAGCAATATAACGTGCATTATTACCCATATAATACAGTTATTATCGCTAGAACTGTAATAATTATACTTATTACTTATTCTATTATCAATATAACATGCATTATTACCCATATTATGCAGTTATTATCGCTAGAACTATAATAAATATACTTATTACTCCCAATATTATCGATATAACATGCATTATTACCCATATAATGCAGTTATTATCGCTAGAACTGTAATAATTATACTCATTACTTATATTATTAGCAATATAACGTGCATTATTACCCATATTATGCAGTTATTATCGCTAGAACTGTAATAATTATACTTATTACTTATATCATTATCAATATAACATGCATTATTACCCATATAATGGAGGTATTATCGCTAGAACTGTAATAATTATACTTATTACTTAGATTATTATCAATATAACATGCATTATTACCCATATTATGCAGTTATTATCGCTAGAACTATAATAAATATACGTATTACTTTTATTATCATCAATATAACATGCATTATTACCCATATAATGCAGTTATTATCGCTAGAACTGTAATAATTATACTCATTACTTATATTATTAGCAATATAACGTGCATTATTACCCATATTATGCAGTTATTATCGCTAGAACTGTAATAATTATACTCATTACTTATATTATTAGCAATATAACGTGCATTATTACCCATATTATGCAGTTATTATCGCTAGAACTGTAATAAATATACTTATTACTTATATTATTATCAATATAACATGCATTATTACCCATATTATGCAGTTACTATCGCAAGAACTATAATAAATATACGTATTACTTTCATTATCATCAATATAACATGCATTATTACCCATATAATGGAGGTATTATCGCTAGAACTGTAATAATTATACTTATTACTTATATTATTATCAATATAACATGCATTATTACCCATATTATGCAGTTATTATCGATAGAACTGTAATAAATATACTTATTACTTTTACTATTATCAATATATCATGCACTATTAGCCATATTTTACTATTATTATCGCTAGAACTATAATAATTATACTTATTACTCCCGATATTATAAATATAACATGCCTTATTACCCATATAATGCAGTTATTATCGCTAGAACTGTAATAATTATACTTATTACTTTTATTATTATCAATATAACATGCACTATTTGCCATATTTTACTATTATTATCGCTAGAACTATAATAATTATACTTATTACTCCCGATATTATCAATATAACATGCATTATTACCCATATAATGCAGTTATTATCGCTAGAACTATAATAAATATATTTATTACTCCCAATATTATCAATGTAACATGCATTATTACCCATATAATGCAGTTATTATCGCTAGAACTGTAATAATTATACTTATTACTTATATTGTTAGCAATATAACGTGCATTATTACCCATATAATGCAGTTATTATAGCTAGAACTGTAATAATTATACTTATTACTTATATTATTATCAATATAACATGCATTATTACCCATATCATGCAGTTATTATCGATAGAACTGTAATAAATATATTTATTACTTTTATTATTATCAATATAACATGCACTATTTGCCATATTTTACTATTATTATCGCTAGAACTATAATAATTATACTTATTACTCCCGATATTATCAATATAACATGCATTATTACCCATATAATGCAGTTATTATCGCTAGAACTGTAATAATTATACTTATTACTTATATTATTCTCAATATAACATGCATTATTACCCATATTATGCAGTTATTATCGCAAGAACTATAATAAATATACGTATTACTTTCATTATCATCAATATAACATGCATTATTACCCATATAATGGAGGTATTATTGCTGGAACTGTAATAATTATACTTATTACTTATATTATTATCAATATAACATGCATTATTACCCATATTATGCAGTTATTATCGCTAGAACTATAATAAATATATTTATTACTCCCAATATTATCAATGTAACATGCATTATTACCCATATAATGCAGTTATTATCGCTAGAACTGTAATAATTATACTTATTACTTATATTATTCTCAATATAACATGCATTATTACCCATATTATGCAGTTACTATCGCAAGAACTATAATAAATATACGTATTACTTTCATTATCATCAATATAACATGCATTATTACCCATATAATGCAGTTATTATCGCTAGAACTGTAATAATTGTACTCATTACTTATATTATTAGCAATATAACGTGCATTATTACCCATATTATGCAGTTATTATCGCTAGAACTGTAATAATTATACTTATTACTTATACTACTAGCAATATAACGTGATTTATTACCCATATAATGCAGTTATTATCGCCAGAACTGTAATAATTATACTTATTACTTATATTATTCTCAATATAACATGCATTATTACCCATATTATGCAGTTACTATCGCAAGAACTATAATAAATATACGTATTACTTTCATTATCATCAATATAACATGCATTATTACCCATATAATGCAGTTATTATCGCTAGAACTGTAATAATTGTACTCATTACTTATATTATTAGCAATATAACATGCATTATTACCCATATAATGCAGTTATTATCGCTAGAACTGTAATAATTATACTTATTACTTATACTATTAGCAATATAACGTGCATTATTACCCATATAATGCAGTTATTATCGGCAGAACTGTAATAATTATACTTATTACTTTTATTATTATCAATGTAACATGCACTATTTGCCATATTTTACTATTATTATAGCTAGAACTATAATAATTATACTTATTACTCCCGATATTATCAATATAACATGCATTATTACCCATATAATGCAGTTATTATCGCTAGAACTGTAATAATTATACTTATTACTTATATTGTTAGCAATATAACGTGCATTATTACCCATATAATGCAGTTATTATCGCTAGAACTGTAATAATTATACTTATTACTTAGGTTATTATCAATATAACATGCATTATTACCCATATTATGCAGTTATTATCGCTAGAACTATAATAAATATACGTATTACTTTCATTATCATCAATATAACATGCATTATTACCCATATCATGAAGTTATTATCGATAGAACTGTAATAAATATATTTATTACTTTTATTATTATCAATATAACATGCACTATTTGCCATATTTTACTATTATTATCGCTAGAACTATAATAATTATACCTATTACTCCCGATATTATCCATATAACATGCATTATTACCCATATAATGCAGTTATTATCGCTAGAACTGTAATAATTATACTTATTACTTATATTATTCTCAATATAACATGCATTATTACCCATATTATGCAGTTACTATCGCAAGAACTATAATAAATATACGTATTACTTTCATTATCATCAATATAACATGCATTATTACCCATATAATGGAGGTATTATTGCTGGAACTGTAATAATTATACTTATTACTTATATTATTATCAATATAACATGCATTATTACCCATATTATGCAGTTATTATCGCTAGAACTATAATAAATATATTTATTACTCCCAATATTATCAATGTAACATGCATTATTACCCATATAATGCAGTTATTATCGCTAGAACTGTAATAATTATACTTATTACTTATATTGTTAGCAATATAACGTGCATTATTACCCATATAATGCAGTTATTATAGCTAGAACTGTAATAATTATACTTATTACTTATATTATTATCAATATAACATGCATTATTACCCATAATATGCAGTTATTATCGCTAGAACTATAATAAATATACGTATTACTTTTATTATCATCAATATAACATGCATTATTACCCATATTATGCAGTTATTATCGCTAGAACTATAATAAATATACGTATTACTTTCATTATCATCAATATAACATGCATTATTACCCATATAATGGAGGTATTATCGCTAGAACTGTAATAATTATACTTATTACTTATAGTATTATCAATATAACATGCATTATTACCCATATTATGCAGTTATTATCTCAATAACCATAATAAATATACTTATTACTCCCAATATTATCAATATAACATGCATTTTTACCCATATAATGCAGTTATTATCGCTAGAACTGTAATAATTATACTTACTACTTATACTATTAGCAATATAACATGCACTATTTGCCATATTTTACTATTATTATCGCTAGAACTATAATAATTATACTTATTACTCCCGATATTATCAATATAACATGCATTATTACCCATATAATGCAGTTATTATCGCTAGAACTGTAATAATTATTCTTATTACTTATATTGTTAGCAATATAACATGCATTATTACCCATATAATGCAGTTATTATCGCTAGAACTGTAATAATTATACTTATTACTTATATTGTTAGCAATATAACGTGCATTATTACCCATATAATGCAGTTATTATCGCTAGAACTGTAATAATTGTACTCATTACTTATATTATTAGCAATATAACGTGCATTATTACCCATATTATGCAGTTATTATCGCTAGAACTGTAATAATTATACTCATTACTTATATTATTAGCAATATAACATGCATTATTACCCATATTATGCAGTTATTATCTCTAGAACCATAATAAATATACTTATTACTCCCAATATTATCAATATAACATGCATTTTTACCCATATAATGCAGTTATTATCGCTAGTACTGTAATAATTATACTTATCACTTATACTATTAGCAATATAACATGCACTATTTGCCATATTTTACTATTATTATCGCTAGAACTATAATAATTATACTTATTACTCCCGATATTATCAATATAACATGCATTATTACCCATATAATGCAGTTATTATCGCTAGAACTGTAATAATTATACTTATTACTTATATTATTAGCAATATAACATGCACTGTTTGCCATATTTTACTATTATTATCGCTAGAACTATAATAATTATACTTATTACTCCCAATATTATCAATATAACATGCATTATTACCCATATAATGCAGTTATTATCGCTAGAACTGTAATAATTATACTTATTACTTATACTATTAGCAATATAACGTGCATTATTACCCATATAATGCAGTTATTATCGCTAGAACTGTAATAATTATACTTATTACTTATACTATTAGCAATATAACGTGCATTATTACCCATATAATGCAGTTATTATCGGCAGAACTGTAATAATTATACTTATTACTTTTATTATTATCAATATAACATGCACTATTTGCCATATTTTACTATTATTATCGCTAGAACTATAATAATTATACTTATTACTCCCGATATTATCAATATAACATGCATTATTACCCATATAATGCAGTTATTATCGCTAGAACTGTAATAATTATACTTATTACTTATATTGCTAGCAATATAACGTGCATTATTACCCATATAATGCAGTTATTATCGCTAGAACTGGAATAATTATACTTATTACTTAGATTATTATCAATATAACATGCATTATTACCCATATTATGCAGTTATTATCGCTAGAACTATAATAAATATACGTATTACTTTCATTATCATCAATATAACATGCATTATTACCCATATCATGCAGTTATTATCGATAGAACTGTAATAAATATATTTATTACTTTTATTATTATCAATATAACATGCACTATTTGCCATATTTTACTATTATTATCGCTAGAACTATAATAATTATACCTATTACTCCCGATATTATCAATATAACATGCATTATTACCCATATAATGCAGTTATTATCGCTAGAACTGTAATAATTATACTTATTACTTATATTATTCTCAATATAACATGCATTATTACCCATATTATGCAGTTACTATCGCAAGAACTATAATAAATATACGTATTACTTTCATTATCATCAATATAACATGCATTATTACCCATATAATGGAGGTATTATTGCTGGAACTGTAATAATTATACTTATTACTTATATTATTATCAATATAACATGCATTATTACCCATATTATGCAGTTATTATCGCTAGAACTATAATAAATATATTTATTACTCCCAATATTATCAATGTAACATGCATTATTACCCATATAATGCAGTTATTATCGCTAGAACTGTAATAATTATACTTATTACTTATATTGTTAGCAATATAACGTGCATTATTACCCATATAATGCAGTTATTATAGCTAGAACTGTAATAATTATACTTATTACTTATATTATTATCAATATAACATGCATTATTACCCATAATATGCAGTTATTATCGCTAGAACTATAATAAATATACGTATTACTTTTATTATCATCAATATAACATGCATTATTACCCATATTATGCAGTTATTATCGCTAGAACTATAATAAATATACGTATTACTTTCATTATCATCAATATAACATGCATTATTACCCATATAATGGAGGTATTATCGCTAGAACTGTAATAATTATACTTATTACTTATAGTATTATCAATATAACATGCATTATTACCCATATTATGCAGTTATTATCTCAATAACCATAATAAATATACTTATTACTCCCAATATTATCAATATAACATGCATTTTTACCCATATAATGCAGTTATTATCGCTAGAACTGTAATAATTATACTTACTACTTATACTATTAGCAATATAACATGCACTATTTGCCATATTTTACTATTATTATCGCTAGAACTATAATAATTATACTTATTACTCCCGATATTATCAATATAACATGCATTATTACCCATATAATGCAGTTATTATCGCTAGAACTGTAATAATTATTCTTATTACTTATATTGTTAGCAATATAACATGCATTATTACCCATATAATGCAGTTATTATCGCTAGAACTGTAATAATTATACTTATTACTTATATTGTTAGCAATATAACGTGCATTATTACCCATATAATGCAGTTATTATCGCTAGAACTGTAATAATTGTACTCATTACTTATATTATTAGCAATATAACGTGCATTATTACCCATATTATGCAGTTATTATCGCTAGAACTGTAATAATTATACTCATTACTTATATTATTAGCAATATAACATGCATTATTACCCATATTATGCAGTTATTATCTCTAGAACCATAATAAATATACTCATTACTCCCAATATTATCAATATAACATGCATTTTTACCCATATAATGCAGTTATTATCGCTAGTACTGTAATAATTATACTTATCACTTATACTATTAGCAATATAACATGCACTATTTGCCATATTTTACTATTATTATCGCTAGAACTATAATAATTATACTTATTACTCCCGATATTATCAATATAACATGCATTATTACCCATATAATGCAGTTATTATCGCTAGAACTGTAATAATTATACTTATTACTTATATTATTAGCAATATAACATGCACTGTTTGCCATATTTTACTATTATTATCGCTAGAACTATAATAATTATACTTATTACTCCCAATATTATCAATATAACATGCATTATTACCCATATAATGCAGTTATTATCGCTAGAACTGTAATAATTATACTTATTACTTATACTATTAGCAATATAACGTGCATTATTACCCATATAATGCAGTTATTATCGCTAGAACTGTAATAATTATACTTATTACTTATACTATTAGCAATATAACGTGCATTATTACCCATATAATGCAGTTATTATCGGCAGAACTGTAATAATTATACTTATTACTTTTATTATTATCAATATAACATGCACTATTTGCCATATTTTACTATTATTATCGCTAGAACTATAATAATTATACCTATTACTCCCGATATTATCAATATAACATGCATTATTACCCATATAATGCAGTTATTATCGCTAGAACTGTAATAATTATACTTATTACTTATATTATTCTCAATATAACATGCATTATTACCCATATTATGCAGTTACTATCGCAAGAACTATAATAAATATACGTATTACTTTTATTACCATCAATATAACATGCATTATTACCCATATAATGCAGTTATTATCGCTAGAACTGTAATAATTGTACTCATTACTTATATTATTAGCAATATTACGTGCATTATTACCCATATTATGCAGTTATTATCGCTAGAACTGTAATAATTATACTTATTACTTATATCATTATCAATATAACATGCATTATTACATATATAGTGGAGGTATTATCGCTAGAACTGTAATAATTATACTTATTACTTAGATTATTATCAATATAACATGCATTTTTACCCATATTATGCAGTTATTATCTCTAGAACCATAATTAATATACTTATTACTCCCAATATTTTCAATATAACATGCATTTTTACCCATATAATGCAGTTATTATCGCTAGAACTGTAATAATTATACTTATTACTTATATTATTATCAATATAACATCCATTATTACCCACATTATGCAGTTATTATCGCTAGAACTATAATAAATATACGTATTACTTTTATTATCATCCATATAACATGCATTATTACCCATATTATGCAGTTATTATCGCTAGAACTATAATAAATATACGTATTACTTTCATTATCATCAATATAACATGCATTATTACCCATATAATGGTGGTATTATCGCTAGATCTGTAATAATTATACTTATTACTTATATTATTCTCAATATAACATGCATTATTACCCATATTATGCAGTTATTATCTCCAGAACCATAATAAATATACTTATTACTCCCAATATTATCAATATAACATGCATTTTTACCCATATAATGCAGTTATTATCGCCAGAACTGTAATAATTATACTTATTACTTATATTATTCTCAATATAACATGCATTATTACCCATATTATGCAGTTATTATCGCTAGAACTATAATAAATATACGTATTACTTTCATTATCATCAATATAACATGCATTATTACCCATATAATGCAGTTATTATCGCTAGAACTGTAATAATTATACTTATTACTTATATTGTTAGAAATATAACGTGCATTATTACCCATATAATGCAGTTATTATCGCTAGAACTGTAATAATTATACTTATTACTTAAATTATTATCAATATAACATGCATTATTACCCATATTATGCAGTTATTATCGATAGAACTATAATAAATATACGTATTACTTTCATTATCATCAATATAACATGCATTATTACCCATATAATGCAGTTATTATCGCTAGAACTGTAATAATTATACTTATTACTTATATTGTTAGCAATATAACGTGCATTATTACCCATATAATGCAGTTATTACCGCCAGAACTGTAATAATTATACTTATTACTTATATTATTATCAATAAAACATGCATTATTACCCATATAATGCAGTTATTATCGCTAGAACTGTAATAATTGTACTCATTACTTATATTATTAGCAATATAACGTGCATTATTACCCATATTATGCAGTTATTATCGCTAGAACTGTAATAATTATACTTATTACTTATACTATTAGCAATATAACGTGCATTATTACCCATATAATGCAGTTATTATCGGCAGAACTGTAATGATTATACTTATTACTTATATTATTCTCAATATAACATGCATTATTACCCATATTATGCAGTTATTATCGCTAGAACTATAATAAATATACGTATTACTTTCATTATCACCAATATAACATGCATTATTACCCATATAATGCAGTTATTATCGCTAGTACTGTAATAATTATACTTCTTACTTATATTGTTAGCAATATAACGTGCATTATTACCCATATTATGCAGTTATTATCGCTAGAACTATAATAAATATACGTATTACTTTTATTATCATCTATATAACATGCATTATTACCCATATTATGCAGTTATTATCGATAGAACTGTAATAAATATATTTATTACTATTATTATTATCAATATAACATGCACTATTTGCCATATTTTACTATTATTATCGCTAGAACTATAATAATTATACTTATTACTCCCGATATTATCAATATAACATGCATTATTACCCATATAATGCAGTTATTATCGCCAGAACTGTAATAATTATACTTATTACTTATATTATTCTCAATATAACATGCATTATTACCCATATTATGCAGTTACTATCGCAAGAACTATAATAAATATATTTATTACTCCCAATATTATCAATGTAACATGCATTATTACCCATATAATGCAGTTATTATCGCTAGAACTGTAATAATTATACTTATTACTTATATTATTCTCAATATAACATGCATTATTACCCATATTATGCAGTTACTATCGCAAGAACTATAATAAATATACGTATTACTTTCATTATCATCAATATAACATGCATTATTACCCATATAATGCAGTTATTATCGCTAGAACTGTAATAATTGTACTCATTACTTATATTATTAGCAATATAACGTGCATTATTACCCATATTATGCAGTTATTATCGCTAGAACTGTAATAATTATACTTATTACTTATACTACTAGCAATATAACGTGATTTATTACCCATATAATGCAGTTATTATCGCCAGAACTGTAATAATTATACTTATTACTTATATTATTCTCAATATAACATGCATTATTACCCATATTATGCAGTTACTATCGCAAGAACTATAATAAATATACGTATTACTTTCATTATCATCAATATAACATGCATTATTACCCATATAATGCAGTTATTATCGCTAGAACTGTAATAATTGTACTCATTACTTATATTATTAGCAATATAACATGCATTATTACCCATATAATGCAGTTATTATCGCTAGAACTATAATAAATATATTTATTACTCCCAATATTATCAATGTAACATGCATTATTACCCATATAATGCAGTTATTATCGCTAGAACTGTAATAATTATACTTATTACTTATATTGTTAGCAATATAACGTGCATTATTACCCATATAATGCAGTTATTATAGCTAGAACTGTAATAATTATACTTATTACTTATATTATTATCAATATAACATGCATTATTACCCATAATATGCAGTTATTATCGCTAGAACTATAATAAATATACGTATTACTTTTATTATCATCAATATAACATGCATTATTACCCATATTATGCAGTTATTATCGCTAGAACTATAATAAATATACGTATTACTTTCATTATCATCAATATAACATGCATTATTACCCATATAATGGAGGTATTATCGCTAGAACTGTAATAATTATACTTATTACTTATAGTATTATCAATATAACATGCATTATTACCCATATTATGCAGTTATTATCTCAATAACCATAATAAATATACTTATTACTCCCAATATTATCAATATAACATGCATTTTTACCCATATAATGCAGTTATTATCGCTAGAACTGTAATAATTATACTTACTACTTATACTATTAGCAATATAACATGCACTATTTGCCATATTTTACTATTATTATCGCTAGAACTATAATAATTATACTTATTACTCCCGATATTATCAATATAACATGCATTATTACCCATATAATGCAGTTATTATCGCTAGAACTGTAATAATTATACTTATTACTTATATTGTTAGCAATATAACGTGCATTATTACCCATATAATGCAGTTATTATCGCTAGGACTGTAATAATTGTACTCATTACTTATATTATTAGCAATATAACGTGCATTATTACCCATATTATGCAGTTATTATCTCTAGAACCATAATAAATATACTCATTACTCCCAATATTATCAATATAACATGCATTTTTACCCATATAATGCAGTTATTATCGCTAGTACTGTAATAATTATACTTATCACTTATACTATTAGCAATATAACATGCACTATTTGCCATATTTTACTATTATTATCGCTAGAACTATAATAATTATACTTATTACTCCCGATATTATCAATATAACATGCATTATTACCCATATAATGCAGTTATTATCGCTAGAACTGTAATAATTATACTTATTACTTATATTATTAGCAATATAACATGCACTGTTTGCCATATTTTACTATTATTATCGCTAGAACTATAATAATTATACTTATTACTCCCAATATTATCAATATAACATGCATTATTACCCATATAATGCAGTTATTATCGCTAGAACTGTAATAATTATACTTATTACTTATACTATTAGCAATATAACGTGCATTATTACCCATATAATGCAGTTATTATCGCTAGAACTGTAATAATTATACTTATTACTTATACTATTAGCAATATAACGTGCATTATTACCCATATAATGCAGTTATTATCGGCAGAACTGTAATAATTATACTTATTACTTTTATTATTATCAATATAACATGCACTATTTGCCATATTTTACTATTATTATCGCTAGAACTATAATAATTATACTTATTACTCCCGATATTATCAATATAACATGCATTATTACCCATATAATGCAGTTATTATCGCTAGAACTGTAATAATTATACTTATTACTTATATTGTTAGCAATATAACGTGCATTATTACCCATATAATGCAGTTATTATCGCTAGAACTGTAATAATTATACTTATTACTTAGATTATTATCAATATAACATGCATTATTACCCATATTATGCAGTTATTATCGCTAGAACTATAATAAATATACGTATTACTTTTATTATCATCAATATAACATGCATTATTACCCATATCATGCAGTTATTATCGATAGAACTGTAATAAATATATTTATTACTTTTATTATTATCAATATAACATGCACTATTTGCCATATTTTACTATTATTATCGCTAGAACTATAATAATTATACCTATTACTCCCGATATTATCAATATAACATGCATTATTACCCATATAATGCAGTTATTATCGCTAGAACTGTAATAATTATACTTATTACTTATATTATTCTCAATATAACATGCATTATTACTCATATTATGCAGTTACTATCGCAAGAACTATAATAAATATACGTATTACTTTTATTACCATCAATATAACATGCATTATTACCCATATAATGCAGTTATTATCGCTAGAACTGTAATAATTGTACTCATTACTTATATTATTAGCAATATTACGTGCATTATTACCCATATTATGCAGTTATTATCGCTAGAACTGTAATAATTATACTTATTACTTATATCATTATCAATATAACATGCATTATTACATATATAGTGGAGGTATTATCGCTAGAACTGTAATAATTATACTTATTACTTAGATTATTATCAATATAACATGCATTTTTACCCATATTATGCAGTTATTATCTCTAGAACCATAATTAATATACTTATTACTCCCAATATTTTCAATATAACATGCATTTTTACCCATATAATGCAGTTATTATCGCTAGAACTGTAATAATTATACTTATTACTTATATTATTATCAATATAACATCCATTATTACCCACATTATGCAGTTATTATCGCTAGAACTATAATAAATATACGTATTACTTTTATTATCATCCATATAACATGCATTATTACCCATATTATGCAGTTATTATCGCTAGAACTATAATAAATATACGTATTACTTTCATTATCATCAATATAACATGCATTATTACCCATATAATGGTGGTATTATCGCTAGATCTGTAATAATTATACTTATTACTTATATTATTCTCAATATAACATGCATTATTACCCATATTATGCAGTTATTATCTCCAGAACCATAATAAATATACTTATTACTCCCAATATTATCAATATAACATGCATTTTTACCCATATAATGCAGTTATTATCGCCAGAACTGTAATAATTATACTTATTACTTATATTATTCTCAATATAACATGCATTATTACCCATATTATGCAGTTATTATCGCTAGAACTATAATAAATATACGTATTACTTTCATTATCATCAATATAACATGCATTATTACCCATATAATGCAGTTATTATCGCTAGAACTGTAATAATTATACTTATTACTTATATTGTTAGAAATATAACGTGCATTATTACCCATATAATGCAGTTATTATCGCTAGAACTGTAATAATTATACTTATTACTTAAATTATTATCAATATAACATGCATTATTACCCATATTATGCAGTTATTATCGATAGAACTATAATAAATATACGTATTACTTTCATTATCATCAATATAACATGCATTATTACCCATATAATGCAGTTATTATCGCTAGAACTGTAATAATTATACTTATTACTTATATTGTTAGCAATATAACGTGCATTATTACCCATATAATGCAGTTATTACCGCCAGAACTGTAATAATTATACTTATTACTTATATTATTATCAATAAAACATGCATTATTACCCATATAATGCAGTTATTATCGCTAGAACTGTAATAATTGTACTCATTACTTATATTATTAGCAATATAACGTGCATTATTACCCATATTATGCAGTTATTATCGCTAGAACTGTAATAATTATACTTATTACTTATACTATTAGCAATATAACGTGCATTATTACCCATATAATGCAGTTATTATCGGCAGAACTGTAATGATTATACTTATTACTTATATTATTCTCAATATAACATGCATTATTACCCATATTATGCAGTTATTATCGCTAGAACTATAATAAATATACGTATTACTTTCATTATCACCAATATAACATGCATTATTACCCATATAATGCAGTTATTATCGCTAGTACTGTAATAATTATACTTCTTACTTATATTGTTAGCAATATAACGTGCATTATTACCCATATAATGCAGTTATTATCGCTAGAACTGTAATAATTATACTTATTACTTAGATTATTATCAATATAACATGCATTATTACCCATATTATGCAGTTATTATCGCTAGAACTATAATAAATATACGTATTACTTTTATTATCATCTATATAACATGCATTATTACCCATATTATGCAGTTATTATCGATAGAACTGTAATAAATATATTTATTACTATTATTATTATCAATATAACATGCACTATTTGCCATATTTTACTATTATTATCGCTAGAACTATAATAATTATACTTATTACTCCCGATATTATCAATATAACATGCATTATTACCCATATAATGCAGTTATTATCGCTAGAACTGTAATAATTATACTCATTACTTATATTATTAGCAATATAACGTGCATTATTACCCATATAATGCAGTTATTACCGCCAGAACTGTAATAATTATACTTATTACTTATATTATTATCAATAAAACATGCATTATTACCCATATAATGCAGTTATTATCGCTAGAACTGTAATAATTGTACTCATTACTTATATTATTAGCAATATAACGTGCATTATTACCCATATTATGCAGTTATTATCGCTAGAACTGTAATAATTATACTTATTACTTATACTATTAGCAATATAACGTGCATTATTACCCATATAATGCAGTTATTATCGGCAGAACTGTAATAATTATACTTATTACTTATATTATTCTCAATATAACATGCATTATTACCCATATTATGCAGTTATTATCGCTAGAACTATAATAAATATACGTATTACTTTCATTATCACCAATATAACATGCATTATTACCCATATAATGCAGTTATTATCGCTAGTACTGTAATAATTATACTTCTTACTTATATTGTTAGCAATATAACGTGCATTATTACCCATATAATGCAGTTATTATCGCTAGAACTGTAATAATTATACTTATTACTTAGATTATTATCAATATAACATGCATTATTACCCATATTATGCAGTTATTATCGCTAGAACTATAATAAATATACGTATTACTTTTATTATCATCTATATAACATGCATTATTACCCATATTATGCAGTTATTATCGATAGAACTGTAATAAATATATTTATTACTTTTATTATTATCAATATAACATGCACTATTTGCCATATTTTACTATTATTATCGCTAGAACTATAATAATTATACTTATTACTCCCGATATTATCAATATAACATGCATTATTACCCATATAATGCAGTTATTATCGCTAGAACTGTAATAATTATACTCATTACTTATATTATTAGCAATATAACGTGCATTGTTACCCATATTATGCAGTTATTATCGCTAGAACTGTAATAATAATACTTATTACTTATATTATTATCAATATAACATGCATTCTTACCCATATAATGGAGGTATTATCGCTAGAACTGTAATAATTATACTTATTACTTATACTATTAGCAATATAACGTGCATTATTACCCACATAATGCAGTTATTATCGCCAGAACTGTAATAATTATACTTATTACTTATATTATTCTCAATATAACATGCATTATTACCCATATAATGCAGTTATTATCGCTAGAACTGTAATAATTATACTTATTACTTATATTATTATCAATATAACATGCATTTTTACCCATATAATGCAGTTATTATCGCTAGAACTGTAATAATTATACTTATTACTTATACTATTAGCAATATAACATGCACTATTTGCCATATTTTACTATTATTATCGCTAGAACTATAATAATTATACTTATTACTCCCGATATTATCAATATAACATGCATTATTACCCATATAATGCAGTTATTATCGCTAGAACTGTAATAATTATACTTATTACTTATATTATTATCAATATAACATGCATTTTTACCCATATAATGCAGTTATTATCGCTAGAACTATAATAAATATACGTATTACTTTCATTATCATCAATATAACATGCATTATTACCCATATATGGGAGGTATTATCGCTAGAACTGTAATAATTATACTTATTACTTATATTATTATCAATATAACATGCAGTATTACCCATATTATGCAGTTATTATCGCTAGAACTATAATAAATATACGTATTACTTTTATTATCATCAATATAACATGCATTATTACCCATATAATGCAGTTATTATCGCTAGAACTGTAATAATTATACTCATTACTTATATTATTAGCAATATAACGTGCATTATTACCCATATTATGCAGTTATTATCGCTAGAACTGTAATAATTATACTTATTACTTATATTATTATCAATATAACATGCATTATTACCCATATTATGCAGTTATTATCGCTAGAACCTTAATAATTGTACTCATTACTTATATTATTAGCAATATAACGTGCATTATTACCCATATTATGCAGTTATTATCGCTAGAACTGTAATAATTATACTTATTACTTATATTATTATCAATATAACATGCATTATTACCCATATTATGCAGTTATTATCTCTAGAACCATAATAAATATACCTATTACTCCCAATATTATCAATATAACATGCATTTTTACCCATATAATGCAGTTATTATCGCTAGAACTATAATAATTATACTTATTACTCCCGATATTATCAATATAACATGCATTATTACCCATATAATGCAGTTATTATCGCTAGAACTATAATAATTATACTTATTACTTATATTGTTAGCAATATAACATGCATTATTACCCATATAATGCAGTTATTATCGCTAGAACTGTAATAATTATACTTATTACTTATATTATTATCAATAAAACATGCATTATTACCCATATAATGCAGTTATTATCGCTAGAACTGTAATATTGTACTCATTACTTATATTATTAGCAATATAACGTGCATTATTACCCATATTATGCAGTTATTATCGCTAGAACTGTAATAATTATACTTATTACTTATATCATTATCAATATAACATGCATTATTACCCATATAATGGAGCTATTATCGCTAGAACTGTAATAATTATACTTATTACTTAGATTATTATCAATATAACATGCATTATTACCCATATTATGCAGTTATTATCGCTAGAACTATAATAAATATACGTATTACTTTTATTATCATCTATATAACATGCATTATTACCCATATTATGCAGTTATTATCGATAGAACTGTAATAAATATATTTATTACTTTTATTATTATCAATATAACATGCACTATTTGCCTTATTTTACTATTATTATCGCTAGAACTATAATAATTATACTTATTACTCCCGATATTATCAATATAACATGCATTATTACCCATATAATGCAGTTATTATCGCTAGAACTGTAATAATTATACTCATTACTTATATTATTAGCAATATAACGTGCATTATTACCCATATAATGCAGTTATTACCGCCAGAACTGTAATAATTATACTTATTACTTATATTATTATCAATAAAACATGCATTATTACCCATATAATGCAGTTATTATCGCTAGAACTGTAATAATTGTACTCATTACTTATATTATTAGCAATATAACGTGCATTATTACCCATATTATGCAGTTATTATCGCTAGAACTGTAATAATTATACTTATTACTTATACTATTAGCAATATAACGTGCATTATTACCCATATAATGCAGTTATTATCGGCAGAACTGTAATAATTATACTTATTACTTATATTATTCTCAATATAACATGCATTATTACCCATATTATGCAGTTATTATCGCTAGAACTATAATAAATATACGTATTACTTTCATTATCACCAATATAACATGCATTATTACCCATATAATGCAGTTATTATCGCTAGTACTGTAATAATTATACTTCTTACTTATATTGTTAGCAATATAACGTGCATTATTACCCATATAATGCAGTTATTATCGCTAGAACTGTAATAATTATACTTATTACTTAGATTATTATCAATATAACATGCATTATTACCCATATTATGCAGTTATTATCGCTAGAACTATAATAAATATACGTATTACTTTTATTATCATCTATATAACATGCATTATTACCCATATTATGCAGTTATTATCGATAGAACTGTAATAAATATATTTATTACTTTTATTATTATCAATATAACATGCACTATTTGCCATATTTTACTATTATTATCGCTAGAACTATAATAATTATACTTATTACTCCCGATATTATCAATATAACATGCATTATTACCCATATAATGCAGTTATTATCGCTAGAACTGTAATAATTATACTCATTACTTATATTATTAGCAATATAACGTGCATTGTTACCCATATTATGCAGTTATTATCGCTAGAACTGTAATAATAATACTTATTACTTATATTATTATCAATATAACATGCATTCTTACCCATATAATGCAGGTATTATCGCTAGAACTGTAATAATTATACTTATTACTTATACTATTAGCAATATAACGTGCATTATTACCCACATAATGCAGTTATTATCGCCAGAACTGTAATAATTATACTTATTACTTATATTATTCTCAATATAACATGCATTATTACCCATATAATGCAGTTATTATCGCTAGAACTGTAATAATTATACTTATTACTTATATTATTATCAATATAACATGCATTTTTACCCATATAATGCAGTTATTATCGCTAGAACTGTAATAATTATACTTATTACTTATACTATTAGCAATATAACATGCACTATTTGCCATATTTTACTATTATTATCGCTAGAACTATAATAATTATACTTATTACTCCCGATATTATCAATATAACATGCATTATTACCCATATAATGCAGTTATTATCGCTAGAACTGTAATAATTATACTTATTACTTATATTATTATCAATATAACATGCATTTTTACCCATATAATGCAGTTATTATCGCTAGAACTATAATAAATATACGTATTACTTTCATTATCATCAATATAACATGCATTATTACCCATATATGGGAGGTATTATCGCTAGAACTGTAATAATTATACTTATTACTTATATTATTATCAATATAACATGCAGTATTACCCATATTATGCAGTTATTATCGCTAGAACTATAATAAATATACGTATTACTTTTATTATCATCAATATAACATGCATTATTACCCATATAATGCAGTTATTATCGCTAGAACTGTAATAATTATACTCATTACTTATATTATTAGCAATATAACGTGCATTATTACCCATATTATGCAGTTATTATCGCTAGAACTGTAATAATTATACTTATTACTTATATTATTATCAATATAACATGCATTATTACCCATATTATGCAGTTATTATCGCTAGAACCTTAATAATTGTACTCATTACTTATATTATTAGCAATATAACGTGCATTATTACCCATATTATGCAGTTATTATCGCTAGAACTGTAATAATTATACTTATTACTTATATTATTATCAATATAACATGCATTATTACCCATATTATGCAGTTATTATCTCTAGAACCATAATAAATATACCTATTACTCCCAATATTATCAATATAACATGCATTTTTACCCATATAATGCAGTTATTATCGCTAGAACTATAATAATTATACTTATTACTCCCGATATTATCAATATAACATGCATTATTACCCATATAATGCAGTTATTATCGCTAGAACTATAATAATTATACTTATTACTTATATTGTTAGCAATATAACATGCATTATTACCCATATAATGCAGTTATTATCGCTAGAACTGTAATAATTATACTTATTACTTATATTATTATCAATAAAACATGCATTATTACCCATATAATGCAGTTATTATCGCTAGAACTGTAATATTGTACTCATTACTTATATTATTAGCAATATAACGTGCATTATTACCCATATTATGCAGTTATTATCGCTAGAACTGTAATAATTATACTTATTACTTATATCATTATCAATATAACATGCATTATTACCCATATAATGGAGGTATTATCGCTAGAACTGTAATAATTATACTTATTACTTAGATTATTATCAATATAACATGCATTATTACCCATATTATGCAGTTATTATCGCTAGAACTATAATAAATATACGTATTACTTTTATTATCATCAATATAACGTGCATTATTACCCATATAATGCAGTTATTATCGCTAGAACTGGTAATAATTATACTCATTACTTATATTATTAGCAATATAACGTGCATTATTACCCATATTATGCAGTTATTATCGCTAGAACTGTAATAATTATACTTATTACTTATATTATTATCAATATAACATGCATTATTACCCATATAATGGAGGTATTATCGCTAGAACTGTAATAATTATACTTATTACTTATACTATTAGCAATATAACGTGCATTAGTACCCATATAATGCAGTTATTATCGCCAGAACTGTAATAATTATACTTATTACTTAGATTATTATCAATATAACATGCATTATTACCCATATTATGCAGGTATTATCGCTAGAACTATAATAAATATACGTATTACTTTTATTATCATCAATATAACATGCATTATTACCCATATAATGCAGTTATTATCGCTAGAACTGTAATAATTATACTCATTACTTATATTATTAGCAATATAACGTGCATTATTACCCATATTATGCAGTTATTATCGCTAGAACTGTAATAATTATACTTATTACTTATATTATTATCAATATAACATGCATTATTACCCATATAATGGAGGTATTATCGCTAGAACTGTAATAATTATACTTATTACTTATACTATTAGCAATATAACGTGCATTATTACCCATATAATGCAGTTATTATCGCCAGAACTGTAATAATTATACTTATTACTTATATTATTCTCAATATAACATGAATTATTACCCATATTATGCAGTTATTATCGCTAGAACTATAATAAACATACGTATTACTTTCATTATCATCAACATAACATGCATTATTACCCATATTATGCAGTTATTATCGATAGAACTGTAATAAGTATACTTACTACTTTTACTATTATCAATATATCATGCACTATTAGCCATATTTTACTATTATTATCGCTAGAACTATAATAATTATACTTATTACTCTCGATATTATCAATATAACATGCATTATTACCCATATAATGCAGTTATTATCGCTAGAACTGTAACAATTATACTTATTACTTATATCGTTATCAATATAACATGCATTATTACCCATATAATGGAGGTATTATCGCTAGAACTGTAATAATTATACTTATTACTTAGATTATTATCAATATAACATGCATTATTACCCATATTATGCAGTTATTATCGCTAGAACTATAATAAATATACGTATTACTTTTATTATCATCAATGTAACATGCATTATTACCCATATAATGCAGTTATTATCGCTAGAACTGTAATAATTATACTCATTACTTATATTATTAGCAATATAACGTGCATTATTACCCATATTATGCAGTTATTATCGCTAGAACTGTAATAATTATACTTATTACTTATATTATTATCAATATAACATGCATTATTACCCATTTAATGGAGGTATTATCGCTAGAACTGTAATAATTATACTTATTACTTATACTATTAGCAATATAACGTGCATTATTACCCATATAATGCAGTTATTATCGCTAGAACTGTAATAATTATACTTATTACTTATATTATTATCAATATAACATGCATTATTACCCATATTATGCAGTTATTATCGCTAGAACTATAATAAATATACGTACTACTTTTATTATCATCAATATAACATGCATTATTACCCATATTATGCAGTTATTATCGATAGAACTGTAATAATTATACTTATTACTTATATTGTTAGCAATATAACATGCATTATTACCCATATAATGCAGTTATTATCGCTAGAACTGTAATAATTATACTTATTACTTATATTATTATCAATATAACATGCATTATTACCCATATTATGCAGTTATTATCTCTAGAACCATAATAAATATACTTATTACTCCCAATATTATCAATATAACATGCATTTTCACCCATATAATGCAGTTATTATCGCTAGAACTGTAATAAGTATACTTATTACTTTTACTATTATCAATATATCATGCACTATTAGCCATATTTTACTGTTATTATCGCTAGAACTATAATAATTATACTTATTACTCCCGATATTATCAATATAACATGCATTATTACCCATATAATGCAGTTATTATCGCTAGAACTGTAACAATTATACTTATTACTTATACTATTAGCAATATAACGTGCATTATTACCCACATAATGCAGTTATTATCGCTAGAACTGTAATAATTATACTTATTACTTATATTATTATCAATATAACATGCATTATTACCCATATTATGCAGTTATTATCGCTAGAACTATAATAAATATACGTACTACTTTTATTATCATCAATATAACATGCATTATTACCCATATTATGCAGTTATTATCGATAGAACTGTAATAATTATACTTATTACTTATATTGTTAGCAATATAACATGCATTATTACCCATATAATGCAGTTATTATCGCTAGAACTGTAATAATTATACTTATTACTTATATGATTATCAATAAAACATGCATTATTACCCATATAATGCAGTTATTATCGCTAGAACTGTAATAATTGTACTCATTACTTATATTATTAGCAATATTACGTGCATTATTACCCATATTATGCAGTTATTATCGCTAGAACTGTAATAATTATACTTATTACTTATATCATTATCAATATAACATGCACTATTACCCATATAGTGGAGGTATTATCGCTAGAACTGTAATAATTATACTTATTACTTAGATTATTATCAATATAACATGCATTATTAACCATATTATGCAGTTATTATCGCTAGAACTGTAATAATTATACTTATTACTTATATTATTATCAATATAACATGCATTATTACCCATATTATGCAGTTATTATCTCTAGAACCATAATAAATATACTTATTACTCCCAATATTATCAATATAACATGCATTATTAACCATATTATGCAGTTATTATCGCTAGAACTGTAATAATTATACTTATTACTTATATTATTATCAATATAACATGCATTATTACCCATATTATGCAGTTATTATCTCTAGAACCATAATTAATATACTTATTACTCCCAATATTTTCAATATAACATGCATTTTTACCCATATAATGCAGTTATTATCGCTAGAACTGTAATAATTATACTTATTACTTATATTATTATCAATATCACATCCATTATTACCCATATTATGCAGTTATTATCGCTAGAACTATAATAAATATACGTATTACTTTTATTATCATCCATATAACATGCATTATTACCCATATTATGCAGTTATTATCGCTAGAACTATAATAAATATACGTATTACTTTCATTATCATCAATATAACATGCATTATTACCCATATAATGGTGGTATTATCGCTAGATCTGTAATAATTATACTTATTACTTATATTATTCTCAATATAACATGCATTATTACCCATATTATGCAGTTATTATCTCCAGAACCATAATAAATATACTTATTACTCCCAATATTATCAATATAACATGCATTTTTACCCATATAATGCAGTTATTACCGCCAGAACTGTAATAATTATACTTATTACTTATATTATTCTCAATATAACATGCATTATTACCCATATTATGCAGTTATTATCGCTAGAACTATAATAAATATACGTATTACTTTCATTATCATCAATATAACATGCATTATTACCCATATAATGCAGTTATTATCGCTAGAACTGTAATAATTATACTTATTACTTATATTGTTAGAAATATAACGTGCATTATTACCCATATAATGCAGTTATTATCGCTAGAACTGTAATAATTATACTTATTACTAAAATTATTATCAATATAACATGCATTATTACCCATATTATGCAGTTATTATCGATAGAACTATAATAAATATACGTATTACTTTCATTATCATCAATATAACATGCATTATTACCCATATAATGCAGTTATTATCGCTAGAACTGTAATAATTATACTTATTACTTATATTGTTAGCAATATAACGTGCATTATTACCCATATAATGCAGTTATTACCGCCAGAACTGTAATAATTATACTTATTACTTATATTATTATCAATAAAACATGCATTATTACCCATATAATGCAGTTATTATCGCTAGAACTGTAATAATTGTACTCATTACTTATATTATTAGCAATATAACGTGCATTATTACCCATATTATGCAGTTATTATCGCTAGAACTGTAATAATTATACTTATTACTTATACTATTAGCAATATAACGTGCATTATTACCCATATAATGCAGTTATTATCGGCAGAACTGTAATAATTATACGTATTACTTTTATTATCATCTATATAACATGCATTATTACCCATATTATGCAGTTATTATCGATAGAACTGTAATAAATATATTTATTACTTTTATTATTATCAATATAACATGCACTATTTGCCATATTTTACTATTATTATCGCTAGAACTATAATAATTATACTTATTACTCCCGATATTATCAATATAACATGCATTATTACCCATATAATGCAGTTATTATCGCTAGAACTGTAGTAATTATACTCATTACTTATATTATTAGCAATATAACGTGCATTATTACCCATATTATGCAGTTATTATCGCTAGAACTGTAATAATAATACTTATTACTTATATTATTATCAATATAACATGCATTCTTACCCATATAATGGAGGTATTATCGCTAGAACTGTAATAATTATACTTATTACTTATACTATTAGCAATATAACGTGCATTATTACCCACATAATGCAGTTATTATCGCCAGAACTGTAATAATTATACTTATTACTTATATTATTCTCAATATAACATGCATTATTACCCATATAATGCAGTTATTATCTCTAGAACTGTAATAATTATACTTATTACTTATATTATTATCAATATAACATGCATTTTTACCCATATAATGCAGTTATTATCGCTAGAACTGTAATATTGTACTCATTACTTATATTATTAGCAATATAACGTGCATTATTACCCATATTATGCAGTTATTATCGCTAGAACTGTAATAATTATACTTATTACTTATATCATTATCAATATAACATGCATTATTACCAATATAATGGAGGTATTATCGCTAGAACTGTAATAATTATACTTATTACTTAGATTATTATCAATATAACATGCATTATTACACATATTATGCAGTTATTATCGCTAGAACTATAATAAATATACGTATTACTTTTATTATCATCAATATAACGTGCATTATTACCCATATAATGCAGTTATTATCGCTAGAACTGGTAATAATTATACTCATTACTTATATTATTAGCAATATAACGTGCATTATTACAAATATTATGCAGTTATTATCGCTAGAACTGTAATAATTATACTTATTACTTATATTATTATCAATATAACATGCATTATTACACATATAATGGAGGTATTATCGCTAGAACTGTAATAATTATACTTATTACTTATACTATTAGCAATATAACGTGCATTAGTACCCATATAATGCAGTTATTATCGCCAGAACTGTAATAATTATACTTATTACTTAGATTATTATCAATATAACATGCATTATTACCCATATTATGCAGTTATTATCGCTAGAACTGTAATAAACATACGTATTACTTTCATTATCATCAACATAACATGCATTATTACCCATATTATGCAGTTATTATCGATAGAACTGTAATAAGTATACTTATTACTTTTACTATTATCAATATATCATGCACTATTAGCCATATTTTACTATTATTATCGCTAGAACTATAATAATTATACTTATTACTCCCGATATTATCAATATAACATGCATTATTACCCATATAATGCAGTTATTATCGCTAGAACTGTAATAATTATACTTATTACTTATATTGTTAGCAATATAACCTGCATTATTACCCATATAATGCAGTTATTATCGCTAGAACTGTAATAATTATACTTATTACTTATATTATTATCAATAAAACATGCATTATTACGCATATAATGCAGTTATTATCGCTAGAACTCTAATAATTGTACTCATTACTTATATTATTAGCAATATAACGTGCATTATTACCCATATTATGCAGTTATTATCGCTAGAACTGTAATAATTATACTTATTACTTATATCGTTATCAATATAACATGCATTATTACCCATATAATGGAGGTATTATCGCTAGAACTGTAATAATTATACTTATTACTTAGATTATTATCAATATAACATGCATTATTACCCATATTATGCAGTTATTATCGCTAGAACTATAATAAATATACGTATTACTTTTATTATCATCAATCTAACATGCATTATTACCCATATAATGCAGTTATTATCGATAGAACTGTAATAAATATACTTATTACTTTTACTATTATCAATATATCATGCACTATTAGCCATATTTTACTATTATTATCGCTAGAACTATAATAATTATACTTATTACTCCCGATATTATCAATATAACATGCCTTATTACCCATATAATGCAGTTATTATCGCTAGAACTCTAATAATTGTACTCATTACTCATATTATTAGCAATATAACGTGCATTATTACCCATATTATGCAGTTATTATCGCTAGAACTGTAATAATTATACTTATTACTTATATCGTTATCAATATAACATGCATTATTACCCATATAATGGAGGTATTATCGCTAGAACTGTAATAATTATACTTATTACTTAGATTATTATCAATATAACATGCATTATTACCCATATTATGCAGTTATTATCGCTAGAACTATAATAAATATACGTATTACTTTTATTATCATCAATATAACATGCATTATTACCCATATAATGCAGTTATTATCGCTAGAACTGTAATAATTATACTCATTACTTATATTATTAGCAATATAACGTGCATTATTACCCATATTATGCAGTTATTATCGCTAGAACTGTAATAATTATACTTATTACTTATATTATTATCAATAAAACATGCATTATTACCCATATAATGCAGTTATTATCGCTAGAACTGTAATAATTATACTTATTACTTATATTGTTAGCAATATAACATGCATTATTACCCATATAATGCAGTTATTATCGCTAGGACTGTAATAATTATACTTATTACTTATATTATTATCAATAAAACATGCATTATTACCCATATAATGCAGTTATTATCGCTAGAACTCTAATAATTGTACTCATTACTTATATTATTAGCAATATAACGTGCATTATTACCCATATTATGCAGTTATTATCGCTAGAACTGTAATAATTATACTTATTACTTATATCGTTATCAATATAACATGCATTATTACCCATATAATGGAGGTATTATCGCTAGAACTGTAATAATTATACTTATTACTTAGATTATTATCAATATAACATGCATTATTACCCATATTATGCAGTTATTATCGCTAGAACTATAATAAATATACGTATTACTTTTATTATCATCAATATAACATGCATTATTACCCATATAATGCAGTTATTATCGCTAGAACTGTAATAATTATACTCATTACTTATATTATTAGCAATATAACGTGCATTATTACCCATATTATGCAGTTATTATCGCTAGAACTGTAATAATTATACTTATTACTTATATTATTATCAATAAAACATGCATTATTACCCATATAATGCAGTTATTATCGCTAGAACTGTAATAATTATACTTATTACTTATATTGTTAGCAATATAACATGCATTATTACCCATATAATGCAGTTATTATCGCTAGGACTGTAATAATTATACTTATTACTTATATTATTATCAATAAAACATGCATTATTACCCATATAATGCAGTTATTATCGCTAGAACTCTAATAATTGTACTCATTACTTATATTATTAGCAATATAACGTGCATTATTACCCATATTATGCAGTTATTATCGCTAGAACTGTAATAATTATACTTATTACTTATATCGTTATCAATATAACATGAATTATTACCCATATAATGGAGGTATTATCGCTAGAACTGTAATAATTATACTTATTACTTAGATTATTATCAATATAACATGCATTATTACCCATATTATGCAGTTATTATCGCTAGAACTATAATAAATATACGTATTACTTTTATTATCATCAATATAACATGCATTATTACCCATATAATGCAGTTATTATCGCTAGAACTGTAATAAATATACTTATTACTTTTACTATTATCAATATATCATGCACTATTAGCCATATTTTACTATTATTATCGCTAGAACTATAATAATTATACTTATTACTCCCGATATTATCAATATAACATGCCTTATTACCCATATAATGCAGTTATTATCGCTAGAACTCTAATAATTGTACTCATTACTCATATTATTAGCAATATAACGTGCATTATTACCCATATTATGCAGTTATTATCGCTAGAACTGTAATAATTATACTTATTACTTATATCGTTATCAATATAACATGCATTATTACCCATATAATGGAGGTATTATCGCTAGAACTGTAATAATTATACTTATTACTTAGATTATTATCAATATAACATGCATTATTACCCATATTATGCAGTTATTATCGCTAGAACTATAATAAATATACGTATTACTTTTATTATCATCAATATAACATGCATTATTACCCATATAATGCAGTTATTATCGCTAGAACTGTAATAATTATAGTCATTACTTATATTATTAGCAATATAACGTGCATTATTACCCATATTATGCAGTTATTATCGCTAGAACTGTAATAATTATACTTATTACTTATATTATTATCAATATAACATGCATTATTACCCATTTAATGGAGGTATTATCGCTAGAACTGTAATAATTATACTTATTACTTATACTATTAGCAATATAACGTGCATTATTACCCATATAATGCAGTTATTATCGCTAGAACTGTAATAATTATACTTATTACTTATATTATTATCAATATAACATGCATTATTACCCATATAATGCAGTTATTATCGCTAGAACTGTAATAATTATACTTATTGCTTATATTATTATCAATATAACATGCAATATTACCCATATTATGCAGTTGTTATCGCTAGAACTATAATAAATATACGTACTACTTTTATTATCATCAATATAACATGCATTATTACCCATATTATGCAGTTATTATCGATAGAACTGTAATAAATATACTTATTACTTTTATTATTATCAATATAACATGCACTATTTGCCATATTTTACTATTATTATCGCTAGAACTATAATAATTATACTTATTACTCCCGATATTATCAATATAACATGCATTATTACCCATATAATGCAGTTATTATCGCTAGAACTGTAATAATTATACTCATTACTTATATTATTAGCAATATAACGTGCATTATTACCCATATTATGCAGTTATTATCGCTAGAACTGTAATAATTATACTTATTACTTATATTGTTATCAATATAACATGCATTCTTACCCATATAATGGAGGTATTATCGCTAGAACTGTAATAATTATACTTATTACTTATACTATTAGCAATATAACGTGCATTATTACCCATATTATGCAGTTATTATCTCTAGAACCATAATTAATATACTTATTACTCCCAATATTATCAATATAACATGCATTTTTACCCATATAATGCAGTTATTATCGCTAGAACTGTAATTATTATACTTATTACTTATATTGTTAGCAATATAACATGCATTATTACCCATATAATGCAGTTATTATCGCTAGAACTGTAATAATTATACTTATTACTTATATTATTCTCAATATAACATGCATTATTACCCATATTATGCAGTTATTATCGCAAGAACTATAATAAATATACGTATTACTTTCATTATTATCAATATAACATGCATTATTACCCATATTATGCAGTTATTATCGCTAGAACTGTAATAATTGTACTCATTACTTATATTATTAGCAACATAACGTGCATTATTACCCATATAATGCAGTTATTATCGCCAGAACTGTTATAATTATACTTATTACTTTTACTATTATCAATATATCATGCACTATTAGCCATATTTTACTATTATTATCGCTAGAACTATAATAATTATACTTATTACTCCCGATATTATCAATATAACATGCATTATTACCCATATTATGCAGTTATTATCGCTAGAGCTATAATAAATATACGTACTACTTTTATTATCATCAATATAACATGCATTATTACCCATATTATGCAGTTATTATCGCTAGAACTGTAATAATTATACTCATTACTTATATTATTAGCAATATAACGTGCATTATTACCCATATTATGCAGTTATTATCGCTAGAACTGTAATAATTATACTTATTACTTATATTGTTATCAATATAACATGCATTCTTACCCATATAATGGAGGTATTATCGCTAGAACTGCAATAATCATACTTATTACTTATACTATTAGGAATATAACGTGCATTATTACCCATATAATGCAGTTATTATCGCCAGAACTGTAATAAATATACTTGTTACTTATATTATTATCAACATAACATGCATTATTACCCATATTATGCAGTTATTATCGCTAGAACTGTAATAATTGTACTCATTACTTATATTATTAGCAATATAACGTGCATTATTACCCATATTATGCAGTTATTATCGCTAGAACTGTAATAATTATACTTATTACTTATATTATTATCAATATAACATGCATTATTACCCATATTATGCAGTTATTATCTCTAGAACCATAATAAATATACTTATTACTCCCAATATTATCAATATAACATGCATTTTTACCCATATAATGCAGTTATTATCGCTAGAACTGTAATAATTATACTTATTACTTATACTATTAGCAATATAACATGCACTATTTGCCATATTTTACTATTATTATCGCTAGAACTATAATAATTATACTTATTACTCCCGATATTATCAATATAACATGCATTATTACCCATATAATGCAGTTATTATCGCTAGAACTGTAATAATTATACTTATTACTTATATTGTTAGCAATATAACATGCATTATTACCCATATAATGCAGTTATTATCGCTAGAACTGTAATAATTACACTTATTGCTTATATTATTATCAATAAAACATGCATTATTACCCATATAATGCAGTTATTATCGCTAGAACTGTAATATTGTACTCATTACTTATATTATTAGCAATATAACGTGCATTGTTACCCATATTATGCAGTTATTATCGCTAGAACTGTAATAATTATACTTATTACTTATATCATTATCAATATAACATGCATTATTACCCATATAATGGAGGTATTATCGCTCGAACTGTAATAATTATACTTATTACTTAGATTATTATCAATATAACATGCATTATTACCCATATTATGCAGTTATTATCGATAGAACTGTAATAAATACACTTATTACTTTTACTATTATCAATATATCATGCACTATTAGCCATATTTTACTATTATTATCGCTAGAACTATAATAATTATACTTATTACTCCCGATATTATCAATATAACATGCCGTATTACCCATATAATGCAGTTATTATCGGTAGAACTGTAATAATTATACTCATTACTTATATTATTAGCAATATAACGTGCATTATTACCCATATTATGCAGTTATTATCGCTAGAACTGTAATAATTATACTTATTACTTATATTATTATCAATATAACATGCATTATTACCCATATTATGCAGTTATTATCTCTAGAACCATAATTAATATACTTATTACTCCCAATATTATCAATATAACATGCATTTTTACCCATATAATGCAGTTATTATCGCTAGAACTGTAATAATTATACTTATTACTTATATTGTTAGCAATATAACATGCATTATTACCCATATAATGCAGTTATTATCGCTAGAACTGTAATAATTATACTTATTACTTATATTATTCTCAATATAACATGCATTATTACCCATATTATGCAGTTATTATCGCAAGAACTATAATAAATATACGTATTACTTTCATTATTATCAATATAACATGCATTATTACCCATATTATGCAGTTATTATCGCTAGAACTGTAATAATTGTACTCATTACTTATATTATTAGCAATATAACGTGCATTATTACCCATATAATGCAGTTATTATCGCCAGAACTGTTATAATTATACTTATTACTTTTACTATTATCAATATATCATGCACTATTAGCCATATTTTACTATTATTATCGCTAGAACTATAATAATTATACTTATTACTCCCGATATTATCAATATAACATGCATTATTACCCATATAATGCAGTTATTATCGCTAGAACTGTAATAATTATACTTATTACTTATATTATTATCAATATAACATGCATTATTACCCATATAATGGAGGTATTATCGCAAGAACTGTAATAATTATACTTATTACTTATACTATTAGCAATATAACGTGCATTATTACCCATACAATGCAGTTATTATCGCCAGAACTGTAATAATTATACTTATTACTTATATTATTCTCAATATAACATGCATTATTACCCATATTATGCAGTTATTATCGCTAGAACTATAATAAATATACGTATTACTTTCATTATCATCAATATAACATGCATTATTACCCATATAATGGAGGTATTATCGCTAGAACTGTAATAATTATACTTATTACTCCCGATATTATCAATATAACATGCCTTATTACCCATATAATGCAGTTATTATCGCTGGAACTGTAATAAGTATACTCATTACTTATATTATTAGCAATATAACGTGCATTATTACCCATATTATGCAGTTATTATCGCTAGAACTGTAATAATTATACTTATTACTTATATTATTATCAATATAACATGCATTATTACCCATATAATGGAGGTATTATCGCTAGAACTGTAATAATTATACTTATTACTTATACTATTAGCAATATAACGTGCATTATTACCCATATTATGCAGTTATTATCGCTAGAACTGTAATAATTGTACTCATTACTTATATTATTAGCAATATAACGTGCATTATTACCCATATTATGCAGTTATTATCGATAGAACTGTAATAATTATACTTATTACTTATATTATTAGCAATATAACATGCATTATTACCCATATTATGCAGTTATTATCGCTAGAACTATAATAAATATACGTATTACTTTCATTATCATCAGTATAACATGCATTATTACCCACATAATGGAGGTATTATCGCTAGAACTGTAATAATTATACTTATTACTTATATTATTATCAATACAACATGCATTATTACCCATATTATGCAGTTATTATCTCTAGAACCATAATAAATATACTTATTACTCCCAATATTATCAATATAACATGCATTTTTACCCATATAATGCAGTTATTATCGCTAGAACTGTAATAATTATACTTATTACTTATACTATTAGCAATATAACATGCACTATTTGCCATATTTTACTATTATTATCGCTAGAACTATAATAATTATACTTATTACTCCCGATATTATCAATATAACATGCATTATTACCCATGTAATGCAGTTATTATCGCTAGAACTGTAATCATTATACTCATTACTTATATTATTAGCAATATAACGTGCATTATTACCCATATTATGCAGTTATTATCGCTAGAACTGTAATAATTATACTTATTACTTATATTATTATCAATATAACATGCATTATTACCCATATAATGGAGGTATTATCGCTAGAACTGTAATAATTATACTTATTACTTATACTATTAGCAATATAACGTGTATTATTACCCATATAATGCAGTTATTATCGCCAGAACTGTAATAATTATACTTATTACTTATATTATTCTCAATATAACATGCATTATTACCCATATTATGCAGTTATTATCGCTAGAACTATAATAAACATACGTATTACTTTCATTATCATCAACATAACATGCATTATTACCCATATTATGCAGTTATTATCGATGGAACTGTAATAAATATACTTATTACTTTTACTATTATCAATATAACATGCACTATTTGCCATATTTTACTATTATTATCGCTAGAACTGTAATAATTATACTTATTACTTATATTATTATCAATATAACATGCATTATTACCCATATTATGCAGTTATTATCGCTAGAACTATAATAAATATACGTATTACTTTCATTATCATCAGTATAACATGCATTATTACCCACATAATGGAGGTATTATCGCTAGAACTGTAATAATTATACTTATTACTTATATTGTTATCAATATAACATGCATTATTACCCATATTATGCAGTTATTATCGAAAGAACTGTAATAAATATACTTATTACTTTTACTATTATCAATATATCATGCACTATTAGCCATATTTTACTATTATTATTGCTAGAACTATAATAATTAAACTTATTACTCCCGATATTATCAATATAACATGTCTTATTACCCATATAATGCAGTTATTATCGCTAGAACTGTAATAATTATACTCATTACTTATATTATTAGCAATATAACGTGCATTATTACCCATATTATGCAGTTATTATCGCTAGAACTGTAATAATTATACTTATTACTTATATTATTATCAATATAACATGCATTATTACCCATATAATGGAGGTATTATCGCTAGAACTGTAATAATTATACTTATTACTTAGATTATTATCAATATAACATGCATTATTACCCATATTATGCAGTTATTATCGCTAGAACTATAATAAATATACGTATTACTTTTATTATCATCAATATAACATGCATTATTACCCATGTAATGCAGTTATTATCGCTAGAACTGTAATAATTATACTCATTACTTATATTATTAGCAATATAACGTGCATTATTACCCATATTATGCAGTTATTATCGCTAGAACTGTAATAATTATACTTATTACTTATATTATTATCAATATAACATGCATTATTACCCATATAATGGAGGTATTATCGCTAGAACTGTAATAATTATACTTATTACTTATACTATTAGCAATATAACGTGTATTATTACCCATATAATGCAGTTATTATCGCTAGAACTATAATAAACATACGTATTACTTTCATTATCATCAACATAACATGCATTATTACCCATATTATGCAGTTATTATCGATAGAACTGTAATAAATATACTTATTACTTTTACTATTATCCATATAACATGCACTATTTGCCATATTTTACTATTATTATCGCTAGAACTATAATAACTATACTTATTACTCCCGATATTATCAATATAACATGCATTATTACCCATATAATGCAGTTATTATCGCTAGAACTGTGATAATTATACTTATTACTTATACTATTAGCAATATAACGTGCATTATTACCCATATAATGCAGTTATTATCGCTAGAACTATAATAAATATACGTATTACTTTCATTATCATCAGTGTAACATGCATTTTTACCCACATAATGGAGGTATTATCGCTAGAACTGTAATAATTATACTTATTACTTAGATTATTATCAATATAACATGCATTATTACCCATATTATGCAGTTATTATCGCTAGAACTATAATAAATATACGTATTACTTTTATTATCATCAATATAACATGCATTATTACCCATGTAATGCAGTTATTATCGCTAGAACTGTAATAATTATACTCATTACTTATATTATTAGCAATATAACGTGCATTATTACCCATATTATGCAGTTATTATCGCTAGAACTGTAATAATTATACTTATTACTTATATTATTATCAATATAACATGCATTATTACCCATATAATGGAGGTATTATCGCTAGAACTGTAGTAATTATACTTATTACTATTACTATTATCAATATATCATGCACTATTAGCCATATTTTACTATTATTATCGCTAGAACTATAATAATTAAACTTATTACTCCCGATATTATCAATATAACATGTCTTATTACCCATATAATGCAGTTATTATCGCAAGAACTGTAATAATTATACTTATTACTTATACTATTAGCAATATAGCGTGCATTATTACCCATATAATGCAGTTATTATCGCCAGAACTGTAATAATTATACTTATTACTTATATTATTCTCAATATAACATGCATTATTACCCATATTATGCAGTTATTATCGCTAGAACTATAATAAATATACGTATTACTTTCATTATCATCAGTGTAACATGCATTTTTACCCACATAATGGAGGTATTATCGCTAGAACTGTAATAATTATACTTATTACTTACATTGTTATCAATATAACATGCATTATTACCCATATTATGCAGTTATTATCGCTAGAACTATAATAAATATACGTATTACTTTTATTATCATCAATATAACATGCATTATTACCCATGTAATGCAGTTATTATCGCTAGAACTGTAATAATTATACTCATTACTTATATTATTAGCAATATAACGTGCATTATTACCCATATTATGCAGTTATTATCGCTAGAACTGTAATAATTATACTTATTACTTATATTATTATCAATATAACATGCATTATTACCCATATAATGGAGGTATTATCGCTAGAACTGTAATAATTATACTTATTACTTATACTATTAGCAATATAACGTGTATTATTACCCATATAATGCAGTTATTATCGCCAGAAATGTAATAATTATACTCATTACTTATATTATTAGCAATATAACGTGCATTATTACCCATATTATGCAGTTATTATCGCTAGAACTGTAATAATTATACTTATTACTTATATTATTATCAATATAACATGCATTATTACCCATATAATGGAGGTATTATCGCTAGAACTGTAGTAATTATACTTATTACTATTACTATTATCAATATATCATGCACTATTAGCCATATTTTACTATTATTATCGCTAGAACTATAATAATTAAACTTATTACTCCCGATATTATCAATATAACATGTCTTATTACCCATATAATGCAGTTATTATCGCAAGAACTGTAATAATTATACTTATTACTTATACTATTAGCAATATAGCGTGCATTATTACCCATATAATGCAGTTATTATCGCCAGAACTGTAATAATTATACTTATTACTTATATTATTCTCAATATAACATGCATTATTACCCATATTATGCAGTTATTATCGCTAGAACTATAATAAATATACGTATTACTTTCATTACCATCAGTATAACATGCATTTTTACCCACATAATGGAGGTATTATCGCTAGAACTGTAATAATTATACTTATTACTTATATTGTTATCAATATAACATGCATTATTACCCATATTATGCAGTTATTATCGATAGAACTGTAATAAATATACTTATTACTTTTACTATTATCAGTATATCATGCACTATTAGCCATATTTTACTATTATTATCGCTAGAACTATAATAATTAAACTTATTACTCCCGATATTATCAATATAACATGTCTTATTACCCATATAATGCAGTTATTATCGCTAGAACTGTAATAATTATACTCATTACTTATATTATTAGCAATATAACGTGCATTATTACCCATATTATGCAGTTATTATCTCTAGAACCATAATCAATATACTTATTACTCCCAATATTATCAATATAACATGCATTTTTACCCATATAATGCAGTTATTATCGCTAGAACTGTAATAATTATACTTATTACTTATATTGTTAGCAATATAACGTGCATTATTACCCATATAATGCAGTTATTATCGCTAGAACTGTAATAATTATACTTATTACTTATATTATTATCAATATAACATGCATTATTACCCATATTATGCAGTTATTATCGCTAGAACTGTAATAATTATACTTATTACTTATATTATTATCAATATAACATGCATTATTACCCATATAATGCAGTTATTATCGCTAGAACTGTAATAATTATACTCATTACTTATATTATTAGCAATATAACGTGCATTATTACCCATATTATGCAGTTATTATCGCTAGAACGGTAATAATTATACTTATTACTTAGATTATTATCAATATAACACGCATTATTACCCATATAATGGAGGTATTATCGCTAGAACTGTAATAATTATACTTATTACTTATACTATTAGCAATATAACGTGCATTATTACCCATATAATGCAGTTATTATCGCCAGAACTGTAATAATTATACTTATTACTTTTACTATTATCAATATATCATGCACTATTAGCCATATTTTACTATTATTATCGCTAGAACTATAATAATTATACTTATTACTCCCGATATTATCAATATAACATGCCTTATTACGCATATAATGCAGTTATTATCGCTAGAACTGTAATAAATATACTTACTACTTTCATTATCATCAATATAACATGCACTATTTGCCATATTTTACTATTATTATCGCTAGAACTATAATAATTATACTTATTACTCCCGATATTATCAATATAACATGCCTTATTACGCATATAATGCAGTTATTATCGCTAGAACTGTAATAATTATACTTATTACTTATATTATTATCAACATAACATGCATTATTACCCATATAATGGAGATATTATTGCTAGAACTGTAATAATTATACTTATTACTTATACTATTAGCAATATAACGTGCATTGTTACCCATTTAATGCAGTTATTATCGCCAGAACTGTAATAATTATACTTATTACTTATATTATTCTCAATATAACATGCATTATTACCCATATTATGCAGTTATTATCGCAAGAACTATAATAAACATACGTATTACTTTCATTATCATCAAAATAACATGCATTATTACCCATATTATGCAGTTATTATCGATAGAACTGTAATAAATATACTTATTACTTTTACTATTATCAATATAACATGCACTATTTGCCATATTTTACTATTATTATCGCTAGAACTGTAATAATTATACTTATTACTTATATTATTATCAATATAACATGCATTATTACCCATATTATGCAGTTATTATCGCTAGAACTATAATAAAAATACGTATTACTTTTATTATCATCAATATAGCATGCATTATTACCCATATTATGCAGTTATTATCGATAGAACTGTAATAAATATACTTATTACTTTTATTATTATCAATATAACATGCACTATTTGCCATATTTTACTATTATTATCGCTAGAACTATAATAATTATACTTATTACTCCCGATATTATCAATATAACATGCATTATTACCCATATAATGCAGTTATTATCGCTAGAACTGTGATAATTATACTTATTACTTATATTATTAGCAATATAACGTGCATTATTACCCATATAATGCAGTTATTATCGCTAGAACTGTAATAATTATACTTATTACTTATATTATTATCAATATAACATGCATTATTACCCATATAATGGAGGTATTATCGCTAGAACTGTAATAATTATACTTATTACTTATACTATTAGCAATATAACGTGTATTATTACCCATATAATGCAGTTATTATCGCCAGAACTGTAATAATTATACTTATTACTTATATTGTTATCAATATAACATGCATTATTACCCATATTATGCAGTTATTATCGATAGAACTGTAATAAATATACTTATTACTTTTACTATTATCAATATATCATGCACTATTAGCCATATTTTACTATTATTATCGCTAGAACTATAATAATTATACTTATTACTCCCGATATTATCAATATAACATGCCTTATTACGCATATAATGCAGTTATTATCGCTAGAACTATAATAAATATACGTATTACTTTCATTATCATCAGTATAACATGCATTATTACCCACATAATGGAGGTATTATCGCTAGAACTGTAATAATTATACTTATTACTTATATTGTTATCAATATAACATGCATTATTACCCATATTATGCAGTTATTATCGAAAGAACTGTAATAAATATACTTATTACTTTTACTATTATCAATATATCATGCACTATTAGCCATATTTTACTATTATTATTGCTAGAACTATAATAATTAAACTTATTACTCCCGATATTATCAATATAACATGTCTTATTACCCATATAATGCAGTTATTATCGCTAGAACTGTAATAATTATACTCATTACTTATATTATTAGCAATATAACGTGCATTATTACCCATATTATGCAGTTATTATCGCTAGAACTGTAATAATTATACTTATTACTTATATTATTATCAATATAACTTGCATTATTACCCATATAATGGAGGTATTATCGCTAGAACTGTAATAATTATACTTATTACTTAGATTATTATCAATATAACATGCATTATTACCCATATTATGCAGTTATTATCGCTAGAACTATAATAAATATACGTATTACTTTTATTATCATCAATATAACATGCATTATTACCCATGTAATGCAGTTATTATCGCTAGAACTGTAATAATTATACTCATTACTTATATTATTAGCAATATAACGTGCATTATTACCCATATTATGCAGTTATTATCGCTAGAACTGTAATAATTATACTTATTACTTATATTATTATCAATATAACATGCATTATTACCCATATAATGGAGGTATTATCGCTAGAACTGTAATAATTATACTTATTACTTATACTATTAGCAATATAACGTGTATTATTACCCATATAATGCAGTTATTATCGCCAGAAATGTAATAATTATACTTATTACTTATATTATTCTCAATATAACATGCATTATTACCCATATTATGCAGTTATTATCGCTAGAACTATAATAAACATACGTATTACTTTCATTATCATCAACATAACATGCATTATTACCCATATTATGCAGTTATTATCGATAGAACTGTAATAAATATACTTATTACTTTTACTATTATCAATATAACATGCACTATTTACCATATTTTACTATTATTATTGCTAGAACTATAATAACTATACTTATTACTCCCGATATTATCAATATAACATGCATTATTACCCATATAATGCAGTTATTATCGCTAGAACTGTAATAATTATACTCATTACTTATATTATTAGCAATATAACGTGCATTATTACCCATATTATGCAGTTATTATCGCTAGAACTGTAATAATTATACTTATTACTTATATTATTATCAATATAACTTGCATTATTACCCATATAATGGAGGTATTATCGCTAGAACTGTAATAATTATACTTATTACTTAGATTATTATCAATATAACATGCATTATTACCAATATTATGCAGTTATTATCGCTAGAACTATAATAAATATACGTATTACTTTTATTATCATCAATATAACATGCATTATTACCCATGTAATGCAGTTATTATCGCTAGAACTGTAATAATTATACTCATTACTTATATTATTAGCAATATAACGTGCATTATTACCCATATTATGCAGTTATTATCGCTAGAACTGTAATAATTATACTTATTACTTATATTATTATCAATATAACATGCATTATTACCCATATAATGGAGGTATTATCGCTAGAACTGTAATAATTATACTTATTACTTATACTATTAGCAATATAACGTGTATTATTACCCATATAATGCAGTTATTATCGCCAGAAATGTAATAATTATACTTATTACTTATATTATTCTCAATATAACATGCATTATTACCCATATTATGCAGTTATTATCGCTAGAACTATAATAAACATACGTATTACTTTCATTATCATCAACATAACATGCATTATTACCCATATTATGCAGTTATTATCGATAGAACTGTAATAAATATACTTATTACTTTTACTATTATCAATATAACATGCACTATTTACCATATTTTACTATTATTATCGCTAGAACTATAATAACTATACTTATTACTCCCGATATTATCAATATAACATGCATTATTACCCATATAATGCAGTTATTATCGCTAGAACTGTGATAATTATACTTATTACTTATATTATTAGCAATATAACGTGCATTATTACCCATATAATGCAGTTATTATCGCTAGAACTGTAATAATTATACTTATTACTTATATTATTATCAATATAACATGCATTATTACCCATATAATGGAGGTATTATCGCTAGAACTGTAATAATTATACTTATTACTTTTACTATTATCAATATATCATGCACTATTAGCCATATTTTACTATTATTATCGCTAGAACTATAATAATTAAACTTATTACTCCCGATATTATCAATATAACGTGTCTTATTACCCATATAATGCAGTTATTATCGCAAGAACTGTAATAATTATACTTATTACTTATACTATTAGCAATATAGCGTGCATTATTACCCATATAATGCAGTTATTATCGCCAGAACTGTAATAATTATACTTATTACTTATATTATTCTCAATATAACATGCATTATTACCCATATTATGCAGTTATTATCGCTAGAACTATAATAAATATACGTATTACTTTCATTATCATCAGTATAACATGCATTTTTACCCACATAATGGAGGTATTATCGCTAGAACTGTAATAATTATACTTATTACTTATATTGTTATCAATATAACATGCATTATTACCCATATTATGCAGTTATTATCGATAGAACTGTAATAAATATACTTATTACTTTTACTATTATCAATATATCATGCACTATTAGCCATATTTTACTATTATTATCGCTAGAACTATAATAATTAAACTTATTACTCCCGATATTATCAATATAACATGTCTTATTACCCATATAATGCAGTTATTATCGCTAGAACTGTAATAATTATACTCATTACTTATATTATTAGCAATATAACGTGCATTATTACCCATATTATGCAGTTATTATCGCTAGAACTGTCATAATTATACTTATTACTTATATTATTATCAATATAACATGCATTATTACCCATATAATGGAGGTATTATCGCTAGAACTGTAATAATTATTCTTATTACTTATACTATTAGCAATATAACGTGCATTATTACCCATATAATGCAGTTATTATCGCCAGAACTGTAATAATTATACTTACTACTTATATTATTATCAATATAACATGCATTATTACCCATATTATGCAGTTATTATCGCCAGAACTGTAATAATTATACTTATTACTTATATTATTCTCAATATAACATGCATTATTACCCATATTATGCAGTTATTATCGCTAGAACTATAATAAACATACGTATTACTTTCATTATCATCAACATAACATGCATTATTACCCATATTATGCAGTTATTATCGATAGAACTGTAATAAATATACTTATTACTTTTACTATTATCAATATAACATGCACTATTTGCCATATTTTACTATTATTATCGCTAGAACTATAATAACTATACTTATTACTCCCGATATTATCAATATAACATGCATTATTACCCATATAATGCAGTTATTATCGCTAGAACTGTGATAATTATACTTATTACTTATATTATTAGCAATATAACGTGCATTATTACCCATATAATGCAGTTATTATCGCTAGAACTGTAATAATTATACTTATTACTTATACTATTAGCAATATAACGTGCATTATTACCCATATAATGCAGTTATTATCGCAAGAACTATAATAAATATACGTATTACTTTCATTATTATCAATATAACATGCATTATTACCCATATTATGCAGTTATTATCGCTAGAACTATAATAAATATACGTATTACTTTTATTATTATCAATATAACATGCATTATTACCCATATTATGCAGTTATTATCGCTAGAACTATAATAAATATACGTATTACTTTTATTATCATCAGTATAACATGCATTTTTACCCACATAATGGAGGTATTATCGCTAGAACTGTAATAATTATACTTATTACTTATATTGTTATCAATATAACATGCATTATTACCCATATTATGCAGTTATTATCGATAGAACTGTAATAAATATACTTATTACTTTTACTATTATCAATATATCATGCACTATTAGCCATATTTTACTATTATTATCGCTAGAACTATAATAATTAAACTTATTACTCCCGATATTATCAATATAACATGTCTTATTACCCATATAATGCAGTTATTATCGCTAGAACTGTAATAATTATACTCATTACTTATATTATTAGCAATATAACGTGCATTATTACCCATATTATGCAGTTATTATCGCTAGAACTGTCATAATTATACTTATTACTTATATTATTATCAATATAACATGCATTATTACCCATATAATGGAGGTATTATCGCTAGAACTGTAATAATTATACTTATTACTTATACTATTAGCAATATAACGTGCATTATTACCCATATAATGCAGTTATTATCGCCAGAACTGTAATAATTATACTTATTACTTATACTATTAGCAATATAACGTGCATTATTACCCATATAATGCAGTTATTATCGCCAGAACTGTAATAATTATACTTACTACTTATATTATTATCAATATAACATGCATTATTACCCATATTATGCAGTTATTATCGCCAGAACTGTAATAATTATACTTATTACTTATATTATTCTCAATATAACATGCATTATTACCCATATTATGCAGTTATTATCGCTAGAACTATAATAAACATACGTATTACATTCATTATCATTAACATAACATGCATTATTACCCATATTATGCAGTTATTATCGATAGAACTGTAATAAATATACTTATTACTTTTACTATTATCAATATAACATGCACTATTTGCCATATTTTACTATTATTATCGCTAGAACTATAATAACTATACTTATTACTCCCGATATTATCAATATAACATGCATTATTACCCATATAATGCAGTTACTATCGCTAGAACTGTGATAATTATACTTATTACTTATATTATTAGCAATATAACGTGCATTGTTACCCATATAATGCAGTTATTATCGCTAGAACTGTAATAATTATGCTTATTACTTATACTATTAGCAATATAACGTGCATTGTTACCCGTATAATGCAGTTATTATCGCCAGAACTGTAATAATTATACTTATTACTTATATTATTCTCAATATAACATGCATTATTACCCATATTATGCAGTTATTATCGCAAGAACTATAATAAATATACGTATTACTTTCATTATTATCAATATAACATGCATTATTACCCATATTATGCAGTTATTATCGCTAGAACTATAATAAATATACGTATTACTTTTATTATCATCAATATAACATGCATTATTGCCCATATAATGCAGTTATTATCGCTAGAACTGTAATAATTATACTTATTACTTATATTATTATCAATATAACATGCATTTTTACCCATATAATGCAGTTATTATCGCTAGAACTGTAATAATTATACTTATTACTTATATTGTTAGCAATATAACGTGCATTATTACCCATATAATGCAGTTATTATCGCTAGAACTGTAATAATTATACTTATTACTTATATTATTATCAATATAACATGCATTATTACCCATATTATGCAGTTATTATCGCTAGAACTATAATAAATATACGTACTACTTTTATTATCATCAATATAACATGCATTATTACCCATATTATGCAGTTATTATCGATAGAACTGTAATAAATATACTTATTACTTTTATTATTATCAATATAACATGCACTATTTGCCATACTTTACTATTATTATCGCTAGAACTATAATAATTATACTGATTACTCCCGATATTATCAATATAACATGCATTATTACCCATATAATGCAGTTATTATCGCTAGAACTGTAATAATTATACTTATTACTTATATTGTTAGCAATATAACATGCATTATTACCCATATAATGCAGTTATTATCGCTAGAACTGTAATAATTATACTTATTACTTATATTATTATCAATAAAACATGCATTATTACCCATATAATGCAGTTATAATCGCTAGAACTGTAATAATTGTACTCATTACTTATATTATTAGCAATATAACGTGCATTATTACCCATATTATGCAGTTATTATCGCTAGAACTGTAATAATTATACTTATTACTTATATTATTATCAATATAACATGCATTATTACCCATATTATGCAGTTATTATCGATAGAACTGTAATAAATACACTTATTACTTTTACTATTATCAATATATCATGCACTATTAGCCATATTTTACTATTATTATCGCTAGAACTATAATAATTATACTTATTACTCCCGATATTATCAATATAACATGCCTTATTACCCATATAATGCAGTTATTATCGCTAGAACTGTAATAATTATACTCATTACTTATATTATTATCAATATAACATGCATTATTACTCTTATAATGGAGGTATTATCGCAAGAACTGTAATAATTATACTTATTACTTATACTATTAGCAATATAACGTGCATTATTACCCATATAATGCAGTTATTATCGCTAGAACTGTAATAATTATACTTATTACTTATATTATTATCAATATAACATGCATTATTACCCATATAATGGAGGTATTATCGCAAGAACTGTAATAATTATACTTATTACTTATACTATTAGCAATATAACGTGCATTATTACCCATATAATGCAGTTATTATCGCCAGAACTGTAATAATTATACTTACTACTTATATTATTCTCAATATAACATGCATTATTACCCATATTATGCAGTTATTATCGCTAGAACTATAATAAATATACGTATTACTTTCATTATCATCAATATAACATGCATTATTACCCATATAATGGAGGTATTATCGCTAGAACTGTAATAATTATACTTATTACTTATATTATTATCAATATAACATGCATTATTACCCATATTATGCAGTTATTATCGATAGAACTGTAATAAATACACTTATTACTTTTACTATTATCAATATATCATGCACTATTAGCCATATTTTACTATTATTATCGCTAGAACTATAATAATTATACTTATTACTCCCGATATTATCAATATAACATGCCTTATTACCCATATAATGCAGTTATTATCGCTAGAACTGTAATAATTATACTCATTACTTATATTATTAGCAATATAACGTGCCTTATTACCCATATTATGCAGTTATTATTTCTAGAACCATAATCAATATACTTATTACTCCCAATATTATCAATATAACATGCATTTTTACCCATATAATGCAGTTATTATCGCTAGAACTGTAATAATTATACTTATTACTTATATTATTCTCAATATAACATGCATTATTACCCATATTATGCAGTTATTATCGCAAGAACTATAAAAAATATACGTATTACTTTCATTATCATCAATATAACATGCATTATTACCCATATTATGCAGTTATTATCGATAGAACTGTAATAAATATACTTATTACTTTTACTATTATCAATATATCATGCACTACTAGCCATATTTTACTATTATTATCGCTAGAACTATAATAATTATACTTATTACTCCCGATATTATCAATATAACATGCCTTATTACGCATATAATGCAGTTATTATCGCTAGAACTGTAATAAATATACTTACTACTTTCATTATCATCAATATAACATGCATTATTACCCATATTATGCAGTTATTATCGCTAGAACTTTAATAATTGTACTCATTACTTATATTATTAGCAATATAACGTGCATTATTACCCATATTATGCAGTTATTATCGCTAGAACTGTAATAATTATACTTATTACTTATATTATTAGCAATATAACGTGCATTATTACCCATATAATGCAGTTATTATCGCTAGAACTGTAATAATTGTACTCATTACTTATATTATTAGCAATATAACGTGCATTATTACCCATATTATGCAGTTATTATCGCTAGAACTATAATAAACATACGTATTACTTTCATTATCATCAACATAACATGCATTATTACCCATATTATGCAGTTATTATCGATAGAACTGTAATAAATATACTTACTACTTTTACTATTAAAAATATGACATGCACTATTAGCCATATTTTACTATTATTATCGCTAGAACTATAATAATTATACTTATTACTCCCGATATTATCAATATAACATGCCTTATTAGGCATATAATGCAGTTATTATCGCTAGAACTGTAATAAATATACTTACTACGTTCATTATCATCAATATAACATGCATTATTACCCATATTATGCAGTTATTATCGATAGAACTATAATAAATATACTTATTACTTTTACTATTATCAATATATCATGCACTATTAGCCATATTATACTATTATTATCGCCAGAACTGTAATAATTATACTTATTACTTATATTATTCTCAATATAGCATGCATTATTACCCATATTATGCAGTTATTATCGATAGAACTGTAATAAATATACTTATTACTTATATTGTTAGCAATATAACGTGCATTATTACCCATATAATGCAGTTATTATCGCTAGAACTGTAATAATTATACTTATTACTTATATTATTATCAATATAACATGCATTATTACCCATATTATGCAGTTATTATCGCTAGAACTATAATAAATATACGTACTACTTTTATTATCATCAATATAACATGCATTATTACCCATATTATGCAGTTATTATCGATAGAACTGTAATAAATATACTTATTACTTTTATTATTATCAATATAACATGCACTATTTGCCATACTTTACTATTATTATCGCTAGAACTATAATAATTATACTTATTACTCCCGATATTATCAATATAACATGCCTTATTAGGCATATAATGCAGTTATTATCGCTAGAACTGTAATAAATATACTTACTACGTTCATTATCATCAATATAACATGCATTATTACCCATGTAATGCAGTTATTATCGCTAGAACTGTAATCATTATACTCATTACTTATATTATTAGCAATATAACGTGCATTATTACCCATATTATGCAGTTATTATCGCTAGAACTGTAATAATTATACTTATTACTTATATTATTATCAATATAACATGCATTATTACCCATATAATGGAGGTATTATCGCTAGAACTGTAATAATTATACTTATTACTTATACTATTAGCAATATAACGTGTATTATTACCCATATAATGCAGTTATTATCGCCAGAACTGTAATAATTATACTTATTACTTATATTATTCTCAATATAACATGCATTATTACCCATATTATGCAGTTATTATCGCTAGAACTATAATAAACATACGTATTACTTTCATTATCATCAACATAACATGCATTATTACCCATATTATGCAGTTATTATCGATGGAACTGTAATAAATATACTTATTACTTTTACTATTATCAATATAACATGCACTATTTGCCATATTTTACTATTATTATCGCTAGAACTGTAATAATTATACTTATTACTTATATTATTATCAATATAACATGCATTATTACCCATATTATGCAGTTATTATCGCTAGAACTATAATAAATATACGTATTACTTTTATTATCATCAATATACCATGCATTATTACCCATATTATGCAGTTATTATCGATAGAACTGTAATAAATATACTTATTACTTTTATTATTATCAATATAACATGCAATATTTGCCATATTTTACTATTATTATCGCTAGAACTATAATAATTATACTTATTACTCCCGATATTATCAATATAACATGCATTATTACCCATATTATGCAGTTATTATCGCTAGAACTATAATAAATATACGTATTACTTTCATTATCATCAGTATAACATGCATTATTACCCACATAATGGAGGTATTATCGCTAGAACTGTAATAATTATACTTATTACTTATATTGTTATCAATATAACATGCATTATTACCCATATTATGCAGTTATTATCGAAAGAACTGTAATAAATATACTTATTACTTTTACTATTATCAATATATCATGCACTATTAGCCATATTTTACTATTATTATTGCTAGAACTATAATAATTAAACTTATTACTCCCGATATTATCAATATAACATGTCTTATTACCCATATAATGCAGTTATTATCGCTAGAACTGTAATAATTATACTCATTACTTATATTATTAGCAATATAACGTGCATTATTACCCATATTATGCAGTTATTATCGCTAGAACTGTAATAATTATACTTATTACTTATATTATTATCAATATAACATGCATTATTACCCATATAATGGAGGTATTATCGCTAGAACTGTAATAATTATACTTATTACTTAGATTATTATCAATATAACATGCATTATTACCCATATTATGCAGTTATTATCGCTAGAACTATAATAAATATACGTATTACTTTTATTATCATCAATATAACATGCATTATTACCCATGTAATGCAGTTATTATCGCTAGAACTGTAATAATTATACTCATTACTTATATTATTAGCAATATAACGTGCATTATTACCCATATTATGCAGTTATTATCGCTAGAACTGTAATAATTATACTTATTACTTATATTATTATCAATATAACATGCATTATTACCCATATAATGGAGGTATTATCGCTAGAACTGTAATAATTATACTTATTACTTATACTATTAGCAATATAACGTGTATTATTACCCATATAATGCAGTTATTATCGCTAGAACTATAATAAACATACGTATTACTTTCATTATCATCAACATAACATGCATTATTACCCATATTATGCAGTTATTATCGATAGAACTGTAATAAATATACTTATTACTTTTACTATTATCCATATAACATGCACTATTTGCCATATTTTACTATTATTATCGCTAGAACTATAATAACTATACTTATTACTCCCGATATTATCAATATAACATGCATTATTACCCATATAATGCAGTTATTATCGCTAGAACTGTGATAATTATACTTATTACTTATACTATTAGCAATATAACGTGCATTATTACCCATATAATGCAGTTATTATCGCTAGAACTATAATAAATATACGTATTACTTTCATTATCATCAGTGTAACATGCATTTTTACCCACATAATGGAGGTATTATCGCTAGAACTGTAATAATTATACTTATTACTTAGATTATTATCAATATAACATGCATTATTACCCATATTATGCAGTTATTATCGCTAGAACTATAATAAATATACGTATTACTTTTATTATCATCAATATAACATGCATTATTACCCATGTAATGCAGTTATTATCGCTAGAACTGTAATAATTATACTCATTACTTATATTATTAGCAATATAACGTGCATTATTACCCATATTATGCAGTTATTATCGCTAGAACTGTAATAATTATACTTATTACTTATATTATTATCAATATAACATGCATTATTACCCATATAATGGAGGTATTATCGCTAGAACTGTAGTAATTATACTTATTACTATTACTATTATCAATATATCATGCACTATTAGCCATATTTTACTATTATTATCGCTAGAACTATAATAATTAAACTTATTACTCCCGATATTATCAATATAACATGTCTTATTACCCATATAATGCAGTTATTATCGCAAGAACTGTAATAATTATACTTATTACTTATACTATTAGCAATATAGCGTGCATTATTACCCATATAATGCAGTTATTATCGCCAGAACTGTAATAATTATACTTATTACTTATATTATTCTCAATATAACATGCATTATTACCCATATTATGCAGTTATTATCGCTAGAACTATAATAAATATACGTATTACTTTCATTATCATCAGTGTAACATGCATTTTTACCCACATAATGGAGGTATTATCGCTAGAACTGTAATAATTATACTTATTACTTACATTGTTATCAATATAACATGCATTATTACCCATATTATGCAGTTATTATCGCTAGAACTATAATAAATATACGTATTACTTTTATTATCATCAATATAACATGCATTATTACCCATGTAATGCAGTTATTATCGCTAGAACTGTAATAATTATACTCATTACTTATATTATTAGCAATATAACGTGCATTATTACCCATATTATGCAGTTATTATCGCTAGAACTGTAATAATTATACTTATTACTTATATTATTATCAATATAACATGCATTATTACCCATATAATGGAGGTATTATCGCTAGAACTGTAATAATTATACTTATTGCTTATACTATTAGCAATATAACGTGTATTATTACCCATATAATGCAGTTATTATTGCCAGAAATGTAATAATTATACTCATTACTTATATTATTAGCAATATAACGTGCATTATTACCCATATTATGCAGTTATTATCGCTAGAACTGTAATAATTATACTTATTACTTATATTATTATCAATATAACATGCATTATTACCCATATAATGGAGGTATTATCGCTAGAACTGTAGTAATTATACTTATTACTATTACTATTATCAATATATCATGCACTATTAGCCATATTTTACTATTATTATCGCTAGAACTATAATAATTAAACTTATTACTCCCGATATTATCAATATAACATGTCTTATTACCCATATAATGCAGTTATTATCGCAAGAACTGTAATAATTATACTTATTACTTATACTATTAGCAATATAGCGTGCATTATTACCCATATAATGCAGTTATTATCGCCAGAACTGTAATAATTATACTTATTACTTATATTATTCTCAATATAACATGCATTATTACCCATATTATGCAGTTATTATCGCTAGAACTATAATAAATATACGTATTACTTTCATTACCATCAGTATAACATGCATTTTTACCCACATAATGGAGGTATTATCGCTAGAACTGTAATAATTATACTTATTACTTATATTGTTATCAATATAACATGCATTATTACCCATATTATGCAGTTATTATCGATAGAACTGTAATAAATATACTTATTACTTTTACTATTATCAGTATATCATGCACTATTAGCCATATTTTACTATTATTATCGCTAGAACTATAATAATTAAACTTATTACTCCCGATATTATCAATATAACATGTCTTATTACCCATATAATGCAGTTATTATCGCTAGAACTGTAATAATTATACTCATTACTTATATTATTAGCAATATAACGTGCATTATTACCCATATTATGCAGTTATTATCTCTAGAACCATAATCAATATACTTATTACTCCCAATATTATCAATATAACATGCATTTTTACCCATATAATGCAGTTATTATCGCTAGAACTGTAATAATTATACTTATTACTTATATTGTTAGCAATATAACGTGCATTATTACCCATATAATGCAGTTATTATCGCTAGAACTGTAATAATTATACTTATTACTTATATTATTATCAATATAACATGCATTATTACCCATATTATGCAGTTATTATCGCTAGAACTGTAATAATTATACTTATTACTTATATTATTATCAATATAACATGCATTATTACCCATATAATGCAGTTATTATCGCTAGAACTGTAATAATTATACTCATTACTTATATTATTAGCAATATAACGTGCATTATTACCCATATTATGCAGTTATTATCGCTAGAACGGTAATAATTATACTTATTACTTAGATTATTATCAATATAACACGCATTATTACCCATATAATGGAGGTATTATCGCTAGAACTGTAATAATTATACTTATTACTTATACTATTAGCAATATAACGTGCATTATTACCCATATAATGCAGTTATTATCGCCAGAACTGTAATAATTATACTTATTACTTTTACTATTATCAATATATCATGCACTATTAGCCATATTTTACTATTATTATCGCTAGAACTATAATAATTATACTTATTACTCCCGATATTATCAATATAACATGCCTTATTACGCATATAATGCAGTTATTATCGCTAGAACTGTAATAAATATACTTACTACTTTCATTATCATCAATATAACATGCACTATTTGCCATATTTTACTATTATTATCGCTAGAACTATAATAATTATACTTATTACTCCCGATATTATCAATATAACATGCCTTATTACGCATATAATGCAGTTATTATCGCTAGAACTGTAATAATTATACTTATTACTTATATTATTATCAACATAACATGCATTATTACCCATATAATGGAGATATTATTGCTAGAACTGTAATAATTATACTTATTACTTATACTATTAGCAATATAACGTGCATTGTTACCCATTTAATGCAGTTATTATCGCCAGAACTGTAATAATTATACTTATTACTTATATTATTCTCAATATAACATGCATTATTACCCATATTATGCAGTTATTATCGCAAGAACTATAATAAACATACGTATTACTTTCATTATCATCAAAATAACATGCATTATTACCCATATTATGCAGTTATTATCGATAGAACTGTAATAAATATACTTATTACTTTTACTATTATCAATATAACATGCACTATTTGCCATATTTTACTATTATTATCGCTAGAACTGTAATAATTATACTTATTACTTATATTATTATCAATATAACATGCATTATTACCCATATTATGCAGTTATTATCGCTAGAACTATAATAAAAATACGTATTACTTTTATTATCATCAATATAGCATGCATTATTACCCATATTATGCAGTTATTATCGATAGAACTGTAATAAATATACTTATTACTTTTATTATTATCAATATAACATGCACTATTTGCCATATTTTACTATTATTATCGCTAGAACTATAATAATTATACTTATTACTCCCGATATTATCAATATAACATGCATTATTACCCATATAATGCAGTTATTATCGCTAGAACTGTGATAATTATACTTATTACTTATATTATTAGCAATATAACGTGCATTATTACCCATATAATGCAGTTATTATCGCTAGAACTGTAATAATTATACTTATTACTTATATTATTATCAATATAACATGCATTATTACCCATATAATGGAGGTATTATCGCTAGAACTGTAATAATTATACTTATTACTTATACTATTAGCAATATAACGTGTATTATTACCCATATAATGCAGTTATTATCGCCAGAACTGTAATAATTATACTTATTACTTATATTGTTATCAATATAACATGCATTATTACCCATATTATGCAGTTATTATCGATAGAACTGTAATAAATATACTTATTACTTTTACTATTATCAATATATCATGCACTATTAGCCATATTTTACTATTATTATCGCTAGAACTATAATAATTATACTTATTACTCCCGATATTATCAATATAACATGCCTTATTACGCATATAATGCAGTTATTATCGCTAGAACTATAATAAATATACGTATTACTTTCATTATCATCAGTATAACATGCATTATTACCCACATAATGGAGGTATTATCGCTAGAACTGTAATAATTATACTTATTACTTATATTGTTATCAATATAACATGCATTATTACCCATATTATGCAGTTATTATCGAAAGAACTGTAATAAATATACTTATTACTTTTACTATTATCAATATATCATGCACTATTAGCCATATTTTACTATTATTATTGCTAGAACTATAATAATTAAACTTATTACTCCCGATATTATCAATATAACATGTCTTATTACCCATATAATGCAGTTATTATCGCTAGAACTGTAATAATTATACTCATTACTTATATTATTAGCAATATAACGTGCATTATTACCCATATTATGCAGTTATTATCGCTAGAACTGTAATAATTATACTTATTACTTATATTATTATCAATATAACTTGCATTATTACCCATATAATGGAGGTATTATCGCTAGAACTGTAATAATTATACTTATTACTTAGATTATTATCAATATAACATGCATTATTACCCATATTATGCAGTTATTATCGCTAGAACTATAATAAATATACGTATTACTTTTATTATCATCAATATAACATGCATTATTACCCATGTAATGCAGTTATTATCGCTAGAACTGTAATAATTATACTCATTACTTATATTATTAGCAATATAACGTGCCTTATTACCCATATTATGCAGTTATTATTTCTAGAACCATAATCAATATACTTATTACTCCCAATATTATCAATATAACATGCATTTTTACCCATATAATGCAGTTATTATCGCTAGAACTGTAATAATTATACTTATTACTTATATTATTCTCAATATAACATGCATTATTACCCATATTATGCAGTTATTATCGCAAGAACTATAAAAAATATACGTATTACTTTCATTATCATCAATATAACATGCATTATTACCCATATTATGCAGTTATTATCGATAGAACTGTAATAAATATACTTATTACTTTTACTATTATCAATATATCATGCACTACTAGCCATATTTTACTATTATTATCGCTAGAACTATAATAATTATACTTATTACTCCCGATATTATCAATATAACATGCCTTATTACGCATATAATGCAGTTATTATCGCTAGAACTGTAATAAATATACTTACTACTTTCATTATCATCAATATAACATGCATTATTACCCATATTATGCAGTTATTATCGCTAGAACTTTAATAATTGTACTCATTACTTATATTATTAGCAATATAACGTGCATTATTACCCATATTATGCAGTTATTATCGCTAGAACTGTAATAATTATACTTATTACTTATATTATTAGCAATATAACGTGCATTATTACCCATATAATGCAGTTATTATCGCTAGAACTGTAATAATTGTACTCATTACTTATATTATTAGCAATATAACGTGCATTATTACCCATATTATGCAGTTATTATCGCTAGAACTATAATAAACATACGTATTACTTTCATTATCATCAACATAACATGCATTATTACCCATATTATGCAGTTATTATCGATAGAACTGTAATAAATATACTTACTACTTTTACTATTAAAAATATGACATGCACTATTAGCCATATTTTACTATTATTATCGCTAGAACTATAATAATTATACTTATTACTCCCGATATTATCAATATAACATGCCTTATTAGGCATATAATGCAGTTATTATCGCTAGAACTGTAATAAATATACTTACTACGTTCATTATCATCAATATAACATGCATTATTACCCATATTATGCAGTTATTATCGATAGAACTATAATAAATATACTTATTACTTTTACTATTATCAATATATCATGCACTATTAGCCATATTATACTATTATTATCGCCAGAACTGTAATAATTATACTTATTACTTATATTATTCTCAATATAGCATGCATTATTACCCATATTATGCAGTTATTATCGATAGAACTGTAATAAATATACTTATTACTTATATTGTTAGCAATATAACGTGCATTATTACCCATATAATGCAGTTATTATCGCTAGAACTGTAATAATTATACTTATTACTTATATTATTATCAATATAACATGCATTATTACCCATATTATGCAGTTATTATCGCTAGAACTATAATAAATATACGTACTACTTTTATTATCATCAATATAACATGCATTATTACCCATATTATGCAGTTATTATCGATAGAACTGTAATAAATATACTTATTACTTTTATTATTATCAATATAACATGCACTATTTGCCATACTTTACTATTATTATCGCTAGAACTATAATAATTATACTTATTACTCCCGATATTATCAATATAACATGCCTTATTAGGCATATAATGCAGTTATTATCGCTAGAACTGTAATAAATATACTTACTACGTTCATTATCATCAATATAACATGCATTATTACCCATGTAATGCAGTTATTATCGCTAGAACTGTAATCATTATACTCATTACTTATATTATTAGCAATATAACGTGCATTATTACCCATATTATGCAGTTATTATCGCTAGAACTGTAATAATTATACTTATTACTTATATTATTATCAATATAACATGCATTATTACCCATATAATGGAGGTATTATCGCTAGAACTGTAATAATTATACTTATTACTTATACTATTAGCAATATAACGTGTATTATTACCCATATAATGCAGTTATTATCGCCAGAACTGTAATAATTATACTTATTACTTATATTATTCTCAATATAACATGCATTATTACCCATATTATGCAGTTATTATCGCTAGAACTATAATAAACATACGTATTACTTTCATTATCATCAACATAACATGCATTATTACCCATATTATGCAGTTATTATCGATGGAACTGTAATAAATATACTTATTACTTTTACTATTATCAATATAACATGCACTATTTGCCATATTTTACTATTATTATCGCTAGAACTGTAATAATTATACTTATTACTTATATTATTATCAATATAACATGCATTATTACCCATATTATGCAGTTATTATCGCTAGAACTATAATAAATATACGTATTACTTTTATTATCATCAATATACCATGCATTATTACCCATATTATGCAGTTATTATCGATAGAACTGTAATAAATATACTTATTACTTTTATTATTATCAATATAACATGCAATATTTGCCATATTTTACTATTATTATCGCTAGAACTATAATAATTATACTTATTACTCCCGATATTATCAATATAACATGCATTATTACCCATATTATGCAGTTATTATCGCTAGAACTATAATAAATATACGTATTACTTTCATTATCATCAGTATAACATGCATTATTACCCACATAATGGAGGTATTATCGCTAGAACTGTAATAATTATACTTATTACTTATATTGTTATCAATATAACATGCATTATTACCCATATTATGCAGTTATTATCGAAAGAACTGTAATAAATATACTTATTACTTTTACTATTATCAATATATCATGCACTATTAGCCATATTTTACTATTATTATTGCTAGAACTATAATAATTAAACTTATTACTCCCGATATTATCAATATAACATGTCTTATTACCCATATAATGCAGTTATTATCGCTAGAACTGTAATAATTATACTCATTACTTATATTATTAGCAATATAACGTGCATTATTACCCATATTATGCAGTTATTATCGCTAGAACTGTAATGATTATACTTATTACTTATATTATTATCAATATAACATGCATTATTACCCATATAATGGAGGTATTATCGCTAGAACTGTAATAATTATACTTATTACTTAGATTATTATCAATATAACATGCATTATTACCCATATTATGCAGTTATTATCGCTAGAACTATAATAAATATACGTATTACTTTTATTATCATCAATATAACATGCATTATTACCCATGTAATGCAGTTATTATCGCTAGAACTGTAATAATTATACTCATTACTTATATTATTAGCAATATAACGTGCATTATTACCCATATTATGCAGTTATTATCGCTAGAACTGTAATAATTATACTTATTACTTATATTATTATCAATATAACATGCATTATTACCCATATAATGGAGGTATTATCGCTAGAACTGTAATAATTATACTTATTACTTATACTATTAGCAATATAACGTGTATTATTACCCATATAATGCAGTTATTATCGCTAGAACTATAATAAACATACGTATTACTTTCATTATCATCAACATAACATGCATTATTACCCATATTATGCAGTTATTATCGATAGAACTGTAATAAATATACTTATTACTTTTACTATTATCCATATAACATGCACTATTTGCCATATTTTACTATTATTATCGCTAGAACTATAATAACTATACTTATTACTCCCGATATTATCAATATAACATGCATTATTACCCATATAATGCAGTTATTATCGCTAGAACTGTGATAATTATACTTATTACTTATACTATTAGCAATATAACGTGCATTATTACCCATATAATGCAGTTATTATCGCTAAAACTATAATAAATATACGTATTACTTTCATTATCATCAGTGTAACATGCATTTTTACCCACATAATGGAGGTATTATCGCTAGAACTGTAATAATTATACTTATTACTTAGATTATTATCAATATAACATGCATTATTACCCATATTATGCAGTTATTATCGCTAGAACTATAATAAATATACGTATTACTTTTATTATCATCAATATAACATGCATTATTACCCATGTAATGCAGTTATTATCGCTAGAACTGTAATAATTATACTCATTACTTATATTATTAGCAATATAACGTGCATTATTACCCATATTATGCAGTTATTATCGCTAGAACTGTAATAATTATACTTATTACTTATATTATTATCAATATAACATGCATTATTACCCATATAATGGAGGTATTATCGCTAGAACTGTAGTAATTATACTTATTACTATTACTATTATCAATATATCATGCACTATTAGCCATATTTTACTATTATTATCGCTAGAACTATAATAATTAAACTTATTACTCCCGATATTATCAATATAACATGTCTTATTACCCATATAATGCAGTTATTATCGCAAGAACTGTAATAATTATACTTATTACTTATACTATTAGCAATATAGCGTGCATTATTACCCATATAATGCAGTTATTATCGCCAGAACTGTAATAATTATACTTATTACTTATATTATTCTCAATATAACATGCATTATTACCCATATTATGCAGTTATTATCGCTAGAACTATAATAAATATACGTATTACTTTCATTATCATCAGTGTAACATGCATTTTTACCCACATAATGGAGGTATTATCGCTAGAACTGTAATAATTATACTTATTACTTACATTGTTATCAATATAACATGCATTATTACCCATATTATGCAGTTATTATCGCTAGAACTATAATAAATATACGTATTACTTTTATTATCATCAATATAACATGCATTATTACCCATGTAATGCAGTTATTATCGCTAGAACTGTAATAATTATACTCATTACTTATATTATTAGCAATATAACGTGCATTATTACCCATATTATGCAGTTATTATCGCTAGAACTGTAATAATTATACTTATTACTTATATTATTATCAATATAACATGCATTATTACCCATATAATGGAGGTATTATCGCTAGAACTGTAATAATTATACTTATTACTTATACTATTAGCAATATAACGTGTATTATTACCCATATAATGCAGTTATTATCGCCAGAAATGTAATAATTATACTCATTACTTATATTATTAGCAATATAACGTGCATTATTACCCATATTATGCAGTTATTATCGCTAGAACTGTAATAATTATACTTATTACTTATATTATTATCAATATAACATGCATTATTACCCATATAATGGAGGTATTATCGCTAGAACTGTAGTAATTATACTTATTACTATTACTATTATCAATATATCATGCACTATTAGCCATATTTTACTATTATTATCGCTAGAACTATAATAATTAAACTTATTACTCCCGATATTATCAATATAACATGTCTTATTACCCATATAATGCAGTTATTATCGCAAGAACTGTAATAATTATACTTATTACTTATACTATTAGCAATATAGCGTGCATTATTACCCATATAATGCAGTTATTATCGCCAGAACTGTAATAATTATACTTATTACTTATATTATTCTCAATATAACATGCATTATTACCCATATTATGCAGTTATTATCGCTAGAACTATAATAAATATACGTATTACTTTCATTACCATCAGTATAACATGCATTTTTACCCACATAATGGAGGTATTATCGCTAGAACTGTAATAATTATACTTATTACTTATATTGTTATCAATATAACATGCATTATTACCCATATTATGCAGTTATTATCGATAGAACTGTAATAAATATACTTATTACTTTTACTATTATCAGTATATCATGCACTATTAGCCATATTTTACTATTATTATCGCTAGAACTATAATAATTAAACTTATTACTCCCGATATTATCAATATAACATGTCTTATTACCCATATAATGCAGTTATTATCGCTAGAACTGTAATAATTATACTCATTACTTATATTATTAGCAATATAACGTGCATTATTACCCATATTATGCAGTTATTATCTCTAGAACCATAATCAATATACTTATTACTCCCAATATTATCAATATAACATGCATTTTTACCCATATAATGCAGTTATTATCGCTAGAACTGTAATAATTATACTTATTACTTATATTGTTAGCAATATAACGTGCATTATTACCCATATAATGCAGTTATTATCGCTAGAACTGTAATAATTATACTTATTACTTATATTATTATCAATATAACATGCATTATTACCCATATTATGCAGTTATTATCGCTAGAACTGTAATAATTATACTTATTACTTATATTATTATCAATATAACATGCATTATTACCCATACAATGCAGTTATTATCGCTAGAACTGTAATAATTATACTCATTACTTATATTATTAGCAATATAACGTGCATTATTACCCATATTATGCAGTTATTATCGCTAGAACGGTAATAATTATACTTATTACTTAGATTATTATCAATATAACACGCATTATTACCCATATAATGGAGGTATTATCGCTAGAACTGTAATAATTATACTTATTACTTATACTATTAGCAATATAACGTGCATTATTACCCATATAATGCAGTTATTATCGCCAGAACTGTAATAATTATACTTATTACTTTTACTATTATCAATATATCATGCACTATTAGCCATATTTTACTATTATTATCGCTAGAACTATAATAATTATACTTATTACTCCCGATATTATCAATATAACATGCCTTATTACGCATATAATGCAGTTATTATCGCTAGAACTGTAATAAATATACTTACTACTTTCATTATCATCAATATAACATGCACTATTTGCCATATTTTACTATTATTATCGCTAGAACTATAATAATTATACTTATTACTCCCGATATTATCAATATAACATGCCTTATTACGCATATAATGCAGTTATTATCGCTAGAACTGTAATAATTATACTTATTACTTATATTATTATCAACATAACATGCATTATTACCCATATAATGGAGATATTATTGCTAGAACTGTAATAATTATACTTATTACTTATACTATTAGCAATATAACGTGCATTGTTACCCATTTAATGCAGTTATTATCGCCAGAACTGTAATAATTATACTTATTACTTATATTATTCTCAATATAACATGCATTATTACCCATATTATGCAGTTATTATCGCAAGAACTATAATAAACATACGTATTACTTTCATTATCATCAAAATAACATGCATTATTACCCATATTATGCAGTTATTATCGATAGAACTGTAATAAATATACTTATTACTTTTACTATTATCAATATAACATGCACTATTTGCCATATTTTACTATTATTATCGCTAGAACTGTAATAATTATACTTATTACTTATATTATTATCAATATAACATGCATTATTACCCATATTATGCAGTTATTATCGCTAGAACTATAATAAAAATACGTATTACTTTTATTATCATCAATATAGCATGCATTATTACCCATATTATGCAGTTATTATCGATAGAACTGTAATAAATATACTTATTACTTTTATTATTATCAATATAACATGCACTATTTGCCATATTTTACTATTATTATCGCTAGAACTATAATAATTATACTTATTACTCCCGATATTATCAATATAACATGCATTATTACCCATATAATGCAGTTATTATCGCTAGAACTGTGATAATTATACTTATTACTTATATTATTAGCAATATAACGTGCATTATTACCCATATAATGCAGTTATTATCGCTAGAACTGTAATAATTATACTTATTACTTATATTATTATCAATATAACATGCATTATTACCCATATAATGGAGGTATTATCGCTAGAACTGTAATAATTATACTTATTACTTATACTATTAGCAATATAACGTGTATTATTACCCATATAATGCAGTTATTATCGCCAGAACTGTAATAATTATACTTATTACTTATATTGTTATCAATATAACATGCATTATTACCCATATTATGCAGTTATTATCGATAGAACTGTAATAAATATACTTATTACTTTTACTATTATCAATATATCATGCACTATTAGCCATATTTTACTATTATTATCGCTAGAACTATAATAATTATACTTATTACTCCCGATATTATCAATATAACATGCCTTATTACGCATATAATGCAGTTATTATCGCTAGAACTATAATAAATATACGTATTACTTTCATTATCATCAGTATAACATGCATTATTACCCACATAATGGAGGTATTATCGCTAGAACTGTAATAATTATACTTATTACTTATATTGTTATCAATATAACATGCATTATTACCCATATTATGCAGTTATTATCGAAAGAACTGTAATAAATATACTTATTACTTTTACTATTATCAATATATCATGCACTATTAGCCATATTTTACTATTATTATTGCTAGAACTATAATAATTAAACTTATTACTCCCGATATTATCAATATAACATGTCTTATTACCCATATAATGCAGTTATTATCGCTAGAACTGTAATAATTATACTCATTACTTATATTATTAGCAATATAACGTGCATTATTACCCATATTATGCAGTTATTATCGCTAGAACTGTAATAATTATACTTATTACTTATATTATTATCAATATAACTTGCATTATTACCCATATAATGGAGGTATTATCGCTAGAACTGTAATAATTATACTTATTACTTAGATTATTATCAATATAACATGCATTATTACCCATATTATGCAGTTATTATCGCTAGAACTATAATAAATATACGTATTACTTTTATTATCATCAATATAACATGCATTATTACCCATGTAATGCAGTTATTATCGCTAGAACTGTAATAATTATACTCATTACTTATATTATTAGCAATATAACGTGCATTATTACCCATATTATGCAGTTATTATCGCTAGAACTGTAATAATTATACTTATTACTTATATTATTATCAATATAACATGCATTATTACCCATATAATGGAGGTATTATCGCTAGAACTGTAATAATTATACTTATTACTTATACTATTAGCAATATAACGTGTATTATTACCCATATAATGCAGTTATTATCGCCAGAAATGTAATAATTATACTTATTACTTATATTATTCTCAATATAACATGCATTATTACCCATATTATGCAGTTATTATCGCTAGAACTATAATAAACATACGTATTACTTTCATTATCATCAACATAACATGCATTATTACCCATATTATGCAGTTATTATCGATAGAACTGTAATAAATATACTTATTACTTTTACTATTATCAATATAACATGCACTATTTACCATATTTTACTATTATTATTGCTAGAACTATAATAACTATACTTATTACTCCCGATATTATCAATATAACATGCATTATTACCCATATAATGCAGTTATTATCGCTAGAACTGTAATAATTATACTCATTACTTATATTATTAGCAATATAACGTGCATTATTACCCATATTATGCAGTTATTATCGCTAGAACTGTAATAATTATACTTATTACTTATATTATTATCAATATAACTTGCATTATTACCCATATAATGGAGGTATTATCGCTAGAACTGTAATAATTATACTTATTACTTAGATTATTATCAATATAACATGCATTATTACCAATATTATGCAGTTATTATCGCTAGAACTATAATAAATATACGTATTACTTTTATTATCATCAATATAACATGCATTATTACCCATGTAATGCAGTTATTATCGCTAGAACTGTAATAATTATACTCATTACTTATATTATTAGCAATATAACGTGCATTATTACCCATATTATGCAGTTATTATCGCTAGAACTGTAATAATTATACTTATTACTTATATTATTATCAATATAACATGCATTATTACCCATATAATGGAGGTATTATCGCTAGAACTGTAATAATTATACTTATTACTTATACTATTAGCAATATAACGTGTATTATTACCCATATAATGCAGTTATTATCGCCAGAAATGTAATAATTATACTTATTACTTATATTATTCTCAATATAACATGCATTATTACCCATATTATGCAGTTATTATCGCTAGAACTATAATAAACATACGTATTACTTTCATTATCATCAACATAACATGCATTATTACCCATATTATGCAGTTATTATCGATAGAACTGTAATAAATATACTTATTACTTTTACTATTATCAATATAACATGCACTATTTACCATATTTTACTATTATTATCGCTAGAACTATAATAACTATACTTATTACTCCCGATATTATCAATATAACATGCATTATTACCCATATAATGCAGTTATTATCGCTAGAACTGTGATAATTATACTTATTACTTATATTATTAGCAATATAACGTGCATTATTACCCATATAATGCAGTTATTATCGCTAGAACTGTAATAATTATACTTATTACTTATATTATTATCAATATAACATGCATTATTACCCATATAATGGAGGTATTATCGCTAGAACTGTAATAATTATACTTATTACTTTTACTATTATCAATATATCATGCACTATTAGCCATATTTTACTATTATTATCGCTAGAACTATAATAATTATACTTATTACTCCCGATATTATCAATATAACGTGTCTTATTACCCATATAATGCAGTTATTATCGCAAGAACTGTAATAATTATACTTATTACTTATACTATTAGCAATATAGCGTGCATTATTACCCATATAATGCAGTTATTATCGCCAGAACTGTAATAATTATACTTATTACTTATATTATTCTCAATATAACATGCATTATTACCCATATTATGCAGTTATTATCGCTAGAACTATAATAAATATACGTATTACTTTCATTATCATCAGTATAACATGCATTTTTACCCACATAATGGAGGTATTATCGCTAGAACTGTAATAATTATACTTATTACTTATATTGTTATCAATATAACATGCATTATTACCCATATTATGCAGTTATTATCGATAGAACTGTAATAAATATACTTATTACTTTTACTATTATCAATATATCATGCACTATTAGCCATATTTTACTATTATTATCGCTAGAACTATAATAATTATACTTATTACTCCCGATATTATCAATATAACATGCATTATTACCCATATAATGCAGTTATTATCGCTAGAACTGTGATAATTATACTTATTACTTATATTATTAGCAATATAACGTGCATTATTACCCATATAATGCAGTTATTATCGCTAGAACTGTAACAATTATACTTATTACTTATATTATTATCAATATAACTTGCATTATTACCCATATAATGGAGGTATTATCGCTAGAACTGTAATAATTATACTTATTACTTAGATTATTATCAATATAACATGCATTATTACCCATATTATGCAGTTATTATCGCTAGAACTATAATAAATATACGTATTACTTTTATTATCATCAATATAACATGCATTATTACCCATGTAATGCAGTTATTATCGCTAGAACTGTAATAATTATACTCATTACTTATATTATTAGCAATATAACGTGCATTATTACCCATATTATGCAGTTATTATCGCTAGAACTGTAATAATTATACTTATTACTTATATTATTATCAATATAACATGCATTATTACCCATATAATGGAGGTATTATCGCTAGAACTGTAATAATTATACTTATTACTTATACTATTAGCAATATAACGTGTATTATTACCCATATAATGCAGTTATTATCGCCAGAAATGTAATAATTATACTTATTACTTATATTATTCTCAATATAACATGCATTATTACCCATATTATGCAGTTATTATCGCTAGAACTATAATAAGCATACGTATTACTTTCATTATCATCAACATAACATGCATTATTACCCATATTATGCAGTTATTATCGATAGAACTGTAATAAATATACTTATTACTTTTACTATTATCAATATAACATGCACTATTTGCCATATTTTACTATTATTATCGCTAGAACTATAATAACTATACTTATTACTCCCGATATTATCAATATAACATGCATTATTACCCATATAATGCAGTTATTATCGCTAGAACTGTGATAATTATACTTATTACTTATATTATTAGCAATATAACGTGCATTATTACCCATATAATGCAGTTATTATCGCTAGAACTGTAATAATTATACTTATTACTTATATTATTATCAATATAACATGCATTATTACCCATATAATGGAGGTATTATCGCTAGAACTGTAATAATTATACTTATTACTTTTACTATTATCAATATATCATGCACTATTAGCCATATTTTACTATTATTATCGCTAGAACTATAATAATTAAACTTATTACTCCCGATATTATCAATATAACGTGTCTTATTACCCATATAATGCAGTTATTATCGCAAGAACTGTAATAATTATACTTATTACTTATACTATTAGCAATATAGCGTGCATTATTACCCATATAATGCAGTTATTATCGCCAGAACTGTAATAATTATACTTATTGCTTATATTATTCTCAATATAACATGCATTATTACCCATATTATGCAGTTATTATCGCTAGAACTATAATAAATATACGTATTACTTTCATTATCATCAGTATAACATGCATTTTTACCCACATAATGGAGGTATTATCGCTAGAACTGTAATAATTATACTTATTACTTATATTGTTATCAATATAACATGCATTATTACCCATATTATGCAGTTATTATCGATAGAACTGTAATAAATATACTTATTACTTTTACTATTATCAATATATCATGCACTATTAGCCATATTTTACTATTATTATCGCTAGAACTATAATAATTAAACTTATTACTCCCGATATTATCAATATAACATGTCTTATTACCCATATAATGCAGTTATTATCGCTAGAACTGTAATAATTATACTCATTACTTATATTATTAGCAATATAACGTGCATTATTACCCATATTATGCAGTTATTATCGCTAGAACTGTCATAATTATACTTATTACTTATATTATTATCAATATAACATGCATTATTACCCATATAATGGAGGTATTATCGCTAGAACTGTAATAATTATTCTTATTACTTATACTATTAGCAATATAACGTGCATTATTACCCATATAATGCAGTTATTATCGCCAGAACTGTAATAATTATACTTACTACTTATATTATTATCAATATAACATGCATTATTACCCATATTATGCAGTTATTATCGCCAGAACTGTAATAATTATACTTATTACTTATATTATTCTCAATATAACATGCATTATTACCCATATTATGCAGTTATTATCGCTAGAACTATAATAAACATACGTATTACTTTCATTATCATCAACATAACATGCATTATTACCCATATTATGCAGTTATTATCGATAGAACTGTAATAAATATACTTATTACTTTTACTATTATCAATATAACATGCACTATTTGCCATATTTTACTATTATTATCGCTAGAACTATAATAACTATACTTATTACTCCCGATATTATCAATATAACATGCATTATTACCCATATAATGCAGTTATTATCGCTAGAACTGTGATAATTATACTTATTACTTATATTATTAGCAATATAACGTGCATTATTACCCATATAATGCAGTTATTATCGCTAGAACTGTAATAATTATACTTATTACTTATACTATTAGCAATATAACGTGCATTATTACCCATATAATGCAGTTATTATCGCCAGAACTGTAATAATTATACCTATTACTTATATTATTCTCAATATAACATGCATTATTACCCATATAATGCAGTTATTATCGCTAGAACTGTAATAATTATACTTATTACTTATATTATTATCAACATAACATGCATTATTACCCATATAATGGAGATATTATTGCTAGAACTGTAATAATTATACTTATTACTTATACTATTAGCAATATAACGTGCATTGTTACCCATATAATGCAGTTATTATCGCCAGAACTGTAATAATTATACTTATTACTTATATTATTCTCAATATAACATGCATTATTACCCATATTATGCAGTTATTATCGCAAGAACTATAATAAATATACGTATTACTTTCATTATTATCAATATAACATGCATTATTACCCATATTATGCAGTTATTATCGCTAGAACTATAATAAATATACGTATTACTTTTATTATCATCAGTATAACATGCATTTTTACCCACATAATGGAGGTATTATCGCTAGAACTGTAATAATTATACTTATTACTTATATTGTTATCAATATAACATGCATTATTACCCATATTATGCAGTTATTATCGATAGAACTGTAATAAATATACTTATTACTTTTACTATTATCAATATATCATGCACTATTAGCCATATTTTACTATTATTATCGCTAGAACTATAATAATTAAACTTATTACTCCCGATATTATCAATATAACATGTCTTATTACCCATATAATGCAGTTATTATCGCTAGAACTGTAATAATTATACTCATTACTTATATTATTAGCAATATAACGTGCATTATTACCCATATTATGCAGTTATTATCGCTAGAACTGTCATAATTATACTTATTACTTATATTATTATCAATATAACATGCATTATTACCCATATAATGGAGGTATTATCGCTAGAACTGTAATAATTATACTTATTACTTATACTATTAGCAATATAACGTGCATTATTACCCATATAATGCAGTTATTATCGCCAGAACTGTAATAATTATACTTATTACTTATACTATTAGCAATATAACGTGCATTATTACCCATATAATGCAGTTATTATCGCCAGAACTGTAATAATTATACTTACTACTTATATTATTATCAATATAACATGCATTATTACCCATATTATGCAGTTATTATCGCCAGAACTGTAATAATTATACTTATTACTTATATTATTCTCAATATAACATGCATTATTACCCATATTATGCAGTTATTATCGCTAGAACTATAATAAACATACGTATTACATTCATTATCATTAACATAACATGCATTATTACCCATATTATGCAGTTATTATCGATAGAACTGTAATAAATATACTTATTACTTTTACTATTATCAATATAACATGCACTATTTGCCATATTTTACTATTATTATCGCTAGAACTATAATAACTATACTTATTACTCCCGATATTATCAATATAACATGCATTATTACCCATATAATGCAGTTACTATCGCTAGAACTGTGATAATTATACTTATTACTTATATTATTAGCAATATAACGTGCATTGTTACCCATATAATGCAGTTATTATCGCTAGAACTGTAATAATTATACTTATTACTTATACTATTAGCAATATAACGTGCATTATTACCCATTTAATGCAGTTATTATCGCCAGAACTGTAATAATTATACCTATTACTTATATTATTCTCAATACAGGGTGTCTCACAACTCGTGTAGGACCCGGAAATGTGGGGTAGCTGACGCAATTCTAAGCAAGATTTCCCTTTGCAAAAATTGGATTTGAAGCGTCGTTTTCGAGTTATTAATGAAAAACACGGACCAATCAGAGCGCCGGGATTAGGCGCGCCGAGAAGCGAGAGCGAAAGCTTCGAGCCGGTCGCCGGGGCTCGAACGTGATCAACTGAGTTTTCCTCGGAACTCTCTTAACGTCTACTAAGAAGTCTTTACATCGAAACTCAGTTAAATAACGAACAGAATAATTAAAATTAATGTTCATTTATTCATTCCTCATGAAGGACGATCGAAATTAGTTATGTGTAATTGACATAAAGTACGCAAATGGAATTTATTGAATACTGCAATTCGTTATCGACAAGGAATGTGACATTAAATATCGAAATTTTTTTGTTTTATTTTTGACAGCAATATTGGCCAACGAATTTACATTTTTTAATAAGAAATACTTATTCTGTTTGTGAAAGAAAGAGTTTCAATGTGAGATCTAACAAATGTATTAACGTCTCTACTATTTTATAGGAAAATTATTAAAATAAGACTCACCCATTCTTTAAAAATAATCCTGTTTGTTAATAATCCGACAGTGAAAGTGATGGGGTAATTGCCACTGGGTCAACCTGCCGATGTTGACCTGTCGCAGACATTGGCACCGTATAACACAGCTGGTGGCACTCACAGGTCACTGCACTGTCTGCACTTCAAAACACTTTTGTTTTCACTTTCACTTTCTGAAAAATCTCAGGTAAAAAGAATTGTCCATTCCGATGCCTCCGAGGGTGTCCGAAAGGGGCCGATTATTTTAACGTTATCCTGGACTGCTCCTATGATTAATAATAATCCTCCAAGATCCGTTTTGAAAATTGCAGGCGCTATGAAAAGTCCTCAGAATTTAAATTATGCGCTCGTATAAACTTATACGAGTGCATCTGGTTCTCTTGAAGAATTCGATGTATCGCGGAGCGATACGTACTGAAATAAAATACAGAAATGTATTAATAAATGAAGAAGGATACTTTAATATTATCGTTTGAATATTATTAACATTACTTACCCTAAACGGCGGGCGACGTCTCGTATGCTTAACGTTCCATCTTCATGAAACTGTTCGAGTACCTCGCGTTACATTTGCATTCCATGTAAGTATACAAAATATTATAAAATTATGTGTTAGACATTTGCAGGGACATTTCGATGGTTACTGTTCGACGGCTCTCACGAAACTGCTCACGGGTCAAACATAGCTTTGTTTCCAAAAAACACTCAGCCTTTCCCTACCCCGTGGCTAAATATTTTAACAAAAGTATGAATATTGTTTGAACGATTTCCCCGAGTCTAATTGCCCTTTTTGAATGTCGCCAGGGTTTTTTTCTAAACAATCAATCCTACAACTGCCGATACCTGCGAGACTCGAATTCACCTAGATTGTCCATTGTCCCATTTGGTCTTGACCGTGCAATAAATTGTGCGAAGGAAAACTAACGAAAAACTAATTACCCTAGGTGATCCTTTTTAACAAACGTTTAACATCTTGGTATAGCACACGGTTTTCTGTCCACTGATCACATACCGTTCGTCAATACCTGGCCAGATAGCACGAAAATACAAAGCAGACCGTACGAGAAATGGACTGTTTTACGGCTCCGAACTTTGTTTTGTAAAACGGCTTGGTATGTGCTATACCGGAATGTTAAATGTCTGTTAAAAAGGATCATCTAAGGTAATTAGCTTTTCGTTAGTTTGCCTTCGCACAATTTATTGCACGGTCAAGACTAAACGGGACAATGGGCAATCCAGATGAATTCGAGTGTCGCAGGTATCAGCTGTCGTGGGAATGATTGTTTGGGAAAAACCCGTGGCGACATTCAAAAATGGCAATTAGACTCATGGAAGTCGTTCAAACAATATGCATACTTTTGTTAAAATATCTAGCCATGGGACGGGGAAAGGCTGAGTGTTTTTTGGAAACAAAGCTATGTTTGACCCGTGAGCAGTTTCGTGAGAGCCGTCGGACAGTAACCATCGAAATGTCTCTGCAAATGTCTAACACATAATTTTATAATATTTTGTATGCTTACATGGAATGCAAAAGTAACGCGAGGTACTCGAACAGTTTCATGAAGATGGAACGTTAAGCATACGAGACGTCGCCCGCCGTTTAGGGTAAGTAATGTTAATAATATTCAAACGATAATATTAAAGTATCCTTCTTCATTTATTAATACATTTCTGTATTTTATTTCAGTACGTATCGCTCCGCGATACATCGAATTCTTCAAGAGAACCAGATGCACTCGTATAAGTTTATACGAGCGCATAATTTAAATTCTGAGGACTTTTCATAGCGCCCGCAATTTTCAAAACGGATCTTGGAGGATTATTATTAATCATAGGAGCAGTCCAGGATAACGTTAAAATAATCGGCCCCTTTCGGACACCCTCGGAGGCATCGAAAGGGACAATTCTTTTTACCTGAGATTTTTCAGAAAGTGAAAGTGAAAACAAAAGTGTTTTGAAGTGCAGACAGTGCAGTGACCTGTGAGTGCCACCAGCTGTGTTATACGGTGCCAATGTCTGCGACAGGTCAACATCGGCAGGTTGACCCAGTGGCAATTACCCCATCACTTTCACTGTCGGATTATTAACAAACAGGATTATTTTCAAAGAATGGGTGAGTCTTATTTTAATAAATTTCCTATAAAATAGTAGAGACGTTATTACATTTGTTAGATCTCACATTGAAACTCTTTTTTTTACAAACGGAATAAGTATTTCTTATTAAAATACGTAAATTCGTTGGCGAATATTGCTGTCGGAGATAAAACAACAAAATTTCAATATTTAATGTCACATTCCTTGTCGATAACGAATTGCAGTATTCAATAAATTCCATTTGCGTACTTTATGTCAATTACACATAACTAATTTCGATCCTCCTTCATGAGGAATGAATAAATGAACATTAATTTTAATTATTCTCTTCGTTATTAAACTGAGTTTCGATGTAAAGACTTCTTAGTAGACGTTAAGAGAGTTCCGAGGAAAACTCAGTTGATCGCGCTCGAGCCCCGGCGACCGGCTCGAAGCTTTCGCTCTCGCTTCGCGGCGCGCCAAATCCCGGCGCTCTGATTGGTCCGTGTTTTTCATTAATAACTCGAAAACGACGCTTCAAATCCAATTTTTGCAAAGGGAAATCTTGCTTAGAATTGCGTCAGCTACCCCCCATTTCCGGGTCCTACACGAGTTGTGAGACACCCTGTATAACATGCATTATTACCCATATAATGCAGTTATTATCGCTAGAACTGTAATAATTATACTTATTACTTATATTATTATCAACATAACATGCATCATTACCCATATAATGGAGATATTATTGCTAGAACTGTAATAATTATGCTTATTACTTATACTATTAGCAATATAACGTGCATTGTTACCCGTATAATGCAGTTATTATCGCCAGAACTGTAATAATTATACTTATTACTTATATTATTCTCAATATAACATGCATTATTACCCATATTATGCAGTTATTATCGCAAGAACTATAATAAATATACGTATTACTTTCATTATTATCAATATAACATGCATTATTACCCATATTATGCAGTTATTATCGCTAGAACTATAATAAATATACGTATTACTTTTATTATCATCAATATAACATGCATTATTGCCCATATAATGCAGTTATTATCGCTAGAACTGTAATAATTATACTTATTACTTATATTATTATCAATATAACATGCATTTTTACCCATATAATGCAGTTATTATCGCTAGAACTGTAATAATTATACTTATTACTTATATTGTTAGCAATATAACGTGCATTATTACCCATATAATGCAGTTATTATCGCTAGAACTGTAATAATTATACTTATTACTTATATTATTATCAATATAACATGCATTATTACCCATATTATGCAGTTATTATCGCTAGAACTATAATAAATATACGTACTACTTTTATTATCATCAATATAACATGCATTATTACCCATATTATGCAGTTATTATCGATAGAACTGTAATAAATATACTTATTACTTTTATTATTATCAATATAACATGCACTATTTGCCATACTTTACTATTATTATCGCTAGAACTATAATAATTATACTGATTACTCCCGATATTATCAATATAACATGCATTATTACCCATATAATGCAGTTATTATCGCTAGAACTGTAATAATTATACTTATTACTTATATTGTTAGCAATATAACATGCATTATTACCCATATAATGCAGTTATTATCGCTAGAACTGTAATAATTATACTTATTACTTATATTATTATCAATAAAACATGCATTATTACCCATATAATGCAGTTATAATCGCTAGAACTGTAATAATTGTACTCATTACTTATATTATTAGCAATATAACGTGCATTATTACCCATATTATGCAGTTATTATCGCTAGAACTGTAATAATTATACTTATTACTTATATTATTATCAATATAACATGCATTATTACCCATATTATGCAGTTATTATCGATAGAACTGTAATAAATACACTTATTACTTTTACTATTATCAATATATCATGCACTATTAGCCATATTTTACTATTATTATCGCTAGAACTATAATAATTATACTTATTACTCCCGATATTATCAATATAACATGCCTTATTACCCATATAATGCAGTTATTATCGCTAGAACTGTAATAATTATACTCATTACTTATATTATTATCAATATAACATGCATTATTACTCTTATAATGGAGGTATTATCGCAAGAACTGTAATAATTATACTTATTACTTATACTATTAGCAATATAACGTGCATTATTACCCATATAATGCAGTTATTATCGCTAGAACTGTAATAATTATACTTATTACTTATATTATTATCAATATAACATGCATTATTACCCATATAATGGAGGTATTATCGCAAGAACTGTAATAATTATACTTATTACTTATACTATTAGCAATATAACGTGCATTATTACCCATATAATGCAGTTATTATCGCCAGAACTGTAATAATTATACTTACTACTTATATTATTCTCAATATAACATGCATTATTACCCATATTATGCAGTTATTATCGCTAGAACTATAATAAATATACGTATTACTTTCATTATCATCAATATAACATGCATTATTACCCATATAATGGAGGTATTATCGCTAGAACTGTAATAATTATACTTATTACTTATATTATTATCAATATAACATGCATTATTACCCATATTATGCAGTTATTATCGATAGAACTGTAATAAATACACTTATTACTTTTACTATTATCAATATATCATGCACTATTAGCCATATTTTACTATTATTATCGCTAGAACTATAATAATTATACTTATTACTCCCGATATTATCAATATAACATGCCTTATTACCCATATAATGCAGTTATTATCGCTAGAACTGTAATAATTATACTCATTACTTATATTATTAGCAATATAACGTGCCTTATTACCCATATTATGCAGTTATTATTTCTAGAACCATAATCAATATACTTATTACTCCCAATATTATCAATATAACATGCATTTTTACCCATATAATGCAGTTATTATCGCTAGAACTGTAATAATTATACTTATTACTTATATTATTCTCAATATAACATGCATTATTACCCATATTATGCAGTTATTATCGCAAGAACTATAAAAAATATACGTATTACTTTCATTATCATCAATATAACATGCATTATTACCCATATTATGCAGTTATTATCGATAGAACTGTAATAAATATACTTATTACTTTTACTATTATCAATATATCATGCACTACTAGCCATATTTTACTATTATTATCGCTAGAACTATAATAATTATACTTATTACTCCCGATATTATCAATATAACATGCCTTATTACGCATATAATGCAGTTATTATCGCTAGAACTGTAATAAATATACTTACTACTTTCATTATCATCAATATAACATGCATTATTACCCATATTATGCAGTTATTATCGCTAGAACTTTAATAATTGTACTCATTACTTATATTATTAGCAATATAACGTGCATTATTACCCATATTATGCAGTTATTATCGCTAGAACTGTAATAATTATACTTATTACTTATATTATTAGCAATATAACGTGCATTATTACCCATATAATGCAGTTATTATCGCTAGAACTGTAATAATTGTACTCATTACTTATATTATTAGCAATATAACGTGCATTATTACCCATATTATGCAGTTATTATCGCTAGAACTATAATAAACATACGTATTACTTTCATTATCATCAACATAACATGCATTATTACCCATATTATGCAGTTATTATCGATAGAACTGTAATAAATATACTTACTACTTTTACTATTAAAAATATGACATGCACTATTAGCCATATTTTACTATTATTATCGCTAGAACTATAATAATTATACTTATTACTCCCGATATTATCAATATAACATGCCTTATTAGGCATATAATGCAGTTATTATCGCTAGAACTGTAATAAATATACTTACTACGTTCATTATCATCAATATAACATGCATTATTACCCATATTATGCAGTTATTATCGATAGAACTATAATAAATATACTTATTACTTTTACTATTATCAATATATCATGCACTATTAGCCATATTATACTATTATTATCGCCAGAACTGTAATAATTATACTTATTACTTATATTATTCTCAATATAGCATGCATTATTACCCATATTATGCAGTTATTATCGATAGAACTGTAATAAATATACTTATTACTTATATTGTTAGCAATATAACGTGCATTATTACCCATATAATGCAGTTATTATCGCTAGAACTGTAATAATTATACTTATTACTTATATTATTATCAATATAACATGCATTATTACCCATATTATGCAGTTATTATCGCTAGAACTATAATAAATATACGTACTACTTTTATTATCATCAATATAACATGCATTATTACCCATATTATGCAGTTATTATCGATAGAACTGTAATAAATATACTTATTACTTTTATTATTATCAATATAACATGCACTATTTGCCATACTTTACTATTATTATCGCTAGAACTATAATAATTATACTGATTACTCCCGATATTATCAATATAACATGCATTATTACCCATATAATGCAGTTATTATCGCTAGAACTGTAATAATTATACTTATTACTTATATTGTTAGCAATATAACATGCATTATTACCCATATAATGCAGTTATTATCGCTAGAACTGTAATAATTATACTTATTACTTATATTATTATCAATAAAACATGCATTATTACCCATATAATGCAGTTATAATCGCTAGAACTGTAATAATTGTACTCATTACTTATATTATTAGCAATATAACGTGCATTATTACCCATATTATGCAGTTATTATCGCTAGAACTGTAATAATTATACTTATTACTTATATTATTATCAATATAACATGCATTATTACCCATATTATGCAGTTATTATCGATAGAACTGTAATAAATACACTTATTACTTTTACTATTATCAATATATCATGCACTATTAGCCATATTTTACTATTATTATCGCTAGAACTATAATAATTATACTTATTACTCCCGATATTATCAATATAACATGCCTTATTACCCATATAATGCAGTTATTATCGCTAGAACTGTAATAATTATACTCATTACTTATATTATTATCAATATAACATGCATTATTACTCTTATAATGGAGGTATTATCGCAAGAACTGTAATAATTATACTTATTACTTATACTATTAGCAATATAACGTGCATTATTACCCATATAATGCAGTTATTATCGCTAGAACTGTAATAATTATACTTATTACTTATATTATTATCAATATAACATGCATTATTACCCATATAATGGAGGTATTATCGCAAGAACTGTAATAATTATACTTATTACTTATACTATTAGCAATATAACGTGCATTATTACCCATATAATGCAGTTATTATCGCCAGAACTGTAATAATTATACTTACTACTTATATTATTCTCAATATAACATGCATTATTACCCATATTATGCAGTTATTATCGCTAGAACTATAATAAATATACGTATTACTTTCATTATCATCAATATAACATGCATTATTACCCATATAATGGAGGTATTATCGCTAGAACTGTAATAATTATACTTATTACTTATATTATTATCAATATAACATGCATTATTACCCATATTATGCAGTTATTATCGATAGAACTGTAATAAATACACTTATTACTTTTACTATTATCAATATATCATGCACTATTAGCCATATTTTACTATTATTATCGCTAGAACTATAATAATTATACTTATTACTCCCGATATTATCAATATAACATGCCTTATTACCCATATAATGCAGTTATTATCGCTAGAACTGTAATAATTATACTCATTACTTATATTATTAGTAATATAACGTGCCTTATTACCCATATTATGCAGTTATTATTTCTAGAACCATAATCAATATACTTATTACTCCCAATATTATCAATATAACATGCATTTTTACCCATATAATGCAGTTATTATCGCTAGAACTGTAATAATTATACTTATTACTTATATTATTCTCAATATAACATGCATTATTACCCATATTATGCAGTTATTATCGCAAGAACTATAAAAAATATACGTATTACTTTCATTATCATCAATATAACATGCATTATTACCCATATTATGCAGTTATTATCGATAGAACTGTAATAAATATACTTATTACTTTTACTATTATCAATATATCATGCACTACTAGCCATATTTTACTATTATTATCGCTAGAACTATAATAATTATACTTATTACTCCCGATATTATCAATATAACATGCCTTATTACGCATATAATGCAGTTATTATCGCTAGAACTGTAATAAATATACTTACTACTTTCATTATCATCAATATAACATGCATTATTACCCATATTATGCAGTTATTATCGCTAGAACTTTAATAATTGTACTCATTACTTATATTATTAGCAATATAACGTGCATTATTACCCATATTATGCAGTTATTATCGCTAGAACTGTAATAATTATACTTATTACTTATATTATTAGCAATATAACGTGCATTATTACCCATATAATGCAGTTATTATCGCTAGAACTGTAATAATTGTACTCATTACTTATATTATTAGCAATATAACGTGCATTATTACCCATATTATGCAGTTATTATCGCTAGAACTATAATAAACATACGTATTACTTTCATTATCATCAACATAACATGCATTATTACCCATATTATGCAGTTATTATCGATAGAACTGTAATAAATATACTTACTACTTTTACTATTAAAAATATGACATGCACTATTAGCCATATTTTACTATTATTATCGCTAGAACTATAATAATTATACTTATTACTCCCGATATTATCAATATAACATGCCTTATTAGGCATATAATGCAGTTATTATCGCTAGAACTGTAATAAATATACTTACTACGTTCATTATCATCAATATAACATGCATTATTACCCATATTATGCAGTTATTATCGATAGAACTATAATAAATATACTTATTACTTTTACTATTATCAATATATCATGCACTATTAGCCATATTATACTATTATTATCGCCAGAACTGTAATAATTATACTTATTACTTATATTATTCTCAATATAGCATGCATTATTACCCATATTATGCAGTTATTATCGATAGAACTGTAATAAATATACTTATTACTTTTATTATTAGCAATATAACATGCACTATTTGCCATATTTTACTATTATTATCGCTAGAACTATAATAATTATACTTATTACTCCCGATATTATCAATATAACATGCATTATTACCCATATAATGCAGTTATTATCGCTAGAACTGTAATAATTATACTTATTACTTATATTATTATCAATAAAACATGCATTATTACACATATAATGCAGTTATTATCGCTAGAACTGTAATAATTGTACTCATTACTTATATTATTAGCATTATAACGTGCATTATTACCCATATTATGCAGTTATTATCGCTAGAACTGTAATAATTATACTTATTACTTATATTATTATCAATATAACATGCATTATTACCCATATAATGGACGTATTATCGCTAGAACAGTAATAATTATACTTATTACTTATACTATTACCAATATAACGTGCATTATTACCCATATAATGCAGTTATTATCGCCAGAACTGTAATAATTATACTTATTACTTATATTATTCACAATATAACATGCATTATTACCCATATAATGCAGTTATTATCGCTAGAACTGTAATAATTGTACTCATTACTTATATTATTATCAATATAACATGCATTATTACCCATATAATGGAGGTATTATCGCAAGAACTGTAATAATTATACTTATTACTTATACTATTAGCAATATAACGTGCATTATTACCCATATAATGCAGTTATTATCGCCAGAACTGTAATAATTATACTTACTACTTATATTATTCTCAATATAACATGCATTATTACCCATATTATGCAGTTATTATCGCTAGAACTATAATAAATATACGTATTACTTTCATTATCATCAATATAACATGCATTATTACCCATATTATGCAGTTATTATCGATAGAACTGTAATAAATATACTTATTACTTTTATTATTATCAATATAACATGCACTATTTGCCATATTTTACTATTATTATCGCTAGAACTATAATAATTATACTTATTACTCCCGATATTATCAATATAGCATGCATTATTACCGATATAATGCAGTTATTATCGCTAGAACTGTAATAATTATACTTATTACTTATATTATTATCAATATAACATGCATTATTACCCATATAATGCAGTTATTATCGCTAGAACTGTAATAATTATACTCATTACTTATATTATTAGCAATATAACGTGCATTATTACCCATATTATGGAGTTATTATCGCTAGAACTGTAATAATTATACTTATTACTTATATCACTATCAATATAACATGCATTATTACCCATATAATGGAGGTATTATCGCTAGAACTGTAATAATTATACTTATTACTTAGATTATTATCAATATAACACGCATTACTACCCATATAATGGAGGTATTATCGCTAGAACTGTAATAATTATACTTATTACTTATACTATTAGCAATATAACGTGCATTATTACCCATATAATGCAGTTATTATCGCCAGAACTGTAATAATTATACTTATTACTTATATTATTCTCAATATAACATGCATTATTACCCATATTATGCAGTTATTATCGCTAGAACTATAATAAATATACGTATTACTTTTACTATCATCAATATAACATGCATTATTACCCATATAATGCAGTTATTATCGCTAGAACTGTAATAATTATACTCATTACTTATATTATTAGCAATATAACGTGCATTATTACCCATATTATGCAGTTATTATCGCTAGAACTATAATAAACATACGTATTACTTTCATTATCATCAACATAACATGCATTATTACCCATATTATGCAGTTATTATCGATAGAACTGTAATAAATATACTTACTACTTTTACTATTAAAAATATGACATGCACTATTAGCCATATTTTACTATTATTATCGCTAGAACTATAATAATTATACTTATTACTCCCGATATTATCAATATAACATGCCTTATTAGGCATATAATGCAGTTATTATCGATAGAACTGTAATAAATATACTTACTACGTTCATTATCATCAATATAACATGCATTATTACCCATATTATGCAGTTATTATCGATAGAACTATAATAAATATACTTATTACTTTTACTATTATCAATATATCATGCACTATTAGCCATATTTTACTATTATTATCGCCAGAACTGTAATAATTATACTTATTACTTATATTATTCTCAATATAGCATGCATTATTACCCATATTATGCAGTTATTATCGATAGAACTGTAATAAATATACTTATTACTTTTATTATTAGCAATATAACATGCACTATTTGCCATATTTTACTATTATTATCGCTAGAACTATAATAATTATACTTATTACTCCCGATATTATCAATATAACATGCATTATTACCCATATAATGCAGTTATTATCGCTAGAACTGTAATAATTATACTTATTACTTATATTATTATCAATAAAACATGCATTATTACACATATAATGCAGTTATTATCGCTAGAACTGTAATAATTGTACTCATTACTTATATTATTAGCAATATAACGTGCATTATTACCCATATTATGCAGTTATTATCGCTAGAACTGTAATAATTATACTTATTACTTATATTATTATCAATATAACATGCATTATTACCCATATAATGGACGTATTATCGCTAGAACAGTAATAATTATACTTATTACTTATACTATTACCAATATAACGTGCATTATTACCCATATAATGCAGTTATTATCGCTAGAACTGTAATAATTATACTTATTACTTATATTATTATCAATAAAACATGCATTATTACACATATAATGCAGTTATTATCGCTAGAACTGTAATAATTGTACTCATTACTTATATTATTAGCAATATAACGTGCATTATTACCCATATTATGCAGTTATTATCGCTAGAACTGTAATAATTATACTTATTACTTATATTATTATCAATATAACATGCATTATTACCCATATAATGGACGTATTATCGCTAGAACAGTAATAATTATACTTATTACTTATACTATTACCAATATAACGTGCATTATTACCCATATAATGCAGTTATTATCGCTAGAACTGTAATAATTGTACTCATTACTTATATTATTATCAATATAACATGCATTATTACCCATATAATGGAGGTATTATCGCAAGAACTGTAATAATTATACTTATTACTTATACTATTAGCAATATAACGTGCATTATTACCCATATAATGCAGTTATTATCGCCAGAACTGTAATAATTATACTTACTACTTATATTATTCTCAATATAACATGCATTATTACCCATATTATGCAGTTATTATCGCTAGAACTATAATAAATATACGTATTACTTTCATTATCATCAATATAACATGCATTATTACCCATATAATGGAGGTATTATCGCTAGAACTGTAATAATTATACTTATTACTTATATTATTATCAATATAACATGCATTATTACCCATATTATGCAGTTATTATCGCTAGAACTATAATAAATATACGTATTACTTTTATTATCATCAATATAGCATGCATTATTACCCATATAATGCAGTTATTATTGCTAGAACTGTAATAATTATACTTATTACTTATATTATTATCAATAAAACATGCATTATTACCCATATAATGCAGTTATTATCGCTAGAACTGTAATAATTGTACTCATTACTTATATTATTAGCAATATAACGTGCATTATTACCCATATTATGCAGTTATTATCGCTAGAACTGTAATAATTATACTTATTACTTATATCATTATCAATATAACATGCATTATTACCCATATAATGGAGGTATTATCGTTAGAACTGTAATAATTATACTTATTACATAGATTATTATCAATATAACATGCATTATTACCCATATAATGGAGGTATTATCGCTAGAACTGTAATAATTATACTTATTACTTATACTATTAGCAATATAACGTGCATTATTACCCATATAATGCAGTTATTATCGCCAGAACTGTAATAATTATACTTATTACTTATATTATTCTCAATATAACATGCATTATTACCCATATTATGCAGTTATTATCGCTAGAACTATAATAAACATACGTATTACTTTCATTATCATCAACGTAACATGCATTATTACCCATATTATGCCGTTATTATCGATAGAACTGTAATAAATATACTTACTACTTTTACTATTAAAAATATGACATGCACTATTAGCCATATTTTACTATTATTATCGCTAGAACTATAATAATTATACTTATTACTCCCGATATTATCAATATAACATGCCTTATTAGGCATATAATGCAGTTATTATCGCTAGAACTGTAATAAATATACATACTACGTTCATTATCATCAATATAACATGCATTATTACCCATATTATGCAGTTATTATCGATAGAACTGTAATAAATATACTTATTACTTTTATTATTATCAATATAACATGCACTATTTGCCATATTTTACTATTATTATCGCTAGAACTATAATAATTATACTTATTACTCCCGATATTATCAATATAACATGCATTATTACCCATATAATGCAGTTATTATCGCTAGAACTGTAATAATTATACTTATTACTTATATTATTAGCAATATAACGTGCATTATTACCCATATAATGCAGTTACTATCGCTAGAACTGTAATAATTATACTTATTACTTATATTATTATCAATATAACATGCATTATTACCCATATAATGGAGGTATTATCGCAAGAACTGTAATAATTATACTTATTACTTATACTATTAGCAATATAACGTGCATTATTACCCATATAATGCAGTTATTATCGCCAGAACTGTAAAAATTATACTTATTACTTATATTATTCTCAATATAACATGCATTATTACCCATATTATGCAGTTATTATCGCTAGAACTATAATAAATATACGTATTACTTTCATTATCATCAATACAACATGCATTATTACCCATATAATGGAGGTATTATCGCTAGAACTGTAATAATTATACTTATTACTTATATTATTATCAATATAACATGCATTATTACCGATATTATGCAGTTATTATCGCTAGAACTGTAATAATTATACTTATTACTTATATTATTATCAATATAACATGCATTATTACCCATATTATGCAGTTATTATCGCTAGAACTATAATAAATATACGTATTACTTTTATTATCATCAATATAGCATGCATTATTACCCATATTATGCAGTTATTATCGATAGAACTGTAATAAATATACTTATTACTTATATCATTATCAATATAACATGCATTATTACCCATATAATGGAGGTATTATCGCTAGAACTGTAATAATTATACTTATTACTTAGATTACTATCAATATAACATGCATTATTACCTATATTATGCAGTTATCATCGCTAGAACTATAATAAATATACGTATTACTTTTATTATCATCAATATAGCATGCATTATTACCCATATTATGCAGTTATTATCGATAGAACTGTAATAAATATACTTATTACTTTTATTATTATCAATATAACATGCACTATTTGCCATATTTTACTATTATTATCGCTAGAACTATAATAATTATACTTATTACTCCCGATATTATCATTATAACATGCATTATTACCCATATAATGCAGTTATTATCGCTAGAACTGTAATAATTATACTTATTACTTATATTATTAGCAATATAACGTGCATTATTACCCATATAATGCAGTTATTATCGCTAGAACTGTAATAATTATACTTATTACTTATATTATTATCAATATAACATGCATTATTACCCATATTATGCAGTTATTATCGCTAGAACTATAATAAATATACGTATTACTTTTATTATCATCAATATAGCATGCATTATTACCCATATAATGCAGTTATTATCGCTAGAACTGTAATAATTATACTTATTACTTATATTATTATCAATAAAACATGCATTATTACACATATAATGCAGTTATTATCGCTAGAACTGTAATAATTGTACTCATTACTTATATTATTAGCAATATAACGTGCATTATTACTCATATTATGCAGTTATTATCGCTAGAACTGTAATAATTATACTTATTACTTATATTATTATCAATATAACATGCATTATTACCCATATAATGGACGTATTATCGCTAGAACTGTAATAATTATACTTATTACTTATACTATTACCAATATAACGTGCATTATTACCCATATAATGCAGTTATTATCGCCATAACTGTAATAATTATACTTATTACTTATATTATTCTCAATATAACATGCATTATTACCCATATAATGCAGTTATTATCGCTAGAACTGTAATAATTGTACTCATTACTTATATTATTAGCAATATAACGTGCATTATTACCCATATTATGCAGTTATTATCGCTAGAACTGTAATAAATATACTCATTACTTATATTATTAGCAATATAACGTGCATTATTACCCGTATTATGCAGTTATTATCGCTAGAACTGTAATAATTATACTTATTACTTATATTATTATCAATATAACATGCATTATTACCCATATAATGGAGGTATTATCGCTAGAACTGTAATAATTATACTTATTACTTATACTATTAGCAATATAACGTGCATTATTACCCATATAATGCAGTTATTATCGCCAGAACTGTAATAATTATACTTATTACTTATATTATTCTCAATATAACATGCATTATTACCCATATTATGCAGTTATTATCGCTAGAACTATAATAAACATACGTATTACTTTCATTATCATCAACGTAACATGCATTATTACCCATATTATGCCGTTATTATCGATAGAACTGTAATAAATATACTTACTACTTTTACTATTAAAAATATGACATGCACTATTAGCCATATTTTACTATTATTATCGCTAGAACTATAATAATTATACTTATTACTCCCGATATTATCAATATAACATGCCTTATTAGGCATATAATGCAGTTATTATCGCTAGAACTGTAATAAATATACATACTACGTTCATTATCATCAATATAACATGCATTATTACCCATATTATGCAGTTATTATCGATAGAACTGTAATAAATATACATATTACTTTTATTATTATCAATATAACATGCACTATTTGCCATATTTTACTATTATTATCGCTAGAACTATAATAATTATACTTATTACTCCCGATATTATCAATATAACATGCATTATTACCCATATAATGCAGTTATTATCGCTAGAACTGTAATAATTATACTTATTACTTATATTATTAGCAATATAACGTGCATTATTACCCATATAATGCAGTTACTATCGCTAGAACTGTAATAATTATACTTATTACTTATATTATTATCAATATAACATGCATTATTACCCATATAATGGAGGTATTATCGCAAGAACTGTAATAATTATACTTATTACTTATACTATTAGCAATATAACGTGCATTATTACCCATATAATGCAGTTATTATCGCCAGAACTGTAATAATTATACTTATTACTTATATTATTCTCAATATAACATGCATTATTACCCATATTATGCAGTTATTATCGCTAGAACTGTAATAATTATACTTATTACTTATATTATTATCAATATAACATGCATTATTACCCATATTATGCAGTTATTATCGCTAGAACTATAATAAATATACGTATTACTTTTATTATCATCAATATAGCATGCATTATTACCCATATTATGCAGTTATTATCGATAGAACTGTAATAAATATACTTATTACTTTTATTATTATCAATATAACATGCACTATTTGCCATATTTTACTATTATTATCGCTAGAACTATAATAATTATACTTATTACTCCCGATATTATCAATATAACATGCATTATTACCCATATAATGCAGTTATTATCGCTAGAACTGTAATAATTATACTTATTACTTATATTATTAGCAATATAACGTGCATTATTACCCATATTATGCAGTTATTATCGCTAGAACTATAATAAATATACGTATTACTTTCATTATCATCAATATAACATGCATTATTACCCATATAATGGAGGTATTATCGCTAGAACTGTAATAATTATACTTATTACTTATATTATTAGCAATATAACGTGCATTATTACCCATATAATGCAGTTATTATCGCTAGAACTGTAATAATTATACTTATTACTTATACTATTATCAATATAACGTGCATTGTTACCCATATAATGCAGTTATTATCGCCAGAACTGTAATAATTATACTTATTACTTATATTATTCTCAATATAACATGCATTATTACCCATATGATGCAGTTATTATCGCAAGAACTATAATAAATATACGTATCACTTTCATTATCATCAATATAACATGCATTATTACCCATATAATGGAGGTATTATTGCTAGAACTGTAATAATTATACTTATTACTTATATTATTATCAATATAACATGCATTATTACCCATATTATGCAGTTATTATCGCTAGAACTATAATAAATACACTTATTACTCCCAATATTATCAATGTAACATGCATTATTACCCATATTATGCAGTTATTATCGCTAGAACTGTAATAAATATACTCATTACTTATATTATTAGCAATATAACGTGCATTATTACCCGTATTATGCAGTTATTATCGCTAGAACTGTAATAATTATACTTATTACTTATATTATTATCAATATAACATGCATTATTACCCATATAATGGAGGTATTATCGCTAGAACTGTAATAATTATACTTATTACTTATACTATTAGCAATATAACGTGCATTATTACCCATATAATGCAGTTATTATCGCCAGAACTGTAATAATTATACTTATTACTTATATTATTCTCAATATAACATGCATTATTACCCATATAATGGAGGTATTATCGCAAGAACTGTAATAATTATACTTATTACTTATACTATTAGCAATATAACGTGCATTATTACCCATATAATGCAGTTATTATCGCCAGAACTGTAAAAATTATACTTATTACTTATATTATTCTCAATATAACATGCATTATTACCCATATTATGCAGTTATTATCGCTAGAACTATAATAAATATACGTATTACTTTCATTATCATCAATATAACATGCATTATTACCCATATAATGGAGGTATTATCGCTAGAACTGTAATAATTATACTTATTACTTATATTATTATCAATATAACATGCATTATTACCCATATTATGCAGTTATTATCGCTAGAACTGTAATAATTATAATTATTACTTATATTATTATCAATATAACATGCATTATTACCCATATTGTGCAGTTATTATCGCTAGAACTATAATAAATATACGTATTACATTTATTATCATCAATATAGCATGCATTATTACCCATATTATGCAGTTATTATCGATAGAACTGTAATAAATATACTTATTACTTTTATTATTATCAATATAACATGCACTATTTGCCATATTTTACTATTATTATCGCTAGAACTATAATAATTATACTTATTACTCCCGATATTATCAATATAACATGCATTATTACCCATATAATGCAGTTATTATCGCTAGAACTGTAATAATTATACTTATTACTTATATTATTAGCAATATAACGTGCATTATTACCCATATTATGCAGTTATTATCGCTAGAACTATAATAAATATACGTATTACTTTCATTATCATCAATATAACATGCATTATTACCCATATAATGGAGGTATTATCGCTAGAACTGTAATAATTATACTTATTACTTATATTATTAGCAATATAACGTGCATTATTACCCATATAATGCAGTTATTATCGCTAGAACTGTAATAATTATACTTATTACTTATACTATTATCAATATAACGTGCATTGTTACCCATATAATGCAGTTATTATCGCCAGAACTGTAATAATTATACTTATTACTTATATTATTCTCAATATAACATGCATTATTACCCATATGATGCAGTTATTATCGCAAGAACTATAATAAATATACGTATCACTTTCATTATCATCAATATAACATGCATTATTACCCATATAATGGAGGTATTATTGCTAGAACTGTAATAATTATACTTATTACTTATATTATTATCAATATAACATGCATTATTACCCATATTATGCAGTTATTATCGCTAGAACTATAATAAATACACTTATTACGCCCAATATTATCAATGTAACATGCATTATTACCCATATAATGCAGTTATTATCGCTAGAACTGTAATAATTATACTTGTTACTTATATTATTAGCAATATAACGTGCATTATTACCCATATAATGCAGTTATTATCGCTAGAACTGTAATAATTGTACTAATTACTTATATTATTATCAATATAACATGCATTATTACCCATATTATGCAGTTATTATCGCTAGAACTATAATAAATATACGTATTACTTTTATTATCATCAATATAACATGCATTATTACCCATATAATGCAGTTATTATCGCTAGAACTGTAATAATTATACTCATTACTTATATTATTAGCAATATAACGTGCATTATTACCCATATTATGCAGTTATTATCGCTAGAACTGTAATAATTATACTTATTACTTATATTGTTAGCAATATAACATGCATTATTACCCATATAATGCAGTTATTATCGCTAGAACTGTAATAATTATACTTATTACTTATATTATTATCAATAAAACATGCATTATTACCCATATTATGCAGTTATTATCGCTAGAACTATAATAAATATACGTATTACTTTTATTATCATCAATATAACATGCATTATTACCCATATAATGCAGTTATTATCGCTAGAACTGTAATAATTATACTCATTACTTATATTATTAGCAATATAACGTGCATTATTACCCATATAATGCAGTTATTATCGCCATAACTGTAATAATTATACTTATTACTTATATTATTCTCAATATAACATGCATTATTACCCATATAATGCAGTTATTATCGCTAGAACTGTAATAATTGTACTCATTACTTATATTATTATCAATAAAACATGCATTATTACCCATATAATGCAGTTATAATCGCTAGAACTGTAATAATTGTACTCATTACTTATATTATTAGCAATATAACGTGCATTATTACCCATATTATGCAGTTATTATCGATAGAACTGTAATAAATATACTTATTACTTTTATTATTATCAATATAACATGCACTATTTGCCATATTTTACTATTATTATCGCTAGAACTATAATAATTATACTTATTACTCCCGATATTATCAATATAACATGCATTATTACCCATATAATGCAGTTATTATCGCTAGAACTGTAATAATTATACTTATTACTTATATTGTTAGCAATATAACAGGCATTATTACCCATATAATGCAGTTATTATCGCTAGAACTGTAATAATTATACTTATTACTTATATTATTATCAATAAAACATGCATTATTACCCATATAATGCAGTTATAATCGCTAGAACTGTAATAATTGTACTCATTACTTATATTATTAGCAATATAACGTGCATTATTACCCATATTATGCAGTTATTATCGCTAGAACTGTAATAATTATACTTATTACTTATATCACTATCAATATAACATGCATTATTACCCATATAATGGAGGTATTATCGCTAGAACTGTAATAATTATACTTATTACTTAGATTATTATCAATATAACATGCATTATTACCCATATTATGCAGTTATTATCGCTAGAACTATAATAAATATACGTATTACTTTTATTATCATCAATATAACATGCATTATTACCCATATAATGCAGTTATTATCGCTAGAACTGTAATAATTATACTCATTACTTATATTATTAACAATATAACGTGCATTATTACCCATAATATGCAGTTATTATCGCTAGAACTGACATAATTATACTTATTACTTATATTATTATCAATATAACATGCATTATTACCCATATAATGGAGGTATTATCGCTAGAACTGTAATAATTATACTTATTACTTATACTATTAGCAATATAACGTGCATTATTACCCATATAATGCAGTTATTATCGCCAGAACTGTAATAATTATACTTATTACTTATACTATTAGCAATATAACGTGCATTATTACCCATATAATGCAGTTATTATCGCCAGAACTGTAATAATTATACTTACTACTTATATTATTATCAATATAACATGCATTATTACCCATATTATGCAGTTATTATCGCCAGAACTGTAATAATTATACTTATTACTTATATTATTCTCAATATAACATGCATTATTACCCATATTATGCAGTTATTATCGCTAGAACTATAATAAACATACGTATTACTTTCATTATCATTAACATAACATGCATTATTACCCATATTATGCAGTTATTATCGATAGAACTGTAATAAATATACTTATTACTTTTACTATTATCAATATAACATGCACTATTTGCCATATTTTACTATTATTATCGCTAGAACTATAATAACTATACTTATTACTCCCGATATTATCAATATAACATGCATTATTACCCATATAATTCAGTTATTATCGCTAGAACTGTGATAATTATACTTATTACTTATATTATTAGCAATATAACGTGCATTGTTACCCATATAATGCAGTTATTATCGCTAGAACTGTAATAATTATACTTATTACTTATGCTATTAGCAATATAACGTGCATTATTACCCATTTAATGCAGTTATTATCGCCAGAACTGTAATAATTATACCTATTACTTATATTATTCTCAATATAACATGCATTATTACCCATATAATGCAGTTATTATCGCTAGAACTGTAATAATTATACTTATTACTTATATTATTATCAACATAACATGCATCATTACCCATATAATGGAGATATTATTGCTAGAACTGTAATAATTATACTTATTACTTATACTATTAGCAATATAACGTGCATTGTTACCCGTATAATGCAGTTATTATCGCCAGAACTGTAATAATTATACTTATTACTTATATTATTCTCAATATAACATGCATTATTACCCATATTATGCAGTTATTATCGCAAGAACTATAATAAATATACGTATTACTTTCATTATTATCAATATAACATGCATTATTACCCATATTATGCAGTTATTATCGCTAGAACTATAATAAATATACGTATTACTTTTATTATCATCAATATAACATGCATTATTGCCCATATAATGCAGTTATTATCGCTAGAACTGTAATAATTATACTTATTACTTATATTATTATCAATATAACATGCATTATTACCCATATTATGCAGTTATTATCGCTAGAACTGTAATAATTGTACTCATTACTTATATTATTAGCAATATAACGTGCATTATTACCCATATTATGCAGTTATTATCGCTAGAACTGTAATAAATATACTCATTACTTATATTATTAGCAATATAACGTGCATTATTACCCATATTATGCAGTTATTATCGCTAGAACTGTAATAATTATACTTATTACTTATATTATTATCAATATAACATGCATTTTTACCCATATAATGCAGTTATTATCGCTAGAACTGTAATAATTATACTTATTACTTATATTGTTAGCAATATAACGTGCATTATTACCCATATAATGCAGTTATTATCGCTAGAACTGTAATAATTATACTTATTACTTATATTATTATCAATATAACATGCATTATTACCCATATTATGCAGTTATTATCGCTAGAACTATAATAAATATACGTACTACTTTTATTATCATCAATATAACATGCATTATTACCCATATTATGCAGTTATTATCGATAGAACTGTAATAAATATACTTATTACTTTTATTATTATCAATATAACATGCACTATTTGCCATACTTTACTATTATTATCGCTAGAACTATAATAATTATACTGATTACTCCCGATATTATCAATATAACATGCATTATTACCCATATAATGCAGTTATTATCGCTAGAACTGTAATAATTATACTTATTACTTATATTGTTAGCAATATAACATGCATTAGTACCCATATAATGCAGTTATTATCGCTAGAACTGTAATAATTATACTTATTACTTATATTATTATCAATAAAACATGCATTATTACCCATATAATGCAGTTATAATCGCTAGAACTGTAATAATTGTACTCATTACTTATATTATTAGCAATATAACGTGCATTATTACCCATATTATGCAGTTATTATCGCTAGAACTGTAATAATTATACTTATTACTTATATCACTATCAATATAACATGCATTATTACCCATATAATGGAGGTATTATCGCTAGAACTGTAATAATTATACTTATTACTTATATTATTATCAATATAACATGCATTATTACCCATATTATGCAGTTATTATCGATAGAACTGTAATAAATACACTTATTACTTTTACTATTATCAATATATCATGCACTATTAGCCATATTTTACTATTATTATCGCTAGAACTATAATAATTATACTCATTACTTATATTATTATCAATATAACATGCATTATTACCCTTATAATGGAGGTATTATCGCAAGAACTGTAATAATTATACTTATTACTTATACTATTAGCAATATAACGTGCATTATTACCCATATAATGCAGTTATTATCGCTAGAACTGTAATAATTATACTTATTACTTATATTATTATCAATATAACATGCATTATTACCCATATAATGGAGGTATTATCGCAAGAACTGTAATAATTATACTTATTACTTATACTATTAGCAATATAACGTGCATTATTACCCATATAATGCAGTTATTATCGCCAGAACTGTAATAATTATACTTACTACTTATATTATTCTCAATATAACATGCATTATTACCCATATTATGCAGTTATTATCGCTAGAACTATAATAAATATACGTATTACTTTCATTATCATCAATATAACATGCATTATTACCCATATAATGGAGGTATTATCGCTAGAACTGTAATAATTATACTTATTACTTATATTATTATCAATATAACATGCATTATTACCCATATTATGCAGTTATTATCGATAGAACTGTAATAAATACACTTATTACTTTTACTATTATCAATATATCATGCACTATTAGCCATATTTTACTATTATTATCGCTAGAACTATAATAATTATACTTATTACTCCCGATATTATCAATATAACATGCCTTATTACCCATATAATGCAGTTATTATCGCTAGAACTGTAATAATTATACTCATTACTTATATTATTAGCAATATAACGTGCCTTATTACCCATATTATGCAGTTATTATTTCTAGAACCATAATCAATATACTTATTACTCCCAATATTATCAATATAACATGCATTTTTACCCATATAATGCAGTTATTATCGCTAGAACTGTAATAATTATACTTATTACTTATATTATTCTCAATATAACATGCATTATTACCCATATTATGCAGTTATTATCGCAAGAACTATAAAAAATATACGTATTACTTTCATTATCATCAATATAACATGCATTATTACCCATATTATGCAGTTATTATCGATAGAACTGTAATAAATATACTTATTACTTTTACTATTATCAATATATCATGCACTACTAGCCATATTTTACTATTATTATCGCTAGAACTATAATAATTATACTTATTACTCCCGATATTATCAATATAACATGCCTTATTACGCATATAATGCAGTTATTATCGCTAGAACTGTAATAAATATACTTACTACTTTCATTATCATCAATATAACATGCATTATTACCCATATTATGCAGTTATTATCGCTAGAACTTTAATAATTGTACTCATTACTTATATTATTAGCAATATAACGTGCATTATTACCCATATTATGCAGTTATTATCGCTAGAACTGTAATAATTATACTTATTACTTATATTATTAGCAATATAACGTGCATTATTACCCATATAATGCAGTTATTATCGCTAGAACTGTAATAATTGTACTCATTACTTATATTATTAGCAATATAACGTGCAGTATTACCCATATTATGCAGTTATTATCGCTAGAACTGTAATAATTATACTTATTACTTAGATTATTATCAATATAACATTCATTATTACCCATATAATGCAGTTATTATCGCTAGAACTATAATAAATATACGTATTACTTTTACTATCATCAATATAACATGCATTATTACCCATATAATGCAGTTATTATCGCTAGAACTGTAATAATTATACTCATTACTTATATTATTAGCAATATAACGTGCATTATTACCCATATTATGCAGTTATTATCGCTAGAACTATAATAAACATACGTATTACTTTCATTATCATCAACATAACATGCATTATTACCCATATTATGCAGTTATTATCGATAGAACTGTAATAAATATACTTACTACTTTTACTATTAAAAATATGACATGCACTATTAGCCATATTTTACTATTATTATCGCTAGAACTATAATAATTATACTTATTACTCCCGATATTATCAATATAACATGCCTTATTAGGCATATAATGCAGTTATTATCGCTAGAACTGTAATAAATATACTTACTACGTTCATTATCATCAATATAACATGCATTATTACCCATATTATGCAGTTATTATCGATAGAACTATAATAAATATACTTATTACTTTTACTATTATCAATATATCATGCACTATTAGCCATATTTTACTATTATTATCGCCAGAACTGTAATAATTATACTTATTACTTATATTATTCTCAATATAGCATGCATTATTACCCATATTATGCAGTTATTATCGATAGAACTGTAATAAATATACTTATTACTTTTATTATTAGCAATATAACATGCACTATTTGCCATATTTTACTATTATTATCGCTAGAACTATAATAATTATACTTATTACTCCCGATATTATCAATATAACATGCATTATTACCCATATAATGCAGTTATTATCGCTAGAACTGTAATAATTATACTTATTACTTATATTATTATCAATATAACATGCATTATTACCCATATTATGCAGTTATTATCGCTAGAACTGTAATAATTATACTTATTACTTATATTATTATCAATATAACATGCATTTTTACCCATATAATGCAGTTATTATCGCTAGAACTGTAATAATTATACTTATTACTTATATTGTTAGCAATATAACGTGCATTATTACCCATATAATGCAGTTATTATCGTTTGAACTGTAATAATTATACTTATTACTTATATTATTATCAATATAACATGCATTATTACCCATATTATGCAGTTATTATCGCTAGAACTATAATAAATATACGTACTACTTTTATTATCATCAATATAACATGCATTATTACCCATATTATGCAGTTATTATCGATAGAACTGTAATAAATATACTTATTACTTTTATTATTATCAATATAACATGCACTATTTGCCATACTTTACTATTATTATCGCTAGAACTATAATAATTATACTGATTACTCCCGATATTATCAATATAACACGCATTATTACCCATATAATGCAGTTATTATCGCTAGAACTGTAATAATTATACTTATTACTTATATTGTTAGCAATATAACATGCATTATTACCCATATAATGCAGTTATTATCGCTAGAACTGTAATAATTATACTTATTACTTAGATTATTATCAATATAACATGCATTATTACCCATATTATGCAGTTATTATCGCTAGAACTATAATAAATATACGTATTACTTTTATTATCATCAATATAGCATGCATTATTACCCATATTATGCAGTTATTATCGATAGAACTGTAATAAATATACTTATTACTTTTATTATTATCAATATAACATGCACTATTTGCCATATTTTACTATTATTATCGCTAGAACTATAATAATTATACTTATTACTCCCGATATTATCATTATAACATGCATTATTACCCATATAATGCAGTTATTATCGCTAGAACTGTAATAATTATACTTATTACTTATATTATTAGCAATATAACGTGCATTATTACCTATATAATGCAGTTATTATCGCTAGAACTGTAATAATTATACTTATTACTTATATTATTATCAATATAACATGCATTATTACCCATATAATGGAGGTATTATCGCAAGAACTGTAATAATTATACTTATTACTTATACTATTAGCAATATAACGTGCATTATTACCCATATAATGCAGTTATTATCGCCAGAACTGTAATAATTATACTTACTACTTATATTATTCTCAATATAACATGCATTATTACCCATATTATGCAGTTATTATCGCTAGAACTATAATAAATATACGTATTACTTTCATTATCATCAATATAACATGCATTATTACCCATATAATGGAGGTATTATCGCTAGAACTGTAATAATTATACTGATTACTTATATTATTATCAATATAACATGCATTATTACCCATATTATGCAGTTATTATCGATAGAACTGTAATAAATACACTTATTACTTTTACTATTATCAATATATCATGCACTATTAGCCATATTTTACTATTATTATCGCTAGAACTATAATAATTATACTTATTACTCCCGATATTATCAATATAACATGCCTTATTACCCATATAATGCAGTTATTATCGCTAGAACTGTAATAATTATACTCATTACTTATATTATTAGCAATATAACGTGCATTATTACCCATATTATGCAGTTATTATTTCTAGAACCATAATCAATATACTTATTACTCCCAATATTATCAATATAACATGCATTTTTACCCATATAATGCGGTTATTATCGCTAGAACTGTAATAATTATACTTATTACTTATATTGTTAGCAATATAACGTGCATTATTACCCATATAATGCAGTTATTATCGCTAGAACTGTAATAATTATACTTATTACTTATATTATTATCAATATAACATGCATTATTACCCATATTATGCAGTTATTATCGCTAGAACTGTAATAATTATACTTATTACTTATATTATTATCAATATAACATGCATTATTACCCATATAATGCAGTTATTATCGCTAGAACTGTAATAATTATACTCATTACTTATATTATTAGCAATATAACGTGCATTATTACCCATATTATGGAGTTATTATCGCTAGAACTGTAATAATTATACTTATTACTTATATCACTATCAATATAACATGCATTATTACCCATATAATGGAGGTATTATCGCTAGAACTGTAATAATTATACTTATTACTTAGATTATTATCAATACAACACGCATTACTACCCATATAATGGAGGTATTATCGCTAGAACTGTAATAATTATACTTATTACTTATACTATTAGCAATATAACGTGCATTATTACCCATATAATGCAGCTATTATCGCCAGAACTGTAATAATTATACTTATTACTTTTACTATTATAAATATATCATGCACTATTAGCCATATTTTACTATTATTATCGCTAGAACTATAATAATTATACCTATTACTCCCGATATTATCAATATAACATGCCTTATTACGCATATAATGCAGTTATTATCGCTAGAACTGTAATAAATATACTTACTACTTTCATTATCATCAATATAACATGCACTATTTGCCATATTTTACTATTATTATCGCTAGAACTATAATAATTATACTTATTACTCCCGATATTATCAATATAACATGCATTATTACCCATATAATGCAGTTATTATCGCCAGAACTGTAATAATTATACTTATTACTTATATTATTCTCAATACAACATGCATTATTATCCATATTATGCAGTTATTATCGCAAGAACTATAAAAAATATACGTATTACTTTCATTATCATCAATATAACATGCATTATTACCCATATTATGCAGTTATTATCGATAGAACTGTAATAAATGTACTTATTACTTTTACTATTATCAATATATCATGCACTACTAGCCATATTTTACTATTATTATCGCTAGAACTATAATAATTATACTTATTACTCCCGATATTATCAATATAACATGCCTTATTACGCATATAATGCAGTTATTATCGCTAGAACTGTAATAAATATACTTACTACTTTCATTATCATCAATATAACATGCATTATTACCCATATTATGCAGTTATTATCGCTAGAACTTTAATAATTGTACTCATTACTTATATTATTAGCAATATAACGTGCATTATTACCCATATTATGCAGTTATTATCGCTAGAACTGTAATAATTATACTTATTACTTATATTATTAGCAATATAACGTGCATTATTACCCATATAATGCAGTTATTGTCGCTAGAACTGTAATAATTGTACTCATTACTTATATTATTAGCAATATAACGTGCAGTATTACCCATATTATGCAGTTATTATCGCTAGAACTGTAATAATTATACTTATTACTTAGATTATTATCAATATAACATTCATTATTACCCATATAATGCAGTTATTATCGCTAGAACTATAATAAATATACGTATTACTTTTACTATCATCAATATAACATGCATTATTACCCATATAATGCAGTTATTATCGCTAGAACTGTAATAATTATACTCATTACTTATATTATTAGCAATATAACGTGCATTATTACCCATATTATGCAGTTATTATCGCTAGAACTATAATAAACATACGTATTACTTTCATTATCATCAACATAACATGCATTATTACCCATATTATGCAGTTATTATCGATAGAACTGTAATAAATATACTTACTACTTTTACTATTAAAAATATGACATGCACTATTAGCCATATTTTACTATTATTATCGCTAGAACTATAATAATTATACTTATTACTCCCGATATTATCAATATAACATGCCTTATTAGGCATATAATGCAGTTATTATCGCTAGAACTGTAATAAATATACTTACTACGTTCATTATCATCAATATAACATGCATTATTACCCATATTATGCAGTTATTATCGATAGAACTATAATAAATATACTTATTACTTTTACTATTATCAATATATCATGCACTATTAGCCATATTTTACTATTATTATCGCCAGAACTGTAATAATTATACTTATTACTTATATTATTCTCAATATAGCATGCATTATTACCCATATTATGCAGTTATTATCGATAGAACTGTAATAAATATACTTATTACTTTTATTATTAGCAATATAACATGCACTATTTGCCATATTTTACTATTATTATCGCTAGAACTATAATAATTATACTTATTACTCCCGATATTATCAATATAACATGCATTATTACCCATATAATGCAGTTATTATCGCTAGAACTGTAATAATTATACTTATTACTTATATTATTATCAATAAAACATGCATTATTACACATATAATGCAGTTATTATCGCTAGAACTGTAATAATTGTACTCATTACTTATATTATTAGCAATATAACGTGCATTATTACCCATATTATGCAGTTATTATCGCTAGAACTGTAATAATTATACTTATTACTTATATTATTATCAATATAACATGCATTATTACCCATATAATGGACGTATTATCGCTAGAACAGTAATAATTATACTTATTACTTATACTATTACCAATGTAACGTGCATTATTACCCATATAATGCAGTTATTATCGCTAGAACTGTAATAATTGTACTCATTACTTATATTATTATCAATATAACATGCATTATTACCCATATAATGGAGGTATTATCGCAAGAACTGTAATAATTATACTTATTACTTATACTATTAGCAATATAACGTGCATTATTACCCATATAATGCAGTTATTATCGCCAGAACTGTAATAATTATACTTACTACTTATATTATTCTCAATATAACATGCATTATTACCCATATTATGCAGTTATTATCGCTAGAACTGTAATAATTATACTTATTACTTAGATTATTATCAATATAACATTCATTATTACCCATATAATGCAGTTATCATCGCTAGAACTATAATAAATATACGTATTACTTTTACTATCATCAATATAACATGCATTATTACCCATATAATGCAGTTATTATCGCTAGAACTGTAATAATTATACTCATTACTTATATTATTGGCAATATAACGTGCATTATTACCCATATTATGCAGTTATTATCGCTAGAACTATAATAAACATACGTATTACTTTCATTATCATCAACATAACATGCATTATTACCCATATTATGCAGTTATTATCGATAGAACTGTAATAAATATACTTACTACTTTTACTATTAAAAATATGACATGCACTATTAGCCATATTTTACTATTATTATCGCTAGAACTATAATAATTATACTTATTACTCCCGATATTATCAATATAACATGCCTTATTAGGCATATAATGCAGTTATTATCGCTAGAACTGTAATAAATATACTTACTACGTTCATTATCATCAATATAACATGCATTATTACCCATATTATGCAGTTATTATCGATAGAACTATAATAAATATACTTATTACTTTTACTATTATCAATATATCATGCACTATTAGCCATATTTTACTATTATTATCGCCAGAACTGTAATAATTATACTTATTACTTATATTATTCTCAATATAGCATGCATTATTACCCATACTATGCAGTTATTATCGATAGAACTGTAATAAATATACTTATTACTTTTATTATTAGCAATATAACATGCACTATTTGCCATATTTTACTATTATTATCGCTAGAACTATGATAATTATACTTATTACTCCCGATATTATCAATATAACATGCATTATTACCCATATAATGCAGTTATTATCGCTAGAACTGTAATAATTATACTCATTACTTATATTATTAGCAATATAACGTGCATTATTACCCATATTATGCAGTTATTATCGCTAGAACTATAATAAACATACGTATTACTTTCATTATCATCAACATAACATGCATTATTACCCATATTATGCAGTTATTATCGATAGAACTGTAATAAATATACTTACTACTTTTACTATTAAAAATATGACATGCACTATTAGCCATATTTTACTATTATTATCGCTAGAACTATAATAATTATACTTATTACTCCCGATATTATCAATATAACATGCCTTATTAGGCATATAATGCAGTTATTATCGCTAGAACTATAATAAATATACTTACTACGTTCATTATCATCAATATAACATGCATTATTACCCATATTATGCAGTTATTATCGATAGAACTGTAATAAATATACTTATTACTTTTATTATTAGCAATATAACATGCACTATTTGCCATATTTTACTATTATTATCGCTAGAACTATGATAATTATACTTATTACTCCCGATATTATCAATATAACATGCATTATTACCCATATAATGCAGTTATTATCGCTAGAACTGTAATAATTATACTTATTACTTATATTATTATCAATAAAACATGCATTATTACACATATAATGCAGTTATTATCGCTAGAACTGTAATAATTGTACTCATTACTTATATTATTAGCAATATAACGTGCATTATTACCCATATTATGCAGTTATTATCGCTAGAACTGTAATAATTATACTTATTACTTATATTATTATCAATATAACATGCATTATTACCCATATAATGGACGTATTATCGCTAGAACAGTAATAATTATACTTATTACTTATACTATTACCAATATAACGTGCATTATTACCCATATAATGCAGTTATTATCGCTAGAACTGTAATAATTGTACTCATTACTTATATTATTATCAATATAACATGCATTATTACCCATATAATGGAGGTATTATCGCAAGAACTGTAATAATTATACTTATTACTTATACTATTAGCAATATAACGTGCATTATTACCCATATAATGCAGTTATTATCGCCAGAACTGTAATAATTATACTTACTACTTATATTATTCTCAATATAACATGCATTATTACCCATATTATGCAGTTATTATCGCTAGAACTATAATAAATATACGTATTACTTTCATTATCATCAATATAACATGCATTATTACCCATATAATGGACGTATTATCGCTAGAACTGTAATAATTATACTTATTACTTATACTATTACCAATATAACGTGCATTATTACCCATATAATGCAGTTATTATCGCCAGAACTGTAATAATTATACTTATTACTTATATTATTCTCAATATAACATGCATTATTACCCATATAATGCAGTTATTATCGCTAGAACTGTAATAATTGTACTCATTACTTATATTATTAGCAATATAACGTGCATTATTACCCATATTATGCAGTTATTATCGCTAGAACTGTAATAAATATACTCATTACTTATATTATTAGCAATATAACGTGCATTATTACCCGTATTATGCAGTTATTATCGCTAGAACTGTAATAATTATACTTATTACTTATATTATTATCAATATAACATGCATTATTACCCATATAATGCAGTTATTATCGCTAGAACTGTAATAATTATACTTATTACTTATATTGTTAGCAATATAACATGCATTATTACCCATATAATGCAGTTATTATTGCTAGAACTGTAATAATTATACTTATTACTTATATTATTATCAATAAAACATGCATTATTACCCATATAATGCAGTTATTATCGCTAGAACTGTAATAATTGTACTCATTACTTATATTATTAGCAATATAACGTGCATTATTACCCATATTATGCAGTTATTATCGCTAGAACTGTAATAAATATACTCATTACTTATATTATTAGCAATATAACGTGCATTATTACCCGTATTATGCAGTTATTATCGCTAGAACTGTAATAATTATACTTATTACTTATATTATTATCAATATAACATGCATTATTACCCATATAATGGAGGTATTATCGCTAGAACTGTAATAATTATACTTATTACTTATACTATTAGCAATATAACGTGCATTATTACCCATATAATGCAGTTATTATCGCCAGAACTGTAATAATTATACTTATTACTTATATTATTCTCAATATAACATGCATTATTACCCATATTATGCAGTTATTATCGCTAGAACTATAATAAACATACGTATTACTTTCATTATCATCAACGTAACATGCATTATTACCCATATTATGCCGTTATTATCGATAGAACTGTAATAAATATACTTACTACTTTTACTATTAAAAATATGACATGCACTATTAGCCATATTTTACTATTATTATCGCTAGAACTATAATAATTATACTTATTACTCCCGATATTATCAATATAACATGCATTATTACCCATATAATGCAGTTATTATCGCTAGAACTGTAATAAATATACATACTACGTTCATTATCATCAATATAACATGCATTATTACCCATATTATGCAGTTATTATCGATAGAACTGTAATAAATATACTTATTACTTTTATTATTATCAATATAACATGCACTATTTGCCATATTTTACTATTATTATCGCTAGAACTATAATAATTATACTTATTACTCCCGATATTATCAATATAACATGCATTATTACCCATATAATGCAGTTATTATCGCTAGAACTGTAATAATTATACTTATTACTTATATTATTAGCAATATAACGTGCATTATTACCCATATAATGCAGTTACTATCGCTAGAACTGTAATAATTATACTTATTACTTATATTATTATCAATATAACATGCATTATTACCCATATAATGGAGGTATTATCGCAAGAACTGTAATAATTATACTTATTACTTATACTATTAGCAATATAACGTGCATTATTACCCATATAATGCAGTTATTATCGCCAGAACTGTAAAAATTATACTTATTACTTATATTATTCTCAATATAACATGCATTATTACCCATATTATGCAGTTATTATCGCTAGAACTGTAATAAATATACGTATTACTTTCATTATCATCAATATAACATGCATTATTACCCATATAATGGAGGTATTATCGCTAGAACTGTAATAATTATACTTATTACTAATATTATTATCAATATAACATGCATTATTACCCATATTATGCAGTTATTATCGCTAGAACTGTAATAATTATACTTATTACTTATATTATTATCAATATAACATGCATTATTACCCATATTATGCAGTTATTATCGCTAGAACTATAATAAATATACGTATTACTTTTATTATCATCAATATAGCATGCATTATTACCCATATTATGCAGTTATTATCGCTAGAACTATAATAAATATACGTATTACTTTCATTATCATCAATATAACATGCATTATTACCCATATAATGGAGGTATTATCGCTAGAACTGTAATAATTATACTTATTACTTATATTATTAGCAATATAACGTGCATTATTACCCATATAATGCAGTTATTATCGCTAGAACTGTAATAATTATACTTATTACTTATACTATTATCAATATAACGTGCATTGTTACCCATATAATGCAGTTATTATCGCCAGAACTGTAATAATTATACTTATTACTTATATTATTCTCAATATAACATGCATTATTACCCATATGATGCAGTTATTATCGCAAGAACTATAATAAATATACGTATCACTTTCATTATCATCAATATAACATGCATTATTACCCATATAATGGAGGTATTATCGCTAGAACTATAATAAATATACGTATTACTTTTATTATCATCAATATAACATGCATTATTACCCATATAATGCAGTTATTATCGCTAGAACTGTAATAATTATACTCATTACTTATATTATTAGCAATATAACGTGCATTATTACCCATATTATGCAGTTATTATCGCTAGAACTGTAATAATTATACTTATTACTTATATTGTTAGCAATATAACATGCATTATTACCCATATAATGCAGTTATTATCGCTAGAACTGTAATAATTATACTTATTACTTATATTATTATCAATAAAACATGCATTATTACCCATATAATGCAGTTATAATCGCTAGAACTGTAATAATTGTACTCATTACTTATATTATTAGCAATATAACGTGCATTATTACCCATATTATGCAGTTATTATCGCTAGAACTGTAATAATTATACTTATTACTTATATTATTATCAATATAACATGCATTTTTACCCATATAATGCAGTTTTTATCGCTAGAACTGTAATAATGATACTTATTACTTATATTGTTAGCAATATAACGCGCATTATTACCCATATAATGCAGTTATTATCGCTAGAACTGTAATAATTGTACTAATTACTTATATTATTATCAATATAACATGCATTATTACCCATATTATGCAGTTATTATCGCTAGAACTATAATAAATATACGTATTACTTTTATTATCATCAATATAACATGCATTATTACCCATATAATGCAGTTATTATCGCTAGAACTGTAATAATTATACTCATTACTTATATTATTAGCAATATAACGTGCATTATTACCCATATTATGCAGTTATTATCGCTAGAACTGTAATAATTATACTTATTACTTATATTGTTAGCAATATAACATGCATTATTACCCATATAATGCAGTTATTATCGCTAGAACTGTAATAATTATACTTATTACTTATATTATTATCAATAAAACATGCATTATTACCCATATAATGCAGTTATAATCGCTAGAACTGTAATAATTGTACTCATTACTTATATTATTAGCAATATAACGTGCATTATTACCCATATTATGCAGTTATTATCGCTAGAACTGTAATAATTATACTTATTACTTATATTATTATCAATATAACATGCATTTTTACCCATATAATGCAGTTTTTATCGCTAGAACTGTAATAATGATACTTATTACTTATATTGTTAGCAATATAACGCGCATTATTACCCATATAATGCAGTTATTATCGCTAGAACTGTAATAATTATACTTACAACTTATATTATTATCAATATAACATGCATTATTACCCATATTATGCAGTTATTATCGATAGAACTGTAATAAATATACTTATTACTTTTATTATTATCAATATAACATGCACTATTTGCCATATTTTACTATTATTATCGCTAGAACTATAATAATTATACTTATTACTCCCGATATTATCAATATAACATGCATTATTACCCATATAATGCAGTTATTATCGCTAGAACTGTAATAATTATACTTATTACTTATATTGTTAGCAATATAACAGGCATTATTACCCATATAATGCAGTTATTATCGCTAGAACTGTAATAATTATACTTATTACTTATATTATTATCAATAAAACATGCATTATTACCCATATAATGCAGTTATAATCGCTAGAACTGTAATAATTGTACTCATTACTTATATTATTAGCAACATAACGTGCATTATTACCCATATTATGCAGTTATTATCGCTAGAACTGTAATAATTATACTTATTACTTATATCACTATCAATATAACATGCATTATTACCCATATAATGGAGGTATTATCGCTAGAACTGTAATAATTATACTTATTACTTAGATTATTATCAATATAACATGCATTATTACCCATATTATGCAGTTATTATCGCTAGAACTATAATAAATATACGTATTACTTTTATTATCATCAATATAACATGCATTATTACCCATATAATGCAGTTTTTATCGCTAGAACTGTAATAATTATACTCATTACTTATATTATTAACAATATAACGTGCATTATTACCCATATTATGCAGTTATTATCGCTAGAACTGTAATAATTATACTTATTACTTATATCACTATCAATATAACATGCATTATTACCCATATAATGGAGGCATTATCGCTAGAACTGTAATAATTATACTTATTACTTAGATTATTATCAATATAACATGCATTATTACCCATATAATGGAGGTATTATCGCTAGAACTGTAATAATTATACTTATTACTTTTACTATTATCAATATATCATGCACTATTAGCCATATTTTACTATTATTATCGCTAGAACTATAATAATTATACTTATTACTCCCGATATTATCAATATAACATGCATTATTACCCATATAATGCAGTTATTATCGCTAGAACTGTAATAATTATACTTATTACTTATATTATTAGCAATATAACGTGCATTATAACCCATATAATGCAGTTACTATCGCTAGATCTGTAATAATTATACTTATTACTTATATTATTATCAATATAACATGCATTATTACCCATATAATGGAGGTATTATCGCAAGAACTGTAATAATTATACTTATTACTTATACTATTAGCAATATAACGTGCATTATTACCCATATAATGCAGTTATTATCGCCAGAACTGTAAAAATTATACTTATTACTTATATTATTCTCAATATAACATGCATTATTACCCATATTATGCAGTTATTATCGCTAGAACTGTAATAAATATACGTATTACTTTCATTATCATCAATATAACATGCATTATTACCCATATAATGGAGGTATTATCGCTAGAACTGTAATAATTATACTTATTACTAATATTATTATCAATATAACATGCATTATTACCCATATTATGCAGTTATTATCGCTAGAACTGTAATAATTATACTTATTACTTATATTATTATCAATATAACATGCATTATTACCCATATTATGCAGTTATTATCGCTAGAACTATAATAAATATACGTATTACTTTTATTATCATCAATATAGCATGCATTATTACCCATATTATGCAGTTATTATCGCTAGAACTATAATAAATATACGTATTACTTTCATTATCATCAATATAACATGCATTATTACCCATATAATGGAGGTATTATCGCTAGAACTGTAATAATTATACTTATTACTTATATTATTAGCAATATAACGTGCATTATTACCCATATAATGCAGTTATTATCGCTAGAACTGTAATAATTATACTTATTACTTATACTATTATCAATATAACGTGCATTGTTACCCATATAATGCAGTTATTATCGCCAGAACTGTAATAATTATACTTATTACTTATATTATTCTCAATATAACATGCATTATTACCCATATGATGCAGTTATTATCGCAAGAACTATAATAAATATACGTATCACTTTCATTATCATCAATATAACATGCATTATTACCCATATAATGGAGGTATTATCGCTAGAACTATAATAAATATACGTATTACTTTTATTATCATCAATATAACATGCATTATTACCCATATAATGCAGTTATTATCGCTAGAACTGTAATAATTATACTCATTACTTATATTATTAGCAATATAACGTGCATTATTACCCATATTATGCAGTTATTATCGCTAGAACTGTAATAATTATACTTATTACTTATATTGTTAGCAATATAACATGCATTATTACCCATATAATGCAGTTATTATCGCTAGAACTGTAATAATTATACTTATTACTTATATTATTATCAATAAAACATGCATTATTACCCATATAATGCAGTTATAATCGCTAGAACTGTAATAATTGTACTCATTACTTATATTATTAGCAATATAACGTGCATTATTACCCATATTATGCAGTTATTATCGCTAGAACTGTAATAATTATACTTATTACTTATATTATTATCAATATAACATGCATTTTTACCCATATAATGCAGTTTTTATCGCTAGAACTGTAATAATGATACTTATTACTTATATTGTTAGCAATATAACGCGCATTATTACCCATATAATGCAGTTATTATCGCTAGAACTGTAATAATTGTACTAATTACTTATATTATTATCAATATAACATGCATTATTACCCATATTATGCAGTTATTATCGCTAGAACTATAATAAATATACGTATTACTTTTATTATCATCAATATAACATGCATTATTACCCATATAATGCAGTTATTATCGCTAGAACTGTAATAATTATACTCATTACTTATATTATTAGCAATATAACGTGCATTATTACCCATATTATGCAGTTATTATCGCTAGAACTGTAATAATTATACTTATTACTTATATTGTTAGCAATATAACATGCATTATTACCCATATAATGCAGTTATTATCGCTAGAACTGTAATAATTATACTTATTACTTATATTATTATCAATAAAACATGCATTATTACCCATATAATGCAGTTATAATCGCTAGAACTGTAATAATTGTACTCATTACTTATATTATTAGCAATATAACGTGCATTATTACCCATATTATGCAGTTATTATCGCTAGAACTGTAATAATTATACTTATTACTTATATTATTATCAATATAACATGCATTTTTACCCATATAATGCAGTTTTTATCGCTAGAACTGTAATAATGATACTTATTACTTATATTGTTAGCAATATAACGCGCATTATTACCCATATAATGCAGTTATTATCGCTAGAACTGTAATAATTATACTTACAACTTATATTATTATCAATATAACATGCATTATTACCCATATTATGCAGTTATTATCGATAGAACTGTAATAAATATACTTATTACTTTTATTATTATCAATATAACATGCACTATTTGCCATATTTTACTATTATTATCGCTAGAACTATAATAATTATACTTATTACTCCCGATATTATCAATATAACATGCATTATTACCCATATAATGCAGTTATTATCGCTAGAACTGTAATAATTATACTTATTACTTATATTGTTAGCAATATAACAGGCATTATTACCCATATAATGCAGTTATTATCGCTAGAACTGTAATAATTATACTTATTACTTATATTATTATCAATAAAACATGCATTATTACCCATATAATGCAGTTATAATCGCTAGAACTGTAATAATTGTACTCATTACTTATATTATTAGCAACATAACGTGCATTATTACCCATATTATGCAGTTATTATCGCTAGAACTGTAATAATTATACTTATTACTTATATCACTATCAATATAACATGCATTATTACCCATATAATGGAGGTATTATCGCTAGAACTGTAATAATTATACTTATTACTTAGATTATTATCAATATAACATGCATTATTACCCATATTATGCAGTTATTATCGCTAGAACTATAATAAATATACGTATTACTTTTATTATCATCAATATAACATGCATTATTACCCATATAATGCAGTTTTTATCGCTAGAACTGTAATAATTATACTCATTACTTATATTATTAACAATATAACGTGCATTATTACCCATATTATGCAGTTATTATCGCTAGAACTGTAATAATTATACTTATTACTTATATTATTAGCAATATAACGTGCATTATTACCCATATAATGGAGGCATTATCGCTAGAACTGTAATAATTATACTTATTACTTAGATTATTATCAATATAACATGCATTATTACCCATATAATGGAGGTATTATCGCTAGAACTGTAATAATTATACTTATTACTTTTACTATTATCAATATATCATGCACTATTAGCCATATTTTACTATTATTATCGCTAGAACTATAATAATTATACTTATTACTCCCGATATTATCAATATAACATGCATTATTACCCATATAATGCAGTTGTTATCGCTAGAACTGTAATAATCTTACTCATTACTTATATTATTAGCAATATAACGTGCATTATTACCCATATTATGCAGTTATTATCGCTAGAACTGTAATAATTATACTTATTACTTATATCATTATCAATATAACATGCATTATTACCCATATAATGGAGGTATTATCGCTAGAACTGTAATAATTATACTTATTACTTATACTATTAGCAATATAACGTGCATTATTACCCATATAATGCAGTTATTATCGCCAGAACTGTAATAATTATACTTATTACTTATATTAGTCTCAATATAACATGCATTATTACCCATATTATGCAGTTATTATCGCTAGAACTATAATAAATATACGTATTACTTTCATTATCATCAATATAACATGCATTATTACCCATATAATTCAGTTATTATCGCTAGAACTGTAATAATTATACTTATTACTTATATTGTTAGCAATATAACGTGCATTATTACCCATATAATGCAGTTATTATCGCTAGAACTGTAATAATTATACTTATTACTTATATTATTAGCAATATAACGTGCATTATTACCCATATAATGCAGTTATTATCGCTAGAACTGTAATAATTATACTTATTACTTATACTATTATCAATATAACGTGCATTGTTACCCATATAATGCAGTTATTATCGCCAGAACTGTAATAATTATACTTATTACTTATATTATTCTCAATATAACATGCATTATTACCCATATGATGCAGTTATTATCGCAAGAACTATAATAAATATACGTATCACTTTCATTATCATCAATATAACATGCATTATTACCCATATAATGGAGGTATTATTGCTAGAACTGTAATAATTATACTTATTACTTATATTATTATCAATATAACATGCATTATTACCCATATTATGCAGTTATTATCCCTAGAACTATAATAAATACACTTATTACTCCCAATATTATCAATGTAACATGCATTATTACCCATATAATGGAGGTATTATCGCTAGAACTGTAATAATTATACTTATTACTTATATTGTTAGCAATATAACGTGCATTATTACCCATATAATGCAGTTATTATCGCTAGAACTGTAATAATTATACTTATTACTTATATTATTAGCAATATAACATGCATTATTACCAATATAATGGAGGTATTATCGCTAGAACTGTAATAATTATACTTATTACTTATACTATTAGCAATATAACGTGCATTATTACCCATATAATGCAGTTATTATCGCCAGAACTGTATGAAATTATACTTATTACTTATATTATTCTCAATATAACATGCATTATTACCCATATAATGCAGTTATTATCGCTAGAACTGTAATAATTATACTTATTACTTAGATTTTTATCAATATAACGTGCATTATTACCCATATTATGCAGTTATTATCGCTAGAACTATAATAAATATACGTATTACTTTTATTATCATCAATATAACATGCATTATTACCCATATTATGCAGTTATTATCGATAGAACTGTAATAAATATATTTATTACTTTTATTATTATCAATATAACATGCACTATTTGCCATATTTTACTATTATTATCGCTAGAACTATAATAATTATACTTATTACTCCCGATATTATCAATATAACATGCATTATTACCCATATAATGCAGTTATTATCGCTAGAACTGTAATAATTATACATATTACTTATGTTATTATCAATATAACATGCATTATTACCCATATAATGCAGTTATTATCGCTAGAACTGTAATAATTGTACTCATTACTTATATTATTAGCAATATAACGTGCATTATTACCCATATTATGCAGTTATTATCGCTAGAACTGTAATAATTATACTTATTACTTATATCATTATCAATATAACATGCATTATTACCCATATAATGGAGGTATTATCGCTAGAACTGTAATAATTATACTTATTACTTATGTTATTATCAATATAACATGCATTATTACCCATATTATGCACTTATTATCGCTAAAACTATAATAAATATACGTATTACATTTATTATCATCAATATAACATGCATTATTACCCATATTATGCAGTTATTATCGATAGAACTGAAATAAATATACTTATTACTTTTATTATTATCAATATAACATGCACTATTTGCCATATTTTACTATTATTATCGCTAGAACTATAATAATTATACTTATTACTCCCGATATTATCAATATAACATGCATTATTACCCATATAATGCAGTTATTATCGCTAGAACTGTAATAATTATACATATTACTTATGTTATTATCAATATAACATGCATTATTACCCATATAATGCAGTTATTATCGCTAGAACTGTAATAATTGTACTCGTTACTTATATTATTAGCAATATAACGTGCATTATTACCCATATTATGCAGTTATTATCGCTAGAACTGTAATAATTATACTTATTACTTATATCATTATCAATATAACATGCATTATTACCCATATAATGGAGGTATTATCGCTAGAACTGTAATAATTATACTTATTACTTATACTATTAGCAATATAACGTGCATTATTACCCATATAATGCAGTTATTATCGCCAGAACTGTAATAATTATACTTATTACTTATATTATTCTCAATATAACATGCATTATTACCCATATTATGCAGTTATTATCGCTAGAACTGTAATAATTATACTTATTACTTACATTATTATCAATATAACGTGCATTATTACCCATATTATGCAGTTATTATCGCTAGAACTGTAATAATTATACTAATTACTTATATTATTATCAATATAACATGCATTATTACCCATATAATGGAGGTATTATTGCTAGAACTGTAATAATTATACTTATTACTTATACTATTAGCAATATAACGTGCATTGTTACCCATATAATGCAATTATTATCGCCAGAACTGTAATAATTATACTTATTGCTTATATTATTCTCAATATAACATGCATTATTACCCATATTATGCAGTTATTATCGCAAGAACTATAATAAATATCCGTATTACTTTCATTATCATCAATATAACATACATTATTACCCATATAATGGAGGTATTATTGCTAGAACTGTAATAATTATACTTATTACTTATATTATTATAAATATAACATGCATTATTACCCATATTATGCAGTTATTATCGCTAGAACTATAATAAATACACTTATTACTCCCAATATTATCAATGTAACATGCATTATTACCCATATAATGCAGTTATTATCGCTAGAACTGTAATAATTATACTTATTACTTATATTATTAGCAATATAACGTGCATTATTTCACATATAATGCAGTTATTATCTCTACAACTGTAATAATTGTACTCATTACTTATATTATTAGCAATATAACGTGCATTATTACCCATATTATGCAGTTATTATCGCTAGAACTGTAATAATTACACTTATTACTTATATTATTATCAATATAACATGCATTATTACCCATATTATGCACTTATTATCGCTAAAACTATAATAAATATACGTATTAGTTTTATTATCATCAATATAACATGCATTATTACCCATATTATGCAGTTATTATCGATAGAACTGTAATAAATATACTTATTACTTTTATTATTATCAATATAACATGCACTATTTGCCATATTTTACTATTATTATCGCTAGAACTATAATAATTATACTTATTACTCCCGATATTATCAATATAACATGCATTATTACCCATATAATGCAGTTATTATCGCTAGAACTGTAATAATTATACTTATTACTTATATCATTATCAATATAACATGCATTATTACCCATATAATGGAGGTATTATCGCTAGAACTGTAATAATTATACTTATTACTTATACTATTAGCAATATAACGTGCATTATTACCCATATAATGCAGTTATTATCGCCAGAACTGTAATAATTATACTTATTACTTATATTATTCTCAATATAACATGCATTATTACCCATATTATGCAGTTATTATCGCTAGAACTATAATAAATATACGTATTACTTTCATTATCATCAATATAACATGCATTATTACCCATATAATGCAGTTATTATCGCTAGAACTGTAATAATTATACTTATTACTTATATTGTTAGCAATATAACGTGCATTATTACCCATATAATGCAGTTATTATCGCTAGAACTGTAATAATTATACTTATTACTTATATTATTAGCAATATAACATGCATTATTACCAATATAATGGAGGTATTATCGCTAGAACTGTAATAATTATACTTATTACTTATACTATTAGCAATATAACGTGCATTATTACCCATATAATGCAGTTATTATCGCCAGAAATGTATGAAATTATACTTATTACTTATATTATTAGCAATATAACGTGCATTATTACCCATATAATGCAGTTATTATCGCTAGAACTGTAATAATTATACTTATTACTTATACTATTATCAATATAACGTGCATTGTTACCCATATAATGCAGTTATTATCGCCAGAACTGTAATAATTATACTTATTACTTATATTATTCTCAATATAACATGCATTATTACCCATATTATGCAGTTATTATCGCAAGAACTATAATAAATATCCGTATTACTTTCATTATCATCAATATAACATGCATTATTACCCATATAATGGAGGTATTATTGCTAGAACTGTAATAATTATACTTATTACTTATATTATTATAAATATAAAATGCATTATTACCCATATTATGCAGTTATTATCGCTAGAACTATAATAAATACACTTATTACTCCCAATATTATCAATGTAGCATGCATTATTACCCATATTATGCAGTTATTATCGCTAGAACTGTAATAATTATACTTATTACTTATATTATTATCAATATAACATGCATTATTACCCATATTATGCACTTATTATCGCTAAAACTATAATAAATATACGTATTAGTTTTATTATCATCAATATAACATGCATTATTACCCATATTATGCAGTTATTATCGCTAGAACTGTAATAATTATACTTATTACTTATATTATTATCAATATAACATGCATTATTACCCATATTATGCAGTTATTATCGCTAGAACTGTAATAATTATACTAATTACTTATATTATTATCAATATAACATGCATTATTACCCATATAATGGAGGTATTATTGCTAGAACTGTAATAATTATACTTATTACTTATACTATTAGCAATATAACGTGCATTGTTAGCCATATAATGCAGTTATTATCGCCAGAACTGTAATAATTATACTTATTACTTATATTATTCTCAATATAACATGCATTATTACCCATATAATGCAGTTATTATCGCTAGAACTGTAATAATTATACTTATTACTTATACTATTATCAATATAACGTGCATTGTTACCCATATAATGCAGTTATTATCGCCAGAACTGTAATAATTATACTTATTACTTATATTATTCTCAATATAACATGCATTATTACCCATATTATGCAGTTATTATCGCAAGAACTATAATAAATATCCGTATTACTTTCATTATCATCAATATAACATGCATTATTACCAATATAATGGAGGTATTATCGCTAGAACTGTAATAATTATACTTATTACTTATACTATTAGCAATATAACGTGCATTATTACCCATATAATGCAGTTATTATCGCCAGAACTGTATGAAATTATACTTATTACTTATATTATTCTCAATATAACATGCATTATTACCCATATAATGCAGTTATTATCGCTAGAACTGTAATAATTATACTTATTACTTAGATTATTATCAATATAACGTGCATTATTACCCATATTATGCAGTTATTATCGCTAGAACTATAATAAATATACGTATTACTTTTATTATCATCAATATAACATGCATTATTACCCATATTATGCAGTTATTATCGATAGAACTGTAATAAATATATTTATTACTTTTATTATTATCAATATAACATGCACTATTTGCCATATTTTACTATTGTTATCGCTAGAACTATAATAATTATACTTATTACTCCCGATATTATCAATATAACATGCATTATTACCCATATAATGCAGTTATTATCGCTAGAACTGTAATAATTATACATATTACTTATGTTATTATCAATATAACATGCATTATTACCCATATAATGCAGTTGTTATCGCTAGAACTGTAATAATCTTACTCATTACTTATATTATTAGCAATATAACGTGCATTATTACCCATATTATGCAGTTATTATCGCTAGAACTGTAATAATTATACTTATTACTTATATCATTATCAATATAACATGCATTATTACCCATATAATGGAGGTATTATCGCTAGAACTGTAATAATTATACTTATTACTTATACTATTAGCAATATAACGTGCATTATTACCCATATAATGCAGTTATTATCGCCAGAACTGTAATAATTATACTTATTACTTATATTAGTCTCAATATAACATGCATTATTACCCATATTATGCAGTTATTATCGCTAGAACTATAATAAATATACGTATTACTTTCATTATCATCAATATAACATGCATTATTACCCATATAATTCAGTTATTATCGCTAGAACTGTAATAATTATACTTATTACTTATATTGTTAGCAATATAACGTGCATTATTACCCATATAATGCAGTTATTATCGCTAGAACTGTAATAATTATACTTATTACTTATATTATTAGCAATATAACGTGCATTATTACCCATATAATGCAGTTATTATCGCTAGAACTGTAATAATTATACTTATTACTTATACTATTATCAATATAACGTGCATTGTTACCCATATAATGCAGTTATTATCGCCAGAACTGTAATAATTATACTTATTACTTATATTATTCTCAATATAACATGCATTATTACCCATATGATGCAGTTATTATCGCAAGAACTATAATAAATATACGTATCACTTTCATTATCATCAATATAACATGCATTATTACCCATATAATGGAGGTATTATTGCTAGAACTGTAATAATTATACTTATTACTTATATTATTATCAATATAACATGCATTATTACCCATATTATGCAGTTATTATCCCTAGAACTATAATAAATACACTTATTACTCCCAATATTATCAATGTAACATGCATTATTACCCATATAATGGAGGTATTATCGCTAGAACTGTAATAATTATACTTATTACTTATATTGTTAGCAATATAACGTGCATTATTACCCATATAATGCAGTTATTATCGCTAGAACTGTAATAATTATACTTATTACTTATATTATTAGCAATATAACATGCATTATTACCAATATAATGGAGGTATTATCGCTAGAACTGTAATAATTATACTTATTACTTATACTATTAGCAATATAACGTGCATTATTACCCATATAATGCAGTTATTATCGCCAGAACTGTATGAAATTATACTTATTACTTATATTATTCTCAATATAACATGCATTATTACCCATATAATGCAGTTATTATCGCTAGAACTGTAATAATTATACTTATTACTTAGATTTTTATCAATATAACGTGCATTATTACCCATATTATGCAGTTATTATCGCTAGAACTATAATAAATATACGTATTACTTTTATTATCATCAATATAACATGCATTATTACCCATATTATGCAGTTATTATCGATAGAACTGTAATAAATATATTTATTACTTTTATTATTATCAATATAACATGCACTATTTGCCATATTTTACTATTATTATCGCTAGAACTATAATAATTATACTTATTACTCCCGATATTATCAATATAACATGCATTATTACCCATATAATGCAGTTATTATCGCTAGAACTGTAATAATTATACATATTACTTATGTTATTATCAATATAACATGCATTATTACCCATATAATGCAGTTATTATCGCTAGAACTGTAATAATTGTACTCATTACTTATATTATTAGCAATATAACGTGCATTATTACCCATATTATGCAGTTATTATCGCTAGAACTGTAATAATTATACTTATTACTTATATCATTATCAATATAACATGCATTATTACCCATATAATGGAGGTATTATCGCTAGAACTGTAATAATTATACTTATTACTTATGTTATTATCAATATAACATGCATTATTACCCATATTATGCACTTATTATCGCTAAAACTATAATAAATATACGTATTACATTTATTATCATCAATATAACATGCATTATTACCCATATTATGCAGTTATTATCGATAGAACTGAAATAAATATACTTATTACTTTTATTATTATCAATATAACATGCACTATTTGCCATATTTTACTATTATTATCGCTAGAACTATAATAATTATACTTATTACTCCCGATATTATCAATATAACATGCATTATTACCCATATAATGCAGTTATTATCGCTAGAACTGTAATAATTATACATATTACTTATGTTATTATCAATATAACATGCATTATTACCCATATAATGCAGTTATTATCGCTAGAACTGTAATAATTGTACTCGTTACTTATATTATTAGCAATATAACGTGCATTATTACCCATATTATGCAGTTATTATCGCTAGAACTGTAATAATTATACTTATTACTTATATCATTATCAATATAACATGCATTATTACCCATATAATGGAGGTATTATCGCTAGAACTGTAATAATTATACTTATTACTTATACTATTAGCAATATAACGTGCATTATTACCCATATAATGCAGTTATTATCGCCAGAACTGTAATAATTATACTTATTACTTATATTATTCTCAATATAACATGCATTATTACCCATATTATGCAGTTATTATCGCTAGAACTGTAATAATTATACTTATTACTTACATTATTATCAATATAACGTGCATTATTACCCATATTATGCAGTTATTATCGCTAGAACTGTAATAATTATACTAATTACTTATATTATTATCAATATAACATGCATTATTACCCATATAATGGAGGTATTATTGCTAGAACTGTAATAATTATACTTATTACTTATACTATTAGCAATATAACGTGCATTGTTACCCATATAATGCAATTATTATCGCCAGAACTGTAATAATTATACTTATTGCTTATATTATTCTCAATATAACATGCATTATTACCCATATTATGCAGTTATTATCGCAAGAACTATAATAAATATCCGTATTACTTTCATTATCATCAATATAACATACATTATTACCCATATAATGGAGGTATTATTGCTAGAACTGTAATAATTATACTTATTACTTATATTATTATAAATATAACATGCATTATTACCCATATTATGCAGTTATTATCGCTAGAACTATAATAAATACACTTATTACTCCCAATATTATCAATGTAACATGCATTATTACCCATATAATGCAGTTATTATCGCTAGAACTGTAATAATTATACTTATTACTTATATTATTAGCAATATAACGTGCATTATTTCACATATAATGCAGTTATTATCTCTACAACTGTAATAATTGTACTCATTACTTATATTATTAGCAATATAACGTGCATTATTACCCATATTATGCAGTTATTATCGCTAGAACTGTAATAATTACACTTATTACTTATATTATTATCAATATAACATGCATTATTACCCATATTATGCACTTATTATCGCTAAAACTATAATAAATATACGTATTAGTTTTATTATCATCAATATAACATGCATTATTACCCATATTATGCAGTTATTATCGATAGAACTGTAATAAATATACTTATTACTTTTATTATTATCAATATAACATGCACTATTTGCCATATTTTACTATTATTATCGCTAGAACTATAATAATTATACTTATTACTCCCGATATTATCAATATAACATGCATTATTACCCATATAATGCAGTTATTATCGCTAGAACTGTAATAATTATACTTATTACTTATATCATTATCAATATAACATGCATTATTACCCATATAATGGAGGTATTATCGCTAGAACTGTAATAATTATACTTATTACTTATACTATTAGCAATATAACGTGCATTATTACCCATATAATGCAGTTATTATCGCCAGAACTGTAATAATTATACTTATTACTTATATTATTCTCAATATAACATGCATTATTACCCATATTATGCAGTTATTATCGCAAGAACTATAATAAATATCCGTATTACTTTCATTATCATCAATATAACATGCATTATTACCCATATAATGGAGGTATTATTGCTAGAACTGTAATAATTATACTTATTACTTATATTATTATAAATATAAAATGCATTATTACCCATATTATGCAGTTATTATCGCTAGAACTATAATAAATACACTTATTACTCCCAATATTATCAATGTAGCATGCATTATTACCCATATTATGCAGTTATTATCGCTAGAACTGTAATAATTATACTTATTACTTATATTATTATCAATATAACATGCATTATTACCCATATTATGCACTTATTATCGCTAAAACTATAATAAATATACGTATTAGTTTTATTATCATCAATATAACATGCATTATTACCCATATTATGCAGTTATTATCGCTAGAACTGTAATAATTATACTTATTACTTATATTATTATCAATATAACATGCATTATTACCCATATTATGCAGTTATTATCGCTAGAACTGTAATAATTATACTAATTACTTATATTATTATCAATATAACATGCATTATTACCCATATAATGGAGGTATTATTGCTAGAACTGTAATAATTATACTTATTACTTATACTATTAGCAATATAACGTGCATTGTTAGCCATATAATGCAGTTATTATCGCCAGAACTGTAATAATTATACTTATTACTTATATTATTCTCAATATAACATGCATTATTACCCATATAATGCAGTTATTATCGCTAGAACTGTAATAATTATACTTATTACTTATATTATTAGCAATATAACATGCATTATTACCAATATAATGGAGGTATTATCGCTAGAACTGTAATAATTATACTTATTACTTATACTATTAGCAATATAACGTGCATTATTACCCATATAATGGAGGTATTATTGCTAGAACTGTAATAATTATACTTATTACTTATATTATTATAAATATAAAATGCATTATTACCCATATTATGCAGTTATTATCGCTAGAACTATAATAAATACACTTATTACTCCCAATATTATCAATGTAGCATGCATTATTACCCATATTATGCAGTTATTATCGCTAGAACTGTAATAATTATACTTATTACTTATATTATTATCAATATAACATGCATTATTACCCATATTATGCACTTATTATCGCTAAAACTATAATAAATATACGTATTAGTTTTATTATCATCAATATAACATGCATTATTACCCATATTATGCAGTTATTATCGCTAGAACTGTAATAATTATACTTATTACTTATATTATTATCAATATAACATGCATTATTACCCATATTATGCAGTTATTATCGCTAGAACTGTAATAATTATACTAATTACTTATATTATTATCAATATAACATGCATTATTACCCATATAATGGAGGTATTATTGCTAGAACTGTAATAATTATACTTATTACTTATACTATTAGCAATATAACGTGCATTGTTAGCCATATAATGCAGTTATTATCGCCAGAACTGTAATAATTATACTTATTACTTATATTATTCTCAATATAACATGCATTATTACCCATATAATGCAGTTATTATCGCTAGAACTGTAATAATTATACTTATTACTTAGATTATTATCAATATAACGTGCATTATTACCCATATTATGCAGTTATTATCGCTAGAACTATTATAAATATACGTATTACTTTTATTATCATCAATATAACATGCATTATTACCCATATTATGCAGTTATTATCGATAGAACTGTAATAAATATATTTATTACTTTTATTATTATCAATATAACATGCACTATTTGCCATATTTTACTATTATTATCGCTAGAACTATAATAATTATACTTATTACTCCCGATATTATCAATATAACATGCATTATTACCCATATAATGCAGTTATTATCGCTAGAACTGTAATAATTATACATATTACTTATGTTATTATCAATATAACATGCATTATTACCCATATAATGCAGTTATTATCGCTAGAACTGTATTAATTGTACTCATTACTTTTATTATTAGCAATATAACGTGCATTATTACCCATATTATGCAGTTATTATCGCTAGAACTGTAATAATTATACTTATTACTTATATCATTATCAATATAACATGCATTATTACCCATATAATGGAGGTATTATCGCTAGAACTGTAATAATTATACTTATTACTTATACTATTAGCAATATAACGTGCATTATTACCCATATAATGCAGTTATTATCGCCAGAACTGTAATAATTAGACTCATTACTTATATTATTCTCAATATAACATGCATTATTACCCATATTATGCAGTTATTATCGCTAGAACTATAATAAATATACGTATTACTTTCATTATCATCAATATAACATGCATTATTACCCATATAATGCAGTTATTATCGCTAGAACTGTAATAATTATACTTATTACTTATAATGTTAGCAATATAACGTGCATTATTACCCATATAATGCAGTTATTATCGCTAGAACTGTAATAATTATACTCATTACTTATATTATTAGCAATATAACGTGCATTATTACCCATATTATGCAGTTATTATCGCTAGAACTGTAATAATTATACTTATTACTTATATTATTATCAATATAACGTGCATTATTACCCATATTATGCACTTATTATCGCTAAAACTATAATAAATATACGTATTAGTTTTATTATCATCAATATAACATGCATTATTACCCATATTATGCAGTTATTATCGATAGAACTGTAATAAATATACTTATTACTTTTATTATTATCAATATAACATGCACTATTTGCCATATATTACTATTATTATCGCTAGAACTATAATAATTATACTTATTACTCCCGATATTATCAATATAACATGCATTATTACCCATATAATGCAGTTATTATCGCTAGAACTGTAATAATTATACATATTACTTATGTTATTATCAATATAACATGCATTATTACCCATATAATGCAGTTATTATCGCTAGAACTGTAATAATTGTACTCATTACTTATATTATTAGCAATATAACGTGCATTATTACCCATATTATGCAGTTATTATCGCTAGAACTGTAATAATTATACTTATTACTTATATCATTATCAATATAACATGCATTATTACCCATATAATGGAGGTATTATCGCTAGAACTGTAATAATTATACTTATTACTTATACTATTAGCAATATAACGTGCATTATTACCCATATAATGCAGTTATTATCGCCAGAACTGTAATAATTATACTTATTACTTATATTATTCTCAATATAACATGCATTATTACCCATATTATGCAGTTATTATCGCTAGAACTATAATAAATATACGTATTACTTTCATTATCATCAATATAACATGCATTATTACCCATATAATGCAGTTATTATCGCTAGAACTGTAATAATTATACTTATTACTTATATTGTTAGCAATATAACGTGCATTATTACCCATATAATGCAGTTATTATCGCTAGAACTGTAATAATTATACTTATTACTTATATTATTAGCAATATAACATGCATTATTACCAATATAATGGAGGTATTATCGCTAGAACTGTAATAATTATACTTATTACTTATACTATTAGCAATATAACGTGCATTATTACCCATATAATGCAGTTATTATCGCCAGAAATGTATGAAATTATACTTATTACTTATATTATTAGCAATATAACGTGCATTATTACCCATATAATGCAGTTATTATCGCTAGAACTGTAATAATTATACTTATTACTTATACTATTATCAATATAACGTGCATTGTTACCCATATAATGCAGTTATTATCGCCAGAACTGTAATAATTATACTTATTACTTATATTATTCTCAATATAACATGCATTATTACCCATATTATGCAGTTATTATCGCAAGAACTATAATAAATATCCGTATTACTTTCATTATCATCAATATAACATGCATTATTACCCATATAATGGAGGTATTATTGCTAGAACTGTAATAATTATACTTATTACTTATATTATTATAAATATAACATGCATTATTACCCATATTATGCAGTTATTATCGCTAGAACTATAATAAATACACTTATTACTCCCAATATTATCAATGTAGCATGCATTATTACCCATATAATGCAGTTATTATCGCTAGAACTGTAATAATTATACTTATTACTTATATTATTAGCAATATAACGTGCATTATTACCCATATAATGCAGTTATTATCTCTAGAACTGTAATAATTGTACTCATTACTTATATTATTAGCAATATAACGTGCATTATTACCCATATTATGCAGTTATTATCGCTAGAACTGTAATAATTATACTTATTACTTATATCATTATCAATATAACATGCATTATTACCCATATAATGGAGGTATTATCGCTAGAACTGTAATAATTATACTTATTACTTATACTATTAGCAATATAACGTGCATTATTACCCATATAATGCAGTTATTATCGCCAGAACTGTAATAATTATACTTATTACTTATATTATTCTCAATATAACATGCATTATTACCCATATTATGCAGTTATTATCGCTAGAACTGTAATAATTATACTTATTACTTATATCATTATCAATATAACATGCATTATTACCCATATAATGGAGGTATTATCGCTAGAACTGTAATAATTATACTTATTACTTATACTATTAGCAATATAACGTGCATTATTACCCATATAATGCAGTTATTATCGCCAGAACTGTAATAATTATACTTATTACTTATATTAGTCTCAATATAACATGCATTATTACCCATATTATGCAGTTATTATCGCTAGAACTATAATAAATATACGTATTACTTTCATTATCATCAATATAACATGCATTATTACCCATATAATTCAGTTATTATCGCTAGAACTGTAATAATTATACTTATTACTTATATTGTTAGCAATATAACGTGCATTATTACCCATATAATGCAGTTATTATCGCTAGAACTGTAATAATTATACTTATTACTTATATTATTAGCAATATAACGTGCATTATTACCCATATAATGCAGTTATTATCGCTAGAACTGTAATAATTATACTTATTACTTATACTATTATCAATATAACGTGCATTGTTACCCATATAATGCAGTTATTATCGCCAGAACTGTAATAATTATACTTATTACTTATATTATTCTCAATATAACATGCATTATTACCCATATGATGCAGTTATTATCGCAAGAACTATAATAAATATACGTATCACTTTCATTATCATCAATATAACATGCATTATTACCCATATAATGGAGGTATTATTGCTAGAACTGTAATAATTATACTTATTACTTATATTATTATCAATATAACATGCATTATTACCCATATTATGCAGTTATTATCCCTAGAACTATAATAAATACACTTATTACTCCCAATATTATCAATGTAACATGCATTATTACCCATATAATGGAGGTATTATCGCTAGAACTGTAATAATTATACTTATTACTTATATTGTTAGCAATATAACGTGCATTATTACCCATATAATGCAGTTATTATCGCTAGAACTGTAATAATTATACTTATTACTTATATTATTAGCAATATAACATGCATTATTACCAATATAATGGAGGTATTATCGCTAGAACTGTAATAATTATACTTATTACTTATACTATTAGCAATATAACGTGCATTATTACCCATATAATGCAGTTATTATCGCCAGAACTGTATGAAATTATACTTATTACTTATATTATTCTCAATATAACATGCATTATTACCCATATAATGCAGTTATTATCGCTAGAACTGTAATAATTATACTTATTACTTAGATTTTTATCAATATAACGTGCATTATTACCCATATTATGCAGTTATTATCGCTAGAACTATAATAAATATACGTATTACTTTTATTATCATCAATATAACATGCATTATTACCCATATTATGCAGTTATTATCGATAGAACTGTAATAAATATATTTATTACTTTTATTATTATCAATATAACATGCACTATTTGCCATATTTTACTATTATTATCGCTAGAACTATAATAATTATACTTATTACTCCCGATATTATCAATATAACATGCATTATTACCCATATAATGCAGTTATTATCGCTAGAACTGTAATAATTATACATATTACTTATGTTATTATCAATATAACATGCATTATTACCCATATAATGCAGTTATTATCGCTAGAACTGTAATAATTGTACTCATTACTTATATTATTAGCAATATAACGTGCATTATTACCCATATTATGCAGTTATTATCGCTAGAACTGTAATAATTATACTTATTACTTATATCATTATCAATATAACATGCATTATTACCCATATAATGGAGGTATTATCGCTAGAACTGTAATAATTATACTTATTACTTATGTTATTATCAATATAACATGCATTATTACCCATATTATGCACTTATTATCGCTAAAACTATAATAAATATACGTATTACATTTATTATCATCAATATAACATGCATTATTACCCATATTATGCAGTTATTATCGATAGAACTGAAATAAATATACTTATTACTTTTATTATTATCAATATAACATGCACTATTTGCCATATTTTACTATTATTATCGCTAGAACTATAATAATTATACTTATTACTCCCGATATTATCAATATAACATGCATTATTACCCATATAATGCAGTTATTATCGCTAGAACTGTAATAATTATACATATTACTTATGTTATTATCAATATAACATGCATTATTACCCATATAATGCAGTTATTATCGCTAGAACTGTAATAATTGTACTCGTTACTTATATTATTAGCAATATAACGTGCATTATTACCCATATTATGCAGTTATTATCGCTAGAACTGTAATAATTATACTTATTACTTATATCATTATCAATATAACATGCATTATTACCCATATAATGGAGGTATTATCGCTAGAACTGTAATAATTATACTTATTACTTATACTATTAGCAATATAACGTGCATTATTACCCATATAATGCAGTTATTATCGCCAGAACTGTAATAATTATACTTATTACTTATATTATTCTCAATATAACATGCATTATTACCCATATTATGCAGTTATTATCGCTAGAACTGTAATAATTATACTTATTACTTACATTATTATCAATATAACGTGCATTATTACCCATATTATGCAGTTATTATCGCTAGAACTGTAATAATTATACTAATTACTTATATTATTATCAATATAACATGCATTATTACCCATATAATGGAGGTATTATTGCTAGAACTGTAATAATTATACTTATTACTTATACTATTAGCAATATAACGTGCATTGTTACCCATATAATGCAATTATTATCGCCAGAACTGTAATAATTATACTTATTGCTTATATTATTCTCAATATAACATGCATTATTACCCATATTATGCAGTTATTATCGCAAGAACTATAATAAATATCCGTATTACTTTCATTATCATCAATATAACATACATTATTACCCATATAATGGAGGTATTATTGCTAGAACTGTAATAATTATACTTATTACTTATATTATTATAAATATAACATGCATTATTACCCATATTATGCAGTTATTATCGCTAGAACTATAATAAATACACTTATTACTCCCAATATTATCAATGTAACATGCATTATTACCCATATAATGCAGTTATTATCGCTAGAACTGTAATAATTATACTTATTACTTATATTATTAGCAATATAACGTGCATTATTTCACATATAATGCAGTTATTATCTCTACAACTGTAATAATTGTACTCATTACTTATATTATTAGCAATATAACGTGCATTATTACCCATATTATGCAGTTATTATCGCTAGAACTGTAATAATTACACTTATTACTTATATTATTATCAATATAACATGCATTATTACCCATATTATGCACTTATTATCGCTAAAACTATAATAAATATACGTATTAGTTTTATTATCATCAATATAACATGCATTATTACCCATATTATGCAGTTATTATCGATAGAACTGTAATAAATATACTTATTACTTTTATTATTATCAATATAACATGCACTATTTGCCATATTTTACTATTATTATCGCTAGAACTATAATAATTATACTTATTACTCCCGATATTATCAATATAACATGCATTATTACCCATATAATGCAGTTATTATCGCTAGAACTGTAATAATTATACTTATTACTTATATCATTATCAATATAACATGCATTATTACCCATATAATGGAGGTATTATCGCTAGAACTGTAATAATTATACTTATTACTTATACTATTAGCAATATAACGTGCATTATTACCCATATAATGCAGTTATTATCGCCAGAACTGTAATAATTATACTTATTACTTATATTATTCTCAATATAACATGCATTATTACCCATATTATGCAGTTATTATCGCAAGAACTATAATAAATATCCGTATTACTTTCATTATCATCAATATAACATGCATTATTACCCATATAATGGAGGTATTATTGCTAGAACTGTAATAATTATACTTATTACTTATATTATTATAAATATAAAATGCATTATTACCCATATTATGCAGTTATTATCGCTAGAACTATAATAAATACACTTATTACTCCCAATATTATCAATGTAGCATGCATTATTACCCATATTATGCAGTTATTATCGCTAGAACTGTAATAATTATACTTATTACTTATATTATTATCAATATAACATGCATTATTACCCATATTATGCACTTATTATCGCTAAAACTATAATAAATATACGTATTAGTTTTATTATCATCAATATAACATGCATTATTACCCATATTATGCAGTTATTATCGCTAGAACTGTAATAATTATACTTATTACTTATATTATTATCAATATAACATGCATTATTACCCATATTATGCAGTTATTATCGCTAGAACTGTAATAATTATACTAATTACTTATATTATTATCAATATAACATGCATTATTACCCATATAATGGAGGTATTATTGCTAGAACTGTAATAATTATACTTATTACTTATACTATTAGCAATATAACGTGCATTGTTAGCCATATAATGCAGTTATTATCGCCAGAACTGTAATAATTATACTTATTACTTATATTATTCTCAATATAACATGCATTATTACCCATATAATGCAGTTATTATCGCTAGAACTGTAATAATTATACTTATTACTTATATTATTAGCAATATAACATGCATTATTACCAATATAATGGAGGTATTATCGCTAGAACTGTAATAATTATACTTATTACTTATACTATTAGCAATATAACGTGCATTATTACCCATATAATGGAGGTATTATTGCTAGAACTGTAATAATTATACTTATTACTTATATTATTATAAATATAAAATGCATTATTACCCATATTATGCAGTTATTATCGCTAGAACTATAATAAATACACTTATTACTCCCAATATTATCAATGTAGCATGCATTATTACCCATATTATGCAGTTATTATCGCTAGAACTGTAATAATTATACTTATTACTTATATTATTATCAATATAACATGCATTATTACCCATATTATGCACTTATTATCGCTAAAACTATAATAAATATACGTATTAGTTTTATTATCATCAATATAACATGCATTATTACCCATATTATGCAGTTATTATCGCTAGAACTGTAATAATTATACTTATTACTTATATTATTATCAATATAACATGCATTATTACCCATATTATGCAGTTATTATCGCTAGAACTGTAATAATTATACTAATTACTTATATTATTATCAATATAACATGCATTATTACCCATATAATGGAGGTATTATTGCTAGAACTGTAATAATTATACTTATTACTTATACTATTAGCAATATAACGTGCATTGTTAGCCATATAATGCAGTTATTATCGCCAGAACTGTAATAATTATACTTATTACTTATATTATTCTCAATATAACATGCATTATTACCCATATAATGCAGTTATTATCGCTAGAACTGTAATAATTATACTTATTACTTAGATTATTATCAATATAACGTGCATTATTACCCATATTATGCAGTTATTATCGCTAGAACTATTATAAATATACGTATTACTTTTATTATCATCAATATAACATGCATTATTACCCATATTATGCAGTTATTATCGATAGAACTGTAATAAATATATTTATTACTTTTATTATTATCAATATAACATGCACTATTTGCCATATTTTACTATTATTATCGCTAGAACTATAATAATTATACTTATTACTCCCGATATTATCAATATAACATGCATTATTACCCATATAATGCAGTTATTATCGCTAGAACTGTAATAATTATACATATTACTTATGTTATTATCAATATAACATGCATTATTACCCATATAATGCAGTTATTATCGCTAGAACTGTATTAATTGTACTCATTACTTTTATTATTAGCAATATAACGTGCATTATTACCCATATTATGCAGTTATTATCGCTAGAACTGTAATAATTATACTTATTACTTATATCATTATCAATATAACATGCATTATTACCCATATAATGGAGGTATTATCGCTAGAACTGTAATAATTATACTTATTACTTATACTATTAGCAATATAACGTGCATTATTACCCATATAATGCAGTTATTATCGCCAGAACTGTAATAATTAGACTCATTACTTATATTATTCTCAATATAACATGCATTATTACCCATATTATGCAGTTATTATCGCTAGAACTATAATAAATATACGTATTACTTTCATTATCATCAATATAACATGCATTATTACCCATATAATGCAGTTATTATCGCTAGAACTGTAATAATTATACTTATTACTTATAATGTTAGCAATATAACGTGCATTATTACCCATATAATGCAGTTATTATCGCTAGAACTGTAATAATTATACTCATTACTTATATTATTAGCAATATAACGTGCATTATTACCCATATTATGCAGTTATTATCGCTAGAACTGTAATAATTATACTTATTACTTATATTATTATCAATATAACGTGCATTATTACCCATATTATGCACTTATTATCGCTAAAACTATAATAAATATACGTATTAGTTTTATTATCATCAATATAACATGCATTATTACCCATATTATGCAGTTATTATCGATAGAACTGTAATAAATATACTTATTACTTTTATTATTATCAATATAACATGCACTATTTGCCATATATTACTATTATTATCGCTAGAACTATAATAATTATACTTATTACTCCCGATATTATCAATATAACATGCATTATTACCCATATAATGCAGTTATTATCGCTAGAACTGTAATAATTATACATATTACTTATGTTATTATCAATATAACATGCATTATTACCCATATAATGCAGTTATTATCGCTAGAACTGTAATAATTGTACTCATTACTTATATTATTAGCAATATAACGTGCATTATTACCCATATTATGCAGTTATTATCGCTAGAACTGTAATAATTATACTTATTACTTATATCATTATCAATATAACATGCATTATTACCCATATAATGGAGGTATTATCGCTAGAACTGTAATAATTATACTTATTACTTATACTATTAGCAATATAACGTGCATTATTACCCATATAATGCAGTTATTATCGCCAGAACTGTAATAATTATACTTATTACTTATATTATTCTCAATATAACATGCATTATTACCCATATTATGCAGTTATTATCGCTAGAACTATAATAAATATACGTATTACTTTCATTATCATCAATATAACATGCATTATTACCCATATAATGCAGTTATTATCGCTAGAACTGTAATAATTATACTTATTACTTATATTGTTAGCAATATAACGTGCATTATTACCCATATAATGCAGTTATTATCGCTAGAACTGTAATAATTATACTTATTACTTATATTATTAGCAATATAACATGCATTATTACCAATATAATGGAGGTATTATCGCTAGAACTGTAATAATTATACTTATTACTTATACTATTAGCAATATAACGTGCATTATTACCCATATAATGCAGTTATTATCGCCAGAAATGTATGAAATTATACTTATTACTTATATTATTAGCAATATAACGTGCATTATTACCCATATAATGCAGTTATTATCGCTAGAACTGTAATAATTATACTTATTACTTATACTATTATCAATATAACGTGCATTGTTACCCATATAATGCAGTTATTATCGCCAGAACTGTAATAATTATACTTATTACTTATATTATTCTCAATATAACATGCATTATTACCCATATTATGCAGTTATTATCGCAAGAACTATAATAAATATCCGTATTACTTTCATTATCATCAATATAACATGCATTATTACCCATATAATGGAGGTATTATTGCTAGAACTGTAATAATTATACTTATTACTTATATTATTATAAATATAACATGCATTATTACCCATATTATGCAGTTATTATCGCTAGAACTATAATAAATACACTTATTACTCCCAATATTATCAATGTAGCATGCATTATTACCCATATAATGCAGTTATTATCGCTAGAACTGTAATAATTATACTTATTACTTATATTATTAGCAATATAACGTGCATTATTACCCATATAATGCAGTTATTATCTCTAGAACTGTAATAATTGTACTCATTACTTATATTATTAGCAATATAACGTGCATTATTACCCATATTATGCAGTTATTATCGCTAGAACTGTAATAATTATACTTATTACTTATATCATTATCAATATAACATGCATTATTACCCATATAATGGAGGTATTATCGCTAGAACTGTAATAATTATACTTATTACTTATACTATTAGCAATATAACGTGCATTATTACCCATATAATGCAGTTATTATCGCCAGAACTGTAATAATTATACTTATTACTTATATTATTCTCAATATAACATGCATTATTACCCATATTATGCAGTTATTATCGCTAGAACTATAATAAATATACGTATTACTTTCATTATCATCAATATAACATGCATTATTACCCATATTATGCAGTTATTATCGATAGAACTGTAATAAATATACTTATTACTTTTATTATTATCAATATAACATGCACTATTTGCCATATTTTACTATTATTATCGCTAGAACTATAATAATTATACTTATTACTCCCGATATTATCAATATAACATGCATTATTACCCATATAATGCAGTTATTATCGCTAGAACTGTAATAATTATACTTATTACTTATATTGTTAGCAATATAACGTGCATTATTACCCATATAATGCAGTTATTATCCCTAGAACTGTAATAATTATACTTATTACTTATATTATTAGCAATATAACATGCATTATTAACAATATAATGGAGGTATTATCGCTAGAACTGTAATAATTATACTTATTACTTATACTATTAGCAATATAACGTGCATTATTACCCATATAATGCAGTTATTATCGCCAGAACTGTATGAAATTATACTTATTACTTATATTATTCTCAATATAACATGCATTATTACCCATATAATGCAGTTATTATCGCTAGAACTGTAATAATTATACTTATTACTTAGATTATTATCAATATAACGTGCATTATTACCCATATTATGCAGTTATTATCGCTAGAACTATTATAAATATACGTATTACTTTTATTATCATCAATATAACATGCATTATTACCCATATTATGCAGTTATTATCGATAGAACTGTAATAAATATATTTATTACTTTTATTATTATCAATATAACATGCACTATTTGCCATATTTTACTATTATTATCGCTAGAACTATAATAATTATACTTATTACTCCCGATATTATCAATATAACATGCATTATTACCCATATAATGCAGTTATTATCGCTAGAACTGTAATAATTATACATATTACTTATGTTATTATCAATATAACGTGCATTATTACCCATATAATGCAGTTATTATCCCTAGAACTGTAATAATTATACTTATTACTTATATTATTAGCAATATAACATGCATTATTACCAATATAATGGAGGTATTATCGCTAGAACTGTAATAATTATACTTATTACTTATACTATTAGCAATATAACGTGCATTATTACCCATATAATGCAGTTATTATCGCCAGAACTGTATGAAATTATACTTATTACTTATATTATTCTCAATATAACATGCATTATTACCCATATAATGCAGTTATTATCGCTAGAACTGTAATAATTATACTTATTACTTAGATTATTATCAATATAACGTGCATTATTACCCATATTATGCAGTTATTATCGCTAGAACTATTATAAATATACGTATTACTTTTATTATCATCAATATAACATGCATTATTACCCATATTATGCAGTTATTATCGATAGAACTGTAATAAATATATTTATTACTTTTATTATTATCAATATAACATGCACTATTTGCCATATTTTACTATTATTATCGCTAGAACTATAATAATTATACTTATTACTCCCGATATTATCAATATAACATGCATTATTACCCATATAATGCAGTTATTATCGCTAGAACTGTAATAATTATACATATTACTTATGTTATTATCAATATAACATGCATTATTACCCATATAATGCAGTTATTATCGCTAGAACTGTATTAATTGTACTCATTACTTATATTATTAGCAATATAACGTGCATTATTACCCATATTATGCAGTTATTATCGCTAGAACTGTAATAATTATACTTATTACTTATATCATTATCAATATAACATGCATTATTACCCATATAATGGAGGTATTATCGCTAGAACTGTAATAATTATACTTATTACTTATACTATTAGCAATATAACGTGCATTATTACCCATATAATGCAGTTATTATCGCCAGAACTGTAATAATTAGACTTATTACTTATATTATTCTCAATATAACATGCATTATTACCCATATTATGCAGTTATTATCGCTAGAACTATAATAAATATACGTATTACTTTCATTATCATCAATATAACATGCATTATTACCCATATAATGCAGTTATTATCGCTAGAACTGTAATAATTATACTTATTACTTATATTGTTAGCAATATAACATGCATTATTACCCATATAATGCAGTTATTATCGCTAGAACTGTAATAATTATACATATTACTTATGTTATTATCAATATAACATGCATTATTACCCATATAATGCAGTTATTATCGCTAGAACTGTATTAATTGTACTCATTACTTATATTATTAGCAATATAACGTGCATTATTACCCATATTATGCAGTTATTATCGCTAGAACTGTAATAATTATACTTATTACTTATATCATTATCAATATAACATGCATTATTACCCATATAATGGAGGTATTATCGCTAGAACTGTAATAATTATACTTATTACTTATACTATTAGCAATATAACGTGCATTATTACCCATATAATGCAGTTATTATCGCCAGAACTGTAATAATTAGACTTATTACTTATATTATTCTCAATATAACATGCATTATTACCCATATTATGCAGTTATTATCGCTAGAACTATAATAAATATACGTATTACTTTCATTATCATCAATGTAACATGCATTATTACCCATATAATGCAGTTATTATCGCTAGAACTGTAATAATTATACTTATTACTTATATTGTTAGCAATATAACGTGCATTATTACCCATATAATGCAGTTATTATCGCTAGAACTGTAATAATTATACTTATTACTTATATTATTATCAATATAACATGCATTATTACCCATATTATGCACTTATTATCGCTAAAACTATAATAAATATACGTATTAGTTTTATTATCATCAATATAACATGCATTATTACCCATATTATGCAGTTATTATCGATAGAACTGTAATAAATATACTTATTACTTTTATTATTATCAATATAACATGCACTATTTGCCATATTTTACTATTATTATCGCTAGAACTATAATAATTATACTTATTACTCCCGATATTATCAATATAACATGCATTATTACCCATATAATGCAGTTATTATCGCTAGAACTGTAATAATTATACTTATTACTTAGATTATTATCAATATAACGTGCATTATTACCCATATTATGCAGTTATTATCGCTAGAACTATTATAAATATACGTATTACTTTTATTATCATCAATATAACATGCATTATTACCCATATTATGCAGTTATTATCGATAGAACTGTAATAAATATATTTATTACTTTTATTATTATCAATATAACATGCACTATTTGCCATATTTTACTATTATTATCGCTAGAACTATAATAATTATACTTATTACTCCCGATATTATCAATATAACATGCATTATTACCCATATAATGCAGTTATTATCGCTAGAACTGTAATAATTATACTTATTACTTATATTATTAGCAATATAACATGCATTATTACCAATATAATGGAGGTATTATCGCTAGAACTGTAATAATTATACTTATTACTTATACTATTAGCAATATAACGTGCATTATTACCCATATAATGCAGTTATTATCGCCAGAAATGTATGAAATTATACTTATTACTTATATTATTAGCAATATAACGTGCATTATTACCCATATAATGCAGTTATTATCGCTAGAACTGTAATAATTATACTTATTACTTATACTATTATCAATATAACGTGCATTGTTACCCATATAATGCAGTTATTATCGCCAGAACTGTAATAATTATACTTATTACTTATATTATTCTCAATATAACATGCATTATTACCCATATTATGCAGTTATTATCGCAAGAACTATAATAAATATCCGTATTACTTTCATTATCATCAATATAACATGCATTATTACCCATATAATGGAGGTATTATTGCTAGAACTGTAATAATTATACTTATTACTTATATTATTATAAATATAACATGCATTATTACCCATATTATGCAGTTATTATCGCTAGAACTATAATAAATACACTTATTACTCCCAATATTATCAATGTAGCATGCATTATTACCCATATAATGCAGTTATTATCGCTAGGACTGTAATAATTATACTTATTACTTATATTATTAGCAATATAACGTGCATTATTACCCATATAATGCAGTTATTATCTCTAGAACTGTAATAATTGTACTCATTACTTATATTATTAGCAATATAACGTGCATTATTACCCATATTATGCAGTTATTATCGCTAGAACTGTAATAATTATACTTATTACTTATATTATTATCAATATAACATGCATTATTACCCATATTATGCACTTATTGTCGCTAAAACTATAATAAATATACGTATTACTTTTATTATCATTAATATAACATGCATTATTACCCATATTATGCAGTTATTATCGATAGAACTGTAATAAATATACTTATTGCTTTTATTATTATCAATATAACATGCACTATTTGCCATATTTTACTATTATTATCGCTAGAACTATAATAATTATACTTATTACTCCCGATATTATCAATATAACATGCATTATTACCCATATAATGCAGTTATTATCGCTAGAACTGTAATAATTATACATATTACTTATGTTATTATCAATATAACATGCATTATTACCCATATAATGCAGTTATTATCGCTAGAACTGTAATAATTGTACTCATTACTTATATTATTAGCAATATAACGTGCATTATTACCCATATTATGCAGTTATTATCGCTAGAACTGTAATAATTATACTTATTACTTATATCATTATCAATATAACATGCATTATTACCCATATAATGGAGGTATTATCGCTAGAACTGTAATAATTATACTTATTACTTATACTATTAGCAATATAACGTGCATTATTACCCATATAATGCAGTTATTATCGCCAGAACTGTAATAATTATACTTATTACTTATATTATTCTCAATATAACATGCATTATTACCCATATTATGCAGTTATTATCGCTAGAACTATAATAAATATACGTATTACTTTCATTATCATCAATATAACATGCATTATTACCCATATTATGCAGTTATTATCGATAGAACTGTAATAAATATACTTATTACTTTTATTATTATCAATATAACATGCACTATTTGCCATATTTTACTATTATTATCGCTAGAACTATAATAATTATACTTATTACTCCCGATATTATCAATATAACATGCATTATTACCCATATAATGCAGTTATTATCGCTAGAACTGTAATAATTATACATATTACTTATGTTATTATCAATATAACATGCATTATTACCCATGTAATGGAGGTATTATCGCTAGAACTGTAATAATTATACTTATTACTTATACTATTAGCAATATAACGTGCATTATTACCCATATAATGCAGTTATTATCGCCAGAACTGTAATAATTATACTTATTACTTATATTATTCTCAATATAACATGCATTATTACCCATATTATGCAGTTATTATCGCTAGAACTATAATAAATATACGTATTACTTTCATTATCATCAATATAACATGCATTATTACCCATATAATGCAGTTATTATCGCTAGAACTGTAATAATTATACTTATTACTTATATTGTTAGCAATATAACGTGCATTATTACCCATATAATGCAGTTATTATCGCTAGAACTGTAATAATTATACTTATTACTTATATTATTAGCAATATAACATGCATTATTACCAATATAATGGAGGTATTATCGCTAGAACTGTAATAATTATACTTATTACTTATACTATTAGCAATATAACGTGCATTATTACCCATATAATGCAGTTATTATCGCCAGAACTGTATGAAATTATACTTATTACTTATATTATTCTCAATATAACATGCATTATTACCCATATAATGCAGTTATTATCGCTAGAACTGTAATAATTATACTTATTACTTAGATTATTATCAATATAACGTGCATTATTACCCATATTATGCAGTTATTATCGCTAGAACTATTATAAATATACGTATTACTTTTATTATCATCAATATAACATGCATTATTACCCATATTATGCAGTTATTATCGATAGAACTGTAATAAATATATTTATTACTTTTATTATTATCAATATAACATGCACTATTTGCCATATTTTACTATTATTATCGCTAGAACTATAATAATTATACTTATTACTCCCGATATTATCAATATAACATGCATTATTACCCATATAATGCAGATATTATCGCTAGAACTGTAATAATTATACATATTACTTATGTTATTATCAATATAACATGCATTATTACCCATATAATGCAGTTATTATCGCTAGAACTGTATTAATTGTACTCATTACTTATATTATTAGCAATATAACGTGCATTATTACCCATATTATGCAGTTATTATCGCTAGAACTGTAATAATTATACTTATTACTTATATCATTATCAATATAACATGCATTATTACCCATATAATGGAGGTATTATCGCTAGAACTGTAATAATTATACTTATTACTTATACTATTAGCAATATAACGTGCATTATTACCCATATAATGCAGTTATTATCGCCAGAACTGTAATAATTAGACTTATTACTTATATTATTCTCAATATAACATGCATTATTACCCATATTATGCAGTTATTATCGCTAGAACTATAATAAATATACGTATTACTTTCATTATCATCAATATAACATGCATTATTACCCATATAATGCAGTTATTATCGCTAGAACTGTAATAATTATACTTATTACTTATATTGTTAGCAATATAACGTGCATTATTACCCATATAATGCAGTTATTATCGCTAGAACTGTAATAATTATACTTATTACTTATATTATTAGCAATATAACGTGCAGTATTACCCATATAATGCAGTTATTATCGCTAGAACTGTAATAATTATACTTATTACTTATACTATTATCAATATAACGTGCATTGTTACCCATATAATGCAGTTATTATCGCCAGAACTGTAATAATTATACTTATTACTTATATTATTCTCAATAAAACATGCATTATTACCCATATGATGCAGTTATTATCGCAAGAACTATAATAAATATACGTATCACTTTCATTATCATCGATATAACATGCATTATTACCCATATAATGGAGGTATTATTGCTAGAACTGCAATAATTATACTTATTACTTATATTATTATCAATATAACATGCATTATTACCCATATTATGCAGTTATTATCGCTAGAACTATAATAAATACACTTATTACTCCCAATATTATCAATGTAACATGCATTATTACCCATATAATGCAGTTATTATCGCTAGAACTGTAATAATTATACTTGTTACTTATATTATTAGCAATATAACGTGCATTATTACCCATATAATGCAGTTATTATCGCTAGAACTGTAATAATTGTACTCATTACTTATATTATTAGCAATATAACGTGCATTATTACCCATATTCTGCAGTTATTATCGCTAGAACTGTAATAATTATACTTATTACTTATATTGTTAGCAATATAACGTGCATTATTACCCATATAATGCAGTTATTATCGCTAGAACTATAATAATTATACTTATTACTCCCGATATTATCAATATAACATTCCTTATTACGCATATAATGCAGTTATTATCGCTAGAACTGTAATAAATATACTTACTACTTTCATTATCATCAATATAACATGCATTATTACCCATATTATGCAGTTATTATCGCTAGAGCTATAATAAATATACGTATTACTTTTATTATCATCAATATAGCATGCATTATTACCCATATTATGCAGTTATTATCGATAGAACTGTAATAAATACACTTATTACTTTTACTATTATCAATATATCATGCACTATTAGCCATATTTTACTATTATTATCGCTAGAACTATAATAATTATACTTATTACTCCCGATATTATCAATATAACATGCATTATTACCCATATAATGCAGTTATTATCGCCAGAACTGTATGAAATTATACTTATTACTTATATTATTCTCAATATAACATGCATTATTACCCATATAATGCAGTTATTATCGCTAGAACTGTAATAATTATACTTATTACTTAGATTATTATCAATATAACGTGCATTATTACCCATATTATGCAGTTATTATCGCTAGTACTATAATAAATATACGTATTACTTTTATTATCATCAATATAACATGCATTATTACCCATATTATGCAGTTATTATCGATAGAACTGTAATAAATATATTTATTACTTTTATTATTATCAATATAACATGCACTATTTGCCATATTTTACTATTATTATCGCTAGAACTATAATAATTATACTTATTACTCCCGATATTATCAATATAACATGCATTATTACCCATATAATGCAGATATTATCGCTAGAACTGTAATAATTATACATATTACTTATGTTATTATCAATATAACATGCATTATTACCCATATAATGCAGTTATTATCGCTAGAACTGTATTAATTGTACTCATTACTTATATTATTAGCAATATAACGTGCATTATTACCCATATTATGCAGTTATTATCGCTAGAACTGTAATAATTATACTTATTACTTATATCATTATCAATATAACATGCATTATTACCCATATAATGGAGGTATTATCGCTAGAACTGTAATAATTATACTTATTACTTATACTATTAGCAATATAACGTGCATTATTACCCATATAATGCAGTTATTATCGCCAGAACTGTAATAATTAGACTTATTACTTATATTATTCTCAATATAACATGCATTATTACCCATATTATGCAGTTATTATCGCTAGAACTATAATAAATATACGTATTACTTTCATTATCATCAATATAACATGCATTATTACCCATATAATGCAGTTATTATCGCTAGAACTGTAATAATTATACTTATTACTTATATTGTTAGCAATATAACGTGCATTATTACCCATATAATGCAGTTATTATCGCTAGAACTGTAATAATTATACTTATTACTTATATTATTAGCAATATAACGTGCAGTATTACCCATATAATGCAGTTATTATCGCTAGAACTGTAATAATTATACTTATTACTTATACTATTATCAATATAACGTGCATTGTTACCCATATAATGCAGTTATTATCGCCAGAACTGTAATAATTATACTTATTACTTATATTATTCTCAATAAAACATGCATTATTACCCATATGATGCAGTTATTATCGCAAGAACTATAATAAATATACGTATCACTTTCATTATCATCGATATAACATGCATTATTACCCATATAATGGAGGTATTATTGCTAGAACTGCAATAATTATACTTATTACTTATATTATTATCAATATAACATGCATTATTACCCATATTATGCAGTTATTATCGCTAGAACTATAATAAATACACTTATTACTCCCAATATTATCAATGTAACATGCATTATTACCCATATAATGCAGTTATTATCGCTAGAACTGTAATAATTATACTTGTTACTTATATTATTAGCAATATAACGTGCATTATTACCCATATAATGCAGTTATTATCGCTAGAACTGTAATAATTGTACTCATTACTTATATTATTAGCAATATAACGTGCATTATTACCCATATTCTGCAGTTATTATCGCTAGAACTGTAATAATTATACTTATTACTTATATTGTTAGCAATATAACGTGCATTATTACCCATATAATGCAGTTATTATCGCTAGAACTATAATAATTATACTTATTACTCCCGATATTATCAATATAACATTCCTTATTACGCATATAATGCAGTTATTATCGCTAGAACTGTAATAAATATACTTACTACTTTCATTATCATCAATATAACATGCATTATTACCCATATTATGCAGTTATTATCGCTAGAGCTATAATAAATATACGTATTACTTTTATTATCATCAATATAGCATGCATTATTACCCATATTATGCAGTTATTATCGATAGAACTGTAATAAATACACTTATTACTTTTACTATTATCAATATATCATGCACTATTAGCCATATTTTACTATTATTATCGCTAGAACTATAATAATTATACTTATTACTCCCGATATTATCAATATAACATGCATTATTACCCATATAATGCAGTTATTATCGCCAGAACTGTATGAAATTATACTTATTACTTATATTATTCTCAATATAACATGCATTATTACCCATATAATGCAGTTATTATCGCTAGAACTGTAATAATTATACTTATTACTTAGATTATTATCAATATAACGTGCATTATTACCCATATTATGCAGTTATTATCGCTAGTACTATAATAAATATACGTATTACTTTTATTATCATCAATATAACATGCATTATTACCCATATTATGCAGTTATTATCGATAGAACTGTAATAAATATATTTATTACTTTTATTATTATCAATATAACATGCACTATTTGCCATATTTTACTATTATTATCGCTAGAACTATAATAATTATACTTATTACTCCCGATATTATCAATATAACATGCATTATTACCCATATAATGCAGTTATTATCGCTAGAACTGTAATAATTATACTTATTACTTATATTATTAGCAATATAACGTGCATTATTACCCATATAATGCAGTTATTATCGCTAGAACTGTAATAATTATACTTATTACTTATATTATTATCAATATAACATGCATTATTACCCATATTATGCAGTTATTATCGCTAGAACTGTAATAATTATACTAATTACTTATATTATTATCAATATAACATGCATTATTACCCATATAATGGAGGTATTATTGCTAGAACTGTAATAATTATACTTATTACTTATACTATTAGCAATATAACGTGCATTGTTACCCATATAATGCAGTTATTATCGCCAGAACTGTAATAATTATACTTATTACTTATATTATTCTCAATATAACATGCATTATTACCCATATAATGCAGTTATTATCGCTAGAACTGTAATAATTATACTTATTACTTAGATTATTATCAATATAACGTGCATTATTACCCATATTATGCAGTTATTATCGCTAGAACTATTATAAATATACGTATTACTTTTATTATCATCAATATAACATGCATTATTACCCATATTATGCAGTTATTATCGATAGAACTGTAATAAATATATTTATTACTTTTATTATTATCAATATAACATGCACTATTTGCCATATTTTACTATTATTACCGCTAGAACTATAATAATTATACTTATTACTCCCGATGTTATCAATATAACATGCATTATTACCCATATAATGCAGTTATTATCGCTAGAACTGTATTAATTGTACTCATTACTTATATTATTAGCAATATAACGTGCATTATTACCCATATTATGCAGTTATTATCGCTAGAACTGTAATAATTACACGTATTACTTTCATTATCATCAATAGAACATGCATTATTACCAATATAATGGAGGTATTATCGCTAGAACTGTAATAATTATACTTATTACTTATATTATTATCAATATAACATGCATTATTACCCATACTATGCAGTTATTATCGATAGAACTGTAATAAATATATTTATTACTTTTATTATTATCAATATAACATGCACTATTTGCCATATTTTACTATTATTATCGCTAGAACTATAATAATTATACTTATTACTCCCGATATTATCAATATAACATGCATTATTACCCATATAATGCAGTTATTATCGCTAGAACTGTAATAATTATACATATTACTTATGTTATTATCAATATAACATGCATTATTACCCATATAATGCAGTTATTATCGCTAGAACTGTAATAATCTTACTCATTACTTATATTATTAGCAATATAACGTGCATTATTACCCATATTATGCAGTTATTATCGCTAGAACTGTAATAATTATACTTATTACTTATATCATTATCAATATAACATGCATTATTACCCATATAATGGAGGTATTATCGCTAGAACTGTAATAATTATACTTATTACTTATACTATTAGCAATATAACGTGCATTATTACCCATATAATGCAGTTATTATCGCCAGAACTGTAATAATTATACTTATTACTTATATTATTCTCAATATAACATGCATTATTACCCATATTATGCAGTTATTATCGCTAGAACTATAATAAATATACGTATTACTTTCATTATCATCAATATAACATGCATTATTACCCATATAATGCAGTTATTATCGCTAGAACTGTAATAATTATACTTATTACTTATATTGTTAGCAATATAACGTGCATTATTACCCATATAATGCAGTTATTATCGCTAGAACTGTAATAATTATACTTATTACTTATATTATTTGCAATATAACGTGCATTATTACCCATATAATGCAGTTATTATCGCTAGAACTGTAATAATTATACTTATTACTTATACTATTATCAATATAACGTGCATTGTTACCCATATAATGCAGTTATTATCGCCAGAACTGTAATAATTATACTTATTACTTATATTATTCTCAATATAACATGCATTATTACCCATATGATGCAGTTATTATCGCAAGAACTATAATAAATATACGTATCACTTTCATTATCATCAATATAACATGCATTATTACCCATATAATGGAGGTATTATTGCTAGAACTGTAATAATTATACTTATTACTTATATTATTATCAATATAACATGCATTATTACCCATATTATGCAGTTATTATCCCTAGAACTATAATAAATACACTTATTACTCCCAATATTATCAATGTAACATGCATTATTACCCATATAATGGAGGTATTATCGCTAGAACTGTAATAATTATACTTATTACTTATACTATTAGCAATGTAACGTGCATTATTACCCATATAATGCAGTTATTATCGCCAGAACTGTATGAAATTATACTTATTACTTATATTATTCTCAATATAACATGCATTATTACCCATATAATGCAGTTATTATCGCTAGAACTGTAATAATTATACTTATTACTTAGATTTTTATCAATATAACGTGCATTATTACCCATATTATGCAGTTATTATCGCTAGAACTATAATAAATATACGTATTACTTTTATTATCATCAATATAACATGCATTATTACCCATATTATGCAGTTATTATCGATAGAACTGTAATAAATATATTTATTACTTTATTATTATCAATATAACATGCACTATTTGCCATATTTTACTATTATTATCGCTAGAACTATAATAATTATACTTATTACTCCCGATATTATCAATATAACATGCATTATTACCCACATAATGCAGTTATTATCGCTAGAACTGTAATAATTATACATATTACTTATGTTATTATCAATATAACATGCATTATTACCCATATAATGCAGTTATTATCGCTAGAACTGTAATAATTGTACTCATTACTTATATTATTAGCAATATAACGTGCATTATTACCCATATTATGCAGTTATTATCGCTAGAACTGTAATAATTATACTTATTACTTATATCATTATCAATATAACATGCATTATTACCCATATAATGGAGGTATTATCGCTAGAACTGTAATAATTATACTTATTACTTATACTATTAGCAATATAACGTGCATTATTACCCATATAATGCAGTTATTACCGCCAGAACTGTAATAATTATACTTATTACTTATATTATTCTCAATATAACATGCATTATTACCCATATTATGCAGTTATTATCGCTAGAACTATAATAAATATACGTATTACTTTCATTATCATCAATATAACATGCATTATTACCCATATAATGCAGTTATTATCGCTAGAACTGTAATAATTATACTTATTACTTATATTGTTAGCAATATAACGTGCATTATTACCCATATAATGCAGTTATTATCGCTAGAACTGTAATAATTATACTTATTACTTATATTATTAGCAATATAACATGCATTATTACCAATATAATGGAGGTATTATCGCTAGAACTGTAATAATTATACTTATTACTTATACTATTAGCAATATAACGTGCATTATTACCCATATAATGCAGTTATTATAGTCAGAACTGTATGAAATTATACTTATTACTTATATTATTCTCAATATAACATGCATTATTACCCATATAATGCAGTTATTATCGCTAGAACTGTAATAATTATACTTGTTACTTATATTATTAGCAATATAACGTGCATTATTACCCATATAATGCAGTTATTATCGCTAGAACTGTAATAATTATACTTATTACTTATATTATTAGCAATATAACGTGCATTATTACCCATATTCTGCAGTTATTATCGCTAGAACTGTAATAATTATACTTATTACTTATACTACTAGCAATATAACGTGCATTATTACCCATATAATGCAGTTATTATCGCTAGAACTGTAATAATTATACTTATTACTTATATTATTATCAATATAACATGCATTATTACCCATATAATGCAGTTATTATCGCTAGAACTGTAATAATTATACTTATTACTTATATTATTAGCAATATAACGTGCATTATTACCCATATAATGCAGTTATTATCGCTAGAACTGTAATAATTATACTTATTACTTATATTATTATCAATATAACATGCATTATTACCCATATAATGGAGGTATTATCGCAAGAACTGTAATAATTATACTTATTACTTATACTATTAGCAATATAACGTGCATTATTACCCATATAATGCAGTTATTATCGCCAGAACTGTAATAATTATACTTATTACTTATATTATTCTCAATATAACATGCATTATTACCCATATTATGCAGTTATTATCGCTAGAACTATAATAAATATACGTATTACTTTCATTATCATCAATATAACATGCATTATTACCCATATAATGCAGTTATTATCGCTAGAACTGTAATAATTATACTTATTACTTATATTGTTAGCAATATAACGTGCATTATTACCCATATAATGCAGTTATTATCGCTAGAACTGTAATAATTATACTTATTACTTATATTATTAGCAATATAACATGCATTATTACCAATATAATGGAGGTATTATCGCTAGAACTGTAATAATTATACTTATTACTTATACTATTAGCAATATAACGTGCATTATTACCCATATAATGCAGTTATTATCGCCAGAACTGTATGAAATTATACTTATTACTTATATTATTCTCAATATAACATGCATTATTACCCATATAATGCAGTTATTATCGCTAGAACTGTAATAATTATACTTGTTACTTATATTATTAGCAATATAACGTGCATTATTACCCATATAATGCAGTTATTATCGCTAGAACTGTAATAATTATACTTATTACTTATATTATTAGCAATATAACGTGCATTATTACCCATATTCTGCAGTTATTATCGCTAGAACTGTAATAATTATACTTATTACTTATACTACTAGCAATATAACGTGCATTATTACCCATATAATGCAGTTATTATCGCTAGAACTGTAATAATTATACTTATTACTTATATTATTATCAATATAACATGCATTATTACCCATATAATGCAGTTATTATCGCTAGAACTGTAATAATTATACTTATTACTTATATTATTAGCAATATAACGTGCATTATTACCCATATAATGCAGTTATTATCGCTAGAACTGTAATAATTATACTTATTACTTATATTATTATCAATATAACATGCATTATTACCCATATAATGGAGGTATTATCGCAAGAACTGTAATAATTATACTTATTACTTATACTATTAGCAATATAACGTGCATTATTACCCATATAATGCAGTTATTATCGCCAGAACTGTAATAATTATACTTATTACTTATATTATTCTCAATATAACATGCATTATTACCCATATTATGCAGTTATTATCGCTAGAACTATAATAAATATACGTATTACTTTAATTATCATCAATATAACATGCATTATTACCCATATAATGGAGGTATTATCGCTAGAACTGTAATAATTATACTTATTACTTATATTATTATCAATATAACATGCATTATTACCCATATTATGCAGTTATTATCTGTAGAACCATAATAAATATACTTATTACTCCCAATATTATCAATATAACATGCATTTTTACCCATATAATGCAGTTATTATCGCTAGAACTGTAATAATTATACTTATTACTTATATTATTCTCAATATAACATGCATTATTACCCATATTATGCAGTTATTATCGCTAGAACTATAATAATTATACTTATTACTCCCGATATTATCAATATAACATGCATTATTACCCATATAATGCAGTTATTATCGCTAGAACTGTAATAATTATACATATTACTTATGTTATTATCAATATAACATGCATTATTACCCATATAATGCAGTTATTATCGCTAGAACTGTAATAATTGTACTCATTACTTATATTATTAGCAATATAACGTGCATTATTACCCATATTATGCAGTTATTATCGCTAGAACTGTAATAATTATACTTATTACTTATATCATTATCAATATAACATGCATTATTACCCATATAATGGAGGTATTATCGCTAGAACTGTAATAATTATACTTATTACTTATACTATTAGCAATATAACGTGCATTATTACCCATATAATGCAGTTATTATCGCCAGAACTGTAATAATTATACTTATTACTTATATTATTCTCAATATAACATGCATTATTACCCATATTATGCAGTTATTATCGCTAGAACTATAATGAATATACGTATTACTTTCATTATCATCAATATAACATGCATTATTACCCATATAATGCAGTTATTATCGCTAGAACTGTAATAATTATACTTATTACTTATATTGTTAGCAATATAACGTGCATTATTACCCATATAATGCAGTTATTATCGCTAGAACTGTAATAATTATACTTGTTACTTATATTATTAGCAATATAACGTGCATTATTACCCATATAATGCAGTTATTATTGCTAGAACTGTAATAATTATACTTATTACTTATATTATTAGCAATATAACGTGCATTATTACCCATATTCTGCAGTTATTATCGCTAGAACTGTAATAATTATACTTATTACTTATACTACTAGCAATATAACGTGCATTATTACCCATATAATGCAGTTATTATCGCTAGAACTGTAATAATTATACTTATTACTTATATTATTATCAATATAACATGCATTATTACCCATATAATGCAGTTATTATCGCTAGAACTGTAATAATTATACTTATTACTTATATTATTAGCAATATAACGTGCATTATTACCCATATAATGCAGTTATTATCGCTAGAACTGTAATAATTATACTTATTACTTATATTATTATCAATATAACATGCATTATTACCCATATAATGGAGGTATTATCGCAAGAACTGTAATAATTATACTTATTACTTATATTATTCTCAATATAACATGCATTATTACCCATATTATGCAGTTATTATCGCTAGAACTATAATAAATATACGTATTACTTTAATTATCATCAATATAACATGCATTATTACCCATATAATGGAGGTATTATCGCTAGAACTGTAATAATTATACTTATTACTTATATTATTATCAATATAACATGCATTATTACCCATATTATGCAGTTATTATCTGTAGAACCATAATAAATATACTTATTACTCCCAATATTATCAATATAACATGCATTTTTACCCATATAATGCAGTTATTATCGCTAGAACTGTAATAATTATACTTATTACTTATATTGTTAGCAATATAACGTGCATTATTACCCATATAATGCAGTTATTATCGCTAGAACTGTAATAATTATACTTATTACTTATATTATTATCAATATAACATGCATTATTACCCATATTATGCAGTTATTATCGCTAGAACTGTAATAATTATACTTGTTACTTATATTATTAGCAATATAACGTGCATTATTACCCATATAATGCAGTTATTATCGCTAGAACTGTAATAATTGTACTCATTACTTATATTATTAGCAATATAACGAGCATTATTACCCATATTCTGCAGTTATTATCGCTAGAACTGTAATAATTATACTTATTACTTATACTACTAGCAATATAACGTGCATTATTACCCATATAATGCAGTTATTATCGCTAGAACTGTAATAATTATACTTATTACTTATATTATTATCAATATAACATGCATTATTACCCATATAATGCAGTTATTATCGCTAGAACTGTAATAATTATACTTATTACTTATATTATTAGCAATATAACGTGCATTATTACCCATATAATGGAGTTATTATCGCTAGAACTGTAATAATTATACTTATTACTTATATTATTATCAATATAACATGCATTATTACCCATATAATGGAGGTATTATCGCAAGAACTGTAATAATTATACTTATTACTTATACTATTAGCAATATAACGTGCATTATTACCCATATAATGCCGTTATTGTCGCCAGAAATGTAATAATTATACTTATTACTTATATTATTCTCAATATAACATGCATTATTACCCATATTATGCAGTTATTATCGCTAGAACTATAATAATTATACTTATTACTCCCGATATTATCAATATAACATGCATTATTACCCATATAATGCAGTTATTATCGCTAGAACTGTAATAATTATACATATTACTTATGTTATTATCAATATAACATGCATTATTACCCATATAATGCAGTTATTATCGCTAGAACTGTAATAATTGTACTCATTACTTATATTATTAGCAATATAACGTGCATTATTACCCATATTATGCAGTTATTATCGCTAGAACTGTAATAATTATACTTATTACTTATATCATTATCAATATAACATGCATTATTACCCATATAATGGAGGTATTATCGCTAGAACTGTAATAATTATACTTATTACTTATACTATTAGCAATATAACGTGCATTATTACCCATATAATGCAGTTATTATCGCCAGAACTGTAATAATTATACTTATTACTTATATTATTCTCAATATAACATGCATTATTACCCATATTATGCAGTTATTATCGCTAGAACTATAATGAATATACGTATTACTTTCATTATCATCAATATAACATGCATTATTACCCATATAATGCAGTTATTATCGCTAGAACTGTAATAATTATACTTATTACTTATATTGTTAGCAATATAACGTGCATTATTACCCATATAATGCAGTTATTATCGCTAGAACTGTAATAATTATACTTATTACTTATATTATTAGCAATATAACATGCATTATTACCCATATAATGCAGTTATTATCGCTAGAACTGTAATAATTATACTTATTACTTATATTATTAGCAATATAACGTGCATTATTACCCATATTCTGCAGTTATTATCGCTAGAACTGTAATAATTATACTTATTACTTATGTTATTATCAATATAAGATGCATTATTACCCATATAATGCAGTTATTATCGCTAGAACTGTAATAATTGTACTCATTACTTATATTATTACCAATATAACGTGCATTATTACCCATATTATGCAGTTATTATCGCTAGAACTGTAATAATGATACTTATTACTTATATCATTATCAATATAACATGCATTATTACCCATATAATGGAGGTATTATCGCTAGAACTGTAATAATTATACTTATTACTTATACTATTAGCAATATAACGTGCATTATTACCCATATAATGCAGTTATTACCGCCAGAACTGTAATAATTATACTTATTACTTATATTATTCTCAATATAACATGCATTATTACCCATATTATGCAGTTATTATCGCTAGAACTATAATAAATATACGTATTACTTTCATTATCATCAATATAACATGCATTATTACCCATATAATGCAGTTATTATCGCTAGAACTGTAATAATTATACTTATTACTTATATTGTTAGCAATATAACGTGCATTATTACCCATATAATGCAGTTATTATCGCTAGAACTGTAATAATTATACTTATTACTTATATTATTAGCAATATAACATGCATTATTACCAATATAATGGAGGTATTATCGCTAGAACTGTAATAATTATACTTATTACTTATACTATTAGCAATATAACGTGCATTATTACCCATATAATGCAGTTATTATCGCCAGAACTGTATGAAATTATACTTATTACTTATATTATTCTCAATATAACATGCATTATTACCCATATAATGCAGTTATTATCGCTAGAACTGTAATAATTATACTTGTTACTTATATTATTAGCAATATAACGTGCATTATTACCCATATAATGCAGTTATTATCGCTAGAACTGTAATAATTATACTTATTACTTATATTATTAGCAATATAACGTGCATTATTACCCATATTCTGCAGTTATTATCGCTAGAACTGTAATAATTATACTTATTACTTATATTATTAGCAATATAACGTGCATTATTACCCATATAATGCAGTTATTATCGCTAGAACTGTAATAATTATACTTATTACTTATATTATTATCAATATAACATGCATTATTACCCATATAATGGAGGTGTTATCGCAAGAACTGTAATAATTATACTTATTACTTATACTATTAGCAATATAACGTGCATTATTACCCATATAATGCAGTTATTATCGCCAGAACTGTAATAATTATACTTATTACTTATATTATTCTCAATATAACATGCATTATTACCCATATTATGCAGTTATTATCGCTAGAACTATAATAAATATACGTATTACTTTCATTATCATCAATATAACATGCATTATTACCCATATAATGCAGTTATTATCGCTAGAACTGTAATAATTATACTTATTACTTATATTGTTAGCAATATAACGTGCATTATTACCCATATAATGCAGTTATTATCGCTAGAACTGTAATAATTATACTTATTACTTATATTATTAGCAATATAACATGCATTATTACCAATATAATGGAGGTATTATCGCTAGAACTGTAATAATTATACTTATTACTTATACTATTAGCAATATAACGTGCATTATTACCCATATAATGCAGTTATTATCGCCAGAACTGTATGAAATTATACTTATTACTTATATTATTCTCAATATAACATGCATTATTACCCATATAATGCAGTTATTATCGCTAGAACTGTAATAATTATACTTGTTACTTATATTATTAGCAATATAACGTGCATTATTACCCATATAATGCAGTTATTATCGCTAGAACTGTAATAATTATACTTATTACTTATATTATTAGCAATATAACGTGCATTATTACCCATATTCTGCAGTTATTATCGCTAGAACTGTAATAATTATACTTATTACTTATACTACTAGCAATATAACGTGCATTATTACCCATATAATGCAGTTATTATCGCTAGAACTGTAATAATTATACTTATTACTTATATTATTATCAATATAACATGCATTATTACCCATATAATGCAGTTATTATCGCTAGAACTGTAATAATTATACTTATTACTTATATTATTAGCAATATAACGTGCATTATTACCCATATAATGCAGTTATTATCGCTAGAACTGTAATAATTATACTTATTACTTATATTATTATCAATATAACATGCATTATTACCCATATAATGGAGGTATTATCGCAAGAACTGTAATAATTATACTTATCACTTATACTATTAGCAATATAACGTGCATTATTACCCATATAATGCAGTTATTATCGCCAGAACTGTAATAATTATACTTATTACTTATATTATTCTCAATATAACATGCATTATTACCCATATTATGCAGTTATTATCGCTAGAACTATAATAAATATACGTATTACTTTAATTATCATCAATATAACATGCATTATTACCCATATAATGGAGGTATTATCGCTAGAACTGTAATAATTATACTTATTACTTATATTATTATCAATATAACATGCATTATTACCCATATTATGCAGTTATTATCTGTAGAACCATAATAAATATACTTATTACTCCCAATATTATCAATATAACATGCATTTTTACCCATATAATGCAGTTATTATCGCTAGAACTGTAATAATTATACTTATTACTTATATTGTTAGCAATATAACGTGCATTATTACCCATATAATGCAGTTATTATCGCTAGAACTGTAATAATTATACTTATTACTTATATTATTATCAATATAACATGCATTATTACCCATATTATGCAGTTATTATCGCTAGAACTGTAATAATTATACTTGTTACTTATATTATTAGCAATATAACGTGCATTATTACCCATATAATGCAGTTATTATCGCTAGAACTGTAATAATTGTACTCATTACTTATATTATTAGCAATATAACGTGCATTATTACCCATATTCTGCAGTTATTATCGCTAGAACTGTAATAATTATACTTATTACTTATACTACTAGCAATATAACGTGCATTATTACCCATATAATGCAGTTATTATCGCTAGAACTGTAATAATTATACTTATTACTTATATTATTATCAATATAACATGCATTATTACCCATATAATGCAGTTATTATCGCTAGAACTGTAATAATTATACTTATTACTTATATTATTAGCAATATAACGTGCATTATTACCCATATAATGGAGTTATTATCGCTAGAACTGTAATAATTATACTTATTACTTATATTATTATCAATATAACATGCATTATTACCCATATAATGGAGGTATTATCGCAAGAACTGTAATAATTATACTTATTACTTATACTATTAGCAATATAACGTGCATTATTACCCATATAATGCCGTTATTGTCGCCAGAACTGTAATAATTATACTTATTACTTATATTATTCTCAATATAACATGCATTATTACCCATATTATGCAGTTATTATCGCTAGAACTATAATAATTATACTTATTACTCCCGATATTATCAATATAACATGCATTATTACCCATATAATGCAGTTATTATCGCTAGAACTGTAATAATTATACATATTACTTATGTTATTATCAATATAACATGCATTATTACCCATATAATGCAGTTATTATCGCTAGAACTGTAATAATTGTACTCATTACTTATATTATTAGCAATATAACGTGCATTATTACCCATAATATGCAGTTATTATCGCTAGAACTGTAATAATTATACTTATTACTTATATCATTATCAATATAACATGCATTATTACCCATATAATGGAGGTATTATCGCTAGAACTGTAATAATTATACTTATTACTTATACTATTAGCAATATAACGTGCATTATTACCCATATAATGCAGTTATTATCGCTAGAACTGTAATAATTATACTTATTACTTATATTATTAGCAATATAACATGCATTATTACCAATATAATGGAGGTATTATCGCTAGAACTGTAATAATTATACTTATTACTTTTACTATTAGCAATATAACGTGCATTATTACCCATATAATGCAGTTATTATCGCCAGAACTGTATGAAATTATACTTATTACTTATATTATTCTCAATATAACATGCATTATTACCCATATAATGCAGTTATTATCGCTAGAACTGTAATAATTATACTTATTACTTAGATTATTATCAATATAACGTGCATTATTACCCATATTATGCAGTTATTATCGCTAGAACTATAATAAATATACGTATTACTTTTATTATCATCAATATAACATGCATTATTACCCATATTATGCAGTTATTATCGATAGAACTGTAATAAATATATTTATTACTTTTATTATTATCAATATAACATGCACTATTTGCCATATTTTACTATTATTATCGCTAGAACTATAATAATTATAGTTATTACTCCCGATATTATCAATATAACATGCATTATTACCCATATAATGCAGTTATTATCGCTAGAACTGTAATAATTATACATATTACTTATGTTATTATCAATATAACATGCATTATTACCCATATAATGCAGTTATTATCGCTAGAACTGTAATAATTGTACTCATTACTTATATTATTAGCAATATAACGTGCATTATTACCCATATTATGCAGTTATTATCGCTAGAACTGTAATAATTATACTTATTACTTATATCATTATCAATATAACATGCATTATTACCCATATAATGGAGGTATTATCGCTAGAACTGTAATAATTATACTTATTACTTATACTATTAGCAATATAACGTGCATTATTACCCATATAATGCAGTTATTATCGCTAGAACTATAATAATTATACTTATTACTCCCGATATTATCAATATAACATGCATTATTACCCATATAATGCAGTTATTATCGCTAGAACTGTAATAATTATAGATATTACTTATGTTATTATCAATATAACATGCATTATTACCCATATAATGCAGTTATTATCGCTAGAACTGTAATAATTATACTTATTACTTATATTGTTAGCAATATAACGTGCATTATTACCCATATAATGCAGTTATTATCGCTAGAACTGTAATAATTGTACTCATTACTTATATTATTAGCAATATAACGTGCATTATTACCCATATTATGCAGTTATTATCGCTAGAACTGTAATAATTATACTTATTACTTATATCATTATCAATATAACATGCATTATTACCCATATAATGGAGGTATTATCGCTAGAACTGTAATAATTATACTTATTACTTATACTATTAGCAATATAACGTGCATTATTACCCATATAATGCAGTTATTATCGCCAGAACTGTAATAATTATACTTATTACTTATATTATTCTCAATATAACATGCATTATTACCCATATTATGCAGTTATTATCGCTAGAACTATAATAAATATACGTATTACTTTCATTATCATCAATATAACATGCATTATTACCCATATAATGCAGTTATTATCGCTAGAACTGTAATAATTATACTTATTACTTATATTGTTAGCAATATAACGTGCATTATTACCCATATAATGCAGTTATTATCGCTAGAACTGTAATAATTATACTTATTACTTATATTATTAGCAATATAACGTGCATTATTACCCATATAATGCAGTTATTATCGCTAGAACTGTAATAATTATACTTATTACTTATACTATTATCAATATAACGTGCATTGTTACCCATATAATGCAGTTATTATCGCCAGAACTGTAATAATTATACTTATTACTTATATTATTCTCAATATAACATGCATTATTACCCATATGATGCAGTTATTATCGCAAGAACTATAATAAATATACGTATCACTTTCATTATCATCAATATAACATGCATTATTACCCATATAATGGAGGTATTATTGCTAGAACTGTAATAATTATACTTATTACTTATATTATTATCAATATAACATGCATTATTACCCATATTATGCAGTTATTATCCCTAGAACTATAATAAATACACTTATTACTCCCAATATTATCAATGTAACATGCATTATTACCCATATAATGCAGTTATTATCGCTAGAACAGTAATAATTATACTTGTTACTTATATTATTAGCAATATAACGTGCATTATTACCCATATAATGCAGTTATTATCGCTAGAACTGTAATAATTGTACTCATTACTTATATTATTAGCAATATAACGTGCATTATTTCCCATATTCTGCAGTTATTATCGCTAGAACTGTAATAATTATACTTATTACTTATACTACTAGCAATATAACGTGCATTATTACCCATATAATGCAGTTATTATCGCTAGAACTGTAATAATTATACTTATTACTTATATTATTATCAATATAACATGCATTATTACCCATATAATGCAGTTATTATCGCTAGAACTGTAATAATTATACTTATTACTTATATTATTAGCAATATAACGTGCATTATTACCCATATAATGCAGTTATTATCGCTAGAACTGTAATAATTATACTTATTACTTATATTATTATCAATATAACATGCATTATTACCCATATAATGGAGGTATTATCGCAAGAACTGTAATAATTATACTTATTACTTATACTATTAGCAATATAACGTGCATTATTACCCATATAATGCAGTTATTATCGCCAGAACTGTAATAATTATACTTATTACTTATATTATTCTCAATATAACATGCATTATTACCCATATTATGCAGTTATTATCGCTAGAACTATAATAAATATACGTATTACTTTAATTATCATCAATATAACATGCATTATTACCCATATAATGGAGGTATTATCGCTAGAACTGTAATAATTATACTTATTACTTATATTATTATCAATATAACATGCATTATTACCCATATTATGCAGTTATTATTTGTAGAACCATAATAAATATACTTATTACTCCCAATATTATCAATATAACATGCATTTTTACCCATATAATGCAGTTATTATCGCTAGAACTGTAATAATTATACTTATTACTTATATTGTTAGCAATATAACGTGCATTATTACCCATATAATGCTGTTATTATCGCTAGAACTGTAATAATTATACTTATTACTTATATTATTATCAATATAACATGCATTATTACCCATATTATGCAGTTATTATCGCTAGAACTATAATAAATATACGTATTACTTTTATTATCATCAATATAACATGCATTATTACCCATATTATGCAGTTATTATCGATAGAACTGTAATAAATATACTTATTACTTTTATTATTATCAATATAACATGCACTATTTGCCATATTTTACTATTATTATCGCTAGAACTATAATAATTATACTTATTACTCCCGATATTATCAATATAACATGCATTATTACCCATATAATGCAGTTATTATCGCTAGAACTGTAATAATTATACTTATTACTTATATTATTATCAATATAACATGCATTGTTACCCATATAATGCAGTTATTATCGCTAGAACTGTAATAATTGTACTCATTACTTATATTATTAGCAATATAACGTGCATTACTACCCATATTATGCAGTTATTATCGCTAGAACTGTACTAATTATACTTATGACTTAATTCATTATCAATATAACATGCATTATTACCCATATAATGCAGTTATTATCGCTAGAACTGTAATAATTATACTTATTACTTATATTGTTAGCAATATAACGTGCATTATTACCCATATAATGCAGTTATTATCGCTAGAACTGTAATAATTATACTTATTACTTAGATTATTATCAATATAACATGCATTATTACCCATATTATGCAGTTATTATCGCTAGAACCATAATAAATATACTTATTACTCCCAATATTATCAATATAACATGCATTTTTACCCATATAATGCAGTTATTATCGCTAGAACTGTAATAATTATACTTATTACTTATATTGTTAGCAATATAACGTGCATTATTACCCATATAATGCCGTTATTGTCGCCAGAACTGTAATAATTATACTTATTACTTATATTATTCTCAATATAACATGCATTATTACCCATATTATGCAGTTATTATCGCAAGAACTATAATAAATATACGTATTACTTTCATTATCATCAATATAACATGCATTATTACCCATATAATGGAGGTATTATCGTTAGAACTGTAGTAATTATACTCATTACTTATATTATTATCAATATAACATGCATTATTACCCATATTATGCAGTTATTATCTCTAGAACCATAATAAATATACTTATTACTCCCAATATTATCAATATAACATGCATTTGTACCCATATAATGCAGTTATTATCGCTAGAACTGTAATAATTATACGTATTACATTCATTATTATCAATATAACATGCATTATTACCCATATTATGCAGTTATTATCGCTAGAACTGTAATAATTGTACTCATTACTTATATTATTAGCAATATAACGTGCATTATTACCCATATTATGCAGTTATTATCGATAGAACTGTAATAAATACACTTATTACTTTTACTATCATCAATATAACATGCACTATTTGCCATATTTTACTATTATTATCGCTAGAACTATAATAATTATACTTATTACTCCCGATATTATCAATATAACATGCATTATTACCCATATAATGCAGTTATTATCGCTAGAACTGTAATAATTATACTTATTACTTATATTATTAGCAATATAACGTGCATTATTACCCATATTATGCAGTTATTATCGCTAGAACTGTAATAATTATACTTATTACTTATACTACTAGCAATATAACGTGCATTATTACCCATATAATGCAGTTATTATCGCTAGAACTGTAATAATTATACTTATTACTTATATTATTATCAATATAACATGCATTTTTACCCATATAATGCAGTTATTATCGCTAGAACTGTAATAATTATACGTATTACTTTCATTATTATCAATATAACATGCATTATTACCCATATAATGGAGGTATTATCGCTAGAACTGTAATAATTCTACTTATTACTTATACTATTAGCAATATAACGTGCATTATTACCCATATTATGCAGTTATTATCGATAGAACTGTAATAAATATATTTATTACTTTTATTATTATCAATATAACATGCACTATTTGCCATATTTTACTATTATTATCGCTAGAACTATAATAATTATAGTTATTACTCCCGATATTATCAATATAACATGCATTATTACCCATATAATGCAGTTATTATCGCTAGAACTGTAATAATTATACATATTACTTATGTTATTATCAATATAACATGCATTATTACCCATATAATGCAGTTATTATCGCTAGAACTGTAATAATTGTACTCATTACTTATATTATTAGCAATATAACGTGCATTATTACCCATATTATGCAGTTATTATCGCTAGAACAGTAATAATTATACTTATTACTTATATCATTATCAATATAACATGCATTATTACCCATATAATGGAGGTATTATCGCTAGAACTGTAATAATTATACTTATTACTTATACTATTAGCAATATAACGTGCATTATTACCCATATAATGCAGTTATTATCGCCAGAACTGTAATAATTATACTTATTACTTATATTATTCTCAATATAACATGCATTATTACCCATATTATGCAGTTATTATCGCTAGAGCTATAATAAATATACGTATTACTTTCATTATCATCAATACAACATGCATTATTACCCATATAATGCAGTTATTATCGCTAGAACTGTAATAATTATACTTATTACTTATATTGTTAGCAATATAACGTGCATTATTACCCATATAATGCAGTTATTATCGCTAGAACTGTAATAATTATACTTATTACTTATATTATTAGCAATATAACGTGCATTATTTCCCATATTCTGCAGTTATTATCGCTAGAACTGTAATAATTATACTTATTACTTATACTACTAGCAATATAACGTGCATTATTACCCATATAATGCAGTTATTATCGCTAGAACTGTAATAATTATACTTATTACTTATATTATTATCAATATAACATGCATTATTACCCATATAATGCAGTTATTATCGCTAGAACTGTAATAATTATACTTATTACTTATATTATTAGCAATATAACGTGCATTATTACCCATATAATGCAGTTATTATCGCTAGAACTGTAATAATTATACTTATTACTTATATTATTATCAATATAACATGCATTATTACCCATATAATGGAGGTATTATCGCAAGAACTGTAATAATTATACTTATTACTTATACTATTAGCAATATAACGTGCATTATTACCCATATAATGCAGTTATTATCGCCAGAACTGTAATAATTATACTTATTACTTATATTATTCTCAATATAACATGCATTATTACCCATATTATGCAGTTATTATGGCTAGAACTATAATAAATATACGTATTACTTTAATTATCATCAATATAACATGCATTATTACCCATATAATGGAGGTATTATCGCTAGAACTGTAATAATTATACTTATTACTTATATTATTATCAATATAACATGCATTATTACCCATATTATGCAGTTATTATCGCTAGAACAGTAATAATTATACTTATTACTTATATTATTCTCAATATAACATGCATTATTACCCATATGATGCAGTTATTATCGCAAGAACTATAATAAATATACGTATCACTTTCATTATCATCAATATAACATGCATTATTACCCATATAATGGAGGTATTATTGCTAGAACTGTAATAATTATACTTATTACTTATATTATTATCAATATAACATGCATTATTACCCATATTATGCAGTTATTATCCCTAGAACTATAATAAATACACTTATTACTCCCAATATTATCAATGTAACATGCATTATTACCCATATAATGCAGTTATTATCGCTAGAACAGTAATAATTATACTTGTTACTTATATTATTAGCAATATAACGTGCATTATTACCCATATAATGCAGTTATTATCGCTAGAACTGTAATAATTGTACTCATTACTTATATTATTAGCAATATAACGTGCATTATTTCCCATATTCTGCAGTTATTATCGCTAGAACTGTAATAATTATACTTATTACTTATACTACTAGCAATATAACGTGCATTATTACCCATATAATGCAGTTATTATCGCTAGAACTGTAATAATTATACTTATTACTTATATTATTATCAATATAACATGCATTATTACCCATATAATGCAGTTATTATCGCTAGAACTGTAATAATTATACTTATTACTTATATTATTAGCAATATAACGTGCATTATTACCCATATAATGCAGTTATTATCGCTAGAACTGTAATAATTATACTTATTACTTATATTATTATCAATATAACATGCATTATTACCCATATAATGGAGGTATTATCGCAAGAACTGTAATAATTATACTTATTACTTATACTATTAGCAATATAACGTGCATTATTACCCATATAATGCAGTTATTATCGCCAGAACTGTAATAATTATACTTATTACTTATATTATTCTCAATATAACATGCATTATTACCCATATTATGCAGTTATTATCGCTAGAACTATAATAAATATACGTATTACTTTAATTATCATCAATATAACATGCATTATTACCCATATAATGGAGGTATTATCGCTAGAACTGTAATAATTATACTTATTACTTATATTATTATCAATATAACATGCATTATTACCCATATTATGCAGTTATTATTTGTAGAACCATAATAAATATACTTATTACTCCCAATATTATCAATATAACATGCATTTTTACCCATATAATGCAGTTATTATCGCTAGAACTGTAATAATTATACTTATTACTTATATTGTTAGCAATATAACGTGCATTATTACCCATATAATGCAGTTATTATCGCTAGAACTGTAATAATTATACTTATTACTTATATTATTATCAATATAACATGCATTATTACCCATATAATGGAGGTATTATCGCAAGAACTGTAATAATTATACTTATTACTTATACTATTAGCAATATAACGTGCATTATTACCCATATAATGCAGTTATTATCGCTAGAACTGTAATAATTATACTTATTACTTATATCATTATCAATATAACATGCATTATTACCCATATAATGGAGGTATTATCGCTAGAACTGTAATAATTATACTTATTACTTATACTATTAGCAATATAACGTGCATTATTACCCATATAATGCAGTTATTATCGCTAGAACTGTAATAATTATACTTATTACTTAGATTATTATCAATATAACGTGCATTATTACCCATATTATGCAGTTATTATCGCTAGAACTATAATAAATATACGTATTACTTTTATTATCATCAATATAACATGCATTATTACCCATATTATGCAGTTATTATCGATAGAACTGTAATAAATATATTTATTACTTTTATTATTATCAATATAACATGCACTGTTTGCCATATTTTACTATTATTATCGCTAGAACTATAATAATTATAGTTATTACTCCCGATATTATCAATATAACATGCATTATTACCCATATAATGGAGTTATTATCGCTAGAACTGTAATAATTATACATATTACTTATGTTATTATCAATATAACATGCATTATTACCCATATAATGCAGTTATTATCGCTAGAACTGTAATAATTGTACTCATTACTTATATTATTAGCAATATAACGTGCATTATTACCCATATTATGCAGTTATTATCGCTAGAACTGTAATAATTATACTTATTACTTATATCATTATCAATATAACATGCATTATTACCCATATAATGGAGGTATTATCGCTAGAACTGTAATAATTATACTTATTACTTATACTATTAGCAATATAACGTGCATTATTACCCATATAATGCAGTTATTATCGCCAGAACTGTAATAATTATACTTATTACTTATATTATTCTCAATATAACATGCATTATTACCCATATTATGCAGTTATTATCGCTAGAACTATAATAAATATACGTATTACTTTCATTATCATCAATATAACATGCATTATTACCCATATAATGCAGTTATTATCGCTAGAACTGTAATAATTATACTTATTACTTATATTGTTAGCAATATAACGTGCATTATTACCCATATAATGCAGTTATTATCGCTAGAACTGTAATAATTATACTTATTACTTATATTATTAGCAATATAACGTGCATTATTACCCATATAATGCAGTTATTATCGCTAGAACTGTAATAATTATACTTATTACTTATACTATTATCAATATAACGTGCATTGTTACCCATATAATGCAGTTATTATCGCCAGAACTGTAATAATTATACTTATTACTTATATTATTCTCAATATAACATGCATTATTACCCATATGATGCAGTTATTATCGCAAGAACTATAATAAATATACGTATCACTTTCATTATCATCAATATAACATGCATTATTACCCATATAATGGAGGTATTATTGCTAGAACTGTAATAATTATACTTATTACTTATATTATTATCAATATAACATGCATTATTACCCATATTATGCAGTTATTATCCCTAGAACTATAATAAATACACTTATTACTCCCAATATTGTCAATGTAACATGCATTATTACCCATATAATGCAGTTATTATCGCTAGAACAGTAATAATTATACTTGTTACTTATATTATTAGCAATATAACGTGCATTATTACCCATATAATGCAGTTATTATCGCTAGAACTGTAATAATTGTACTCATTACTTATATTATTAGCAATATAACGTGCATTATTTCCCATATTCTGCAGTTATTATCGCTAGAACTGTAATAATTATACTTATTACTTATACTACTAGCAATATAACGTGCATTATTACCCATATAATGCAGTTATTATCGCTAGAACTGTAATAATTATACTTATTACTTATATTATTATCAATATAACATGCATTATTACCCATATAATGCAGTTATTATCGCTAGAACTGTAATAATTATACTTATTACTTATATTATTAGCAATATAACGTGCATTATTACCCATATAATGCAGTTATTATCGCTAGAACTGTAATAATTATACTTATTACTTATATTATTATCAATATAACATGCATTATTACCCATATAATGGAGGTATTATCGCAAGAACTGTAATAATTATACTTATTACTTATACTATTAGCAATATAACGTGCATTATTACCCATATAATGCAGTTATTATCGCCAGAACTGTAATAATTATACTTATTACTTATATTATTCTCAATATAACATGCATTATTACCCATATTATGCAGTTATTATCGCTAGAACTATAATAAATATACGTATTACTTTAATTATCATCAATATAACATGCATTATTACCCATATAATGGAGGTATTATCGCTAGAACTGTAATAATTATACTTATTACTTATATTATTATCAATATAACATGCATTATTACCCATATTATGCAGTTATTATTTGTAGAACCATAATAAATATACTTATTACTCCCAATATTATCAATATAACATGCATTTTTACCCATATAATGCAGTTATTATCGCTAGAACTGTAATAATTATACTTATTACTTATATTGTTAGCAATATAACGTGCATTATTACCCATATAATGCTGTTATTATCGCTAGAACTGTAATAATTATACTTATTACTTATATTATTATCAATATAACATGCATTATTACCCATATTATGCAGTTATTATCGCTAGAACTATAATAAATATACGTATTACTTTTATTATCATCAATATAACATGCATTATTACCCATATTATGCAGTTATTATCGATAGAACTGTAATAAATATACTTATTACTTTTATTATTATCAATATAACATGCACTATTTGCCATATTTTACTATTATTATCGCTAGAACTATAATAATTATACTTATTACTCCCGATATTATCAATATAACATGCATTATTACCCATATAATGCAGTTATTATCGCTAGAACTGTAATAATTATACTTATTACTTATATTATTATCAATATAACATGCATTGTTACCCATATAATGCAGTTATTATCGCTAGAACTGTAATAATTGTACTCATTACTTATATTATTAGCAATATAACGTGCATTACTACCCATATTATGCAGTTATTATCGCTAGAACTGTACTAATTATACTTATGACTTAATTCATTATCAATATAACATGCATTATTACCCATATAATGCAGTTATTATCGCTAGAACTGTAATAATTATACTTATTACTTATATTGTTAGCAATATAACGTGCATTATTACCCATATAATGCAGTTATTATCGCTAGAACTGTAATAATTATACTTATTACTTAGATTATTATCAATATAACATGCATTATTACCCATATTATGCAGTTATTATCGCTAGAACCATAATAAATATACTTATTACTCCCAATATTATCAATATAACATGCATTTTTACCCATATAATGCAGTTATTATCGCTAGAACTGTAATAATTATACTTATTACTTATATTGTTAGCAATATAACGTGCATTATTACCCATATAATGCCGTTATTGTCGCCAGAACTGTAATAATTATACTTATTACTTATATTATTCTCAATATAACATGCATTATTACCCATATTATGCAGTTATTATCGCAAGAACTATAATAAATATACGTATTACTTTCATTATCATCAATATAACATGCATTATTACCCATATAATGGAGGTATTATCGTTAGAACTGTAGTAATTATACTCATTACTTATATTATTATCAATATAACATGCATTATTACCCATATTATGCAGTTATTATCTCTAGAACCATAATAAATATACTTATTACTCCCAATATTATCAATATAACATGCATTTGTACCCATATAATGCAGTTATTATCGCTAGAACTGTAATAATTATACGTATTACATTCATTATTATCAATATAACATGCATTATTACCCATATTATGCAGTTATTATCGCTAGAACTGTAATAATTGTACTCATTACTTATATTATTAGCAATATAACGTGCATTATTACCCATATTATGCAGTTATTATCGATAGAACTGTAATAAATACACTTATTACTTTTACTATCATCAATATAACATGCACTATTTGCCATATTTTACTATTATTATCGCTAGAACTATAATAATTATACTTATTACTCCCGATATTATCAATATAACATGCATTATTACCCATATAATGCAGTTATTATCGCTAGAACTGTAATAATTATACTTATTACTTATATTATTAGCAATATAACGTGCATTATTACCCATATTATGCAGTTATTATCGCTAGAACTGTAATAATTATACTTATTACTTATACTACTAGCAATATAACGTGCATTATTACCCATATAATGCAGTTATTATCGCTAGAACTGTAATAATTATACTTATTACTTATATTATTATCAATATAACATGCATTTTTACCCATATAATGCAGTTATTATCGCTAGAACTGTAATAATTATACGTATTACTTTCATTATTATCAATATAACATGCATTATTACCCATATAATGGAGGTATTATCGCTAGAACTGTAATAATTCTACTTATTACTTATACTATTAGCAATATAACGTGCATTATTACCCATATTATGCAGTTATTATCGATAGAACTGTAATAAATATATTTATTACTTTTATTATTATCAATATAACATGCACTATTTGCCATATTTTACTATTATTATCGCTAGAACTATAATAATTATAGTTATTACTCCCGATATTATCAATATAACATGCATTATTACCCATATAATGCAGTTATTATCGCTAGAACTGTAATAATTATACATATTACTTATGTTATTATCAATATAACATGCATTATTACCCATATAATGCAGTTATTATCGCTAGAACTGTAATAATTGTACTCATTACTTATATTATTAGCAATATAACGTGCATTATTACCCATATTATGCAGTTATTATCGCTAGAACAGTAATAATTATACTTATTACTTATATCATTATCAATATAACATGCATTATTACCCATATAATGGAGGTATTATCGCTAGAACTGTAATAATTATACTTATTACTTATACTATTAGCAATATAACGTGCATTATTACCCATATAATGCAGTTATTATCGCCAGAACTGTAATAATTATACTTATTACTTATATTATTCTCAATATAACATGCATTATTACCCATATTATGCAGTTATTATCGCTAGAGCTATAATAAATATACGTATTACTTTCATTATCATCAATACAACATGCATTATTACCCATATAATGCAGTTATTATCGCTAGAACTGTAATAATTATACTTATTACTTATATTGTTAGCAATATAACGTGCATTATTACCCATATAATGCAGTTATTATCGCTAGAACTGTAATAATTATACTTATTACTTATATTATTAGCAATATAACGTGCATTATTTCCCATATTCTGCAGTTATTATCGCTAGAACTGTAATAATTATACTTATTACTTATACTACTAGCAATATAACGTGCATTATTACCCATATAATGCAGTTATTATCGCTAGAACTGTAATAATTATACTTATTACTTATATTATTATCAATATAACATGCATTATTACCCATATAATGCAGTTATTATCGCTAGAACTGTAATAATTATACTTATTACTTATATTATTAGCAATATAACGTGCATTATTACCCATATAATGCAGTTATTATCGCTAGAACTGTAATAATTATACTTATTACTTATATTATTATCAATATAACATGCATTATTACCCATATAATGGAGGTATTATCGCAAGAACTGTAATAATTATACTTATTACTTATACTATTAGCAATATAACGTGCATTATTACCCATATAATGCAGTTATTATCGCCAGAACTGTAATAATTATACTTATTACTTATATTATTCTCAATATAACATGCATTATTACCCATATTATGCAGTTATTATGGCTAGAACTATAATAAATATACGTATTACTTTAATTATCATCAATATAACATGCATTATTACCCATATAATGGAGGTATTATCGCTAGAACTGTAATAATTATACTTATTACTTATATTATTATCAATATAACATGCATTATTACCCATATTATGCAGTTATTATCGCTAGAACAGTAATAATTATACTTATTACTTATATTATTCTCAATATAACATGCATTATTACCCATATGATGCAGTTATTATCGCAAGAACTATAATAAATATACGTATCACTTTCATTATCATCAATATAACATGCATTATTACCCATATAATGGAGGTATTATTGCTAGAACTGTAATAATTATACTTATTACTTATATTATTATCAATATAACATGCATTATTACCCATATTATGCAGTTATTATCCCTAGAACTATAATAAATACACTTATTACTCCCAATATTATCAATGTAACATGCATTATTACCCATATAATGCAGTTATTATCGCTAGAACAGTAATAATTATACTTGTTACTTATATTATTAGCAATATAACGTGCATTATTACCCATATAATGCAGTTATTATCGCTAGAACTGTAATAATTGTACTCATTACTTATATTATTAGCAATATAACGTGCATTATTTCCCATATTCTGCAGTTATTATCGCTAGAACTGTAATAATTATACTTATTACTTATACTACTAGCAATATAACGTGCATTATTACCCATATAATGCAGTTATTATCGCTAGAACTGTAATAATTATACTTATTACTTATATTATTATCAATATAACATGCATTATTACCCATATAATGCAGTTATTATCGCTAGAACTGTAATAATTATACTTATTACTTATATTATTAGCAATATAACGTGCATTATTACCCATATAATGCAGTTATTATCGCTAGAACTGTAATAATTATACTTATTACTTATATTATTATCAATATAACATGCATTATTACCCATATAATGGAGGTATTATCGCAAGAACTGTAATAATTATACTTATTACTTATACTATTAGCAATATAACGTGCATTATTACCCATATAATGCAGTTATTATCGCCAGAACTGTAATAATTATACTTATTACTTATATTATTCTCAATATAACATGCATTATTACCCATATTATGCAGTTATTATCGCTAGAACTATAATAAATATACGTATTACTTTAATTATCATCAATATAACATGCATTATTACCCATATAATGGAGGTATTATCGCTAGAACTGTAATAATTATACTTATTACTTATATTATTATCAATATAACATGCATTATTACCCATATTATGCAGTTATTATTTGTAGAACCATAATAAATATACTTATTACTCCCAATATTATCAATATAACATGCATTTTTACCCATATAATGCAGTTATTATCGCTAGAACTGTAATAATTATACTTATTACTTATATTGTTAGCAATATAACGTGCATTATTACCCATATAATGCTGTTATTATCGCTAGAACTGTAATAATTATACTTATTACTTATATTATTATCAATATAACATGCATTATTACCCATATTATGCAGTTATTATCGCTAGAACTATAATAAATATACGTATTACTTTTATTATCATCAATATAACATGCATTATTACCCATATTATGCAGTTATTATCGATAGAACTGTAATAAATATACTTATTACTTTTATTATTATCAATATAACATGCACTATTTGCCATATTTTACTATTATTATCGCTAGAACTATAATAATTATACTTATTACTCCCGATATTATCAATATAACATGCATTATTACCCATATAATGCAGTTATTATCGCTAGAACTGTAATAATTATACTTATTACTTATATTATTATCAATATAACATGCATTGTTACCCATATAATGCAGTTATTATCGCTAGAACTGTAATAATTGTACTCATTACTTATATTATTAGCAATATAACGTGCATTACTACCCATATTATGCAGTTATTATCGCTAGAACTGTACTAATTATACTTATGACTTAATTCATTATCAATATAACATGCATTATTACCCATATAATGCAGTTATTATCGCTAGAACTGTAATAATTATACTTATTACTTATATTGTTAGCAATATAACGTGCATTATTACCCATATAATGCAGTTATTATCGCTAGAACTGTAATAATTATACTTATTACTTAGATTATTATCAATATAACATGCATTATTACCCATATTATGCAGTTATTATCGCTAGAACCATAATAAATATACTTATTACTCCCAATATTATCAATATAACATGCATTTTTACCCATATAATGCAGTTATTATCGCTAGAACTGTAATAATTATACTTATTACTTATATTGTTAGCAATATAACGTGCATTATTACCCATATAATGCCGTTATTGTCGCCAGAACTGTAATAATTATACTTATTACTTATATTATTCTCAATATAACATGCATTATTACCCATATTATGCAGTTATTATCGCAAGAACTATAATAAATATACGTATTACTTTCATTATCATCAATATAACATGCATTATTACCCATATAATGGAGGTATTATCGTTAGAACTGTAGTAATTATACTCATTACTTATATTATTATCAATATAACATGCATTATTACCCATATTATGCAGTTATTATCTCTAGAACCATAATAAATATACTTATTACTCCCAATATTATCAATATAACATGCATTTGTACCCATATAATGCAGTTATTATCGCTAGAACTGTAATAATTATACGTATTACATTCATTATTATCAATATAACATGCATTATTACCCATATTATGCAGTTATTATCGCTAGAACTGTAATAATTGTACTCATTACTTATATTATTAGCAATATAACGTGCATTATTACCCATATTATGCAGTTATTATCGATAGAACTGTAATAAATACACTTATTACTTTTACTATCATCAATATAACATGCACTATTTGCCATATTTTACTATTATTATCGCTAGAACTATAATAATTATACTTATTACTCCCGATATTATCAATATAACATGCATTATTACCCATATAATGCAGTTATTATCGCTAGAACTGTAATAATTATACTTATTACTTATATTATTAGCAATATAACGTGCATTATTACCCATATTATGCAGTTATTATCGCTAGAACTGTAATAATTATACTTATTACTTATACTACTAGCAATATAACGTGCATTATTACCCATATAATGCAGTTATTATCGCTAGAACTGTAATAATTATACTTATTACTTATATTATTATCAATATAACATGCATTTTTACCCATATAATGCAGTTATTATCGCTAGAACTGTAATAATTATACGTATTACTTTCATTATTATCAATATAACATGCATTATTACCCATATAATGGAGGTATTATCGCTAGAACTGTAATAATTATACTTATTACTTATACTATTAGCAATATAACGTGCATTATTACCCATATTATGCAGTTATTATCGATAGAACTGTAATAAATATATTTATTACTTTTATTATTATCAATATAACATGCACTATTTGCCATATTTTACTATTATTATCGCTAGAACTATAATAATTATAGTTATTACTCCCGATATTATCAATATAACATGCATTATTACCCATATAATGCAGTTATTATCGCTAGAACTGTAATAATTATACATATTACTTATGTTATTATCAATATAACATGCATTATTACCCATATAATGCAGTTATTATCGCTAGAACTGTAATAATTGTACTCATTACTTATATTATTAGCAATATAACGTGCATTATTACCCATATTATGCAGTTATTATCGCTAGAACAGTAATAATTATACTTATTACTTATATCATTATCAATATAACATGCATTATTACCCATATAATGGAGGTATTATCGCTAGAACTGTAATAATTATACTTATTACTTATACTATTAGCAATATAACGTGCATTATTACCCATATAATGCAGTTATTATCGCCAGAACTGTAATAATTATACTTATTACTTATATTATTCTCAATATAACATGCATTATTACCCATATTATGCAGTTATTATCGCTAGAGCTATAATAAATATACGTATTACTTTCATTATCATCAATACAACATGCATTATTACCCATATAATGCAGTTATTATCGCTAGAACTGTAATAATTATACTTATTACTTATATTGTTAGCAATATAACGTGCATTATTACCCATATAATGCAGTTATTATCGCTAGAACTGTAATAATTATACTTATTACTTATATTATTAGCAATATAACGTGCATTATTTCCCATATTCTGCAGTTATTATCGCTAGAACTGTAATAATTATACTTATTACTTATACTACTAGCAATATAACGTGCATTATTACCCATATAATGCAGTTATTATCGCTAGAACTGTAATAATTATACTTATTACTTATATTATTATCAATATAACATGCATTATTACCCATATAATGCAGTTATTATCGCTAGAACTGTAATAATTATACTTATTACTTATATTATTAGCAATATAACGTGCATTATTACCCATATAATGCAGTTATTATCGCTAGAACTGTAATAATTATACTTATTACTTATATTATTATCAATATAACATGCATTATTACCCATATAATGGAGGTATTATCGCAAGAACTGTAATAATTATACTTATTACTTATACTATTAGCAATATAACGTGCATTATTACCCATATAATGCAGTTATTATCGCCAGAACTGTAATAATTATACTTATTACTTATATTATTCTCAATATAACATGCATTATTACCCATATTATGCAGTTATTATCGCTAGAACTATAATAAATATACGTATTACTTTAATTATCATCAATATAACATGCATTATTACCCATATAATGGAGGTATTATCGCTAGAACTGTAATAATTATACTTATTACTTATATTATTATCAATATAACATGCATTATTACCCATATTATGCAGTTATTATTTGTAGAACCATAATAAATATACTTATTACTCCCAATATTATCAATATAACATGCATTTTTACCCATATAATGCAGTTATTATCGCTAGAACTGTAATAATTATACTTATTACTTATATTGTTAGCAATATAACGTGCATTATTACCCATATAATGCAGTTATTATCGCTAGAACTGTAATAATTATACTTATTACTTATATTATTATCAATATAACATGCATTATTACCCATATTATGCAGTTATTATCGCTAGAACTATAATAAATATACGTATTACTTTTATTATCATCAATATAACATGCATTATTACCCATATTATGCAGTTATTATCGATAGAACTGTAATAAATATACTTATTACTTTTATTATTATCAATATAACATGCACTATTTGCCATATTTTACTATTATTATCGCTAGAACTATAATAATTATACTTATTACTCCCGATATTATCAATATAACATGCATTATTACCCATATAATGCAGTTATTATCGCTAGAACTGTAATAATTATACTTATTACTTATATTATTATCAATATAACATGCATTGTTACCCATATAATGCAGTTATTATCGCTAGAACTGTAATAATTGTACTCATTACTTATATTATTAGCAATATAACGTGCATTACTACCCATATTATGCAGTTATTATCGCTAGAACTGTACTAATTATACTTATGACTTAATTCATTATCAATATAACATGCATTATTACCCATATAATGCAGTTATTATCGCTAGAACTGTAATAATTATACTTATTACTTATATTGTTAGCAATATAACGTGCATTATTACCCATATAATGCAGTTATTATCGCTAGAACTGTAATAATTATACTTATTACTTAGATTATTATCAATATAACATGCATTATTACCCATATTATGCAGTTATTATCGCTAGAACCATAATAAATATACTTATTACTCCCAATATTATCAATATAACATGCATTTTTACCCATATAATGCAGTTATTATCGCTAGAACTGTAATAATTATACTTATTACTTATATTGTTAGCAATATAACGTGCATTATTACCCATATAATGCAGTTATTATCGCTAGAACTGTAATAATTATACTTATTACTTATATTATTATCAATATAACATGCATTATTACCCATATTATGCAGTTATTATCACTAGAACTGTAATAAATATACTAATTACTTATACTATTAGCAATATAACGTGCATTGTTACCCATATAATGCCGTTATTGTCGCCAGAACTGTAATAATTATACTTATTACTTATATTATTCTCAATATAACATGCATTATTACCCATATTATGCAGTTATTATCGCAAGAACTATAATAAATATACGTATTACTTTCATTATCATCAATATAACATGCATTATTACCCATATAATGGAGGTATTATCGTTAGAACTGTAGTAATTATACTCATTACTTATATTATTATCAATATAACATGCATTATTACCCATATTATGCAGTTATTATCGCTAGAACTGTAATAATTATACTTATTACTTATACTACTAGCAATATAACGTGCATTATTACCCATATAATGCAGTTATTATCGCTAGAACTGTAATAATTATACTTATTACTTATATTATTATCAATATAACATGCATTTTTACCCATATAATGCAGTTATTATCGCTAGAACTGTAATAATTATACTTATTACTTATATTGTTAGCAATATAACGTGCATTATTACCCATATAATGCAGGTATTATCGCAAGAACTGTAATAATTATACTTATTACTTATACTATTAGCAATATAACGTGCATTATTACCCATATTATGCAGTTATAATCGATAGAACTGTAATAAATACACTTATTACTTTTACTATTATCAATATATCATGCACTATTAGCCATATTTTACTATTATTATCGCTAGAACTATAATAATTATACTTATTACTCCCGATATTATCAATATAACATGCCTTATTACCCATATAATGCAGTTATTATCGCTAGAACTGTAATAATTATACTCATGACTTATATTATTAGCAATATAACGTGCATTATTACCCATATTATGCAGTTATTATCGCTAGAACTATAATAAATATACGTATTACTTTTATTATCATCAATATAACATGCATTATTACCCATATTATGCAGTTATTATCGACAGAACTGTAATAAATATATTTATTACTTTTATTATTATCAATATAACATGCACTATTTGCCATATTTTACTATTATTATCGCTAGAACTATAATAATCATACTTATTACTCCCGATATTATCAATATAACATGCATTATTACCCATATAATGCAGTTATTATCGCTAGAACTGTAATAATTATACTTATTACTTATATTATTAGCAATATAACGTGCATTATTACCCATATTATGCAGTTATTATCGCTAGAACTGTAATAATTATACTTATTACTTATACTACTAGCAATATAACGTGCATTATTACCCATATAATGCAGTTATTATGGCTAGAACTGTAATAATTATACTTATTACTTATATTATTATCAATATAACATGCATTATTACCCATATAATGCAGTTATTATCGCTAGAACTGTAATAATTATACTTGTTACTTATATCATTATCAATATAACATGCATTATTACCCATATAATGGAGGTATTATCGCTAGAACTGTAATAATTATACTTATTACTTATACTATTAGCAATATAACGTGCATTATTACCCATATAATGCAGTTATTATCGCCAGAACTGTAATAATTATACTTATTACTTATATTATTCTCAATATAACATGCATTATTACCCATATTATGCAGTTATTATCGCTAGAACTGTAATAATTGTACTCATTACTTATATTATTAGCAATATAACGTGCATTATTACCCATATTATGCAGTTATTATCGCTAGAACTGTAATAAATACACTTATTACTCCCAATATTATCAATGTAACATGCATTATTACCCATATAATGCAGTTATTATCGCTAGAACTGTAATAATTATACTTATTACTTATATTATTAGCAATATAACGTGCATTATTACCCATATAATGCAGTTATTATCGCTAGAACTGTAATAATTGTACTCATTACTTATATTATTAGCAATATAACGTGCATTATTACCCATACTATGCAGTTATTATCGCTAGAACTGTAATAATTATACTTATGACTAATACTACTAGCAATATAACGTGCATTATTACCCATATAATGCAGTTATTATCGCTAGAACTGTAATAATTATACTTATTACTTATATTATTAGCAATATAACGTGCATTATTACCCATATAATGCAGTTATTATCGCTAGAACTGTAATAATTGTACTCATTACTTATATTATTAGCAATATAACGTGCATTATTACCCATACTATGCAGTTATTATCGCTAGAACTGTAATAATTATACTTATTACTTATACTACTAGCAATATAACGTGCATTATTACCCATATAATGCAGTTATTATCGCTAGAACTGTAATAATTATACTTATTACTTATATTGTTAGCAATATAACGTGCATTATTACCCATATAATGCAGTTATTATCGCTAGAACTGTAATAATTGTACTCATTACTTATATTATTATCAATATAACATGCATTATTACCCATATAATGCAGTTATTATCGCTAGAACTGTAATAATTATACTTGTTACTTATATCATTATCAATAAAACATGCATTATTACCCATATAATGGAGGTATTATCGCTAGAACTGTAATAATTATACTTATTACTTATACTATTAGCAATATAACGTGCATTATTACCCATATAATGCAGTTATTATCGCCAGAACTGTAATAATTATACTTATTACTTATATTATTCTCAATATAACATGCATTATTACCCATATTATGCAGTTATTATCGCTAGAACTGTAATAATTGTACTCATTACTTATATTATTAGCAATATAACGTGCATTATTACCCATATTATGCAGTTATTATCGCTAGAACTGTAATAATTATACTTATTACTTATATTATTATCAATATAACATGCATTATTACCCATATTATGCAGTTATTATCGATAGAACTGTAATAAATATACTTATTACTTTTATTATTATCAATATAACATGCACTATTTGCCATATTTTAATATTATTATCGCTAGAACTATAATAATTATACTTATTACTCCCGATATTATCAATATAACATGCATTATTACCCATATAATGCAGTTATTATCGCTAGAACTGTAATAATTATACTTATTACTTATATCATTATCAATATAACATGCATTATTACCCATATAATGGAGGTATTATCGCTAGAACTGTAATAATTATACTTATTACTTATACTATTAGCAATATAACGTGCATTATTACCCATATAATGCAGTTATTATCGCCAGAACTGTAATAATTATACTTATTACTTATATTATTCTCAATATAACATGCATTATTACCCATATAATGCAGTTATTATCGCTAGAACTGTAATAATTATACTTATTACTTATGTTATTATCAATATAACATGCATTATTACCCATATAATGCAGTTATTATCGCTAGAACTGTAATAATTGTACTCATTACTTATATTATTAGCAATATAACGTGCATTATTACCCATACTATGCAGTTATTATCGCTAGAACTGTAATAATTATACTTATTACTTATACTACTAGCAATATAACGTGCATTATTACCCATACTATGCAGTTATTATCGCTAGAACTGTAATAATTGTACTCATTACTTATATTGTTAGCAATATAACGTGCATTATTACCCATACTATGCAGTTATTATCGCTAGAACTGTAATAATTATACTTATTACTTATACTACTAGCAATATAACGTGCATTATTACCCATATAATGCAGTTATTATCGCTAGAACTGTAATAATTATACTTATTACTTATATTATTCTCAATATAACAGGCATTATTACCCATATTATGCAGTTATTATCGCTAGAACTGTAATAATTATACTTATTACTTATATTATTATCAATATAACATGCATTATTACCCATATTATGCAGTTATTACCTCTAGAACCATAATAAATATACTTATTGCTCCCAATATTATCAATATAACATGCATTATTACCCACATAATGCAGTTATTATCGCTAGAACTGTAATAATTATACTTATTACTTATACTATTAGCAATATAACGTGCATTATTACCCATATAATGCAGTTATTATCGCCAGAACTGTAATAATTATACTTATTACTTATATTATTCTCAATATAACATGCATTATTACCCATATTATGCAGTTATTATCGCTAGAACTGTAATAATTGTACTCATTACTTATATTATTAGCAATATAACGTGCATTATTACCCATATTATGCAGTTATTATCGCTAGAACTGTAATAATTATACTTATTACTTATACTACTAGCAATATAACATGCATTATTACCCATATAATGCAGTTATTATCGCTAGAACTGTAATAATTATACTTATTACTTATATCATTATCAATATAACATGCATTATTACCCATATAATGGAGGTATTATCGCTAGAACTGTAATAATTATACTTATTACTTATACTATTAGCAATATAACGTGCATTATTACCCATATAATGCAGTTATTATCGCCAGAACTGTAATAATTATACTTATTACTTATATTATTCTCAATATAACATGCATTATTACCCATATAATGCAGTTATTATCGCTAGAACTGTAATAATTATACTTATTACTTATGTTATTATCAATATAACATGCATTATTACCCATATAATGCAGTTATTATCGCTAGAACTGTAATAATTGTACTCATTACTTATATTATTAGCAATATAACGTGCATTATTACCCATACTATGCAGTTATTATCGCTAGAACTGTAATAATTATACTTATTACTTATACTACTAGCAATATAACGTGCATTATTACCCATACTATGCAGTTATTATCGCTAGAACTGTAATAATTGTACTCATTACTTATATTATTAGCAATATAACGTGCATTATTACCCATACTATGCAGTTATTATCGCTAGAACTGTAATAATTATACTTATTACTTATACTACTAGCAATATAACGTGCATTATTACCCATATAATGCAGTTATTATCGCTAGAACTGTAATAATTATACTTATTACTTATATTATTCTCAATATAACAGGCATTATTACCCATATTATGCAGTTATTATCGCTAGAACTGTAATAATTATACTTATTACTCCCAATATTACCAATATAACATGCATTATTACCCATATAATGCAGTTATTATCGCTAGAACTGTAATAATTATACTTATTACTTATATGATTAGCAATATAACGTGCATTATTACCCATATAATGCAGTTATTATCGCTAGAACTGTAATAATTATACTTATTACTTATACTATTATCAATATAACATGCATTATTACCCATATTATGCAGTTATTATCGCTAGAACTATAATAAATATACTTATTACTCCCAATATTACCAATATAACATGCATTATTACCCATATAATGCAGTTATTATCGCTAGAACTGTAATAATTATACTTATTACTTATATTATTATCAATATAACATGTATTATTATCCATATAATGGAGGTATTATTGCTAGAACTGTAATAATTATACTTATTACTTATACTACTAGCAATATAACGTGCATTATTACCCATATAATGCAGTTATTATCGCTAGAACTGTAATAATTATACTTATTACTTATATTATTATCAATATAACATGCATTATTACCCATATAATGGAGGTATTATCGCAAGAACCGTAATAATTATACTTATTACTTATACTATTAGCAATATAACGTGCATTATTACCCATATAATGCAGTTATTATCGCCAGAACTGTAATAATTATACTTATTACTTATATTATTCTCAATATAACATGCATTATTACCCATATTATGCAGTTATTATCGCTAGAACTATAATAAATATACTTATTACTCCCAATATTACCAATATAACATGCATTATTACCCATATAATGCAGTTATTATCGCTAGAACTGTGATAATTATACTTATTACTTATATTATTATCAATATAACATGCATTATTACCCATATAATGCAGTTATTATCGCTAGAACTGTAATAATTATACTTATTACTTATATCATTATCAATATAACATGCATTATTACCCATATAATGGAGGTATTATCGCTAGAACTGTAATAATTATACTTATTACTTATACTATTAGCAATATAACGTGCATTATTACCCATATAATGCAGTTATTATCGCCAGAACTGTAATAATTATACTTATTACTTATATTATTCTCAATATAACATGCATTATTACCCATATAATGCAGTTACTATCGCCAGAACTGTAATAATTATACTTATTACTTATATTATTCTCAATATAACATGCATTATTACCCATATTATGCAGTTATTATCGCTAGAACTGTAATAATTGTACTCATTACTTATATTATTAGCAATATAACGTGCATTATTACCCATATTATGCAGTTATTATCGCTAGAACTGTAATAAATACACTTATTACTCCCAATATTATCAATGTAACATGCATTATTACCCATATAATGCAGTTATTATCGCTAGAACTGTAATAATTATACTTATTACTTATATTATTAGCAATATAACGTGCATTATTACCCATATAATGCAGTTATTATCGCTAGAACTGTAATAATTGTACTCATTACTTATATTATTAGCAATATAACGTGCATTATTACCCATACTATGCAGTTATTATCGCTAGAACTGTAATAATTATACTTATGACTAATACTACTAGCAATATAACGTGCATTATTACCCATATAATGCAGTTATTATCGCTAGAACTGTAATAATTATACTTATTACTTATATTATTAGCAATATAACGTGCATTATTACCCATATAATGCAGTTATTATCGCTAGAACTGTAATAATTGTACTCATTACTTATATTATTAGCAATATAACGTGCATTATTACCCATACTATGCAGTTATTATCGCTAGAACTGTAATAATTATACTTATTACTTATACTACTAGCAATATAACGTGCATTATTACCCATATAATGCAGTTATTATCGCTAGAACTGTAATAATTATACTTATTACTTATATTGTTAGCAATATAACGTGCATTATTACCCATATAATGCAGTTATTATCGCTAGAACTGTAATAATTGTACTCATTACTTATATTATTATCAATATAACATGCATTATTACCCATATAATGCAGTTATTATCGCTAGAACTGTAATAATTATACTTATTACTTATGTTATTATCAATATAACATGCATTATTACCCATATAATGCAGTTATTATCGCTAGAACTGTAATAATTGTACTCATTACTTATATTATTAGCAATATAACGTGCATTATTACCCATACTATGCAGTTATTATCGCTAGAACTGTAATAATTATACTTATTACTTATACTACTAGCAATATAACGTGCATTATTACCCATACTATGCAGTTATTATCGCTAGAACTGTAATAATTGTACTCATTACTTATATTATTAGCAATATAACGTGCATTATTACCCATACTATGCAGTTATTATCGCTAGAACTGTAATAATTATACTTATTACTTATACTACTAGCAATATAACGTGCATTATTACCCATATAATGCAGTTATTATCGCTAGAACTGTAATAATTATACTTATTACTTATATTATTCTCAATATAACAGGCATTATTACCCATATTATGCAGTTATTATCGCTAGAACTGTAATAATTATACTTATTACTCCCAATATTACCAATATAACATGCATTATTACCCATATAATGCAGTTATTATCGCTAGAACTGTAATAATTATACTTATTACTTATATGATTAGCAATATAACGTGCATTATTACCCATATAATGCAGTTATTATCGCTAGAACTGTAATAATTATACTTATTACTTATACTATTATCAATATAACATGCATTATTACCCATATTATGCAGTTATTATCGCTAGAACTATAATAAATATACTTATTACTCCCAATATTACCAATATAACATGCATTATTACCCATATAATGCAGTTATTATCGCTAGAACTGTAATAATTATACTTATTACTTATATTATTATCAATATAACATGTATTATTATCCATATAATGGAGGTATTATTGCTAGAACTGTAATAATTATACTTATTACTTATACTACTAGCAATATAACGTGCATTATTACCCATATAATGCAGTTATTATCGCTAGAACTGTAATAATTATACTTATTACTTATATTATTATCAATATAACATGCATTATTACCCATATAATGGAGGTATTATCGCAAGAACCGTAATAATTATACTTATTACTTATACTATTAGCAATATAACGTGCATTATTACCCATATAATGCAGTTATTATCGCCAGAACTGTAATAATTATACTTATTACTTATATTATTCTCAATATAACATGCATTATTACCCATATTATGCAGTTATTATCGCTAGAACTATAATAAATATACTTATTACTCCCAATATTACCAATATAACATGCATTATTACCCATATAATGCAGTTATTATCGCTAGAACTGTGATAATTATACTTATTACTTATATTATTATCAATATAACATGCATTATTACCCATATAATGCAGTTATTATCGCTAGAACTGTAATAATTATACTTATTACTTATATCATTATCAATATAACATGCATTATTACCCATATAATGGAGGTATTATCGCTAGAACTGTAATAATTATACTTATTACTTATATTATTCTCAATATAACATGCATTATTACCCATATTATGCAGTTATTATCGCTAGAACTGTAATAATTGTACTCATTACTTATATTATTAGCAATATAACGTGCATTATTACCCATATTATGCAGTTATTATCGCTAGAACTGTAATAAATACACTTATTACTCCCAATATTATCAATGTAACATGCATTATTACCCATATAATGCAGTTATTATCGCTAGAACTGTAATAATTATACTTATTACTTATATTATTAGCAATATAACGTGCATTATTACCCATATAATGCAGTTATTATCGCTAGAACTGTAATAATTGTACTCATTACTTATATTATTAGCAATATAACGTGCATTATTACCCATACTATGCAGTTATTATCGCTAGAACTGTAATAATTATACTTATGACTAATACTACTAGCAATATAACGTGCATTATTACCCATATAATGCAGTTATTATCGCTAGAACTGTAATAATTATACTTATTACTTATATTATTAGCAATATAACGTGCATTATTACCCATATAATGCAGTTATTATCGCTAGAACTGTAATAATTGTACTCATTACTTATATTATTAGCAATATAACGTGCATTATTACCCATACTATGCAGTTATTATCGCTAGAACTGTAATAATTATACTTATTACTTATACTACTAGCAATATAACGTGCATTATTACCCATATAATGCAGTTATTATCGCTAGAACTGTAATAATTATACTTATTACTTATATTGTTAGCAATATAACGTGCATTATTACCCATATAATGCAGTTATTATCGCTAGAACTGTAATAATTGTACTCATTACTTATATTATTATCAATATAACATGCATTATTACCCATATAATGCAGTTATTATCGCTAGAACTGTAATAATTATACTTGTTACTTATATCATTATCAATAAAACATGCATTATTACCCATATAATGGAGGTATTATCGCTAGAACTGTAATAATTATACTTATTACTTATACTATTAGCAATATAACGTGCATTATTACCCATATAATGCAGTTATTATCGCCAGAACTGTAATAATTATACTTATTACTTATATTATTCTCAATATAACATGCATTATTACCCATATTATGCAGTTATTATCGCTAGAACTGTAATAATTGTACTCATTACTTATATTATTAGCAATATAACGTGCATTATTACCCATATTATGCAGTTATTATCGCTAGAACTGTAATAATTATACTTATTACTTATATTATTATCAATATAACATGCATTATTACCCATATTATGCAGTTATTATCGATAGAACTGTAATAAATATACTTATTACTTTTATTATTATCAATATAACATGCACTATTTGCCATATTTTAATATTATTATCGCTAGAACTATAATAATTATACTTATTACTCCCGATATTATCAATATAACATGCATTATTACCCATATAATGCAGTTATTATCGCTAGAACTGTAATAATTATACTTATTGCTTATATCATTATCAATATAACATGCATTATTACCCATATAATGGAGGTATTATCGCTAGAACTGTAATAATTATACTTATTACTTATACTATTAGCAATATAACGTGCATTATTACCCATATAATGCAGTTATTATCGCCAGAACTGTAATAATTATACTTATTACTTATATTATTCTCAATATAACATGCATTATTACCCATATAATGCAGTTATTATCGCTAGAACTGTAATAATTATACTTATTACTTATGTTATTATCAATATAACATGCATTATTACCCATATAATGCAGTTATTATCGCTAGAACTGTAATAATTGTACTCATTACTTATATTATTAGCAATATAACGTGCATTATTACCCATACTATGCAGTTATTATCGCTAGAACTGTAATAATTATACTTATTACTTATACTACTAGCAATATAACGTGCATTATTACCCATACTATGCAGTTATTATCGCTAGAACTGTAATAATTGTACTCATTACTTATATTGTTAGCAATATAACGTGCATTATTACCCATACTATGCAGTTATTATCGCTAGAACTGTAATAATTATACTTATTACTTATACTACTAGCAATATAACGTGCATTATTACCCATATAATGCAGTTATTATCGCTAGAACTGTAATAATTATACTTATTACTTATATTATTCTCAATATAACAGGCATTATTACCCATATTATGCAGTTATTATCGCTAGAACTGTAATAATTATACTTATTACTTATATTATTATCAATATAACATGCATTATTACCCATATTATGCAGTTATTATCTCTAGAACCATAAGAAATATACTTATTGCTCCCAATATTATCAATATAACATGCATTATTACCCACATAATGCAGTTATTATCGCTAGAACTGTAATAATTATACTTATTACTTATATGATTAGCAATATAACGTGCATTATTACCCATATAATGCAGTTATTATCGCTAGAACTGTAATAATTATACTTATTACTTATACTATTATCAATATAACATGCATTATTACCCATATTATGCAGTTATTATCGCTAGAACTATAATAAATATACTTATTACTCCCAATATTACCAATATAACATGCATTATTACCCATATAATGCAGTTATTATCGCTAGAACTGTAATAATTATACTTATTACTTATATTATTATCAATATAACATGTATTATTATCCATATAATGGAGGTATTATTGCTAGAACTGTAATAATTATACTTATTACTTATACTACTAGCAATATAACGTGCATTATTACCCATATAATGCAGTTATTATCGCTAGAACTGTAATAATTATACTTATTACTTATATTATTATCAATATAACATGCATTATTACCCATATAATGGAGGTATTATCGCAAGAACCGTAATAATTATACTTATTACTTATACTATTAGCAATATAACGTGCATTATTACCCATATAATGCAGTTATTATCGCCAGAACTGTAATAATTATACTTATTACTTATATTATTCTCAATATAACATGCATTATTACCCATATTATGCAGTTATTATCGCTAGAACTGTAATAATTATACTTGTTACTTATATCATTATCAATATAACATGCATTATTACCCATATAATGGAGGTATTATCGCTAGAACTGTAATAATTATACTTATTACTTATACTATTAGCAATATAACGTGCATTATTACCCATATAATGCAGTTATTATCGCCAGAACTGTAATAATTATACTTATTACTTATATTATTCTCAATATAACATGCATTATTACCCATATTATGCAGTTATTATCGCTAGAACTGTAATAATTGTACTCATTACTTATATTATTAGCAATATAACGTGCATTATTACCCATATTATGCAGTTATTATCGCTAGAACTGTAATAAATACACTTATTACTCCCAATATTATCAATGTAACATGCATTATTACCCATATAATGCAGTTATTATCGCTAGAACTGTAATAATTATACTTATTACTTATATTATTAGCAATATAACGTGCATTATTACCCATATAATGCAGTTATTATCGCTAGAACTGTAATAATTGTACTCATTACTTATATTATTAGCAATATAACGTGCATTATTACCCATACTATGCAGTTATTATCGCTAGAACTGTAATAATTATACTTATGACTAATACTACTAGCAATATAACGTGCATTATTACCCATATAATGCAGTTATTATCGCTAGAACTGTAATAATTATACTTATTACTTATATTATTAGCAATATAACGTGCATTATTACCCATATAATGCAGTTATTATCGCTAGAACTGTAATAATTGTACTCATTACTTATATTATTAGCAATATAACGTGCATTATTACCCATACTACGCAGTTATTATCGCTAGAACTGTAATAATTATACTTATTACTTATACTACTAGCAATATAACGTGCATTATTACCCATATAATGCAGTTATTATCGCTAGAACTGTAATAATTATACTTATTACTTATATTGTTAGCAATATAACGTGCATTATTACCCATATAATGCAGTTATTATCGCTAGAACTGTAATAATTGTACTCATTACTTATATTATTATCAATATAACATGCATTATTACCCATATAATGCAGTTATTATCGCTAGAACTGTAATAATTATACTTGTTACTTATATCATTATCAATATAACATGCATTATTACCCATATAATGGAGGTATTATCGCTAGAACTGTAATAATTATACTTATTACTTATACTATTAGCAATATAACGTGCATTATTACCCATATAATGCAGTTATTATCGCCAGAACTGTAATAATTATACTTATTACTTATATTATTCTCAATATAACATGCATTATTACCCATATTATGCAGTTATTATCGCTAGAACTGTAATAATTGTACTCATTACTTATATTATTAGCAATATAACGTGCATTATTACCCATATTATGCAGTTATTATCGCTAGAACTGTAATAATTATACTTATTACTTATATTATTATCAATATAACATGCATTATTACCCATATTATGCAGTTATTATCGATAGAACTGTAATAAATATACTTATTACTTTTATTATTATCAATATAACATGCACTATTTGCCATATTTTAATATTATTATCGCTAGAACTATAATAATTATACTTATCACTCCCGATATTATCAATATAACATGCATTATTACCCATATAATGCAGTTATTATCGCTAGAACTGTAATAATTATACTTATTACTTATATCATTATCAATATAACATGCATTATTACCCATATAATGGAGGTATTATCGCTAGAACTGTAATAATTATACTTATTACTTATACTATTAGCAATATAACGTGCATTATTACCCATATAATGCAGTTATTATCGCCAGAACTGTAATAATTATACTTATTACTTATATTATTTTCAATATAACATGCATTATTACCCATATAATGCAGTTATTATCGCTAGAACTGTAATAATTATACTTATTACTTATGTTATTATCAATATAACATGCATTATTACCCATATAATGCAGTTATTATCGCTAGAACTGTAATAATTGTACTCATTACTTATATTATTAGCAATATAACGTGCATTATTACCCATACTATGCAGTTATTATCGCTAGAACTGTAATAATTATACTTATTACTTATACTACTAGCAATATAACGTGCATTATTACCCATACTATGCAGTTATTATCGCTAGAACTGTAATAATTGTACTCATTACTTATATTATTAGCAATATAACGTGCATTATTACCCATACTATGCAGTTATTATCGCTAGAACTGTAATAATTATACTTATTACTTATACTACTAGCAATATAACGTGCATTATTACCCATATAATGCAGTTATTATCGCTAGAACTGTAATAATTATACTTATTACTTATATTATTCTCAATATAACAGGCATTATTACCCATATTATGCAGTTATTATCGCTAGAACTGTAATAATTATACTTATTACTCCCAATATTACCAATATAACATGCATTATTACCCATATAATGCAGTTATTATCGCTAGAACTGTAATAATTATACTTATTACTTATATGATTAGCAATATAACGTGCATTATTACCCATATAATGCAGTTATTATCGCTAGAACTGTAATAATTATACTTATTACTTATACTATTATCAATATAACATGCATTATTACCCATATTATGCAGTTATTATCGCTAGAACTATAATAAATATACTTATTACTCCCAATATTACCAATATAACATGCATTATTACCCATATAATGCAGTTATTATCGCTAGAACTGTAATAATTATACTTATTACTTATATTATTATCAATATAACATGTATTATTATCCATATAATGGAGGTATTATTGCTAGAACTGTAATAATTATACTTATTACTTATACTACTAGCAATATAACGTGCATTATTACCCATATAATGCAGTTATTATCGCTAGAACTGTAATAATTATACTTATTACTTATATTATTATCAATATAACATGCATTATTACCCATATAATGGAGGTATTATCGCAAGAACCGTAATAATTATACTTATTACTTATACTATTAGCAATATAACGTGCATTATTACCCATATAATGCAGTTATTATCGCCAGAACTGTAATAATTATACTTATTACTTATATTATTCTCAATATAACATGCATTATTACCCATATTATGCAGTTATTATCGCTAGAACTATAATAAATATACTTATTACTCCCAATATTACCAATATAACATGCATTATTACCCATATAATGCAGTTATTATCGCTAGAACTGTGATAATTATACTTATTACTTATATTATTATCAATATAACATGCATTATTACCCATATAATGCAGTTATTATCGCTAGAACTGTAATAATTATACTTATTACTTATATCATTATCAATATAACATGCATTATTACCCATATAATGGAGGTATTATCGCTAGAACTGTAATAATTATACTTATTACTTATACTATTAGCAATATAACGTGCATTATTACCCATATAATGCAGTTATTATCGCCAGAACTGTAATAATTATACTTATTACTTATATTATTCTCAATATAACATGCATTATTACCCATATAATGCAGTTACTATCGCCAGAACTGTAATAATTATACTTATTACTTATATTATTCTCAATATAACATGCATTATTACCCATATTATGCAGTTATTATCGCTAGAACTGTAATAATTGTACTCATTACTTATATTATTAGCAATATAACGTGCATTATTACCCATATTATGCAGTTATTATCGCTAGAACTGTAATAATTATACTTATTACTTATACTATTAGCAATATAACGTGCATTGTTACCCATATAATGCCGTTATTGTCGCTAGAACTATAATAAATATACGTATTACTTTTATTATCATCAATATAGCATGCATTATTACCCATATTATGCAGTTATTATCGATAGAACTGTAATAAATATACTTATTACTTTTATTATTATCAATATAACATGCACTATTTGCCATATTTTACTATTATTATCGCTAGAACTATAATAATTATACTTATTACTCCCGATATTATCAATATAACATGCATTATTACCCATATAATGCAGTTATTATCGCTAGAACTGTAATAATTATACTTATTACTTATATTATTATCAATATAACATGTATTATTATCCATATAATGGAGGTATTATTGCTAGAACTGTAATAATTATACTTATTACTTATACTATTAGCAATATAACGTGCATTGTTACCCATATAATGCAGTTATTATCGCCAGAACTGTAATAATTATACTTATTACTTATATTATTCTCAATATAACATGCATTATTACCCATATGATGCAGTTATTATCGCAAGAACTATAATAAATATACGTATCACTTTCATTATCATCAATATAACATGCATTATTACCCATATAATGCAGGTATTATTGCTAGAACTGTAATAATTATACTTATTACTTATATTATTATCAATATAACATGCATTATTACCCATATTATGCAGTTATTATCGCTAGAACTATAATAAATACACTTATTACTCCCAATATTATCAATGTAACATGCATTATTACCCATATAATGCAGTTATTATCGCTAGAACTGTAATAATTATACTTATTACTTATATTATTAGCAATATAACGTGCATTATTACCCATATAATGCAGTTATTATCGCTAGAACTGTAATAATTGTACTCATTACTTATATTATTAGCAATATAACGTGCATTATTACCCATACTATGCAGTTATTATCGCTAGAACTGTAATAATTATACCTATTACTTATACTACTAGCAATATAACGTGCATTATTACCCATATAATGCAGTTATTATCGCTAGAACTGTAATAATTATACTTATTACTTATATTATTATCAATATAACATGTATTATTATCCATATAATGGAGGTATTATTGCTAGAACTGTAATAATTATACTTATTACTTATACTATTAGCAATATAACGTGCATTATTACCCATATAATGCAGTTATTATCGCTAGAACTGTAATAATTATACTTATTACTTATATTATTATCAATATAACATGCATTATTACCCATATAATGCAGTTATTATCGCTAGAACTCTAATAATTGTACTCATTACTTATATTATTAGCAATATAACGTGCATTATTACCCATATTATGCAGTTATTATCGCTAGAACTGTAATAAATATACTAATTACTTATATTATTAGCAATATAACGTGCATTGTTACCCATATAATGCCGTTATTGTCGCTAGAACTATAATAAATATACGTATTACTTTTATTGTCATCAATATAGCATGCATTATTACCCATATAATGCAGTTATTATCGCTAGAACTGTAATAGTTATACTTATTACTTAGATTATTATCAATATAACGTGCATTATTACCCATATTATGCAGTTATTATCGCTAGAACTATAATAAATATACGTATTACTTTTATTATCATCAATATAACATGCATTATTACCCATATTATGCAGTTATTATCGATAGAACTGTAATAAATATATTTATTACTTTTATTATTATCAATATAACATGCACTATTTGCCATATTTTACTATTATTATCGCTAGAACTATAATAATTATACTTATTACTCCCGATATTATCAATATAACATGCATTATTACCCATATAATGCAGTTATTATCGCTAGAACTGTAATAATTATACTTATTACTTATATTATTAGCAATATAACGTGCATTATTACCCATATAATGCAGTTATTATCGCTAGAACTGTAATAATTGTACTCATTACTTATATTATTAGCAATATAACGTGCATTATTACCCATACTATGCAGTTATTATCGCTAGAACTGTAATAATTATACTTATGACTAATACTACTAGCAATATAACGTGCATTATTACCCATATAATGCAGTTATTATCGCTAGAACTGTAATAATTATACTTATTACTTATATTATTAGCAATATAACGTGCATTATTACCCATATAATGCAGTTATTATCGCTAGAACTGTAATAATTGTACTCATTACTTATATTATTAGCAATATAACGTGCATTATTACCCATACTATGCAGTTATTATCGCTAGAACTGTAATAATTATACTTATTACTTATACTACTAGCAATATAACGTGCATTATTACCCATATAATGCAGTTATTATCGCTAGAACTGTAATAATTATACTTATTACTTATATTGTTAGCAATATAACGTGCATTATTACCCATATAATGCAGTTATTATCGCTAGAACTGTAATAATTGTACTCATTACTTATATTATTATCAATATAACATGCATTATTACCCATATAATGCAGTTATTATCGCTAGAACTGTAATAATTATACTTGTTACTTATATCATTATCAATATAACATGCATTATTACCCATATAATGGAGGTATTATCGCTAGAACTGTAATAATTATACTTATTACTTATACTATTAGCAATATAACGTGCATTATTACCCATATAATGCAGTTATTATCGCTAGAACTGTAATAATTGTACTCATTACTTATATTATTAGCAATATAACGTGCATTATTACCCATACTATGCAGTTATTATCGCTAGAACTGTAATAATTATACTTATTACTTATACTACTAGCAATATAACGTGCATTATTACCCAGACTATGCAGTTATTATCGCTAGAACTGTAATAATTGTACTCATTACTTATATTATTAGCAATATAACGTGCATTATTACCCATACTATGCAGTTATTATCGCTAGAACTGTAATAATTATACTTATTACTTATACTACTCGCAATATAACGTGCATTATTACCCATATAATGCAGTTATTATCGCTAGAACTGTAATAATTATACTTATTACTTATATTATTAGCAATATAACATGCATTATTACCCATATAATGGAGGTATTATCGCAAGAACCGTAATAATTATACTTATTACTTATACTATTAGCAATATAACGTGCATTATTACCCATATAATGCAGTTATTATCGCCAGAACTGTAATAATTATACTTATTACTTATATTATTCTCAATATAACAGGCATTATTACCCATATTATGCAGTTATTATCGCTAGAACTGTAATAATTATACTTATTACTTATATTATTATCAATATAACATGCATTATTACCCATATTATGCAGTTATTATCTCTAGAACCATAATAAATATACTTATTACTCCCAATATTATCAATATAACATGCATTATTACCCACATAATGCAGTTATTATCGCTAGAACTGTAATAATTATACTTATTACTTATATGATTAGCAATATAACGTGCATTATTACCCATATAATGCAGTTATTATCGCTAGAACTGTAATAATTATACTTATTACTTATACTATTATCAATATAACATGCATTATTACCCATATTATGCAGTTATTATCGCTAGAACTATAATAAATATACTTATTACTCCCAATATTACCAATATAACATGCATTATTACCCATATAATGCAGTTATTATCGCTGGAACTGTAATAATTATACTTATTACTTATATTATTATCAATATAACATGTATTATTATCCATATAATGGAGGTATTATTGCTAGAACTGTAATAATTATACTTATTACGTATACTATTAGCAATATAACGTGCATTGTTACCCATATAATGCAGTTATTATCGCTAGAACTGTAATAATTATACTTATTACTTATATTGTTAGCAATATAACGTGCATTATTACCCATATAATGCAGTTGTTATCGCTAGAACTGTAATAATTGTACTCATTACTTATATTATTATCAATATAACATGCATTATTACCCATATAATGCAGTTATTATCGCTAGAACTGTAATAATTGTACTCATTACTTATATTATTAGCAATATAACGTGCATTATTACCCATATTATGCAGCTATTATCGCTAGAACTGTAATAATTATACTTATTACTTATACTACTAGCAATATAACGTGCATTATTACCCATATAATGCAGTTATTATCGCCAGAACTGGAATAATTATACTTATTACTTATATTATTCTCAATATAACATGCATTATTACCCATATTATGCAGTTATTATCGCTAGAACTGTAATAATTGTACTCATTACTTATATTATTAGCAATATAACGTGCATTATTACCCATATTATGCAGTTATTATCGCTAGAACTGTAATAATTATACTTATTACTTATACTATTAGCAATATAACGTGCATTGTTACCCATATAATGCCGTTATTGTCGCTAGAACTATAATAAATATACGTATTACTTTTATTATCATCAATATAGCATGCATTATTACCCATATTATGCAGTTATTATCGATAGAACTGTAATAAATATACTTATTACTTTTATTATTATCAATATAACATGCACTATTTGCCATATTTTACTATTATTATCGCTAGAACTATAATAATTATACTTATTACTCCCGATATTATCAATATAACATGCATTATTACCCATATAATGCAGTTATTATCGCTAGAACTGTAATAATTATACTTATTACTTATGTCATTATCAATATAACATGCATTATTACCCATATAATGCAGTTATTATCGCTAGAACTGTAATAATTATACTTATTACTTATACTATTATCAATATAACATGCATTATTACCCATATTATGCAGTTATTATCGCTAGAACTATAATAAATATACTTATTACTCCCAATATTACCAATATAACATGCATTATTACCCATATAATGCAGTTATTATCGCCAGAACTGTATGAAATTATACTTATTACTTATATTATTCTCAATATAACATGCATTATTACCCATATAATGCAGTTATTATCGCTAGAACTGTAATAATTATACTTATTACTTAGATTATTATCAATATAACGTGCATTATTACCCATATTATGCAGTTATTATCGCTAGAACTATAATAAATATACGTATTACTTTTATTATCATCAATATAACATGCATTATTACCCATATTATGCAGTTATTATCGATAGAACTGTAATAAATATATTTATTACTTTTATTATTATCAATATAACATGCACTATTTGCCATATTTTACTATTATTATCGCTAGAACTATAATAATTATACTTATTACTCCCGATATTATCAATATAACATGCATTATTACCCATATTATGCAGTTATTATCGCTAGAACTGTAATAATTATACTTATTACTTATACTACTAGCAATATAACGTGCATTATTACCCATATAATGCAGTTATTATCGCTAGAACTGTAATAATTATACTTATTACTTATATTATTATCAATATAACATGCATTATTACCCATATAATGCAGTTATTATCGCTAGAACTGTAATAATTATACTTGTTACTTATATCATTATCAATATAACATGCATTATTACCCATATAATGGAGGTATTATCGCTAGAACTGTAATAATTATACTTATTACTTATACTATTAGCAATATAACGTGCATTATTACCCATATAATGCAGTTATTATCGCCAGAACTGTAATAATTATACTTATTACTTATATTATTCTCAATATAACATGCATTATTACCCATATTATGCAGTTATTATCGCTAGAACTGTAATAATTGTACTCATTACTTATATTATTAGCAATATAACGTGCATTATTACCCATATTATGCAGTTATTATCGCTAGAACTGTAATAATTATACTTATTACTTATACTACTAGCAATATAACGTGCATTATTACCCATGTAATGCAGTTATTATCGCTAGAACTGTAATAATTATACTTATTACTTACATTATTATCAATATAACATGCATTATTACCCATATTATGCAGTTATTATCGCTAGAACTATAATAAATACACTTATTACTCCCAATATTATCAATGTAACATGCATTATTACCCATATAATGCAGTTATTATCGCTAGAACTGTAATAATTATACTTATTACTTATATTATTAGCAATATAACGTGCATTATTACCCATATAATGCAGTTATTATCGCTAGAACTGTAATAATTGTACTCATTACTTATATTATTAGCAATATAACGTGCATTATTACCCATATTATGCAGTTATTATCGCTAGAACTGTAATAATTATACTTATTACTTATATTATTATCAATATAACATGTATTATTATCCATATAATGGAGGTATTATTGCTAGAACTGTAATAATTATACTTATTACTTATACTATTAGCAATATAACATGCACTATTACCCATATTATGCAGTTATTATCGCTAGAACTATAATAAATATACGTATTACTTTCATTATCATCAATATAACATGCATTATTACCCATATAATGCAGTTATTATCGCTAGAACTGTAATAATTATACTTATTACTTATATTATTAGCAATATAACGTGCATTATTACCCATATAATGCAGTTATTATCGCTAGAACTGTAATAATTGTACTCATTACTTATATTATTAGCAATATAACGTGCATTATTACCCATATAATGCAGTTATTATCGCTAGAACTGTAATAATTATACTTATTACTTATATTATTATCAATATAACATGCATTATTACCCATATAATGCAGTTATTATCGCTAGAACTCTAATAATTGTACTCATTACTTATATTATTAGCAATATAACGTGCATTATTACCCATATTATGCAGTTATTATCGCTAGAACTGTAATAATTATACCTATTACTTATATCATTATCAATATAACATGCATTATTACCCATATAATGGAGGTATTATCGCAAGAACCGTAATAATTATACTTATTACTTATACTATTAGCAATATAACGTGCATTATTACCCATATTATGCAGTTATTATCGCTAGAACTGTAATAATTGTACTCATTACTTATATTATTAGCAATATAACGTGCATTATTACCCATATTATGCAGCTATTATCGCTAGAACTGTAATAATTATACTTATTACTTATACTACTAGCAATATAACGTGCATTATTACCCATATAATGCAGTTATTATCGCCAGAACTGTAATAATTATACTTATTACTTATATTATTCTCAATATAACATGCATTATTACCCATATTATGCAGTTATTATCGCTAGAACTGTAATAATTGTACCCATTACTTATATTATTAGCAATATAACGTGCATTATTACCCATATTATGCAGTTATTATCGCTAGAACTGTAATAATTATACTTATTACTTATACTATTAGCAATATAACGTGCATTGTTACCCATATAATGCCGTTATTGTCGCTAGAACTATAATAAATATACGTATTACTTTTATTATCATCAATATAGCATGCATTATTACCCATATTATGCAGTTATTATCGATAGAACTGTAATAAATATACTTATTACTTTTATTATTATCAATATAACATGCACTATTTGCCATATTTTACTATTATTATCGCTAGAACTATAATAATTATACTTATTACTCCCGATATTATCAATATAACATGCATTATTACCCATATAATGCAGTTATTATCGCTAGAACTGTAATAATTATACTTATTACTTATGTCATTATCAATATAACATGCATTATTACCCATATAATGCAGTTATTATCGCTAGAACTGTAATAATTATACTTATTACTTATACTATTATCAATATAACATGCATTATTACCCATATTATGCAGTTATTATCGCTAGAACTATAATAAATATACTTATTACTCCCAATATTACCAATATAACATGCATTATTACCCATATAATGCAGTTATTATCGCCAGAACTGTATGAAATTATACTTATTACTTATATTATTCTCAATATAACATGCATTATTACCCATATAATGCAGTTATTATCGCTAGAACTGTAATAATTATACTTATTACTTAGATTATTATCAATATAACGTGCATTATTACCCATATTATGCAGTTATTATCGCTAGAACTATAATAAATATACGTATTACTTTTATTATCATCAATATAACATGCATTATTACCCATATTATGCAGTTATTATCGATAGAACTGTAATAAATATATTTATTACTTTTATTATTATCAATATAACATGCACTATTTGCCATATTTTACTATTATTATCGCTAGAACTATAATAATTATACTTATTACTCCCGATATTATCAATATAACATGCATTATTACCCATATAATGCAGTTATTATCGCTAGAACTGTAATAATTATACTTATTACTTATACTATTATCAATATAACATGCATTATTACCCATATTATGCAGTTATTATCGCTAGAACTGTAATAATTATACTTATTACTTATACTACTAGCAATATAACGTGCATTATTACCCATATAATGCAGTTATTATCGCTAGAACTGTAATAATTATACTTATTACTTATATTATTATCAATATAACATGCATTATTACCCATATAATGCAGTTATTATCGCTAGAACTGTAATAATTATACTTGTTACTTATATCATTATCAATATAACATGCATTATTACCCATATAATGGAGGTATTATCGCTAGAACTGTAATAATTATACTTATTACTTATACTATTAGCAATATAACGTGCATTATTACCCATATAATGCAGTTATTATCGCCAGAACTGTAATAATTATACTTATTACTTATATTATTCTCAATATAACATGCATTATTACCCATATTATGCAGTTATTATCGCTAGAACTGTAATAATTGTACTCATTACTTATATTATTAGCAATATAACGTGCATTATTACCCATATTATGCAGTTATTATCGCTAGAACTGTAATAATTATACTTATTACTTATACTACTAGCAATATAACGTGCATTATTACCCATGTAATGCAGTTATTATCGCTAGAACTGTAATAATTATACTTATTACTTACATTATTATCAATATAACATGCATTATTACCCATATTATGCAGTTATTATCGCTAGAACTATAATAAATACACTTATTACTCCCAATATTATCAATGTAACATGCATTATTACCCATATAATGCAGTTATTATCGCTAGAACTGTAATAATTATACTTATTACTTATATTATTAGCAATATAACGTGCATTATTACCCATATAATGCAGTTATTATCGCTAGAACTGTAATAATTGTACTCATTACTTATATTATTAGCAATATAACGTGCATTATTACCCATATTATGCAGTTATTATCGCTAGAACTGTAATAATTATACTTATTACTTATATTATTATCAATATAACATGTATTATTATCCATATAATGGAGGTATTATTGCTAGAACTGTAATAATTATACTTATTACTTATACTATTAGCAATATAACATGCACTATTACCCATATTATGCAGTTATTATCGCTAGAACTATAATAAATATACGTATTACTTTCATTATCATCAATATAACATGCATTATTACCCATATAATGCAGTTATTATCGCTAGAACTGTAATAATTATACTTATTACTTATATTATTAGCAATATAACGTGCATTATTACCCATATAATGCAGTTATTATCGCTAGAACTGTAATAATTGTACTCATTACTTATATTATTAGCAATATAACGTGCATTATTACCCATATAATGCAGTTATTATCGCTAGAACTGTAATAATTATACTTATTACTTATATTATTATCAATATAACATGCATTATTACCCATATAATGCAGTTATTATCGCTAGAACTCTAATAATTGTACTCATTACTTATATTATTAGCAATATAACGTGCATTATTACCCATATTATGCAGTTATTATCGCTAGAACTGTAATAATTATACCTATTACTTATATCATTATCAATATAACATGCATTATTACCCATATAATGGAGGTATTATCGCAAGAACCGTAATAATTATACTTATTACTTATACTATTAGCAATATAACGTGCATTATTACCCATATTATGCAGTTATTATCGCTAGAACTGTAATAATTGTACTCATTACTTATATTATTAGCAATATAACGTGCATTATTACCCATATTATGCAGCTATTATCGCTAGAACTGTAATAATTATACTTATTACTTATACTACTAGCAATATAACGTGCATTATTACCCATATAATGCAGTTATTATCGCTAGAACTGTAATAATTATACTTATTACTTATATTATTATCAATATAACATGCATTATTACCCATATTATGCAGTTATTATCGCTAGAACTATAATAAATACACTTATTACTCCCAATATTATCAATGTAACATGCATTATTACCCATATAATGCAGTTATTATCGCTAGAACTGTAATAATTATACTTATTACTTATATTATTAGCAATATAACGTGCATTATTACCCATATAATGCAGTTATTATCGCTAGAACTGTAATAATTGTACTCATTACTTATATTATTAGCAATATAACGTGCATTATTACCCATACTATGCAGTTATGATCGCTAGAACTGTAATAATTATACTTATTACTTATACTACTAGCAATATAACGTGCATTATTACCCATATAATGCAGTTATTATCGCTAGAACTGTAATAATTATACTTATTACTTATATTGTTAGCAATATAACGTGCATTATTACCCATATAATGCAGTTATTATCGCTAGAACTGTAATAATTGTACTCATTACTTATATTATTATCAATATAACATGCATTATTACCCATATAATGCAGTTATTATCGCTAGAACTGTAATAATTATACTTGTTACTTATATCATTATCAATATAACATGCATTATTACCCATATAATGGAGGTATTATCGCTAGAACTGTAATAATTATACTTATTACTTATACTATTAGCAATATAACGTGCATTATTACCCATATAATGCAGTTATTATCGCCAGAACTGTATGAAATTATACTTATTACTTATATTATTCTCAATATAACATGCATTATTACCCATATAATGCAGTTATTATCGCTAGAACTGTAATAATTATACTTATTACTTAGATTATTATCAATATAACGTGCATTATTACCCATATAATGCAGTTATTATCGCCAGAACTGTAATAATTATACTTATTACTTATATTATTCTCAATATAACATGCATTATTACCCATATTATGCAGTTATTATCGCTAGAACTATAATAAATATACGTATTACTTTCATTATCATCAATATAACATGCATTATTACCCATATAATGCAGTTATTATCGCTAGAACTGTAATAATTATACTTATTACTTATATTATTAGCAATATAACGTGCATTATTACCCATATAATGCAGTTATTATCGCTAGAACTGTAATAATTGTACTCATTACTTATATTATTAGCAATATAACGTGCATTATTACCCATACTATGCAGTTATTATCGCTAGAACTGTAATAATTATACTTATTACTTATACTACTAGCAATATAACGTGCATTATTACCCATATAATGCAGTTATTATCGCTAGAACTGTAATAATTATACTTATTACTTATATTATTATCAATATAACATGCATTATTACCCATATAATGCAGTTATTATCGCTAGAACTCTAATAATTGTACTCATTACTTATATTATTAGCAATATAACGTGCATTATTACCCATATTATGCAGTTATTATCGCTAGAACTGTAATAATTATACCTATTACTTATATCATTATCAATATAACATGCATTATTACCCATATAATGGAGGTATTATCGCAAGAACCGTAATAATTATACTTATTACTTATACTATTAGCAATATAACGTGCATTATTACCCATATAATGCAGTTATTATCGCCAGAACTGTAATAATTATACTTATTACTTATATTATTCTCAATATAACAGGCATTATTACCCATATTATGCAGTTATTATCGCTAGAACTGTAATAATTATACTTATTACTTATATTATTATCAATATAACATGCATTATTACCCATATTATGCAGTTATTATCTCTAGAACCATAATAAATATACTTATTACTCCCAATATTATCAATATAACATGCATTATTACCCATATAATGGAGGTATTATCGCTAGAACTGTAATAATTATACTTATTACTTATACTATTAGCAATATAACGTGCATTATTACCCATATAATGCAGTTATTATCGCCAGAACTGTAATAATTATACTTATTACTTATATTATTCTCAATATAACATGCATTATTACCCATATTATGACGTTATTATCGCTGGAACTGTAATAATTACACTTATTACTTATATGATTAGCAATATAACGTGCATTATTACCCATATAATGCAGTTATTATCGCTAGAACTGTAATAATTATACTTATTACTTATACTATTATCAATATAACATGCATTATTACCCATATTATGCAGTTATTATCGCTAGAACTATAATAAATATACGTATTACTTTTATTATCATCAATATAACATGCATTATTACCCATATTATGCAGTTATTATCGATAGAACTGTAATAAATATATTTATTACTTTTATTATTATCAATATAACATGCACTATTTGCCATATTTTACTATTATTATCGCTAGAACTATAATAATTATACTTATTACTCCCGATATTATCAATATAACATGCATTATTACCCATATAATGCAGTTATTATCGCTAGAACTGTAATAATTATACTTATTACTTATACTATTATCAATATAACATGCATTATTACCCATATTATGCAGTTATTATCGCTAGAACTGTAATAATTATACTTATTACTTATACTACTAGCAATATAACGTGCATTATTACCCATATAATGCAGTTATTATCGCTAGAACTGTAATAATTATACTTATTACTTATATTATTATCAATATAACATGCATTATTACCCATATAATGCAGTTATTATCGCTAGAACTGTAATAATTATACTTGTTACTTATATCATTATCAATATAACATGCATTATTACCCATATAATGGAGGTATTATCCCTAGAACTGTAATAATTATACTTATTACTTATACTATTAGCAATATAACGTGCATTATTACCCATATAATGCAGTTATTATCGCCAGAACTGTAATAATTATACTTATTACTTATATTATTCTCAATATAACATGCATTATTACCCATATTATGCAGTTATTATCGCTAGAACTGTAATAATTGTACTCATTACTTATATGATTAGCAATATAACGTGCATTATTACCCATATAATGCAGTTATTATCGCTAGAACTGTAATAATTATACTTATTACTTATACTATTATCAATATAACATGCATTATTACCCATATTATGCAGTTATTATCGCTAGAACTATAATAAATATACTTATTACTCCCAATATTACCAATATAACATGCATTATTACCCATATAATGCAGTTATTATCGCCAGAACTGTATGAAATTATACTTATTACTTATATTATTCTCAATATAACATGCATTATTACCCATATAATGCAGTTATTATCGCTAGAACTGTAATAATTATACTTATTACTTAGATTATTATCAATATAACGTGCATTATTACCCATATTATGCAGTTATTATCGCTAGAACTATAATAAATATACGTATTACTTTTATTATCATCAATATAACATGCATTATTACCCATATTATGCAGTTATTATCGATAGAACTGTAATAAATATATTTATTACTTTTATTATTATCAATATAACATGCACTATTTGCCATATTTTACTATTATTATCGCTAGAACTATAATAATTATACTTATTACTCCCGATATTATCAATATAACATGCATTATTACCCATATAATGCAGTTATTATCGCTAGAACTGTAATAATTATACTTATTACTTATACTATTATCAATATAACATGCATTATTACCCATATTATGCAGTTATTATCGCTAGAACTGTAATAATTATACTTATTACTTATACTACTAGCAATATAACGTGCATTATTACCCATATAATGCAGTTATTATCGCTAGAACTGTAATAATTATACTTATTACTTATATTATTATCAATATAACATGCATTATTACCCATATTATGCAGTTATTATCGCTAGAACTGTAATAATTATACTTATTACTTATATTATTATCAATATAACATGCATTATTACCCATATTATGCAGTTATTATCTCTAGAACCATAATAAATATACTTATTACTCCCAATATTATCAATATAACATGCATTATTACCCATATAATGGAGGTATTATCGCTAGAACTGTAATAATTATACTTATTACTTATACTATTAGCAATATAACGTGCATTATTACCCATATAATGCAGTTATTATCGCCAGAACTGTAATAATTATACTTATTACTTATATTATTCTCAATATAACATGCATTATTACCCATATTATGACGTTATTATCGCTGGAACTGTAATAATTACACTTATTACTTATATGATTAGCAATATAACGTGCATTATTACCCATATAATGCAGTTATTATCGCTAGAACTGTAATAATTATACTTATTACTTATACTATTATCAATATAACATGCATTATTACCCATATTATGCAGTTATTATCGCTAGAACTATAATAAATATACGTATTACTTTTATTATCATCAATATAACATGCATTATTACCCATATTATGCAGTTATTATCGATAGAACTGTAATAAATATATTTATTACTTTTATTATTATCAATATAACATGCACTATTTGCCATATTTTACTATTATTATCGCTAGAACTATAATAATTATACTTATTACTCCCGATATTATCAATATAACATGCATTATTACCCATATAATGCAGTTATTATCGCTAGAACTGTAATAATTATACTTATTACTTATACTATTATCAATATAACATGCATTATTACCCATATTATGCAGTTATTATCGCTAGAACTGTAATAATTATACTTATTACTTATACTACTAGCAATATAACGTGCATTATTACCCATATAATGCAGTTATTATCGCTAGAACTGTAATAATTATACTTATTACTTATATTATTATCAATATAACATGCATTATTACCCATATAATGCAGTTATTATCGCTAGAACTGTAATAATTATACTTGTTACTTATATCATTATCAATATAACATGCATTATTACCCATATAATGGAGGTATTATCCCTAGAACTGTAATAATTATACTTATTACTTATACTATTAGCAATATAACGTGCATTATTACCCATATAATGCAGTTATTATCGCCAGAACTGTAATAATTATACTTATTACTTATATTATTCTCAATATAACATGCATTATTACCCATATTATGCAGTTATTATCGCTAGAACTGTAATAATTGTACTCATTACTTATATGATTAGCAATATAACGTGCATTATTACCCATATAATGCAGTTATTATCGCTAGAACTGTAATAATTATACTTATTACTTATACTATTATCAATATAACATGCATTATTACCCATATTATGCAGTTATTATCGCTAGAACTATAATAAATATACTTATTACTCCCAATATTACCAATATAACATGCATTATTACCCATATAATGCAGTTATTATCGCCAGAACTGTATGAAATTATACTTATTACTTATATTATTCTCAATATAACATGCATTATTACCCATATAATGCAGTTATTATCGCTAGAACTGTAATAATTATACTTATTACTTAGATTATTATCAATATAACGTGCATTATTACCCATATTATGCAGTTATTATCGCTAGAACTATAATAAATATACGTATTACTTTTATTATCATCAATATAACATGCATTATTACCCATATTATGCAGTTATTATCGATAGAACTGTAATAAATATATTTATTACTTTTATTATTATCAATATAACATGCACTATTTGCCATATTTTACTATTATTATCGCTAGAACTATAATAATTATACTTATTACTCCCGATATTATCAATATAACATGCATTATTACCCATATAATGCAGTTATTATCGCTAGAACTGTAATAATTATACTTATTACTTATACTATTATCAATATAACATGCATTATTACCCATATTATGCAGTTATTATCGCTAGAACTGTAATAATTATACTTATTACTTATACTACTAGCAATATAACGTGCATTATTACCCATATAATGCAGTTATTATCGCTAGAACTGTAATAATTATACTTATTACTTATATTATTATCAATATAACATGCATTATTACCCATATAATGCAGTTATTATCGCTAGAACTGTAATAATTATACTTGTTACTTATATCATTATCAATATAACATGCATTATTACCCATATAATGGAGGTATTATCGCTAGAACTGTAATAATTATACTTATTACTTATACTATTAGCAATATAACGTGCATTATTACCCATATAATGCAGTTATTATCGCCAGAACTGTAATAATTATACTTATTACTTATATTATTCTCAATATAACATGCATTATTACCCATATTATGCAGTTATTATCGCTAGAACTGTAATAATTGTACTCATTACTTATATTATTAGCAATATAACGTGCATTATTACCCATATTATGCAGTTATTATCGCTAGAACTGTAATAATTATACTTATTACTTATACTACTAGCAATATAACGTGCATTATTACCCATATAATGCAGTTATTATCGCTAGAACTGTAATAATTATACTTATTACTTATATTATTATCAATATAACATGCATTATTACCCATATTATGCAGTTATTATCGCTAGAACTATAATAAATACACTTATTACTCCCAATATTATCAATGTAACATGCATTATTACCCATATAATGCAGTTATTATCGCTAGAACTGTAATAATTATACTTATTACTTATATTATTAGCAATATAACGTGCATTATTACCCATATAATGCAGTTATTATCGCTAGAACTGTAATAATTGTACTCATTACTTATATTATTAGCAATATAACGTGCATTATTACCCATACTATGCAGTTATTATCGCTAGAACTGTAATAATTATACTTATTACTTATACTACTAGCAATATAACGTGCATTATTACCCATATAATGCAGTTATTATCGCTAGAACTGTAATAATTATACTTATTACTTATATTATTATCAATATAACATGCATTATTACCCATATAATGCAGTTATTATCGCTAGAACTGTAATAATTATACTTGTTACTTATATCATTATCAATATAACATGCATTATTACCCATATTATGCAGTTATTATCGATAGAACTGTAATAAATATATTTATTACTTTTATTATTATCAATATAACATGCACTATTTGCCATATTTTACTATTATTATCGCTAGAACTATAATAATTATACTTATTACTCCCGATATTATCAATATAACATGCATTATTACCCATATAATGCAGTTATTATCGCTAGAACTGTAATAATTATACTTATTACTTATACTATTATCAATATAACATGCATTATTACCCATATTATGCAGTTATTATCGCTAGAACTGTAATAATTATACTTATTACTTATACTACTAGCAATATAACGTGCATTATTACCCATATAATGCAGTTATTATCGCTAGAACTGTAATAATTATACTTATTACTTATATTATTATCAATATAACATGCATTATTACCCATATAATGCAGTTATTATCGCTAGAACTGTAATAATTATACTTGTTACTTATATCATTATCAATATAACATGCATTATTACCCATATAATGGAGGTATTATCCCTAGAACTGTAATAATTATACTTATTACTTATACTATTAGCAATATAACGTGCATTATTACCCATATAATGCAGTTATTATCGCCAGAACTGTAATAATTATACTTATTACTTATATTATTCTCAATATAACATGCATTATTACCCATATTATGCAGTTATTATCGCTAGAACTGTAATAATTGTACTCATTACTTATATGATTAGCAATATAACGTGCATTATTACCCATATAATGCAGTTATTATCGCTAGAACTGTAATAATTATACTTATTACTTATACTATTATCAATATAACATGCATTATTACCCATATTATGCAGTTATTATCGCTAGAACTATAATAAATATACTTATTACTCCCAATATTACCAATATAACATGCATTATTACCCATATAATGCAGTTATTATCGCCAGAACTGTATGAAATTATACTTATTACTTATATTATTCTCAATATAACATGCATTATTACCCATATAATGCAGTTATTATCGCTAGAACTGTAATAATTATACTTATTACTTAGATTATTATCAATATAACGTGCATTATTACCCATATTATGCAGTTATTATCGCTAGAACTATAATAAATATACGTATTACTTTTATTATCATCAATATAACATGCATTATTACCCATATTATGCAGTTATTATCGATAGAACTGTAATAAATATATTTATTACTTTTATTATTATCAATATAACATGCACTATTTGCCATATTTTACTATTATTATCGCTAGAACTATAATAATTATACTTATTACTCCCGATATTATCAATATAACATGCATTATTACCCATATAATGCAGTTATTATCGCTAGAACTGTAATAATTATACTTATTACTTATACTATTATCAATATAACATGCATTATTACCCATATTATGCAGTTATTATCGCTAGAACTGTAATAATTATACTTATTACTTATACTACTAGCAATATAACGTGCATTATTACCCATATAATGCAGTTATTATCGCTAGAACTGTAATAATTATACTTATTACTTATATTATTATCAATATAACATGCATTATTACCCATATAATGCAGTTATTATCGCTAGAACTGTAATAATTATACTTGTTACTTATATCATTATCAATATAACATGCATTATTACCCATATAATGGAGGTATTATCGCTAGAACTGTAATAATTATACTTATTACTTATACTATTAGCAATATAACGTGCATTATTACCCATATAATGCAGTTATTATCGCCAGAACTGTAATAATTATACTTATTACTTATATTATTCTCAATATAACATGCATTATTACCCATATTATGCAGTTATTATCGCTAGAACTGTAATAATTGTACTCATTACTTATATTATTAGCAATATAACGTGCATTATTACCCATATTATGCAGTTATTATCGCTAGAACTGTAATAATTATACTTATTACTTATACTACTAGCAATATAACGTGCATTATTACCCATATAATGCAGTTATTATCGCTAGAACTGTAATAATTATACTTATTACTTATATTATTATCAATATAACATGCATTATTACCCATATTATGCAGTTATTATCGCTAGAACTATAATAAATACACTTATTACTCCCAATATTATCAATGTAACATGCATTATTACCCATATAATGCAGTTATTATCGCTAGAACTGTAATAATTATACTTATTACTTATATTATTAGCAATATAACGTGCATTATTACCCATATAATGCAGTTATTATCGCTAGAACTGTAATAATTGTACTCATTACTTATATTATTAGCAATATAACGTGCATTATTACCCATACTATGCAGTTATTATCGCTAGAACTGTAATAATTATACTTATTACTTATACTACTAGCAATATAACGTGCATTATTACCCATATAATGCAGTTATTATCGCTAGAACTGTAATAATTATACTTATTACTTATATTATTATCAATATAACATGCATTATTACCCATATAATGCAGTTATTATCGCTAGAACTGTAATAATTATACTTGTTACTTATATCATTATCAATATAACATGCATTATTACCCATATTATGCAGTTATTATCGATAGAACTGTAATAAATATATTTATTACTTTTATTATTATCAATATAACATGCACTATTTGCCATATTTTACTATTATTATCGCTAGAACTATAATAATTATACTTATTACTCCCGATATTATCAATATAACATGCATTATTACCCATATAATGCAGTTATTATCGCTAGAACTGTAATAATTATACTTATTACTTATACTATTATCAATATAACATGCATTATTACCCATATTATGCAGTTATTATCGCTAGAACTGTAATAATTATACTTATTACTTATACTACTAGCAATATAACGTGCATTATTACCCATATAATGCAGTTATTATCGCTAGAACTGTAATAATTATACTTATTACTTATATTATTATCAATATAACATGCATTATTACCCATATAATGCAGTTATTATCGCTAGAACTGTAATAATTATACTTGTTACTTATATCATTATCAATATAACATGCATTATTACCCATATAATGGAGGTATTATCCCTAGAACTGTAATAATTATACTTATTACTTATACTATTAGCAATATAACGTGCATTATTACCCATATAATGCAGTTATTATCGCCAGAACTGTAATAATTATACTTATTACTTATATTATTCTCAATATAACATGCATTATTACCCATATTATGCAGTTATTATCGCTAGAACTGTAATAATTGTACTCATTACTTATATGATTAGCAATATAACGTGCATTATTACCCATATAATGCAGTTATTATCGCTAGAACTGTAATAATTATACTTATTACTTATACTATTATCAATATAACATGCATTATTACCCATATTATGCAGTTATTATCGCTAGAACTATAATAAATATACTTATTACTCCCAATATTACCAATATAACATGCATTATTACCCATATAATGCAGTTATTATCGCCAGAACTGTATGAAATTATACTTATTACTTATATTATTCTCAATATAACATGCATTATTACCCATATAATGCAGTTATTATCGCTAGAACTGTAATAATTATACTTATTACTTAGATTATTATCAATATAACGTGCATTATTACCCATATTATGCAGTTATTATCGCTAGAACTATAATAAATATACGTATTACTTTTATTATCATCAATATAACATGCATTATTACCCATATTATGCAGTTATTATCGATAGAACTGTAATAAATATATTTATTACTTTTATTATTATCAATATAACATGCACTATTTGCCATATTTTACTATTATTATCGCTAGAACTATAATAATTATACTTATTACTCCCGATATTATCAATATAACATGCATTATTACCCATATAATGCAGTTATTATCGCTAGAACTGTAATAATTATACTTATTACTTATACTATTATCAATATAACATGCATTATTACCCATATTATGCAGTTATTATCGCTAGAACTGTAATAATTATACTTATTACTTATACTACTAGCAATATAACGTGCATTATTACCCATATAATGCAGTTATTATCGCTAGAACTGTAATAATTATACTTATTACTTATATTATTATCAATATAACATGCATTATTACCCATATAATGCAGTTATTATCGCTAGAACTGTAATAATTATACTTGTTACTTATATCATTATCAATATAACATGCATTATTACCCATATAATGGAGGTATTATCGCTAGAACTGTAATAATTATACTTATTACTTATACTATTAGCAATATAACGTGCATTATTACCCATATAATGCAGTTATTATCGCCAGAACTGTAATAATTATACTTATTACTTATATTATTCTCAATATAACATGCATTATTACCCATATAATGCAGTTATTATCGCTAGAACTGTAATAATTATACTTATTACTTATATTATTAGCAATATAACGTGCATTATTACCCATATTATGCAGTTATTATCGCTAGAACTGTAATAATTATACTTATTACTTATACTACTAGCAATATAACGTGCATTATTACCCATATAATGCAGTTATTATCGCTAGAACTGTAATAATTATACTTATTACTCATATTATTATCAATATAACATGCATTATTACCCATATAATGCAGTTATTATCGCTAGAACTGTAATAATTATACTTGTTACTTATATCATTATCAATATAACATGCATTATTACCCATATAATGGAGGTATTATCGCTAGAACTGTAATAATTATACTTATTACTTATACTATTAGCAATATAACGTGCATTATTACCCATATAATGCAGTTATTATCGCCAGAACTGTAATAATTATACTTATTACTTATATTATTCTCAATATAACATGCATTATTACCCATATTATGCAGTTATTATCGCTAGAACTGTAATAATTGTACTCATTACTTATATTATTAGCAATATAACGTGCATTATTACCCATATTATGCAGTTATTATCGCTAGAACTGTAATAATTATACTTATTACTTATACTACTAGCAATATAACGTGCATTATTACCCATATAATGCAGTTATTATCGCTAGAACTGTAATAATTATACTTATTACTTATACTATTATCAATATAACATGCATTATTACCCATATTATGCAGTTATTATCGCTAGAACTATAATAAATACACTTATTACTCCCAATATTATCAATGTAACATGCATTATTACCCATATAATGCAGTTATTATCGCTAGAACTGTAATAATTATACTTATTACTTATATTATTAGCAATATAACGTGCATTATTACCCATATAATGCAGTTATTATCGCTAGAACTGTAATAATTGTACTCATTACTTATATTATTAGCAATATAACGTGCATTATTACCCATACTATGCAGTTATTATCGCTAGAACTGTAATAATTATACTTATTACTTATACTACTAGCAATATAACGTGCATTATTACCCATATAATGCAGTTATTATCGCTAGAACTGTAATAATTATACTTATTACTTATATTGCTAGCAATATAACGTGCATTATTACCCATATAATGCAGTTATTATCGCTAGAACTGTAATAATTGTACTCATTACTTATATTATTATCAATATAACATGCATTATTACCCATATAATGCAGTTATTATCGCTAGAACTGTAATAATTATACTTGTTACTTATATCATTATCAATATAACATGCATTATTACCCATATAATGCAGTTATTATCGCTAGAACTGTAATAATTATACTTGTTACTTATATCATTATCAATATAACATGCATTATTACCCATATAATGGAGGTATTATCGCTAGAACTGTAATAATTATACTTATTACTTATACTATTAGCAATATAACGTGCATTATTACCCATATAATGCAGTTATTATCGCCAGAACTGTAATAATTATACTTATTACTTATATTATTCTCAATATAACATGCATTATTACCCATATTATGCAGTTATTATCGCTAGAACTGTAATAATTGTACTCATTACTTATATTATTAGCAATATAACGTGCATTATTACCCATATTATGCAGTTATTATCGCTAGAACTGTAATAATTATACTTATTACTTATACTACTAGCAATATAACGTGCATTATTACCCATATAATGCAGTTATTATCGCTAGAACTGTAATAATTATACTTATTACTTATATTATTATCAATATAACATGCATTATTACCCATATTATGCAGTTATTATCGCTAGAACTATAATAAATACACTTATTACTCCCAATATTATCAATGTAACATGCATTATTACCCATATAATGCAGTTATTATCGCTAGAACTGTAATAATTATACTTATTACTTATATTATTAGCAATATAACGTGCATTATTACCCATATAATGCAGTTATTATCGCTAGAACTGTAATAATTGTACTCATTACTTATATTATTAGCAATATAACGTGCATTATTACCCATACTATGCAGTTATTATCGCTAGAACTGTAATAATTATACTTATTACTTATACTACTAGCAATATAACGTGCATTATTACCCATATAATGCAGTTATTATCGCTAGAACTGTAATAATTATACTTATTACTTATATTGTTAGCAATATAACGTGCATTATTACCCATATAATGCAGTTATTATCGCTAGAACTGTAATAATTGTACTCATTACTTATATTATTATCAATATAACATGCATTATTACCCATATAATGCAGTTATTATCGCTAGAACTGTAATAATTATACTTGTTACTTATATCATTATCAATATAACATGCATTATTACCCATATAATGGAGGTATTATCGCTAGAACTGTAATAATTATACTTATTACTTATACTATTAGCAATATAACGTGCATTATTACCCATATAATGCAGTTATTATCGCCAGAACTGTATGAAATTATACTTATTACTTATATTATTCTCAATATAACATGCATTATTACCCATATAATGCAGTTATTATCGCTAGAACTGTAATAATTATACTTATTACTTAGATTATTATCAATATAACGTGCATTATTACCCATATTATGCAGTTATTATCGCTAGAACTATAATAAATATACGTATTACTTTTATTATCATCAATATAACATGCATTATTACCCATATTATGCAGTTATTATCGATAGAACTGTAATAAATATATTTATTACTTTTATTATTATCAATATAACATGCACTATTTGCCATATTTTACTATTATTATCGCTAGAACTATAATAATTATACTTATTACTCCCGATATTATCAATATAACATGCATTATTACCCATATAATGCAGTTATTATCGCTAGAACTGTAATAATTATACTTATTACTTATATTATTAGCAATATAACGTGCATTATTACCCATATTATGCAGTTATTATCGCTAGAACTGTAATAATTATACTTATTACTTATACTACTAGCAATATAACGTGCATTATTACCCATATAATGCAGTTATTATCGCTAGAACTGTAATAATTATACTTATTACTCATATTATTATCAATATAACATGCATTATTACCCATATAATGCAGTTATTATCGCTAGAACTGTAATAATTATACTTGTTACTTATATCATTATCAATATAACATGCATTATTACCCATATAATGGAGGTATTATCGCTAGAACTGTAATAATTATACTTATTACTTATACTATTAGCAATATAACGTGCATTATTACCCATATAATGCAGTTATTATCGCCAGAACTGTAATAATTATACTTATTACTTATATTATTCTCAATATAACATGCATTATTACCCATATTATGCAGTTATTATCGCTAGAACTGTAATAATTGTACTCATTACTTATATTATTAGCAATATAACGTGCATTATTACCCATATTATGCAGTTATTATCGCTAGAACTGTAATAATTATACTTATTACTTATACTACTAGCAATATAACGTGCATTATTACCCATATAATGCAGTTATTATCGCTAGAACTGTAATAATTATACTTATTACTTATACTATTATCAATATAACGTGCATTATTACCCATATTATGCAGTTATTATCGCTAGAACTATAATAAATACACTTATTACTCCCAATATTATCAATGTAACATGCATTATTACCCATATAATGCAGTTATTATCGCTAGAACTGTAATAATTATACTTATTACTTATATTATTAGCAATATAACGTGCATTATTACCCATATAATGCAGTTATTATCGCTAGAACTGTAATAATTGTACTCATTACTTATATTATTAGCAATATAACGTGCATTATTACCCATACTATGCAGTTATTATCGCTAGAACTGTAATAATTATACTTATTACTTATACTACTAGCAATATAACGTGCATTATTACCCATATAATGCAGTTATTATCGCTAGAACTGTAATAATTATACTTATTACTTATATTGTTAGCAATATAACGTGCATTATTACCCATATAATGCAGTTATTATCGCTAGAACTGTAATAATTGTACTCATTACTTATATTATTATCAATATAACATGCATTATTACCCATATAATGCAGTTATTATCGCTAGAACTATAATAAATATACGTATTACTTTTATTATCATCAATATAACATGCATTATTACCCATATTATGCAGTTATTATCGATAGAACTGTAATAAATATATTTATTACTTTTATTATTATCAATATAACATGCACTATTTGCCATATTTTACTATTATTATCGCTAGAACTATAATAATTATACTTATTACTCCCGATATTATCAATATAACATGCATTATTACCCATATAATGCAGTTATTATCGCTAGAACTGTAATAATTATACTTATTACTTATATTATTAGCAATATAACGTGCATTATTACCCATATTATGCAGTTATTATCGCTAGAACTGTAATAATTATACTTATTACTTATACTACTAGCAATATAACGTGCATTATTACCCATATAATGCAGTTATTATCGCTAGAACTGTAATAATTATACTTATTACTCATATTATTATCAATATAACATGCATTATTACCCATATAATGCAGTTATTATCGCTAGAACTGTAATAATTATACTTGTTACTTATATCATTATCAATATAACATGCATTATTACCCATATAATGGAGGTATTATCGCTAGAACTGTAATAATTATACTTATTACTTATACTATTAGCAATATAACGTGCATTATTACCCATATAATGCAGTTATTATCGCCAGAACTGTAATAATTATACTTATTACTTATATTATTCTCAATATAACATGCATTATTACCCATATTATGCAGTTATTATCGCTAGAACTGTAATAATTGTACTCATTACTTATATTATTAGCAATATAACGTGCATTATTACCCATATTATGCAGTTATTATCGCTAGAACTGTAATAATTATACTTGTTACTTATATCATTATCAATATAACATGCATTATTACCCATATAATGGAGGTATTATCGCTAGAACTGTAATAATTATACTTATTACTTATACTATTAGCAATATAACGTGCATTATTACCCATATAATGCAGTTATTATCGCCAGAACTGTAATAATTATACTTATTACTTATATTATTCTCAATATAACATGCATTATTACCTATATTATGCAGTTATTATCGCTAGAACTGTAATAATTGTACTCATTACTTATATTATTAGCAATATAACGTGCATTATTACCCATATTATGCAGTTATTATCGCTAGAACTGTAATAATTATACTTATTACTTATACTACTAGCAATATAACGTGCATTATTACCCATATAATGCAGTTATTATCGCTAGAACTGTAATAATTGTACTCATTACTTATATTATTAGCAATATAACGTGCATTATTACCCATACTATGCAGTTATTATCGCTAGAACTGTAATAATTATACTTATTACTTATACTACTAGCAATATAACGTGCATTATTACCCATATAATGCAGTTATTATCGCTAGAACTGTAATAATTATACTTATTACTTATATTGTTAGCAATATAACGTGCATTATTACCCATATAATGCAGTTATTATCGCTAGAACTGTAATAATTGTACTCATTACTTATATTATTATCAATATAACATGCATTATTACCCATATAATGCAGTTATTATCGCTAGAACTGTAATAATTATACTTGTTACTTATATCATTATCAATATAACATGCATTATTACCCATATAATGGAGGTATTATCGCTCGAACTGTAATAATTATACTTATTACTTATACTATTAGCAATATAACGTGCATTATTACCCATATAATGCAGTTATTATCGCCAGAACTGTATGAAATTATACTTATTACTTATATTATTCTCAATATAACATGCATTATTACCCATATAATGCAGTTATTATCGCTAGAACTGTAATAATTATACTTATTACTTAGATTATTATCAATATAACGTGCATTATTACCCATATTATGCAGTTATTATCGCTAGAACTATAATAAATATACGTATTACTTTTATTATCATCAATATAACATGCATTATTACCCATATTATGCAGTTATTATCGATAGAACTGTAATAAATACATTTATTACTTTTATTATTATCAATATAACATGCACTATTTGCCATATTTTACTATTATTATCGCTAGAACTATAATAATTATACTTATTACTCCCGATATTATCAATATAACATGCATTATTACCCATATAATGCAGTTATTATCGCTAGAACTGTAATAATTATACTTATTACTTATATTATTAGCAATATAACGTGCATTATTACCCATATTATGCAGTTATTATCGCTAGAACTGTAATAATTATACTTATTACTTATATCATTATCAATATAACATGCATTATTACCCATATAATGGAGGTATTATCGCTAGAACTGTAATAATTATACTTATTACTTATACTACTAGCAATATAACGTGCATTATTACCCATATAATGCAGTTATTATCGCTAGAACTGTAATAATTATACTTATTACTCATATTATTATCAATATAACATGCATTATTACCCATATAATGCAGTTATTATCGCTAGAACTGTAATAATTATACTTGTTACTTATATCATTATCAATATAACATGCATTATTACCCATATAATGGAGGTATTATCGCTAGAACTGTAATAATTATACTTATTACTTATACTATTAGCAATATAACGTGCATTATTACCCATATAATGCAGTTATTATCGCCAGAACTGTAATAATTATACTTATTACTTATATTATTCTCAATATAACATGCATTATTACCCATATTATGCAGTTATTATCGCTAGAACTGTAATAATTGTACTCATTACTTATATTATTAGCAATATAACGTGCATTATTACCCATATTATGCAGTTATTATCGCTAGAACTGTAATAATTATACTTATTACTTATACTACTAGCAATATAACGTGCATTATTACCCATATAATGCAGTTATTATCGCTAGAACTGTAATAATTGTACTCATTACTTATATTATTATCAATATAACATGCATTATTACCCATATAATGCAGTTATTATCGCTAGAACTATAATAAATATACGTATTACTTTTATTATCATCAATATAACATGCATTATTACCCATATTATGCAGTTATTATCGATAGAACTGTAATAAATATATTTATTACTTTTATTATTATCAATATAACATGCACTATTTGCCATATTTTACTATTATTATCGCTAGAACTATAATAATTATACTTATTACTCCCGATATTATCAATATAACATGCATTATTACCCATATAATGCAGTTATTATCGCTAGAACTGTAATAATTATACTTATTACTTATATTATTAGCAATATAACGTGCATTATTACCCATATTATGCAGTTATTATCGCTAGAACTGTAATAATTATACTTATTACTTATACTACTAGCAATATAACGTGCATTATTACCCATATAATGCAGTTATTATCGCTAGAACTGTAATAATTATACTTATTACTCATATTATTATCAATATAACATGCATTATTACCCATATAATGCAGTTATTATCGCTAGAACTGTAATAATTATACTTGTTACTTATATCATTATCAATATAACATGCATTATTACCCATATAATGGAGGTATTATCGCTAGAACTGTAATAATTATACTTATTACTTATACTATTAGCAATATAACGTGCATTATTACCCATACAATGCAGTTATTATCGCCAGAACTGTAATAATTATACTTATTACTTATATTATTCTCAATATAACATGCATTATTACCCATATTATGCAGTTATTATCGCTAGAACTGTAATAATTGTACTCATTACTTATATTATTAGCAATATAACGTGCATTATTACCCATATTATGCAGTTATTATCGCTAGAACTGTAATAACTATACTTATTACTTATACTACTAGCAATATAACGTGCATTATTACCCATATAATGCAGTTATTATCGCTAGAACTGTAATAATTATACTTATTACTTATACTATTATCAATATAACATGCATTATTACCCATATTATGCAGTTATTATCGCTAGAACTATAATAAATACACTTATTACTCCCAATATTATCAATGTAACATGCATTATTACCCATATAATGCAGTTATTATCGCTAGAACTGTAATAATTATACTTATTACTTATATTATTAGCAATATAACGTGCATTATTACCCATATAATGCAGTTATTATCGCTAGAACTGTAATAATTGTACTCATTACTTATATTATTAGCAATATAACGTGCATTATTACCCATACTATGCAGTTATTATCGCTAGAACTGTAATAATTATACTTATTACTTATACTACTAGCAATATAACGTGCATTATTACCCATATAATGCAGTTATTATCGCTAGAACTGTAATAATTATACTTATTACTTATATTGTTAGCAATATAACGTGCATTATTACCCATATAATGCAGTTATTATCGCTAGAACTGTAATAATTGTACTCATTACTTATATTATTATCAATATAACATGCATTATTACCCATATAATGCAGTTATTATCGCTAGAACTGTAATAATTATACTTGTTACTTATATCATTATCAATATAACATGCATTATTACCCATATAATGGAGGTATTATCGCTAGAACTGTAATAATTATACTTATTACTTATACTATTAGCAATATAACGTGCATTATTACCCATATAATGCAGTTATTATCGCCAGAACTGTATGAAATTATACTTATTACTTAGATTATTATCAATATAACGTGCATTATTACCCATATTATGCAGTTATTATCGCTAGAACTATAATAAATATACGTATTACTTTTATTATCATCAATATAACATGCATTATTACCCATATTATGCAGTTATTATCGATAGAACTGTAATAAATATATTTATTACTTTTATTATTATCAATATAACATGCACTATTTGCCATATTTTACTATTATTATCGCTAGAACTATAATAATTATACTTATTACTCCCGATATTATCAATATAACATGCATTATTACCCATATAATGCAGTTATTATCGCTAGAACTGTAATAATTATACTTATTACTTATATTATTAGCAATATAACGTGCATTATTACCCATATTATGCAGTTATTATCGCTAGAACTGTAATAATTATACTTATTACTTATACTACTAGCAATATAACGTGCATTATTACCCATATAATGCAGTTATTATCGCTAGAACTGTAATAATTATACTTATTACTCATATTATTATCAATATAACATGCATTATTACCCATATAATGCAGTTATTATCGCTAGAACTGTAATAATTATACTTGTTACTTATATCATTATCAATATAACATGCATTATTACCCATATAATGGAGGTATTATCGCTAGAACTGTAATAATTATACTTATTACTTATACTATTAGCAATATAACGTGCATTATTACCCATATAATGCAGTTATTATCGCCAGAACTGTAATAATTATACTTATTACTTATATTATTCTCAATATAACATGCATTATTACCCATATTATGCAGTTATTATCGCTAGAACTGTAATAATTGTACTCATTACTTATATTATTAGCAATATAACGTGCATTATTACCCATATTATGCAGTTATTATCGCTAGAACTGTAATAATTATACTTATTACTTATACTACTAGCAATATAACGTGCATTATTACCCATATAATGCAGTTATTATCGCTAGAACTGTAATAATTATACTTATTACTTATACTATTATCAATATAACATGCATTATTACCCATATTATGCAGTTATTATCGCTAGAACTATAATAAATACACTTATTACTCCCAATATTATCAATGTAACATGCATTATTACCCATATAATGCAGTTATTATCGCTAGAACTGTAATAATTATACTTATTACTTATATTATTAGCAATATAACGTGCATTATTACCCATATAATGCAGTTATTATCGCTAGAACTGTAATAATTGTACTCATTACTTATATTATTAGCAATATAACGTGCATTATTACCCATACTATGCAGTTATTATCGCTAGAACTGTAATAATTATACTTATTACTTATACTACTAGCAATATAACGTGCATTATTACCCATATAATGCAGTTATTATCGCTAGAACTGTAATAATTATACTTATTACTTATATTGTTAGCAATATAACGTGCATTATTACCCATATAATGCAGTTATTATCGCTAGAACTGTAATAATTGTTCTCATTACTTATATTATTATCAATATAACATGCATTATTACCCATATAATGCAGTTATTATCGCTAGAACTGTAATAATTATACTTGTTACTTATATCATTATCAATATAACATGCATTATTACCCATATAATGGAGGTATTATCGCTAGAACTGTAATAATTATACTTATTACTTATACTATTAGCAATATAACGTGCATTATTACCCATATAATGCAGTTATTATCGCCAGAACTGTAATAATTATACTTATTACTTATATTATTCTCAATATAACATGCATTATTACCTATATTATGCAGTTATTATCGCTAGAACTGTAATAATTGTACTCATTACTTATATTATTAGCAATATAACGTGCATTATTACCCATATTATGCAGTTATTATCGCTAGAACTGTAATAATTATACTTATTACTTATACTACTAGCAATATAACGTGCATTATTACCCATATAATGCAGTTATTATCGTTAGAACTGTAATAATTATACTTATTACTTATATTATTATCAATATAACATGCATTATTACCCATATTATGCAGTTATTATCGCTAGAACTGTAATAAATATACTAATTACTTATACTATTAGCAATATAACGTGCATTGTTACCCATATAATGCCGTTATTGTCGCTAGAACTATAATAAATATACGTATTACTTTTATTATCATCAATATAGCATGCATTATTACCCATATTATGCAGTTATTATCGATAGAACTGTAATAAATATAATTATTACTTTTATTATTATCAATATAACATGCACTATTTGCCATATTTTACTATTATTATCGCTAGAACTATAATAATTATACTTATTACTCCCGATATTATCAATATAACATGCATTATTACCCATATAATGCAGTTATTATCGCTAGAACTGTAATAATTGTACTCATTACTTATATTATTAGCAATATAACGTGCATTATTACCCATATTATGCAGTTATTATCGCTAGAACTGTAATAATTATACTTATTACTTATATCATTATCAATATAACATGCATTATTACCCATATAATGGAGGTATTATCGCTAGAACTGTAATAATTATACTTATTACTTATACTATTAGCAATATAACGTGCATTATTACCCATATAATGCAGTTATTATCGCCAGAACTGTAATAATAATACTTATTACTTATATTATTCTCAATATAACATGCATTATTACCCATATTATGCAGTTATTATCGCTAGAACTATAATAAATATACGTATTACTTTCATTATCATCAATATAACATGCATTATTACCCATATAATGCAGTTATTATCGCTAGAACTGTAATAATTATACTTATTACTTATATTGTTAGCAATATAACGTGCATTATTACCCATATAATGCAGTTATTATCGCTAGAACTGTAATAATTATACTTATTACTTAGATTATTATCAATATAACATGCATTATTACCCATATTATGCAGTTATTATCGCTAGAACTATAATAAATATACGTATTACTTTCATTATCATCAATATAACATGCATTATTACCCATATAATGCAGGTATTATTGCTAGAACTGTAATAATTATACTTATTACTTATATTATTATCAATATAACATGCATTATTACCCATATTATGCAGTTATTATCGCTAGAACTATAATAAATACACTTATTACTCCCAATATTATCAATGTAACATGCATTATTACCCATATAATGCAGTTATTATCGCTAGAACTGTAATAATTATACTTATTACTTATATTATTAGCAATATAACGTGCATTATTACCCATATAATGCAGTTATTATCGCTAGAACTGTAATAATTGTACTCATTACTTATATTATTAGCAATATAACGTGCATTATTACCCATACTATGCAGTTATTATCGCTAGAACTGTAATAATTATACTTATTACTTATACTACTAGCAATATAACGTGCATTATTACCCATATAATGCAGTTATTATCGCTAGAACTGTAATAATTATTCTTATTACTTATATTATTATCAATATAACATGCATTATTACCCATATAATGGAGGTATTATCGCAAGAACCGTAATAATTATACTTATTACTTATACTATTAGCAATATAACGTGCATTATTACCCATATAATGCAGTTATTATCGCCAGAACTGTAATAATTATACTTATTACTTATATTATTCTCAATATAACAGGCATTATTACCCATATTATGCAGTTATTATCGCTAGAACTGTAATAATTATACTTATTACTTATATTATTATCAATATAACATGCATTATTACCCATATTATGCAGTTATTATCTCTAGAACCATAATAAATATACTTATTACTCCCAATATTATCAATATAACATGCATTATTACCCACATAATGCAGTTATTATCGCTAGAACTGTAATAATTATACTTATTACTTATATGATTAGCAATATAACGTGCATTATTACCCATATAATGCAGTTACTATCGCTAGAACTGTAATAATTATACTTATTACTTATACTATTATCAATATAACATGCATTATTACCCATATTATGCAGTTATTATCGCTAGAACTATAATAAATATACTTATTACTCCCAATATTACCAATATAACATGCATTATTACCCATATAATGCAGTTATTATCGCTAGAACTGTAATAATTATACTTATTACTTATATTATTATCAATATAACATGTATTATTATCCATATAATGGAGGTATTATTGCTAGAACTGTAATAATTATACTTATTACTTATACTATTAGCAATATAACGTGCATTGTTACCCATATAATGCAGTTATTATCGCTAGAACTGTAATAATTATACTTATTACTTATATTGTTAGCAATATAACGTGCATTATTACCCGTATAATGCAGTTATTATCGCTAGAACTGTAATAATTGTACTCATTACTTATATTATTAGCAATATAACGTGCATTATTACCCATATTATGCAGTTATTATCGCTAGAACTGTAATAATTATACTTATTACTTATATCATTATCAATATAACATGCATTATTACCCATATAATGGAGGTATTATCGCTAGAACTGTAATAATTATACTTATTACTTATACTATTAGCAATATAACGTGCATTATTACCCATATAATGCAGTTATTATCGCCAGAACTGTAATAATAATACTTATTACTTATATTATTCTCAATATAACATGCATTATTACCCATATTATGCAGTTATTATCGCTAGAACTATAATAAATATACGTATTACTTTCATTATCATCAATATAACATGCATTATTACCCATATAATGCAGTTATTATCGCTAGAACTGTAATAATTATACTTATTACTTATATTGTTAGCAATATAACGTGCATTATTACCCATATAATGCAGTTATTATCGCTAGAACTGTAATAATTATACTTATTACTTAGATTATTATCAATATAACATGCATTATTACCCATATTATGCAGTTATTATCGCTAGAACTATAATAAATATACGTATTACTTTTATTGTCATCAATATAACATGCATTATTACCCATATTATGCAGTTATTATCGATAGAACTGTAATAAATATATTTATTACTTTTATTATTATCAATATAACATGCACTATTTGCCATATTTTACTATTATTACCGCTAGAACTATAATAATTATACTTATTACTCCCGATATTATCAATATAACATGCATTATTACCCACATAATGCAGTTATTATCGCTAGAACTGTAATAATTATACTTATTACTTATATGATTAGCAATATAACGTGCATTATTACCCATATAATGCAGTTATTATCGCTAGAACTGTAATAATTATACTTATTACTTATACTATTATCAATATAACATGCATTATTACCCATATTATGCAGTTATTATCGCTAGAACTATAATAAATATACTTATTACTCCCAATATTACCAATATAACATGCATTATTACCCATATAATGCAGTTATTATCGCTAGAACTGTAATAATTATACTTATTACTTATATTATTATCAATATTACATGTATTATTATCCATATAATGGAGGTATTATTGCTAGAACTGTAATAATTATACTTATTACTTATACTATTAGCAATATAACGTGCATTGTTACCCATATAATGCAGTTATTATCGCTAGAACTGTAATAATTATACTTATTACTTATATTGTTAGCAATATAACGTGCATTATTACCCATATAATGCAGTTATTATCGCTAGAACTGTAATAATTGTACTCATTACTTATATTATTAGCAATATAACGTGCATTATTACCCATATTATGCAGTTATTATCGCTAGAACTGTAATAATTATACTTATTACTTATACTACTAGCAATATAACGTGCATTATTACCCATATAATGCAGTTATTATCGCTTGAACTGTAATAATTATACTTATTACTTATATTATTATCAATATAACATGTATTATTATCCATATAATGGAGGTATTATTGCTAGAACTGTAATAATTATACTTATTACTTATACTATTAGCAATATAACGTGCATTGTTACCCATATAATGCAGTTATTATCGCCAGAACTGTAATAATTATACTTATTACTTATATTATTCTCAATATAACATGCATTATTACCCATATGATGCAGTTATTATCGCAAGAACTATAATAAATATACGTATCACTTTCATTATCATCAATATAACATGCATTATTACCCATATAATGCAGGTATTATTGCTAGAACTGTAATAATTATACTTATTACTTATATTATTATCAATATAACATGCATTATTACCCATATTATGCAGTTATTATCGCTAGAACTATAATAAATACACTTATTACTCCCAATATTATCAATGTAACATGCATTATTACCCATATAATGCAGTTATTATCGCTAGAACTGTAATAATTATACTTATTACTTATATTATTAGCAATATAACGTGCATTATTACCCATATAATGCAGTTATTATCGCTAGAACTGTAATAATTGTACTCATTACTTATATTATTAGCAATATAACGTGCATTATTACCCATACTATGCAGTTATTATCGCTAGAACTGTAATAATTATACTTATTACTTATACTACTAGCAATATAACGTGCATTATTACCCATATAATGCAGTTATTATCGCTAGAACTGTAATAATTATTCTTATTACTTATATTATTATCAATATAACATGCATTATTACCCATATAATGGAGGTATTATCGCAAGAACCGTAATAATTATACTTATTACTTATACTATTAGCAATATAACGTGCATTATTACCCATATAATGCAGTTATTATCGCCAGAACTGTAATAATTATACTTATTACTTATATTATTCTCAATATAACAGGCATTATTACCCATATTATGCAGTTATTATCGCTAGAACTGTAATAATTATACTTATTACTTATATTATTATCAATATAACATGCATTATTACCCATATTATGCAGTTATTATCTCTAGAACCATAATAAATATACTTATTACTCCCAATATTATCAATATAACATGCATTATTACCCACATAATGCAGTTATTATCGCTAGAACTGTAATAATTATACTTATTACTTATATGATTAGCAATATAACGTGCATTATTACCCATATAATGCAGTTACTATCGCTAGAACTGTAATAATTATACTTATTACTTATACTATTATCAATATAACATGCATTATTACCCATATTATGCAGTTATTATCGCTAGAACTATAATAAATATACTTATTACTCCCAATATTACCAATATAACATGCATTATTACCCATATAATGCAGTTATTATCGCTAGAACTGTAATAATTATACTTATTACTTATATTATTATCAATATAACATGTATTATTATCCATATAATGGAGGTATTATTGCTAGAACTGTAATAATTATACTTATTACTTATACTATTAGCAATATAACGTGCATTGTTACCCATATAATGCAGTTATTATCGCTAGAACTGTAATAATTATACTTATTACTTATATTGTTAGCAATATAACGTGCATTATTACCCATATAATGCAGTTATTATCGCTAGAACTGTAATAATTGTACTCATTACTTATATTATTAGCAATATAACGTGCATTATTACCCATATTATGCAGTTATTATCGCTAGAACTGTAATAATTATACTTATTACTTATACTACTAGCAATATAACGTGCATTATTACCCATATAATGCAGTTATTATCGCTGGAACTGTAATAATTATACTTATTACTTATATTATTATCAATATAACAGGCATTATTACCCATATTATGCAGTTATTATCGCTAGAACTGTAATAATTATACTTATTACTTATACTATTAGCAATATAACGTGCATTATTACCCATATAATGCAGTTATTATCGCCAGAACTGTAATAATTATACTTATTACTTATATTATTCTCAATATAACAGGCATTATTACCCATATTATGCAGTTATTATCGCTAGAACTGTAATAATTATACTTATTACTTATATGATTAGCAATATAACGTGCATTATTACCCATATAATGCAGTTATTATCGCTAGAACTGTAATAATTGTACTCATTACTTATATTATTAGCAATATAACGTGCATTATTACCCATACTATGCAGTTATTATCGCTAGAACTGTAATAATTATACTTATTACTTATATTATTCTCAATATAACAGGCATTATTACCCATATTATGCAGTTATTATCGCTAGAACTGTAATAATTATACTTATTACTTATATTATTATCAATATAACGTGCATTATTACCCATACTATGCAGTTATTATCGCTAGAACTGTAATAATTATACTTATTACTTATACTACTAGCAATATAACGTGCATTATTACCCATATAATGCAGTTATTATCGCTAGACCTGTAATAATTATTCTTATTACTTATATTATTATCAATATAACATGCATTATTACCCATATAATGGAGGTATTATCGCAAGAACCGTAATAATTATACTTATTACTTATACTATTAGCAATATAACGTGCATTATTACCCATATAATGCAGTTATTATCGCCAGAACTGTAATAATTATACTTATTACTTATATTATTCTCAATATAACAGGCATTATTACCCATATTATGCAGTTATTATCGCTAGAACTGTAATAATTATACTTATTACTTATATTATTATCAATATAACATGCATTATTACCCATATTATGCAGTTATTATCTCTAGAACCATAATAAATATACTTATTACTCCCAATATTATCAATATAACATGCATTATTACCCACATAATGCAGTTATTATCGCTAGAACTGTAATAATTATACTTATTACTTATATGATTAGCAATATAACGTGCATTATTACCCATATAATGCAGTTATTATCGCTAGAACTGTAATAATTATACTTATTACTTATACTATTATCAATATAACATGCATTATTACCCATATTATGCAGTTATTATCGCTAGAACTATAATAAATATACTTATTACTCCCAATATTACCAATATAACATGCATTATTACCCATATAATGCAGTTATTATCGCCAGAACTGTAATAATTATACTTATTACTTATATTATTCTCAATATAACAGGCATTATTACCCATATTATGCAGTTATTATCGCTAGAACTGTAATAATTATACTTATTACTTATATTATTAGCAATATAACGTGCATTATTACCCATATTATGCAGTTATTATCGCTAGAACTGTAATAATTATACTTATTACTTATACTACTAGCAATATAACGTGCATTATTACCCATATAATGCAGTTATTATGGCTAGAACTGTAATAATTATACTTATTACTTATATTATTATCAATATAACATGCATTATTACCCATATAATGCAGTTATTATCGCTAGAACTGTAATAATTATACTTATTACTTATACTACTAGCAATATAACGTGCATTATTACCCATATAATGCAGTTATTATGGCTAGAACTGTAATAATTATACTTATTACTTATATTGTTATCAATATAACATGCATTATTACCCATATAATGCAGTTATTATCGCTAGAACTGTAATAATTATACTTGTTACTTATATCATTATCAATATAACATGCATTATTACCCATATAATGGAGGTATTATCGCTAGAACTGTAATAATTATACTTATTACTTATACTATTAGCAATATAACATGCATTATTACCCATATTATGCAGTTATTATCGCTAGAACTGTAATAATTGTACTCATTACTTATATTATTAGCAATATAACGTGCATTATTACCCATATTATGCAGTTATTATCGCTAGAACTGTAATAATTATACTTATTACTTATACTACTAGCAATATAACGTGCATTATTACCCATATAATGCAGTTATTATCGCTAGAACTGTAATAATTATACTTATTACTTATATTATTATCAATATAACATGCATTATTACCCATATTATGCAGTTATTATCGCTAGAACTATAATAAATACACTTATTACTCCCAATATTATCAATGTAACATGCATTATTACCCATATAATGCAGTTATTATCGCTAGAACTGTAATAATTATACTTATTACTTATATTATTAGCAATATAACGTGCATTATTACCCATATAATGCAGTTATTATCGCTAGAACTGTAATAATTGTACTCATTACTTATATTATTAGCAATATAACGTGCATTATTACCCATATAATGCAGTTATTATCGCTAGAACTGTAATAATTATACTTATTACTTATATTATTAGCAATATAACGTGCATTATTACCCATATAATGCAGTTATTATCGCTAGAACTGTAATAATTATACTTATTACTTATACTATTATCAATATAACATGCATTATTACCCATATTATGCAGTTATTATCGCTAGAACTATAATAAATATACTTATTACTCCCAATATTACCAATATAACATGCATTATTACCCATATAATGCAGTAATTATCGCTAGAACTGTAATAATTATACTTATTACTTACATTATTATCAATATAATATGTATTATTATCCATATAATGGAGGTATTATTGCTAGAACTGTAATAATTATACTTATTACTTATACTATTAGCAATATAACGTGCATTGTTACCCATATAATGCAGTTATTATCGCTAGAACTGTAATAATTATACTTATTACTTATATCATTATCAATATAACATGCATTATTACCCATATAATGGAGGTATTATCGCTAGAACTGTAATAATTATACTTATTACTTATACTATTAGCAATATAACGTGCATTATTACCCATATAATGCAGTTATTATCGCCAGAACTGTAATAATTATACTTATTACTTATATTATTCTCAATATAACATGCATTATTACCCATATTATGCAGTTATTATCGCTAGAACTATAATAAATATACGTATTACTTTCATTATCATCAATATAACATGCATTATTACCCATATAATGCAGTTATTATCGCTAGAACTGTAATAACTATACTTATTACTTATATTGTTAGCAATATAACGTGCATTATTACCCATATAATGCAGTTATTATCGCTAGAACTGTAATAATTATACTTATTACTTAGATTATTATCAATATAACATGCATTATTACCCATATAATGCAGTTATTATCGCTAGAACTGTAATAATTGTACTCATTACTTATATTATTAGCAATATAACGTGCATTATTACCCATACTATGCAGTTATTATCGCTAGAACTGTAATAATTATACTTATTACTTATACTACTAGCAATATAACGTGCATTATTACCCATATAATGCAGTTATTATCGCTAGAACTGTAATAATTATTCTTATTACTTATATTATTATCAATATAACATGCATTATTACCCATATAATGGAGGTATTATCGCAAGAACCGTAATAATTATACTTATTACTTATACTATTAGCAATATAACGTGCATTATTACCCATATAATGCAGTTATTATCGCCAGAACTGTAATAATTATACTTATTACTTATATTATTCTCAATATAACAGGCATTATTACCCATATTATGCAGTTATTATCGCTAGAACTGTAATAATTATACTTATTACTTATATTATTATCAATATAACATGCATTATTACCCATATTATGCAGTTATTATCTCTAGAACCATAATAAATATACTTATTACTCCCAATATTATCAATATAACATGCATTATTACCCACATAATGCAGTTATTATCGCTAGAACTGTAATAATTATACTTATTACTTATATGATTAGCAATATAACGTGCATTATTACCCATATAATGCAGTTACTATCGCTAGAACTGTAATAATTATACTTATTACTTATACTATTATCAATATAACATGCATTATTACCCATATTATGCAGTTATTATCGCTAGAACTATAATAAATATACTTATTACTCCCAATATTACCAATATAACATGCATTATTACCCATATAATGCAGTTATTATCGCTAGAACTGTAATAATTATACTTATTACTTATATTATTATCAATATAACATGTATTATTATCCATATAATGGAGGTATTATTGCTAGAACTGTAATAATTATACTTATTACTTATACTATTAGCAATATAACGTGCATTGTTACCCATATAATGCAGTTATTATCGCTAGAACTGTAATAATTATACTTATTACTTATATTGTTAGCAATATAACGTGCATTATTACCCATATAATGCAGTTATTATCGCTAGAACTGTAATAATTGTACTCATTACTTATATTATTAGCAATATAACGTGCATTATTACCCATATTATGCAGTTATTATCGCTAGAACTGTAATAATTATACTTATTACTTATACTACTAGCAATATAACGTGCATTATTACCCATATAATGCAGTTATTATCGCTGGAACTGTAATAATTATACTTATTACTTATATTATTATCAATATAACAGGCATTATTACCCATATTATGCAGTTATTATCGCTAGAACTGTAATAATTATACTTATTACTTATACTATTAGCAATATAACGTGCATTATTACCCATATAATGCAGTTATTATCGCCAGAACTGTAATAATTATACTTATTACTTATATTATTCTCAATATAACAGGCATTATTACCCATATTATGCAGTTATTATCGCTAGAACTGTAATAATTATACTTATTACTTATATGATTAGCAATATAACGTGCATTATTACCCATATAATGCAGTTATTATCGCTAGAACTGTAATAATTGTACTCATTACTTATATTATTAGCAATATAACGTAGATTATTACCCATACTATGCAGTTATTATCGCTAGAACTGTAATAATTATACTTATTACTTATACTACTAGCAATATAACGTGCATTATTACCCATATAATGCAGTTATTATCGCTAGAACTGTAATAATTATTCTTATTACTTATATTATTATCAATATAACATGCATTATTACCCATATAATGGAGGTATTATCGCAAGAACCGTAATAATTATACTTATTACTTATACTATTAGCAATATAACGTGCATTATTACCCATATAATGCAGTTATTATCGCCAGAACTGTAATAATTATACTTATTACTTATATTATTCTCAATATAACAGGCATTATTACCCATATTATGCAGTTATTATCGCTAGAACTGTAATAATTATACTTATTACTTATATTATTATCAATATAACATGCATTATTACCCATATTATGCAGTTATTATCTCTAGAACCATAATAAATATACTTATTACTCCCAATATTATCAATATAACATGCATTATTACCCACATAATGCAGTTATTATCGCTAGAACTGTAATAATTATACTTATTACTTATATGATTAGCAATATAACGTGCATTATTACCCATATAATGCAGTTATTATCGCTAGAACTGTAATAATTATACTTATTACTTATACTATTATCAATATAACATGCATTATTACCCATATTATGCAGTTATTATCGCTAGAACTATAATAAATATACTTATTACTCCCAATATTACCAATATAACATGCATTATTACCCATATAATGCAGTTATTATCGCTAGAACTGTAATAATTATACTTATTACTTATATTATTATCAATATAACATGTATTATTATCCATATAATGGAGGTATTATTGCTAGAACTGTAATAATTATACTTATTACTTATACTATTAGCAATATAACGTGCATTGTTACCCATATAATGCAGTTATTATCGCTAGAACTGTAATAATTATACTTATTACTTATATTGTTAGCAATATAACGTGCATTATTACCCATATAATGCAGTTATTATCGCTAGAACTGTAATAATTGTACTCATTACTTATATTATTAGCAATATAACGTGCATTATTACCCATATTATGCAGTTATTATCGCTAGAACTGTAATAATTGTACTCATTACTTATATTATTAGCAATATAACGTGCATTATTACCCATATTATGCAGTTATTATCGCTAGAACTGTAATAATTATACTTATTACTTATACTACTAGCAATATAACGTGCATTATTACCCATATAATGCAGTTATTATCGCTTGAACTGTAATAATTATACTTATTACTTATATTATTATCAATATAACATGTATTATTATCCATATAATGGAGGTATTATTGCTAGAACTGTAATAATTATACTTATTACTTATACTATTAGCAATATAACGTGCATTGTTACCCATATAATGCAGTTATTATCGCCAGAACTGTAATAATTATACTTATTACTTATATTATTCTCAATATAACATGCATTATTACCCATATGATGCAGTTATTATCGCAAGAACTATAATAAATATACGTATCACTTTCATTATCATCAATATAACATGCATTATTACCCATATAATGCAGGTATTATTGCTAGAACTGTAATAATTATACTTATTACTTATATTATTATCAATATAACGTGCATTATTACCCATATAATGCAGTTATTATCGCTAGAACTGTAATAATTGTACTCATTACTTATATTATTAGCAATATAACGTGCATTATTACCCATACTATGCAGTTATTATCGCTAGAACTGTAATAATTATACTTATTACTTATACTACTAGCAATATAACGTGCATTATTACCCATATAATGCAGTTATTATCGCTAGACCTGTAATAATTATTCTTATTACTTATATTATTATCAATATAACATGCATTATTACCCATATAATGGAGGTATTATCGCAAGAACCGTAATAATTATACTTATTACTTATACTATTAGCAATATAACGTGCATTATTACCCATATAATGCAGTTATTATCGCCAGAACTGTAATAATTATACTTATTACTTATATTATTCTCAATATAACAGGCATTATTACCCATATTATGCAGTTATTATCGCTAGAACTGTAATAATTATACTTATTACTTATATTATTATCAATATAACATGCATTATTACCCATATTATGCAGTTATTATCTCTAGAACCATAATAAATATACTTATTACTCCCAATATTATCAATATAACATGCATTATTACCCACATAATGCAGTTATTATCGCTAGAACTGTAATAATTATACTTATTACTTATATGATTAGCAATATAACGTGCATTATTACCCATATAATGCAGTTATTATCGCTAGAACTGTAATAATTATACTTATTACTTATACTATTATCAATATAACATGCATTATTACCCATATTATGCAGTTATTATCGCTAGAACTATAATAAATATACTTATTACTCCCAATATTACCAATATAACATGCATTATTACCCATATAATGCAGTTATTATCGCCAGAACTGTAATAATTATACTTATTACTTATATTATTCTCAATATAACAGGCATTATTACCCATATTATGCAGTTATTATCGCTAGAACTGTAATAATTATACTTATTACTTATATTATTAGCAATATAACGTGCATTATTACCCATATTATGCAGTTATTATCGCTAGAACTGTAATAATTATACTTATTACTTATACTACTAGCAATATAACGTGCATTATTACCCATATAATGCAGTTATTATGGCTAGAACTGTAATAATTATACTTATTACTTATATTATTATCAATATAACATGCATTATTACCCATATAATGCAGTTATTATCGCTAGAACTGTAATAATTATACTTGTTACTTATATCATTATCAATATAACATGCATTATTACCCATATAATGGAGGTATTATCGCTAGAACTGTAATAATTATACTTATTACTTATACTATTAGCAATATAACATGCATTATTACCCATATTATGCAGTTATTATCGCTAGAACTGTAATAATTGTACTCATTACTTATATTATTAGCAATATAACGTGCATTATTACCCATATTATGCAGTTATTATCGCTAGAACTGTAATAATTATACTTATTACTTATACTACTAGCAATATAACGTGCATTATTACCCATATAATGCAGTTATTATCGCTAGAACTGTAATAATTATACTTATTACTTATATTATTATCAATATAACATGCATTATTACCCATATTATGCAGTTATTATCGCTAGAACTATAATAAATACACTTATTACTCCCAATATTATCAATGTAACATGCATTATTACCCATATAATGCAGTTATTATCGCTAGAACTGTAATAATTATACTTATTACTTATATTATTAGCAATATAACGTGCATTATTACCCATATAATGCAGTTATTATCGCTAGAACTGTAATAATTGTACACATTACTTATATTATTAGCAATATAACGTGCATTATTACCCATATAATGCAGTTATTATCGCTAGAACTGTAATAATTATACTTATTACTTATATTATTAGCAATATAACGTGCATTATTACCCATATAATGCAGTTATTATCGCTAGAACTGTAATAATTATACTTATTACTTATACTATTATCAATATAACATGCATTATTACCCATATTATGCAGTTATTATCGCTAGAACTATAATAAATATACTTATTACTCCCAATATTACCAATATAACATGCATTATTACCCATATAATGCAGTAATTATCGCTAGAACTGTAATAATTATACTTATTACTTACATTATTATCAATATAATATGTATTATTATCCATATAATGGAGGTATTATTGCTAGAACTGTAATAATTATACTTATTACTTATACTATTAGCAATATAACGTGCATTGTTACCCATATAATGCAGTTATTATCGCTAGAACTGTAATAATTATACTTATTACTTATATCATTATCAATATAACATGCATTATTACCCATATAATGGAGGTATTATCGCTAGAACTGTAATAATTATACTTATTACTTATACTATTAGCAATATAACGTGCATTATTACCCATATAATGCAGTTATTATCGCCAGAACTGTAATAATTATACTTATTACTTATATTATTCTCAATATAACATGCATTATTACCCATATTATGCAGTTATTATCGCTAGAACTATAATAAATATACGTATTACTTTCATTATCATCAATATAACATGCATTATTACCCATATAATGCAGTTATTATCGCTAGAACTGTAATAACTATACTTATTACTTATATTGTTAGCAATATAACGTGCATTATTACCCATATAATGCAGTTATTATCGCTAGAACTGTAATAATTATACTTATTACTTAGATTATTATCAATATAACATGCATTATTACCCATATAATGCAGTTATTATCGCTAGAACTGTAATAATTATACTTATTACTTATACTATTATCAATATAACATGCATTATTACCCATATTATGCAGTTATTATCGCTAGAACTATAATAAATATACTTATTACTCCCAATATTACCAATATAACATGCATTATTACCCATATAATGCAGTTATTATCGCTAGAACTGTAATAATTATACTTATTACTTATATTATTATCAATATAACATGTATTATTATCTATATAATGGAGGTATTATTGCTAGAACTGTAATAATTATACTTATTACTTATACTATTAGCAATATAACGTGCATTGTTACCCATATAATGCAGTTATTATCGCTAGAACTGTAATAATTATACTTATTACTTATATTGTTAGCAATATAACGTGCATTATTACCCATATAATGCAGTTATTATCGCTAGAACTGTAATAATTGTACTCATTACTTATATTATTAGCAATATAACGTGCATTATTACCCATATTATGCAGTTATTATCGCTAGAACTGTAATAATTATACTTATTACTTATACTACTAGCAATATAACGTGCATTATTACCCATATAATGCAGTTATTATCGCTGGAACTGTAATAATTATACTTATTACTTATATTATTATCAATATAACATGCATTATTACCCATATAATGCAGTTATTATCGCTAGAACTGTAATAATTATACTTGTTACTTATATCATTATCAATATAACATGCATTATTACCCATATAATGGAGGTATTATCGCTAGAACTGTAATAATTATACTTATTACTTATACTATTAGCAATATAACGTGCATTGTTACCCATATAATGCAGTTATTATCGCTAGAACTGTAATAATTATACTTATTACTTATATCATTATCAATATAACATGCATTATTACCCATATAATGGAGGTATTATCGCTAGAACTGTAATAATTATACTTATTACTTATACTATTAGCAATATAACGTGCATTATTACCCATATAATGCAGTTATTATCGCCAGAACTGTAATAATTATACTTATTACTTATATTATTCTCAATATAACATGCATTATTACCCATATTATGCAGTTATTATCGCTAGAACTATAATAAATATACGTATTACTTTCATTATCATCAATATAACATGCATTATTACCCATATAATGCAGTTATTATCGCTAGAACTGTAATAACTATACTTATTACTTATATTGTTAGCAATATAACGTGCATTATTACCCATATAATGCAGTTATTATCGCTAGAACTGTAATAATTATACTTATTACTTAGATTATTATCAATATAACATGCATTATTACCCATATTATGCAGTTATTATCGCTAGAACTATAATAAATATACGTATTACTTTTATTGTCATCAATATAACATGCATTATTACCCATATTATGCAGTTATTATCGATAGAACTGTAATAAATATATTTATTACTTTTATTATTATCAATATAACATGCACTATTTGCCATATTTTACTATTATTACCGCTAGAACTATAATAATTATACTTATTACTCCCGATATTATCAATATAACATGCATTATTACCCACATAATGCAGTTATTATCGCTAGAACTGTAATAATTATACTTATTACTTATATGATTAGCAATATAACGTGCATTATTACCCATATAATGCAGTTATTATCGCTAGAACTGTAATAATTATACTTATTACTTATACTATTATCAATATAACATGCATTATTACCCATATTATGCAGTTATTATCGCTAGAACTATAATAAATATACTTATTACTCCCAATATTACCAATATAACATGCATTATTACCCATATAATGCAGTTATTATCGCTAGAACTGTAATAATTATACTTATTACTTATATTATTATCAATATAACATGTATTATTATCTATATAATGGAGGTATTATTGCTAGAACTGTAATAATTATACTTATTACTTATACTATTAGCAATATAACGTGCATTGTTACCCATATAATGCAGTTATTATCGCTAGAACTGTAATAATTATACTTATTACTTATATTGTTAGCAATATAACGTGCATTATTACCCATATAATGCAGTTATTATCGCTAGAACTGTAATAATTGTACTCATTACTTATATTATTAGCAATATAACGTGCATTATTACCCATATTATGCAGTTATTATCGCTAGAACTGTAATAATTATACTTATTACTTATACTACTAGCAATATAACGTGCATTATTACCCATATAATGCAGTTATTATCGCTGGAACTGTAATAATTATACTTATTACTTATATTATTATCAATATAACATGCATTATTACCCATATAATGCAGTTATTATCGCTAGAACTGTAATAATTATACTTATTACTTATATTATTATCAATATAACATGTATTATTATCCATATAATGGAGGTATTATTGCTAGAACTGTAATAATTATACTTATTACTTATACTATTAGCAATATAACGTGCATTGTTACCCATATAATGCAGTTATTATCGCCAGAACTGTAATAATTATACTTATTACTTATATTATTCTCAATATAACATGCATTATTACCCATATGATGCAGTTATTATCGCAAGAACTATAATAAATATACGTATCACTTTCATTATCATCAATATAACATGCATTATTACCCATATAATGCAGGTATTATTGCTAGAACTGTAATAATTATACTTATTACTTATATTATTATCAATATAACATGCATTATTACCCATATTATGCAGTTATTATCGCTAGAACTGTAATAATTATACTTATTACTTATATCATTATCAATATAACATGCATTATTACCCATATAATGGAGGTATTATCGCTAGAACTGTAATAATTATACTTATTACTTATACTATTAGCAATATAACGTGCATTATTACCCATATAATGCAGTTATTATCGCCAGAACTGTAATAATTATACTTATTACTTATATTATTCTCAATATAACATGCATTATTACCCATATTATGCAGTTATTATCGCTAGAACTATAATAAATATACGTATTACTTTCATTATCATCAATATAACATGCATTATTACCCATATAATGCAGTTATTATCGCTAGAAGTGTAATAATTATACTTATTACTTATATTATTAGCAATATAACGTGCATTATTACCCATATTATGCAGTTATTATCGCTAGAACTATAATAAATATACGTATTACTTTCATTATCATCAATATAACATGCATTATTACCCATATAATGCAGTTATTATCGCTAGAACTGTAATAATTATACTTATTACTTATATTATTAGCAATATAACGTGCATTATTACCCATATAATGCAGTTATTATCGCTAGAACTGTAATAATTGTACTCATTACTTATATTATTAGCAATATAACGTGCATTATTACCCATACTATGCAGTTATTATCGCTAGAACTGTAATAATTATACTTATTACTTATACTACTAGCAATATAACGTGCATTATTACCCATATAATGCAGTTATTATCGCTAGAACTGTAATAATTATACTTATTACTTATATTATTATCAATATAACATGCATTATTACCCATATTATGCAGTTATTATCTCTAGAACCATAATAAATATACTTATTACTCCCAATATTATCAATATAACATGCATTATTACCCATATAATGGAGGTATTATCGCTAGAACTGTAATAATTATACTTATTACTTATACTATTAGCAATATAACGTGCATTATTACCCATATAATGCAGTTATTATCGCCAGAACTGTAATAATTATACTTATTACTTATATTATTCTCAATATAACATGCATTATTACCCATATTATGACGTTATTATCGCTGGAACTGTAATAATTACACTTATTACTTATATGATTAGCAATATAACGTGCATTATTACCCATATAATGCAGTTATTATCGCTAGAACTGTAATAATTATACTTATTACTTATACTATTATCAATATAACATGCATTATTACCCATATTATGCAGTTATTATCGCTAGAACTATAATAAATATACTTATTACTCCCAATATTACCAATATAACATGCATTATTACCCATATAATGCAGTTATTATCGCCAGAACTGTATGAAATTATACTTATTACTTATATTATTCTCAATATAACATGCATTATTACCCATATAATGCAGTTATTATCGCTAGAACTGTAATAATTATACTTATTACTTAGATTATTATCAATATTGTTTCACAGTATATTTTGGAAATTGTGTTTTTCACAGAATCTTTAGAAAGCTTAGATTTATGACTTTGTTTTTCACGAAGGCAGCTAGCAATTTGTACACGGGTCTAACATTTGGCCTGCACGTTGCTAGCGCGTTCATGGCATGCAAGTTCCAGAACTATTTTTGAGGAGTCTTTTTGTACTTTTAAATTTACGATTTTTGTGTTCAAGTTCTTTCGACGGTCTCAATAGTTAATTGCCAATGCCATAAACGTGAATTTCCTGAGGGTCAGAGGACAGGGCCTAGGAGACATAAACCAGGCCCCCTTGTTGACGACCTAACGGAAATTCTGTCTTACGTCAACTTTCTCTTCCACCTCCACAAGGCCCACCGTACTCCGCGCGGAGCGCGCTAAGGGCGCACGGGGTAGGGTGGTGTCCTTTTTTAGACGACATTATTGGCAAATAGGAGAGCCAATCAGAGAAACCTCCCCATTTTCGGGTTTTTCTTAGTTTTCCTTTCTTGAGAAAATTCCTGTAGATTCACTCTTGTAAAAATCACAGAACAGTAACGAACTCGAAAATCTTCTACACAGTGAAGATCCTGGATAATTGATCACACAGTCACAGATCAATTTCCGAATATTCCACAATCAGACTTAAACATTTTTTACATCTCACGGACTTAGTTTCTTTATTAGTTTACATTTTCGCGTTCACAAATCCGGCAACACTATACAACACAAACATTTATTGTTATTTAGTTTAAGTGTTTTTCTTTGAACATTAAATCGTTACTTAACAGTGAACAGTGTTTATAATTATTTAACAATCAACCAGCTCTATTGTTCTAATCAACCGTAGAGCCACGCGTCCGACTAACTCCGATAGATTTCGATATTTTTTTTGATCGTGCGCGTAACAAATATAACGTGCATTATTACCCATATTATGCAGTTATTATCGCTAGAACTATAATAAATATACGTATTACTTTTATTATCATCAATATAACATGCATTATTACCCATATTATGCAGTTATTATCGATAGAACTGTAATAAATATATTTATCACTTTTATTATTATCAATATAACATGCACTATTTGCCATATTTTACTATTATTATCGCTAGAACTATAATAATTATACTTATTACTCCCGATATTATCAATATAACATGCATTATTACCCATATAATGCAGTTATTATCGCTAGAACTGTAATAATTATACTTATTACTTATATTATTAGCAATATAACGTGCATTATTACCCATATTATGCAGTTATTATCGCTAGAACTGTAATAATTATACTTATTACTTATACTACTAGCAATATAACGTGCATTATTACCCATATAATGCAGTTATTATCGCTAGAACTGTAATAATTATACTTATTACTTATATTATTATCAATATAACATGCATTATTACCCATATAATGCAGTTATTATCGCTAGAACTGTAATAATTATACTTGTTACTTATATCATTATCAATATAACATGCATTATTACCCATATAATGGAGGTATTATCGCTAGAACTGTAATAATTATACTTATTACTTATACTATTAGCAATATAACGTGCATTATTACCCATATAATGCAGTTATTATCGCCAGAACTGTAATAATTATACTTATTACTTATATTATTCTCAATATAACATGCATTATTACCCATATTATGCAGTTATTATCGCTAGAACTGTAATAATTGTACTCATTACTTATATTATTAGCAATATAACGTGCATTATTACCCATATTATGCAGTTATTATCGCTAGAACTGTAATAATTATACTTATTACTTATACTACTAGCAATATAACGTGCATTATTACCCATATAATGCAGTTATTATCGCTAGAACTGTAATAATTATACTTATTACTTATATTATTATCAATATAACATGCATTATTACCCATATTATGCAGTTATTATCGCTAGAACTATAATAAATACACTTATTACTCCCAATATTATCAATGTAACATGCATTATTACCCATATAATGCAGTTATTATCGCTAGAACTGTAATAATTATACTTATTACTTATATTATTAGCAATATAACGTGCATTATTACCCATATAATGCAGTTATTATCGCTAGAACTGTAATAATTGTACTCATTACTTATATTATTAGCAATATAACGTGCATTATTACCCATACTATGCAGTTATTATCGCTAGAACTGTAATAATTATACTTATTACTTATACTACTAGCAATATAACGTGCATTATTACCCATATAATGCAGTTATTATCGCTAGAACTGTAATAATTATACTTATTACTTATATTGTTAGCAATATAACGTGCATTATTACCCATATAATGCAGTTATTATCGCTAGAACTGTAATAATTGTACTCATTACTTATATTATTATCAATATAACATGCATTATTACCCATATAATGCAGTTATTATCGCTAGAACTGTAATAATTATACTTGTTACTTATATCATTACCAATATAACATGCATTATTACCCATATAATGGAGGTATTATCGCTAGAACTGTAATAATTATACTTATTACTTATACTATTAGCAATATGACGTGCATTATTACCCATATAATGCAGTTATTATCGCCAGAACTGTATGAAATTATACTTATTACTTATATTATTCTCAATATAACATGCATTATTACCCATATAATGCAGTTATTATCGCTAGAACTGTAATAATTATACTTATTACTTAGATTATTATCAATATAACGTGCATTATTACCCATATTATGCAGTTATTATCGCTAGAACTATAATAAATATACGTATTACTTTTATTATCATCAATATAACATGCATTATTACCCATATTATGCAGTTATTATCGATAGAACTGTAATAAATATATTTATTACTTTTATTATTATCAATATAACATGCACTATTTGCCATATTTTACTATTATTATCGCTAGAACTATAATAATTATACTTATTACTCCCGATATTATCAATATAACATGCATTATTACCCATATAATGCAGTTATTATCGCTAGAACTGTAATAATTATACTTATTACTTATATTATTAGCAATATAACGTGCATTATTACCCATATTATGCAGTTATTATCGCTAGAACTGTAATAATTATACTTATTACTTATACTACTAGCAATATAACGTGCATTATTACCCATATAATGCAGTTATTATCGCTAGAACTGTAATAATTATACTTATTACTTATATTATTATCAATATAACATGCATTATTACCCATATAATGCAGTTATTATCGCTAGAACTGTAATAATTATACTTGTTACTTATATCATTATCAATATAACATGCATTATTACCCATATAATGGAGGTATTATCGCTAGAACTGTAATAATTATACTTATTACTTATACTATTAGCAATATAACGTGCATTATTACCCATATAATGCAGTTATTATCGCCAGAACTGTAATAATTATACTTATTACTTATATTATTCTCAATATAACATGCATTATTACCCATATTATGCAGTTATTATCGCTAGAACTGTAATAATTGTACTCATTACTTATATTATTAGCAATATAACGTGCATTATTACCCATATTATGCAGTTATTATCGCTAGAACTGTAATAATTATACTTATTACTTATACTACTAGCAATATAACGTGCATTATTACCCATATAATGCAGTTATTATCGCTAGAACTGTAATAATTATACTTATTACTTATATTATTATCAATATAACATGCATTATTACCCATATTATGCAGTTATTATCGCTAGAACTATAATAAATACACTTATTACTCCCAATATTATCAATGTAACATGCATTATTACCCATATAATGCAGTTATTATCGCTAGAACTGTAATAATTATACTTATTACTTATATTATTAGCAATATAACGTGCATTATTACCCATATAATGCAGTTATTATCGCTAGAACTGTAATAATTGTACTCATTACTTATATTATTATCAATATAACATGCATTATTACCCATATAATGCAGTTATTATCGCTAGAACTGTAATAATTATACTTGTTACTTATATCATTATCAATATAACATGCATTATTACCCATATAATGGAGGTATTATCGCTAGAACTGTAATAATTATACTTATTACTTATACTATTAGCAATATAACGTGCATTATTACCCATATAATGCAGTTATTATCGCCAGAACTGTAATAATTATACTTATTACTTATATTATTCTCAATATAACATGCATTATTACCTATATTATGCAGTTATTATCGCTAGAACTGTAATAATTGTACTCATTACTTATATTATTAGCAATATAACGTGCATTATTACCCATATTATGCAGTTATTATCGCTAGAACTGTAATAATTATACTTATTACTTATACTACTAGCAATATAACGTGCATTATTACCCATATAATGCAGTTATTATCGCTAGAACTGTAATAATTATACTTATTACTTATATTATTATCAATATAACATGCATTATTACCCATATTATGCAGTTATTATCGCTAGAACTATAATAAATACACTTATTACTCCCAATATTATCAATGTAACATGCATTATTACCCATATAATGCAGTTATTATCGCTCGAACTGTAATAATTATACTTATTACTTATATTATTAGCAATATAACGTGCATTATTACCCATATAATGCAGTTATTATCGCTAGAACTGTAATAATTGTACTCATTACTTATATTATTAGCAATATAACGTGCATTATTACCCATACTATGCAGTTATTATCGCTAGAACTGTAATAATTATACTTATTACTTATACTACTAGCAATATAACGTGCATTATTACCCATATAATGCAGTTATTATCGCTAGAACTGTAATAATTATACTTATTACTTATATTGTTAGCAATATAACGTGCATTATTACCCATATAATGCAGTTATTATCGCTAGAACTGTAATAATTGTACTCATTACTTATATTATTATCAATATAACATGCATTATTACCCATATAATGCAGTTATTATCGCTAGAACTGTAATAATTATACTTGTTACTTATATCATTACCAATATAACATGCATTATTACCCATATAATGGAGGTATTATCGCTAGAACTGTAATAATTATACTTATTACTTATACTATTAGCAATATGACGTGCATTATTACCCATATAATGCAGTTATTATCGCCAGAACTGTATGAAATTATACTTATTACTTATATTATTCTCAATATAACATGCATTATTACCCATATAATGCAGTTATTATCGCTAGAACTGTAATAATTATACTTATTACTTAGATTATTATCAATATAACGTGCATTATTACCCATATTATGCAGTTATTATCGCTAGAACTATAATAAATATACGTATTACTTTTATTATCATCAATATAACATGCATTATTACCCATATTATGCAGTTATTATCGATAGAACTGTAATAAATATATTTATTACTTTTATTATTATCAATATAACATGCACTATTTGCCATATTTTACTATTATTATCGCTAGAACTATAATAATTATACTTATTACTCCCGATATTATCAATATAACATGCATTATTACCCATATAATGCAGTTATTATCGCTAGAACTGTAATAATTATACTTATTACTTATATTATTAGCAATATAACGTGCATTATTACCCATATTATGCAGTTATTATCGCTAGAACTGTAATAATTATACTTATTACTTATACTACTAGCAATATAACGTGCATTATTACCCATATAATGCAGTTATTATCGCTAGAACTGTAATAATTATACTTATTACTTATATTATTATCAATATATCATGCATTATTACCCATATAATGCAGTTATTATCGCTAGAACTGTAATAATTATACTTGTTACTTATATCATTATCAATATAACATGCATTATTACCCATATAATGGAGGTATTATCGCTAGAACTGTAATAATTATACTTATTACTTATACTATTAGCAATATAACGTGCATTATTACCCATATAATGCAGTTATTATCGCCAGAACTGTAATAATTATACTTATTACTTATATTATTCTCAATATAACATGCATTATTACCCATATTATGCAGTTATTATCGCTAGAACTGTAATAATTGTACTCATTACTTATATTATTAGCAATATAACGTGCATTATTACCCATATTATGCTGTTATTATCGCTAGAACTGTAATAATTATACTTATTACTTATACTACTAGCAATATAACGTGCATTATTACCCATATAATGCAGTTATTATCGCTAGAACTGTAATAATTATACTTATTACTTATATTATTATCAATATAACATGCATTATTACCCATATTATGCAGTTATTATCGCTAGAACTATAATAAATACACTTATTACTCCCAATATTATCAATGTAACATGCATTATTACCCATATAATGCAGTTATTATCGCTAGAACTGTAATAATTATACTTATTACTTATATTATTAGCAATATAACGTGCATTATTACCCATATAATGCAGTTATTATCGCTAGAACTGTAATAATTGTACTCATTACTTATATTATTATCAATATAACATGCATTATTACCCATATAATGCAGTTATTATCGCTAGAACTGTAATAATTATACTTGTTACTTATATCATTATCAATATAACATGCATTATTACCCATATAATGGAGGTATTATCGCTAGAACTGTAATAATTATACTTATTACTTATACTATTAGCAATATAACGTGCATTATTACCCATATAATGCAGTTATTATCGCCAGAACTGTAATAATTATACTTATTACTTATATTATTCTCAATATAACATGCATTATTACCTATATTATGCAGTTATTATCGCTAGAACTGTAATAATTGTACTCATTACTTATATTATTAGCAATATAACGTGCATTATTACCCATATTATGCAGTTATTATCGCTAGAACTGTAATAATTATACTTATTACTTATACTACTAGCAATATAACGTGCATTATTACCCATATAATGCAGTTATTATCGCTAGAACTGTAATAATTATACTTATTACTTATATTATTATCAATATAACATGCATTATTACCCATATTATGCAGTTATTATCGCTAGAACTGTAATAAATATACTAATTACTTATACTATTAGCAATATAACGTGCATTGTTACCCATATAATGCCGTTATTGTCGCTAGAACTATAATAAATATACGTATTACTTTTATTATCATCAATATAGCATGCATTATTACCCATATTATGCAGTTATTATCGATAGAACTGTAATAAATATATTTATTACTTTTATTATTATCAATATAACATGCACTATTTGCCATATTTTACTATTATTATCGCTAGAACTATAATAATTATACTTATTACTCCCGATATTATCAATATAACATGCATTATTACCCATATAATGCAGTTATTATCGCTAGAACTGTAATAATTATACTTATTACTTATATTATTAGCAATATAACGTGCATTATTACCCATATTATGCAGTTATTATCGCTAGAACTGTAATAATTATACTTATTACTTATACTACTAGCAATATAACGTGCATTATTACCCATATAATGCAGTTATTATCGCTAGAACTGTAATAATTATACTTATTACTTATATTATTATCAATATAACATGCATTATTACCCATATAATGCAGTTATTATCGCTAGAACTGTAATAATTATACTTGTTACTTATATCATTATCAATATAACATGCATTATTACCCATATAATGGAGGTATTATCGCTAGAACTGTAATAATTATACTTATTACTTATACTATTAGCAATATAACGTGCATTATTACCCATATAATGCAGTTATTATCGCCAGAACTGTAATAATTATACTTATTACTTATATTATTCTCAATATAACATGCATTATTACCCATATTATGCAGTTATTATCGCTAGAACTGTAATAATTGTACTCATTACTTATATTATTAGCAATATAACGTGCATTATTACCCATATTATGCAGCTATTATCGCTAGAACTGTAATAATTATACTTATTACTTATACTACTAGCAATATAACGTGCATTATTACCCATATAATGCAGTTATTATCGCTAGAACTGTAATAATTATACTTATTACTTATATTATTATCAATATAACATGCATTATTACCCATATTATGCAGTTATTATCGCTAGAACTATAATAAATACACTTATTACTCCCAATATTATCAATGTAACATGCATTATTACCCATATAATGCAGTTATTATCGCTAGAACTGTAATAATTATACTTATTACTTATATTATTAGCAATATAACGTGCATTATTACCCATATAATGCAGTTATTATCGCTAGAACTGTAATAATTGTACTCATTACTTATATTATTATCAATATAACATGCATTATTACCCATATAATGCAGTTATTATCGCTAGAACTGTAATAATTATACTTGTTACTTATATCATTATGAATATAACATGCATTATTACCCATATAATGGAGGTATTATCGCTAGAACTGTAATAATTATACTTATTACTTATACTATTAGCAATATAACGTGCATTATTACCCATATAATGCAGTTATTATCGCCAGAACTGTAATAATTATACTTATTACTTATATTATTCTCAATATAACATGCATTATTACCTATATTATGCAGTTATTATCGCTAGAACTGTAATAATTGTACTCATTACTTATATTATTAGCAATATAACGTGCATTATTACCCATATTATGCAGTTATTATCGCTAGAACTGTAATAATTATACTTATTACTTATACTACTAGCAATATAACGTGCATTATTACCCATATAATGCAGTTATTATCGCTAGAACTGTAATAATTATACTTATTACTTATATTATTATCAATATAACATGCATTATTACCCATATTATGCAGTTATTATCGCTAGAACTATAATAAATACACTTATTACTCCCAATATTATCAATGTAAAATGCATTATTACCCATATAATGCAGTTATTATCGCTAGAACTGTAATAATTATACTTATTACTTATATTATTAGCAATATAACGTGCATTATTACCCATATAATGCAGTTATTATCGCTAGAACTGTAATAATTGTACTCATTACTTATATTATTAGCAATATAACGTGCATTATTACCCATACTATGCAGTTATTATCGCTAGAACTGTAATAATTATACTTATTACTTATACTACTAGCAATATAACGTGCATTATTACCCATATAATGCAGTTATTATCGCTAGAACTGTAATAATTATACTTATTACTTATATTGTTAGCAATATAACGTGCATTATTACCCATATAATGCAGTTATTATCGCTAGAACTGTAATAATTGTACTCATTACTTATATTATTATCAATATAACATGCATTATTACCCATATAATGCAGTTATTATCGCTAGAACTGTAATAATTATACTTGTTACTTATATCATTACCAATATAACATGCATTATTACCCATATAATGGAGGTATTATCGCTAGAACTGTAATAATTATACTTATTACTTATACTATTAGCAATATGACGTGCATTATTACCCATATAATGCAGTTATTATCGCCAGAACTGTATGAAATTATACTTATTACTTATATTATTCTCAATATAACATGCATTATTACCCATATAATGCAGTTATTATCGCTAGAACTGTAATAATTATACTTATTACTTAGATTATTATCAATATAACGTGCATTATTACCCATATTATGCAGTTATTATCGCTAGAACTATAATAAATATACGTATTACTTTTATTATCATCAATATAACATGCATTATTACCCATATTATGCAGTTATTATCGATAGAACTGTAATAAATATATTTATTACTTTTATTATTATCAATATAACATGCACTATTTGCCATATTTTACTATTATTATCGCTAGAACTATAATAATTATACTTATTACTCCCGATATTATCAATATAACATGCATTATTACCCATATAATGCAGTTATTATCGCTAGAACTGTAATAATTATACTTATTACTTATATTATTAGCAATATAACGTGCATTATTACCCATATTATGCAGTTATTATCGCTAGAACTGTAATAATTATACTTATTACTTATACTACTAGCAATATAACGTGCATTATTACCCATATAATGCAGTTATTATCGCTAGAACTGTAATAATTATACTTATTACTTATATTATTATCAATATAACATGCATTATTACCCATATAATGCAGTTATTATCGCTAGAACTGTAATAATTATACTTGTTACTTATATCATTATCAATATAACATGCATTATTACCCATATAATGGAGGTATTATCGCTAGAACTGTAATAATTATACTTATTACTTATACTATTAGCAATATAACGTGCATTATTACCCATATAATGCAGTTATTATCGCCAGAACTGTAATAATTATACTTATTACTTATATTATTCTCAATATAACATGCATTATTACCCATATTATGCAGTTATTATCGCTAGAACTGTAATAATTGTACTCATTACTTATATTATTAGCAATATAACGTGCATTATTACCCATATTATGCAGTTATTATCGCTAGAACTGTAATAATTATACTTATTACTTATACTACTAGCAATATAACGTGCATTATTACCCATATAATGCAGTTATTATCGCTAGAACTGTAATAATTATACTTATTACTTATATTATTATCAATATAACATGCATTATTACCCATATTATGCAGTTATTATCGCTAGAACTATAATAAATACTCTTATTACTCCCAATATTATCAATGTAACATGCATTATTACCCATATAATGCAGTTATTATCGCTAGAACTGTAATAATTATACTTATTACTTATATTATTAGCAATATAACGTGCATTATTACCCATATAATGCAGTTATTATCGCTAGAACTGTAATAATTGTACTCATTACTTATATTATTATCAATATAACATGCATTATTACCCATATAATGCAGTTATTATCGCTAGAACTGTAATAATTATACTTGTTACTTATATCATTATCAATATAACATGCATTATTACCCATATAATGGAGGTATTATCGCTAGAACTGTAATAATTATACTTATTACTTATACTATTAGCAATATAACGTGCATTATTACCCATATAATGCAGTTATTATCGCCAGAACTGTAATAATTATACTTATTACTTATATTATTCTCAATATAACATGCATTATTACCTATATTATGCAGTTATTATCGCTAGAACTGTAATAATTGTACTCATTACTTATATTATTAGCAATATAACGTGCATTATTACCCATATTATGCAGTTATTATCGCTAGAACTGTAATAATTATACTTATTACTTATACTACTAGCAATATAACGTGCATTATTACCCATATAATGCAGTTATTATCGCTAGAACTGTAATAATTATACTTATTACTTATATTATTATCAATATAACATGCATTATTACCCATATTATGCAGTTATTATCGCTAGAACTGTAATAAATATACTAATTACTTATACTATTAGCAATATAACGTGCATTGTTACCCATATAATGCCGTTATTGTCGCTAGAACTATAATAAATATACGTATTACTTTTATTATCATCAATATAGCATGCATTATTACCCATATTATGCAGTTATTATCGATAGAACTGTAATAAATATAATTATTACTTTTATTATTATCAATATAACATGCACTATTTGCCATATTTTACTATTATTATCGCTAGAACTATAATAATTATACTTATTACTCCCGATATTATCAATATAACATGCATTATTACCCATATAATGCAGTTATTATCGCTAGAACTGCAATAATTGTACTCATTACTTATATTATTAGCAATATAACGTGCATTATTACCCATATTATGCAGTTATTATCGCTAGAACTGTAATAATTATACTTATTACTTATATCATTATCAATATAACATGCATTATTACCCATATAATGGAGGTATTATCGCTAGAACTGTAATAATTATACTTATTACTTATACTATTAGCAATATAACGTGCATTATTACCCATATAATGCAGTTATTATCGCCAGAACTGTAATAATAATACTTATTACTTATATTATTCTCAATATAACATGCATTATTACCCATATTATGCAGTTATTATCGCTAGAACTATAATAAATATACGTATTACTTTCATTATCATCAATATAACATGCATTATTACCCATATAATGCAGTTATTATCGCTAGAACTGTAATAATTATACTTATTACTTATATTGTTAGCAATATAACGTGCATTATTACCCATATAATGCAGTTATTATCGCTAGAACTGTAATAATTATACTTATTACTTAGATTATTATCAATATAACATGCATTATTACCCATATTATGCAGTTATTATCGCTAGAACTATAATAAATATACGTATTACTTTTATTGTCATCAATATAACATGCATTATTACCCATATTATGCAGTTATTATCGATAGAACTGTAATAAATATATTTATTGCTTTTATTATTATCAATATAACATGCACTATTTGCCATATTTTACTATTATTACCGCTAGAACTATAATAATTATACTTATTACTCCCGATATTATCAATATAACATGCATTATTACCCACATAATGCAGTTATTATCGCTAGAACTGTAATAATTATACTTATTACTTATATGATTAGCAATATAACGTGCATTATTACCCATATAATGCAGTTATTATCGCTAGAACTGTAATAATTATACTTATTACTTATACTATTATCAATATAACATGCATTATTACCCATATTATGCAGTTATTATCGCTAGAACTATAATAAATATACTTATTACTCCCAATATTACCAATATAACATGCATTATTACCCATATAATGCAGTTATTATCGCTAGAACTGTAATAATTATACTTATTACTTATATTATTATCAATATAACATGTATTATTATCCATATAATGGAGGTATTATTGCTAGAACTGTAATAATTATACTTATTACTTATACTATTAGCAATATAACGTGCATTGTTACCCATATAATGCAGTTATTATCGCTAGAACTGTAATAATTATACTTATTACTTATATTGTTAGCAATATAACGTGCATTATTACCCATATAATGCAGTTATTATCGCTAGAACTGTAATAATTGTACTCATTACTTATATTATTAGCAATATAACGTGCATTATTACCCATATTATGCAGTTATTATCGCTAGAACTGTAATAATTATACTTATTACTTATACTACTAGCAATATAACGTGCATTATTACCCATATAATGCAGTTATTATCGCTGGAACTGTAATAATTATACTTATTACTTATATTATTATCAATATAACATGCATTATTACCCACATAATGCAGTTATTATCGCTAGAACTGTAATAATTATACTTATTACTTATATGATTAGCAATATAACGTGCATTATTACCCATATAATGCAGTTATTATCGCTAGAACTGTAATAATTATACTTATTACTTATACTATTATCAATATAACATGCATTATTACCCATATTATGCAGTTATTATCGCTAGAACTATAATAAATATACTTATTACTCCCAATATTACCAATATAACATGCATTATTACCCATATAATGCAGTTATTATCGCTAGAACTGTAATAATTATACTTATTACTTATATTATTATCAATATAACATGTATTATTATCCATATAATGGAGGTATTATTGCTAGAACTGTAATAATTATACTTATTACTTATACTATTAGCAATATAACGTGCATTGTTACCCATATAATGCAGTTATTATCGCTAGAACTGTAATAATTATACTTATTACTTATATTGTTAGCAATATAACGTGCATTATTACCCATATAATGCAGTTATTATCGCTAGAACTGTAATAATTGTACTCATTACTTATATTATTAGCAATATAACGTGCATTATTACCCATATTATGCAGTTATTATCGCTAGAACTGTAATAATTATACTTATTACTTATACTACTAGCAATATAACGTGCATTATTACCCATATAATGCAGTTATTATCGCTGGAACTGTAATAATTATACTTATTACTTATATTATTATCAATATAACATGCATTATTACCCATATAATGCAGTTATTATCGCTAGAACTGTAATAATTATACTTATTACTTATATTATTATCAATATAACATGTATTATTATCCATATAATGGAGGTATTATTGCTAGAACTGTAATAATTATACTTATTACTTATACTATTAGCAATATAACGTGCATTGTTACCCATATAATGCAGTTATTATCGCCAGAACTGTAATAATTATACTTATTACTTATATTATTCTCAATATAACATGCATTATTACCCATATGATGCAGTTATTATCGCAAGAACTATAATAAATATACGTATCACTTTCATTATCATCAATATAACATGCATTATTACCCATATAATGCAGGTATTATTGCTAGAACTGTAATAATTATACCTATGACTTATATTATTATCAATATAACATGCATTATTACCCATATTATGCAGTTATTATCGCTAGAACTATAATAAATACACTTATTACTCCCAATATTATCAATGTAACATGCATTATTACCCATATAATGCAGTTATTATCGCTAGAACTGTAATAATTATACTTATTACTTATATTATTAGCAATATAACGTGCATTATTACCCATATAATGCAGTTATTATCGCTAGAACTGTAATAATTGTACTCATTACTTATATTATTAGCAATATAACGTGCATTATTACCCATACTATGCAGTTATTATCGCTAGAACTGTAATAATTATACTTATTACTTATACTACTAGCAATATAACGTGCATTATTACCCATATAATGCAGTTATTATCGCTAGAACTGTAATAATTATACTTATTACTTATATTATTATCAATATAACATGCATTATTACCCATATAATGGAGGTATTATCGCAAGAACCGTAATAATTATACTTATTACTTATACTATTAGCAATATAACGTGCATTATTACCCATATAATGCAGTTATTATCGCCAGAACTGTAATAATTATACTTATTACTTATATTATTCTCAATATAACAGGCATTATTACCCATATTATGCAGTTATTATCGCTAGAACTGTAATAATTATACTTATTACTTATATTATTATCAATATAACATGCATTATTACCCATATTATGCAGTTATTATCTCTAGAACCATAATAAATATACTTATTACTCCCAATATTATCAATATAACATGCATTATTACCCATATAATGGAGGTATTATCGCTAGAACTGTAATAATTATACTTATTACTTATACTATTAGCAATATAACGTGCATTATTACCCATATAATGCAGTTATTATCGCCAGAACTGTAATAATTATTCTTATTACTTATATTATTCTCAATATAACATGCATTATTACCCATATTATGACGTTATTATCGCTGGAACTGTAATAATTACACTTATTACTTATATTATTATCAATATGACATGCATTATTACCCATGTAATGGAGGTATTATCGCAAGAACCGTAATAATTATACTTATTACTTATACTATTAGCAATATAACGTGCATTATTACCCATATAATGCAGTTATTATCGCCAGAACTGTAATAATTATACTTATTACTTATATTATTCTCAATATAACAGGCATTATTACCCATATTATGCAGTTATTATCGCTAGAACTGTAATAATTATACTTATTACTTATATTATTATCAATATAACATGCATTATTACCCATACTATGCAGTTATTATCTCTAGAACCATAATAAATATACTTATTACTCCCAATATTATCAATATAACATGCATTTTTACCCATATAATGCAGTTATTATCGCTAGAACTGTAATAATTATACTTATTACTTATATTGTTAGCAATATAACGTGCATTATTACCCATGTAATGCAGTTATTATCGCTAGAACTGTAATAATTGTACTCATTACTTTTATTATCATCAATATAACATGCATTATTACCCATATTATGCAGTTATTATCGATAGAACTGTAATAAATATACTTATTACTTTTATTATTATCAATATAACATGCACTATTTGCCATATTTTACTATTATTATCGCTAGAACTATAATAATTATACTTATTACTCCCGATATTATCAATATAACATGCATTATTACCCATATAATGCAGTTATTATCGCTAGAACTGTAATAATTATACTTATTACTTATATTATTATCAATATAACATGCATTATTACCCATATAATGCAGTTATTATCGCTAGAACTGTAATGATTGTACTCATTACTTATATTATTATCAATATAACATGCATTATTACCCATATTATGCAGTTATTATCGCTAGAACTGTAATAATTATACTTATTACTTATATCATTATCAATATAACATGCATTATTACCCATATAATGGAGGTATTATCGCTAGAACTGCAATAATTATACTTATTACTTATACTATTAGCAATATAACGTGCACTATTACCCATATAATGCAGTTATTATCGCCAGAACTGTAATAATTATACTTATTACTTATATTATTCTCAATATAACATGCATTATTACCCATATTATGAAGTTATTATCGCTGGAACTGTAATAATTACACTTATTGCTTATATTATTATCAATATAACATGCATTATTACCCATGTAATGGAGGTATTATCGCTAGAACTGTAATAATTATACTTATTACTTATATTATTATCAATATAACATGCATTATTACCCATATTATGCAGTTATTATCGCTAGAACTATAATAAATATACTTATTACTCCCAATATTATCAATATAACATGCATTATTACCCATATAATGCAGTTATTATCGCTAGAACTATAATAAATATACTTATTACTGGCAATATTATCAATATAACATGCATTATTACCCATATAATGCAGTTATTATCGCTAGAACTGTAATAATTATACTTATTACTTATATTATTAGCAATATAACATGCATTATTACCCATATTATGCAGTTATTATCGCTAGAACTATAATAAATATACGTATAACTTTTATTATCATCAATATAACATGCATTATTACCCGTATTATGCAGTTATTTTGGATAGAACTGTAATAAATATACCTACTACTTTCATTATCATCAATATAACATGCATTATTACCCACATTATGCAGTTATTATCGATAGAACTATAATAAATATACTTATTACTTTTATTATTACCAATATAACATGCACTATTAGAAATATTTTACTATTATTATCGCCAGAACTATAATAATTATACTTATTACTCCCGATATTATCAATATAACATGCATTATTACCCATATAATGCAGTTATTATCGCTAGAACTGTAATAATTATACTCATTACTTATATTATTAGCAATATAACGTGCATTATTACCCATATGATGCAGTTATTATCGCTGGAACTGTAATAATTATACTTATTACTTACATTATTATCAATATATAATGCATTATTACCCATATAATGGAGGTATTATCGCTAGAACTGTAATAATTATACCTATTACTTATACTATTAGCAATATAACGTGCATTATTACCCATATAATGCAGTTATTATCGCCAGAACTGTAATAATTATACTTATTACTTATATTATTCTCAATATAACATGCATTATTACCCATATTATGCAGTTATTATCGCTAGAACTATAATAAATATACGTATTACTTTTATTATCATCAATATAACATGCATTATTAACCATATTATGCAGTTATTATCGATAGAACTGTAATAAATATATTTATTACTTTTATTATTATCAATATAACATGTACTCTTTGCCATATTTTGCTATTATTATCGCTAGAACTATAATAATTATACTTATAACTTATATTATTAGCAATATAACATGCATTATTACCCATATAATGCAGTTATTATCGCTAGAACTGTAATAATTATACTTATTACTTATACTATTAGCAATATAACGTGCATTATTACCCATATTATGCAGTTATTATCGCAAGAACTATAATAAATATACGTATTACTTTCATTATCATCAATACAACATGCATTATTACCCATATAATGTAGGTATTATCGCTAGAACTGTAATAATTATACTTATTACTTATATTATTATCAATATAACATGCATTATTACCCATATTATGCAGTTATTATCGCTAGAACTGTAATAATTATACTTATTACTTATATTATTATCAATATAACATGCATTATTACCCATATAATGGAGGTATTATCGCAAGAACTGTAATAATTATACTTATTAAATACTATTAGCAATATAACATGCATTATTACCCATATAATGCAGTTATTATCGCTAGAACTGTAATAATTATACTTATTACTTATATTGTTAGCAATATAACGTGCATTATTACCCATATAATGCAGTTATTATCGCTAGAACTGTAATAATTATACTTATTACTTATATTATTATCAATATAACATGCATTATTACCCATATTATGCAGTTATTATCGCAAGAACTATAATAAATATACGTATTACTTTCATTATCATCAATACAACATGCATTATTACCCATATAATGTAGGTATTATCGCTAGAACTGTAATAATTATACTTATTACTTATATTATTATCAATATAACATGCATTATTACCCATATTATGCAGTTATTATCTCTAGAACCATAATAAATATACTTATTACTCCCAATATTGTCAATATAACATGCATTATTACCCATATAATGCAGTTATTATCGACAGAAGTATAATAAATATACTTATTACTTTTATTATTATCAATATAACATGCATTATTACCCATATAATGCAGTTATTATCGCTAGAACTCTAATAATTGTACTCATTACTTATATTATTAGCAATATAACGTGCATTATTACCCATATTATGCAGTTATTATCGCTAGAACTGTAATAATTATACCTATTACTTATATGATTATCAATATAACATGCATTATTACCCATATAATGCAGGTATTATCGCTAGAACTGTAATAATTATACTTATTACTTATATTATTCTCATTATAACATGCATTATTACCCATATTCTGCAGTTATTATCGCTAGAACTATAATAAATATATGTATTACTTTCATTATCATCAATATAACATGCATTATTACCCATATAATTGAGGTATTATCGCTAGAACTGTAATAATTATACTTATTACTTATATTATTATCAATATAACATGCATTATTACCCATATTATGCAGTTATTATCTCTAGAACTGTAATAATTATACTTATTACTTATATTATTATCTATATAACATGCATTATTACCCATATTATGCAGTTATTATCGCTAGAACTATAATAAATATACGTATTACTTTCATTATCATCAATATAACATGCATTATTACCCATATTATGCTGTTATTATCGATAGAACTGTAATAAATATACCTATTACTTTTATTATTATCAATATAACATGCACTATTTGCCATATTTTACTATTATTATCGCTAGAACTATAATAATTATACTTATTACTCCCGATATTATCAATATAACATGCCTTATTACGCATACAATGCAGTTATTATCGCTAGAACTGTAATAAATATACTTACTACTTTCATTATCATCAATATAACATGCATTATTACCCATATTAAGAAGTTATTATCGCTAGAACTGTAATAATTATACTTATTACTTATATTATTATCAATATAACATGTATTATTATCCATATAATGGAGGTATTATTGCTAGAACTGTAATAATTATACTTATTACTTATACTATTAGCAATATAACGTGCATTGTTACCCATATAATGCAGTTATTATCGCCAGAACTGTAATAATTATACTTATTACTTATATTATTCTCAATATAACATGCATTATTACCCATATGATGCAGTTATTATCGCAAGAACTATAATAAATATACGTATCACTTTCATTATCATCAATATAACATGCATTATTACCCATATAATGCAGGTATTATTGCTAGAACTGTAATAATTATACCTATGACTTATATTATTATCAATATAACATGCATTATTACCCATATTATGCAGTTATTATCGCTAGAACTATAATAAATACACTTATTACTCCCAATATTATCAATGTAACATGCATTATTACCCATATAATGCAGTTATTATCGCTAGAACTGTAATAATTATACTTATTACTTATATTATTAGCAATATAACGTGCATTATTACCCATATAATGCAGTTATTATCGCTAGAACTGTAATAATTGTACTCATTACTTATATTATTAGCAATATAACGTGCATTATTACCCATACTATGCAGTTATTATCGCTAGAACTGTAATAATTATACTTATTACTTATACTACTAGCAATATAACGTGCATTATTACCCATATAATGCAGTTATTATCGCTAGAACTGTAATAATTATACTTATTACTTATATTATTATCAATATAACATGCATTATTACCCATATAATGGAGGTATTATCGCAAGAACCGTAATAATTATACTTATTACTTATACTATTAGCAATATAACGTGCATTATTACCCATATAATGCAGTTATTATCGCCAGAACTGTAATAATTATACTTATTACTTATATTATTCTCAATATAACAGGCATTATTACCCATATTATGCAGTTATTATCGCTAGAACTGTAATAATTATACTTATTACTTATATTATTATCAATATAACATGCATTATTACCCATATTATGCAGTTATTATCTCTAGAACCATAATAAATATACTTATTACTCCCAATATTATCAATATAACATGCATTATTACCCATATAATGGAGGTATTATCGCTAGAACTGTAATAATTATACTTATTACTTATACTATTAGCAATATAACGTGCATTATTACCCATATAATGCAGTTATTATCGCCAGAACTGTAATAATTATTCTTATTACTTATATTATTCTCAATATAACATGCATTATTACCCATATTATGACGTTATTATCGCTGGAACTGTAATAATTACACTTATTACTTATATTATTATCAATATGACATGCATTATTACCCATGTAATGGAGGTATTATCGCAAGAACCGTAATAATTATACTTATTACTTATACTATTAGCAATATAACGTGCATTATTACCCATATAATGCAGTTATTATCGCCAGAACTGTAATAATTATACTTATTACTTATATTATTCTCAATATAACAGGCATTATTACCCATATTATGCAGTTATTATCGCTAGAACTGTAATAATTATACTTATTACTTATATTATTATCAATATAACATGCATTATTACCCATACTATGCAGTTATTATCTCTAGAACCATAATAAATATACTTATTACTCCCAATATTATCAATATAACATGCATTTTTACCCATATAATGCAGTTATTATCGCTAGAACTGTAATAATTATACTTATTACTTATATTGTTAGCAATATAACGTGCATTATTACCCATGTAATGCAGTTATTATCGCTAGAACTGTAATAATTGTACTCATTACTTTTATTATCATCAATATAACATGCATTATTACCCATATTATGCAGTTATTATCGATAGAACTGTAATAAATATACTTATTACTTTTATTATTATCAATATAACATGCACTATTTGCCATATTTTACTATTATTATCGCTAGAACTATAATAATTATACTTATTACTCCCGATATTATCAATATAACATGCATTATTACCCATATAATGCAGTTATTATCGCTAGAACTGTAATAATTATACTTATTACTTATATTATTATCAATATAACATGCATTATTACCCATATAATGCAGTTATTATCGCTAGAACTGTAATGATTGTACTCATTACTTATATTATTATCAATATAACATGCATTATTACCCATATTATGCAGTTATTATCGCTAGAACTGTAATAATTATACTTATTACTTATATCATTATCAATATAACATGCATTATTACCCATATAATGGAGGTATTATCGCTAGAACTGCAATAATTATACTTATTACTTATACTATTAGCAATATAACGTGCACTATTACCCATATAATGCAGTTATTATCGCCAGAACTGTAATAATTATACTTATTACTTATATTATTCTCAATATAACATGCATTATTACCCATATTATGAAGTTATTATCGCTGGAACTGTAATAATTACACTTATTGCTTATATTATTATCAATATAACATGCATTATTACCCATGTAATGGAGGTATTATCGCTAGAACTGTAATAATTATACTTATTACTTATATTATTATCAATATAACATGCATTATTACCCATATTATGCAGTTATTATCGCTAGAACTATAATAAATATACTTATTACTCCCAATATTATCAATATAACATGCATTATTACCCATATAATGCAGTTATTATCGCTAGAACTATAATAAATATACTTATTACTGGCAATATTATCAATATAACATGCATTATTACCCATATAATGCAGTTATTATCGCTAGAACTGTAATAATTATACTTATTACTTATATTATTAGCAATATAACATGCATTATTACCCATATTATGCAGTTATTATCGCTAGAACTATAATAAATATACGTATAACTTTTATTATCATCAATATAACATGCATTATTACCCGTATTATGCAGTTATTTTGGATAGAACTGTAATAAATATACCTACTACTTTCATTATCATCAATATAACATGCATTATTACCCACATTATGCAGTTATTATCGATAGAACTATAATAAATATACTTATTACTTTTATTATTACCAATATAACATGCACTATTAGAAATATTTTACTATTATTATCGCCAGAACTATAATAATTATACTTATTACTCCCGATATTATCAATATAACATGCATTATTACCCATATAATGCAGTTATTATCGCTAGAACTGTAATAATTATACTCATTACTTATATTATTAGCAATATAACGTGCATTATTACCCATATGATGCAGTTATTATCGCTGGAACTGTAATAATTATACTTATTACTTACATTATTATCAATATATAATGCATTATTACCCATATAATGGAGGTATTATCGCTAGAACTGTAATAATTATACCTATTACTTATACTATTAGCAATATAACGTGCATTATTACCCATATAATGCAGTTATTATCGCCAGAACTGTAATAATTATACTTATTACTTATATTATTATCAATATAACATGCATTATTACCCATATTATGCAGTTATTATCGCTAGAACTGTAATAATTATACTTATTACTTATATTATTATCAATATAACATGCATTATTACCCATATTATGCAGTTATTATCGCAAGAACTATAATAAATATACGTATTACTTTCATTATCATCAATACAACATGCATTATTACCCATATAATGTAGGTATTATCGCTAGAACTGTAATAATTATACTTATTACTTATATTATTATCAATATAACATGCATTATTACCCATATTATGCAGTTATTATCTCTAGAACCATAATAAATATACTTATTACTCCCAATATTGTCAATATAACATGCATTATTACCCATATAATGCAGTTATTATCGACAGAAGTATAATAAATATACTTATTACTTTTATTATTATCAATATAACATGCATTATTACCCATATAATGCAGTTATTATCGCTAGAACTCTAATAATTGTACTCATTACTTATATTATTAGCAATATAACGTGCATTATTACCCATATTATGCAGTTATTATCGCTAGAACTGTAATAATTATACCTATTACTTATATGATTATCAATATAACATGCATTATTACCCATATAATGGAGGTATTATCGCTAGAACTGTAATAATTATACTTATTACTTATATTATTCTCATTATAACATGCATTATTACCCATATTCTGCAGTTATTATCGCTAGAACTATAATAAATATATGTATTACTTTCATTATCATCAATATAACATGCATTATTACCCATATAATTGAGGTATTATCGCTAGAACTGTAATAATTATACTTATTACTTATATTATTATCAATATAACATGCATTATTACCCATATTATGCAGTTATTATCTCTAGAACTGTAATAATTATACTTATTACTTATATTATTATCTATATAACATGCATTATTACCCATATTATGCAGTTATTATCGCTAGAACTATAATAAATATACGTATTACTTTCATTATCATCAATATAACATGCATTATTACCCATATAATGCAGTTATTATCGACAGAAGTATAATAAATATGCTTATTACTTTTATTATTATCAATATAACAGGCACTCTTAGCCATATTTTACTAGTATTATCGCTAGAACTGTAATAATTATACTTATTACTCCCGATACTATCAATATAACATGCATTATTACGCATATAATGCAGTTATTATCGCTAGAACTGTAATAAATATACTTACTACTTTCATTATCATCAATATAACATGCATTATTACCCACATTATGCAGTTATTATCGATAGAACTATAATAAATATACTTATTACTTTTATTATTATCAATATAACATGCACTATTAGAAATATTTTACTATTATTATCGCCAGAACTATAATAATTATACTTATTACTCCCGATATTATCAATGTAACATGCATCATTACCCATATAATGCAGTTATTATCGCTAGAACTCTAATAATTGTACTCATTACTTATATTATTAGCAATATAACGTGCATTATTACCCATATTATGCAGTTATTATCGCTAGAACTGTAATAATTATACCTATTACTTATATCATTATCAATATAACATGCATTATTACCCATATAATGGAGGTATTATCGCTAGAACTGTAATAATTATACTTATTACTTATATTATTAGCAATATAACGTGTATTATTACCCATATTATGCAGTTATTATCGCTAGAACTGTAATAATTATACTTATTACTTATATGATTATCAATATAACATGCATTATTACCCATATAATGGAGGTATTATCGCTAGAACTGTAATAATTATACTTATTACTTATATTATTCTCAATATAACATGCATTATTACCCATACTATGCAGTTATTATCGCTAGAACTATAATAAATATACGTATTACTTTCAATATCATCAATATAACACGCATTATTACCCATATAATGGAGGTATTATCGCTAGAACTGTAATAATTATACTTATTACTTATATTATTATCAATATAACATGCATTATTACCCATATTATGCAGTTATTATCTCTAGAACCATAATAAGTATACTTATTACTCCCAATATTATCAATATAACATGCATTATTACCCATATAATGCAGTTATTATCGCTAGAACTGTAATAATTATACTTATTACTTATATAATTAGCAATATAACGTGCATTATTACCCATATAATGCAGTTATTATCGCTAGAACTGTAATAATTATACTTATTACTTATATTATTATCAATATAACATGCATTATTACCCATATAATGGAGGTATTATCGCAAGAACTGTAATAATTATACTTATTACTTATACTATTAGCAATATAACGTGCATTATTACCCATATAATGAAGTTATTATCGCCAGAACTGTAATAATTATACTTATTACTTATATTATTCTCATTATAACATGCATTATTACCCATATTATGCAGTTATTATCGCTAGAACTATAATAAATATACGTATTACTTTCATTATCATCAATATAACATGCATTATTACCCATATAATTGAGGTATTATCGCTAGAACTGTAATAATTATACTTATTACTTATATTATTATCAATATAACATGCATTATTACCCATATTATGCAGTTATTATCGCTAGAACTATAATAAATATACGTATTACTTTCATTATCATCAATATAACATGCATTATTACCCATATTATGCTGCTATTATCGATAGAACTGTAATAAATATACCTATTACTTTTATTATTATCAATATAACATGCACTATTTGCCATATTTTACTATTATTATCGCTAGAACTATAATAAATATACTTATTACTCCCAATATTATCAATATAACATGCATTATTACCCATATAATGCAGTTATTATCGCTAGAACTGTAATAATTATACTTATTACTTATATTGTTATCAATATAACATGCATTATTACCCATATAATGCAGTTATTATCGACAGAAGTATAATAAATATACTTATTACTTTTATTATTATCAATATAACAGGCACTAATAGCCATATTTTACTATTATCATCGCTGGAACTATAATAATTATACTTATTACTCCCGATATTATCAATATAACATGCATTATTACCCATATAATGCAGTTATTATCGCTAGAACTGTAATAATTATACTTATTACTTATATTATTAGCAATATAACGTGCATTATTACCCATATAATGCAGTTATTATCGCTAGAACGGTAATAATTATACTTATTACTTATATTATTATCAATATAACATGCATTATTACCCATATTGTGTAGTTATTATCGCTAGAACTATAATAAATATACTTATTACTCCCAATATTATCAATATAACATGCATTATTACCCATATAATGCAGTTATTATCGCTAGAACTGTAATAATTATACTTATTACTTATATTATTAGCAATATAACGTGCATTATTACCCATATAATGCAGTTATTATCGCTAGAACTGTAATAATTATACTTATTACTTATATTATTATCAATATAACATGCATTATTACCCATATAATGCAGTTATTATCGCTAGAACTGTAATAATTATTCTTATTACTTATATTATTAGCCATATAACGTGCATTATTACCCATATAATGCAGTTATTATCGCTAGAACTGTAATAATTATACTTATTACTTATATTATTATCAATATATAATGCATTATTACCCATATCATGGAGGTATTATCGCTAGAACTGTAATAATTATACCTATTACTTATACTATTAGCAATATAACGTGCATTATTACCCATATAATGCAGTTATTATCGCCAGAACTGTAATAATTATACTTATTACTTATATTATTCTCAATATAACATGCATTATTACCCATATTATGCAGTTATTATCGCTAGAACTATAATAAATATACGTATTACTTTTATTATCATCAATATAACATGCACTATTAACCATATTATGCAGTTATTATCGATAGAACTGTAATAAATATATTTATTACTTTTATTATTATCAATATAACATGCACTCTTTGCCATATTTTGCTATTATTATCGTTAGAACTATAATAATTATACTTATTACTCCCGATATTATCAATATAACATGCATTATTACCCATATAATGCAGTTATTATCGCTAGAACTGTAATAATTATTCTTATTACTTATATTGTTAGCAATATAACGTGCATTATTACCCATATAATGCAGTTATTATCGCTAGAACTGTAATAATTATACTTATTACTTATATTATTATCAATATAACATGCATTATTACCCATATTATGCAGTTATTATCGCTAGAACTATAATAAATATACTTATTACTCCCAATATTATCAATATAACATGCATTATTACCCATATAATGCAGTTATTATCGCTAGAACTATAATAAATATACTTATTACTGGCAATATTATCAATATAACATGCATTATTACCCATATAATGCAGTTATTATCGCTAGAACTGTAATAATTATACTTATTACTTATATTATTAGCAATATAACGTGCATTGTTACCCATATAATGCAGTTATTATCGCTAGAACTGTAATAATTGTACTCATTACTTATATTATTAGCAATATAACGTGCATTATTACCCATATTATGCAGTTATTATCGCTGGAACTGTAATAATTACATTTATTACTTATATTATTATCAATATAACATGCATTATTACCCATATAATGGAGGTATTATCGCTAGAACAGTAATAATTATACTTATTACTTATACTATTAGCAATATAACGTGCATTATTACCCATATAATGCAGTTATTATCGCCAGAACTGTAATAATTATACTTATTACTTATATTATTCTCAATATAACATGCATTATTACCCATATTATGCAGTTATTATCGCTAGAACTATAATAAATATACGTATTACTTTTATTATCATCAATATAACATGCATTATTACCCATATTATGCAGTTATTATCGATAGAACTATAATAAATATACTTATTACTCCCAATATTACCAATATAACATGCATTATTACCCATATAATGCAGTTATTATCGCTAGAACTGTAATAATTATACTTATTACTTATATTATTAGCAATATAACGTGCATTGTTACCCATATAATGCAGTTATTATCGCTAGAACTGTAATAATTGTACTCATTACTTATATTATTAGCAATATAACGTGCATTATTACCCATATTATGCAGTTATTATCGCTGGAACTGTAATAATTACATTTATTACTTATATTATTATCAATATAACATGCATTATTACCCATATAATGGAGGTATTATCGCTAGAACAGTAATAATTATACTTATTACTTATACTATTAGCAATATAACGTGCATTATTACCCATATAATGCAGTTATTATCGCTAGAACTATAATAAGTATACGTATTACTTTTATTATCATCAATATAACATGCATTATTACCCATATTATGCAGTTATTATCGATAGAACAGTAATAAATATATTTATTACTTTTATTATTATCAATATAACATGCATTATTACCCATATAATGCAGTTATTATCTCTAGAACCATAATAAATATACTTATTACTCCCAATATTATCAATATAACATGCATTATTACCCATATAATGCAGTTATTATCGCTAGAACTGAAATTATTATACTTATTACTTATATTGTTAGCAATATAACATGCATTATTACCCATACAATGCAGTTATTATCGCTAGAACTGTAATAATTATACTTATTACTTATATTATTAGCAATATAACGTGCATTATTAGCCATAAATTGCAGTTATCATCGCTAGAACTGTAATAATTATACTTATTACTTATATTATGATCAATATAACATGCATTATTACCCATATTATGCAGTTATTATCGCTAGAACTATAATAATTATACTTATTACTTATATTATTAGCAATATAACATGCATTATTACCCATATAATGCAGTTATTATCGCTAGAACTGTAATAATTATACTTATTACTTATATTATTATCAATATAACATTCACTATTACCCATATAATGGAGGTATTATAGCTAGAACTGTAATAATTATACTTATTACTTATACTATTAGCAATATAACGTGCATTATTACCCATATTATGCAGTTATTATCGCAAGAACTATAATAAATATACGTATTACTTTCATTATCATCAATACAACATGCATTATTACCCATATAATGGAGGTATTATCGCTAGAACTGTAATAATTATACTTATTACTTATATTATTATCAATATAACATGCATTATTACCCATATTATGCAGTTATTGTCGCTAGAACTGTAATAATTATACTTATTACTTATATTATTATCAATATAACATGCATTATTACCCATATAATGGAGGTATTATCGCTAGAACTGTAATAATTATACTTATTACTTATATTATTAGCAATATAACGTGCATTATTACCCATATAATGGAGGTATTATCGCAAGAACTGTAATAATTATACTTATTACTTATACTATTAGCAATATAACGTGCATTATTATCCATATAATGAAGTTATTATCGCCAGAACTGTAATAATTATACTTATTACTTATATTTTTCTCAATATAACATGCATTATTACCCATATTATGCAGTTATTATCGCAAGAACTATAATAAATATACGTATTACTTTCATTATCATCAATACAACATGCATTATTACCCATATAATGGAGGTATTATCGCTAGAACTGTAATAATTATACTTATTACTTATATTATTATCAATATAACATGCATTATTACCCATATTATGCAGTTATTATCGCTAGAAATGTAATAATTATACTTATTACTTATATTATTATCAATATAACATGCATTATTACCCATATAATGGAGGTATTATCGCAAGAACTGTAATAATTATACTTATTAAATACTATTAGCAATATAACATGCATTATTACCCATATAATGCAGTTATTATCGCTAGAACTGTAATAATTATACTTATTACTTATATTGTTAGCAATATAACGTGCATTATTACCCATATAATGCAGTTATTATCGCTAGAACTGTAATAATTATACTTATTACTTATATTATTATCAATATAACATGCATTATTACCCATATTATGCAGTTATTATCGCAAGAACTGTAATAAATATACGTATTACTTTCATTATCATCAATACAACATGCATTATTACCCATATAATGTAGGTATTATCGCAAGAACTGTAATAATTATACTTATTACTTATATTATTATCAATATAACATGCATTATTACCCATATAATGCAGTTATTATCGCTAGAACTCTAATAATTGTACTCATTACTTATATTATTAGCAATATAACGTGCATTATTACCCATATTATGCAGTTATTATCGCTAGAACTGTATTAATTATACCTATTACTTATATCATTATCAATATAACATGCATTATTACCCATATAATGGAGGTATTATCGCTAGAACTGTAATAATTATACTTATTACTTATATTATTAGCAATATAACGTGTATTATTACCCATATTATGCAGTTATTATCGCTAGAACTGTAATAATTATACTTATTACTTATATGATTATCAATATAACATGCATTATTACCCATATAATGGAGGTATTATCGCTAGAACTGTAATAATTATACTTATTACTTATATTATTCTCAATATAACATGCATTATTACCCATACTATGCAGTTATTATCGCTAGAACTATAATAAATATACGTATTACTTTCAATATCATCAATATAACACGCATTATTACCCATATAATGCAGTTATTATCGCTAGAACTGTAATAATTATACTTATTACTTATATTATTATCAATATAACATGCATTATTACCCATATAATGCAGTTATTAGCGCTAGAACTCTAATAATTGTACTCATTACTTATATTATTAGCAATATAACGTGCATTATTACCCATATTATGCAGTTATTATCGCTAGAACTGTAATAATTATACCTATTACTTATATCATTATCAATATAACATGCATTATTACCCATATAATGGAGGTATTATCGCTAGAACTGTAATAATTATACTTATTACTTATATTATTAGCAATATAACGTGTATTATTACCCATATTATGCAGTTATTATCGCTAGAACTGTAATAATTATACTTATTACTTATATGATTATCAATATAACATGCATTATTACCCATATAATGGAGGTATTATCGCTAGAACTGTAATAATTATACTTATTACTTATATTATTCTCAATATAACATGCATTATTACCCATACTATGCAGTTATTATCGCTAGAACTATAATAAATATACGTATTACTTTCAATATCATCAATATAACACGCATTATTACCCATATAATGGAGGTATTATCGCTAGAACTGTAATAATTATACTTATTACTTATATTATTATCAATATAACATGCATTATTACCCATATTATGCAGTTATTATCTCTAGAACCATAATAAGTATACTTATTACTCCCAATATTATCAATATAACATGCATTATTACCCATATAATGCAGTTATTATCGCTAGAACTGTAATAATTATACTTATTACTTATATTATTAGCAATATAACGTGCATTATTACCCATATAATGCAGTTATTATCGCTAGAACTGTAATAATTATACTTATTACTCCCAATATTATCAATATAACATGCATTATTACCCATATTATGCAGTTATTATCGATAGAACTGTAATACATATACTTATTACTTTTATTATTATCAATATAACATGCACTATTTGCCATATTTTACTATTATTATCGCTAGAACTATAATAATTATACTTATTACTCCCGATATTATCAATATAACATGCATTATTACCCATATAATGCAGTTATTATCGCTAGAACTGTAATAATTATACTTATTACTTATATTATTAGCAATATAACGTGCATTATTACCCATATAATGCAGTTATTATCGCTAGAACTGTAATAATTATACTTATTACTTATATTATTATCAATATAACATGCATTATTACCCATATAATGGAGGTATTATCGCTAGAACTGTAATAATTATACCTATTACTTATACTATTAGCAATATAACGTGCATTATTACCCATATAATGCAGTTATTATCGCCAGAACTGTAATAATTATACTTATTACTTATATTATTCTCAATATAACATGCATTATTACCCATATTATGCAGTTATTATCGCTAGAACTGTAATAATTATACTTATTACTTATATTATTATCAATATAACATGCATTATTACCCATATAATGGAGGTATTATCGCAAGAACTGTAATAATTATACTTATTAAATACTATTAGCAATATAACATGCATTATTACCCATATAATGGAGGTATTATCGCAAGAACTGTAATAATTATACTTATTACTTATACTATTAGCAATATAACGTGCATTATTAACCATATAATGCAGTTATTATCGCCAGAACTGTAATAATTATACTTATTACTTATATTATTCTGATTATAACATGCATTATTACCCATATTATGCAGTTATTATCGCAAGAACTGTAATAATTATACTTATTACTTATACTATTAGCAATATAACGTGCATTATTAACCATATAATGCAGTTATTATCGCCAGAACTGTAATAATTATACTTATTACTTATATTATTCTCATTATAACATGCATTATTACCCATATTATGCAGTTATTATCGCTAGAACTATAATAAATATACGTATTACTTTCATTATCATCAATATAACATGCATTATTACCCATATAATTGAGGTATTATCGCTAGAACTGTAATAATTATACTTATTACTTATATTATTATCAATATAACATGCATTATTACCCATATTATGCAGTTATTATCTCTAGAACTGTAATAATTATACTTATTACTTATATTATTATCAATATAACATGCATTATTACCCATATTATGCAGTTATTATCGCTAGAACTATAATAAATATACGTATTACTTTCATTATCATCAATATAACATGCATTATTACCCATATTATGCTGTTATTATCGATAGAACTGTAATAAATATACGTATTACTTTCATTATCATCAATATAACATGCATTATTACCCATATAATTGAGGTATTATCGCTAGAACTGTAATAATTATACTTATTACTTATATTATTAGCAATATAACGTGCATTATTACCCATATAATGCAGTTATTATCGCTAGATCTGTAATAATTATACTTATTACTTATATTGTTAGCAATATAACGTGCATTATTCCCATATAATGCAGTTATTATCGCTAGAACTGTAATAATTATACTTATTACTTATATTATTATCAATATAACATGCACTATTTGCCATATTTTACTATTATTATCGCTAGAACTATAATAATTATACTTATTACACCCGATATTATCAATATAACATGCATTATTACCCATATAATTGAGGTATTATCGCTAGAACTGTAATAATTATACTTATTACTTATATTATTATCAATATAACATGCATTATTACCCATATTATGCAGTTATTATCTCTAGAACTGTAATAATTATACTTATTACTTATATTATTATCAATATAACATGCATTATTACCCATATTATGCAGTTATTATCGCTAGAACTATAATAAATATACGTATTACTTTCATTATCATCAATATAACATGCATTATTACCCATATTATGCTGTTATTATCGATAGAACTGTAATAAATATACGTATTACTTTCATTATCATCAATATAACATGCATTATTACCCATATAATTGAGGTATTATCGCTAGAACTGTAATAATTATACTTATTACTTATATTATTAGCAATATAACGTGCATTATTACCCATATAATGCAGTTATTATCGCTAGAACTGTAATAATTATACTTATTACTTATATTGTTAGCAATATAACGTGCATTATTCCCATATAATGCAGTTATTATCGCTAGAACTGTAATAATTATACTTATTACTTATATTATTATCAATATAACATGCACTATTTGCCATATTTTACTATTATTATCGCTAGAACTATAATAATTATACTTATTACACCCGATATTATCAATATAACATGCATTATTACCCATATAATGCAGTTATTATCGCTAGAACTGTAATAATTATACTTATTACTTATATAATTAGCAATATAACGTGCATTATTACCCATATAATGCAGTTATTATCGCTAGAACTGTAATAATTATACTTATTACTTATATTATTATCAATATAACATGCATTATTACCCATATAATGGAGGTATTATCGCAAGTACTGTAATAATTATACTTATTACTTATACTATTAGCAATATAACGTGCATTATTAACCATATAATGCAGTTATTATCGCCAGAACTGTAACAATTATACTTATTACTTATATTATTCTCATTATAACATGCATTATTACCCATATTATGCAGTTATTATCGCTAGAACTGTAATAAATATACGTATTACTTTCATTATCATCAATATAACATGCATTATTACCCATATTATGCTGTTATTATCGATAGAACTGTAATAAATATACTTATTACTTTTATTATTATCAATATAACATGCACTACTTGCCATATTTTAGTATTATTATCGCTAGAACTATAATAATTATACTTATTACTCCCGATATTATCAATATAACATGCATTATTACCCATATAATGCAGTTATTATCGCTAGAACTGTAATAATTATACTTATTACTTATATTATTATCAATATAACATGCACTATTTGCCATATTTTACTATTATTATCGCTAGAACTATAATAATTATACTTATTACTCCCGATATTATCAATATAACATGCATTATTACCCATATAATGCAGTTATTATCGCTAGAACTGTAATAATTATACTTATTACTTATATTATTAGCAATATAACGTGCATTATTACCCATATAATGCAGTTATTATCGCTAGAACTGTAATAATTATACTTATTACTTATATTATTATCAATATAACATGCATTATTACCCATATAATGGAGGTATTATCGCAAGAACTGTAATAATTATACTTATTACTTATACTATTAGCAATATAACGTGCATTATTAACCATATAATGCAGTTATTATCGCCAGAACTGTAATAATTATACTTATTACTTATATTATTCTCATTATATCATGCATTATTACCCATATTATGCAGTTATTATCGCTAGAACTATAATAAATAAACGTATTACTTTTATTATCATCAATACAACATGCATTATTACCCATATTATGCAGTTATTATCGATAGAACTGTAATAAATATACTTATTACTTTTATTATTATCAATATAACATGCACTATTTGCCATATTTTACTATTATTATCGCTAGAACTATAATAATTATACTTATTACTCCCGATATTATCAATATAACATGCATTATTACCCATACAATGCAGTTACTATCGCTAGAACTGTAATAATTATACTTATTACTTATATTATTAGCAATATAACGTGCATTATTACCCATATAATGCAGTTATTATCGCCAGAACTGTAATAATTATACTTATTACTTATATTATTATCGATATAACATGCATTATTACCCATATAATGGAGGTATTATCGCAAGAACTGTAATAATTATACTTATTACTTATACTATTAGCAATATAACGTGCATTATTAACCATATAATGCAGTTATTATCGCCAGAACTGTAATAATTATACTTATTACTTATATTATTCTCATTATAACATGCATTATTACCCATATTATGCAGTTATTATCGCTAGAACTATAATAAATATACGTATTACTTTCATTATCATCAATATAACATGCATTATTACCCATATAATTGAGGTATTATCGCTAGAACTGTAATAATTATACTTATTACTTATATTATTAGCAATATAACGTGCATTATTACCCATATAATGCAGTTATTATCGCTAGAACTGTAATAATTATACTTATTACTTATATTATTATCAATATAACATGCATTATTACCCATATAATGGAGGTATTATCGCAAGAACTGTAATAATTATACTTATTACTTATACTATTAGCAATATAACGTGCATTATTACCCATATAATGAAGTTATTATCGCCAGAACTGTAATAATTATACTTATTACTTATATTATTCTCATTATAACATGCATTATTACCCATATTATGCAGTTATTATCGCTAGAACTATAATAAATATACGTATTACTTTCATTATCATCAATATAACATGCATTATTACCCATATAATTGAGGTATTATCGCTAGAACTGTAATAATTATACTTATTACTTATATTATTATCAATATAACATGCATTATTACCCATATTATGCAGTTATTATCTCTAGAACTGTAATAATTATACTTATTACTTATATTATTATCAATATAACATGCATTATTACCCATATTATGCAGTTATTATCGCTAGAACTATAATAAATATACGTATTACTTTCATTATCATCAATATAACATGCATTATTACCCATATTATGCTGTTATTATCGATAGAACTGTAATAAATATACCTATTACTTTTATTATTATCAATATAACATGCACTATTTGCCATATTTTACTATTATTATCGCTAGAACTATAATAATTATACTTATTACTCCCGATATTATCAATATAACATGCATTATTACCCATACAATGCAGTTATTATCGCTAGGACTGTAATAATTATACTTATTACTTATATTATTAGCAATATAACGTGCATTATTACCCATATAATGCAGTTATTACCGCTAGAACAGTAATAATTATACTTATTACTTATATTATTATCAATATAACATGCATTATTACCCATATTATGCAGTTATTATCTCTAGAACCATAATAAGTATACTTATTACTCCCAATATTATCAATATAACATGCATTATTACCCATATAATGCAGTTATTATCGCTAGAACTGTAATAATTATACTTATTACTCATATTGTTAGCAATATAACGTGCATTATTACCCATATAATGAAGTTATTATCGCTAGAACTGTAATAATTATACTTATTACTCATATTGTTAGCAATATAACGTGCATTATTACCCATATAATGAAGTTATTATCGCTAGAACTGTAATAATTATACTTATTACTTATATTATTATCAATATAGCATGCATTATTACCCATATTATGCAGTTATTATCTCTAGAACCATAATAAGTATACTTACTACTCCAAATATTATCAATATAACATGCATTATTACCCATATAATGCAGTTATTATCGCTAGAACTGTAATAATTATACTTATTACTCATATTGTTAGCAATATAACGTGCATTATTACCCATATAATGAAGTTATTATCGCTAGAACTGTAATAATTATACTTATTACTTATATTATTATCAATATAACATGCACTATTTGCCATATTTTACTATTATTATCGCTAGAACTATAATAATTATACTTATTACTTATATTATTAGCAATATAACGTGCATTATTACCCATATAATGCAGTTATTATCGCTAGAACTGTAATAATTATACTTATTACTTATATTATTATCAATATAACATGCATTATTACCCATATAATGGAGGTATTATCGCAAGAACTGTAATAATTATACTTATTACTTATACTATTAGCAATATAACGTGCATTATTAACCATATAATGCAGTTATTATCGCCAGAACTGTAATAATTATACTTATTACTTATATTATTCTGATTATAACATGCATTATTACCCATATTATGCAGTTATTATCTCCAGAACTGTAATAATTATACTTATTACTTATATTATTATCAATATAACATGCATTATTACCCATATTATGCAGTTATTATCGCTAGAACTATAATAAATATACGTATTACTTTCATTATCATCAATATAACATGCATTATTACCCATATTATGCTGTTATTATCGATAGAACTGTAATAAATATACGTATTACTTTCATTATCATCAATATAACATGCATTATTACCCATATAATTGAGGTATTATCGCTAGAACTGTAATAATTATACTTATTACTTATATTATTAGCAATATAACGTGCATTATTACCCATATAATGCAGTTATTATCGCTAGAACTGTAATAATTATACTTATTACTTATATTGTTAGCAATATAACGTGCATTATTCCCATATAATGCAGTTATTATCGCTAGAACTGTAATAATTATACTTATTACTTATATTATTATCAATATAACATGCACTATTTGCCATATTTTACTATTATTATCGCTAGAACTATAATAATTATACTTATTACTCCCGATATTATCAATATAACATGCATTATTACCCATATAATGCAGTTATTATCGCTAGAACTGTAATAATTATACTTATTACTTATATTATTAGCAATATAACGTGCATTATTACCCATATAATGCAGTTATTATCGCTAGAGCAGTAATAATTATACTTATTACTTATATTATTATCAATATAACATGCATTATTACCCATATAATGGAGGTATTATCGCAAGAACTGTAATAATTATACTTATTACTTATACTATTAGCAATATAACGTGCATTATTAACCATATAATGCAGTTATTATCGCCAGAACTGTAATAATTATACTTATTACTTATATTATTCTCATTATAACATGCATTATTACCCATATTATGCAGTTATTATCGCTAGAACTATAATAAATATACGTATTACTTTCATTATCATCAATATAACATGCATTATTACCCATATTATGCTGTTATTATCGATAGAACTGTAATAAATATACTTATTACTTTTATTATTATCAATATAACATGCACTACTTGCCATATTTTAGTATTATTATCGCTAGAACTATAATAATTATACTTATTACTCCCGATATTATCAATATAACATGCATTATTACCCATATAATGCAGTTATTATCGCTAGAACTGTAATAATTATACTTATTACTTATATTATTATCAATATAACATGCACTATTTGCCATATTTTACTATTATTATCGCTAGAACTATAATAATTATACTTATTACTCCCGATATTATCAATATAACATGCATTATTACCCATATAATGCAGTTATTATCGCTAGAACTGTAATAATTATACTTATTACTTATATTATTAGCAATATAACGTGCATTATTACCCATATAATGCAGTTATTATCGCTAGAACTGTAATAATTATACTTATTACTTATATTATTATCAATATAACATGCATTATTACCCATATAATGGAGGTATTATCGCAAGAACTGTAATAATTATACTTATTACTTATACTATTAGCAATATAACGTGCATTATTAACCATATAATGCAGTTATTATCGCCAGAACTGTAATAATTATACTTATTACTTATATTATTCTCATTATATCATGCATTATTACCCATATTATGCAGTTATTATCGCTAGAACTATAATAAATAAACGTATTACTTTTATTATCATCAATACAACATGCATTATTACCCATATTATGCAGTTATTATCGATAGAACTGTAATAAATATACTTATTACTTTTATTATTATCAATATAACATGCACTATTTGCCATATTTTACTATTATTATCGCTAGAACTATAATAATTATACTTATTACTCCCGATATTATCAATATAACATGCATTATTACCCATACAATGCAGTTACTATCGCTAGAACTGTAATAATTATACTTATTACTTATATTATTAGCAATATAACGTGCATTATTACCCATATAATGCAGTTATTATCGCCAGAACTGTAATAATTATACTTATTACTTATATTATTATCGATATAACATGCATTATTACCCATATAATGGAGGTATTATCGCAAGAACTGTAATAATTATACTTATTACTTATACTATTAGCAATATAACGTGCATTATTAACCATATAATGCAGTTATTATCGCCAGAACTGTAATAATTATACTTATTACTTATATTATTCTCATTATAACATGCATTATTACCCATATTATGCAGTTATTATCGCTAGAACTATAATAAATATACGTATTACTTTCATTATCATCAATATAACATGCATTATTACCCATATAATTGAGGTATTATCGCTAGAACTGTAATAATTATACTTATTACTTATATTATTAGCAATATAACGTGCATTATTACCCATATAATGCAGTTATTATCGCTAGAACTGTAATAATTATACTTATTACTTATATTATTATCAATATAACATGCATTATTACCCATATAATGGAGGTATTATCGCAAGAACTGTAATAATTATACTTATTACTTATACTATTAGCAATATAACGTGCATTATTACCCATATAATGAAGTTATTATCGCCAGAACTGTAATAATTATACTTATTACTTATATTATTCTCATTATAACATGCATTATTACCCATATTATGCAGTTATTATCGCTAGAACTATAATAAATATACGTATTACTTTCATTATCATCAATATAACATGCATTATTACCCATATAATTGAGGTATTATCGCTAGAACTGTAATAATTATACTTATTACTTATATTATTATCAATATAACATGCATTATTACCCATATTATGCAGTTATTATCTCTAGAACTGTAATAATTATACTTATTACTTATATTATTATCAATATAACATGCATTATTACCCATACAATGCAGTTATTATCGCTAGAACTGTAATAATTATACTTATTACTTATATTATTAGCAATATAACGTGCATTATTACCCATATAATGCAGTTATTACCGCTAGAACAGTAATAATTATACTTATTACTTATATTATTATCAATATAACATGCATTATTACCCATATTATGCAGTTATTATCTCTAGAACCATAATAAGTATACTTATTACTCCCAATATTATCAATATAACATGCATTATTACCCATATAATGCAGTTATTATCGCTAGAACTGTAATAATTATACTTATTACTCATATTGTTAGCAATATAACGTGCATTATTACCCATATAATGAAGTTATTATCGCTAGAACTGTAATAATTATACTTATTACTCATATTGTTAGCAATATAACGTGCATTATTACCCATATAATGAAGTTATTATCGCTAGAACTGTAATAATTATACTTATTACTTATATTATTATCAATATAGCATGCATTATTACCCATATTATGCAGTTATTATCTCTAGAACCATAATAAGTATACTTATTACTCCAAATATTATCAATATAACATGCATTATTACCCATATAATGCAGTTATTATCGCTAGAACTGTAATAATTATACTTATTACTCATATTGTTACCAATATAACGTGCATTATTACCCATATAATGAAGTTATTATCGCTAGAACTGTAATAATTATACTTATTACTTATATTATTATCAATATAACATGCACTATTTGCCATATTTTACTACTATTATCGCTAGAACTATAATAATTATACTTATTACTTATATTATTAGCAATATAACGTGCATTATTACCCATATAATGCAGTTATTATCGCTAGAACTGTAATAATTATACTTATTACTTATATTATTATCAATATAACATGCATTATTACCCATATAATGGAGGTATTATCGCAAGAACTGTAATAATTATACTTATTACTTATATTATTAGCAATATAACGTGCATTATTACCCATATAATGCAGTTATTATCGCTAGAACTGTAATAATTATACTTATTACTTATATTATTATCAATATAACATGCATTATTACCCATATAATGGAGGTATTATCGCAAGAACTGTAATAATTATACTTATTACTTATACTATTAGCAATATAACGTGCATTATTACCCATATAATGAAGTTATTATCGCCAGAACTGTAATAATTATACTTATTACTTATATTATTCTCATTATAACATGCATTATTACCCATATTATGCAGTTATTATCGCTAGAACTATAATAAATATACGTATTACTTTCATTATCATCAATATAACATGCATTATTACCCATATAATTGAGGTATTATCGCTAGAACTGTAATAATTATACTTATTACTTATATTATTATCAATATAACATGCATTATTACCCATATTATGCAGTTATTATCTCTAGAACTGTAATAATTATACTTATTACTTATATTATTATCAATATAACATGCATTATTACCCATATTATGCAGTTATTATCGCTAGAACTATAATAAATATACGTATTACTTTCATTATCATCAATATAACATGCATTATTACCCATATTATGCTGTTATTATCGATAGAACTGTAATAAATATACCTATTACTTTTATTATTATCAATATAACATGCACTATTTGCCATATTTTACTATTATTATCGCTAGAACTATAATAATTATACTTATTACTCCCGATATTATCAATATAACATGCATTATTACCCATACAATGCAGTTATTATCGCTAGAACTGTAATAATTATACTTATTACTTATATTATTAGCAATATAACGTGCATTATTACCCATATAATGCAGTTATTACCGCTAGAACAGTAATAATTATACTTATTACTTATATTATTATCAATATAACATGCATTATTACCCATATTATGCAGTTATTATCTCTAGAACCATAATAAGTATACTTATTACTCCCAATATTATCAATATAACATGCATTATTACCCATATAATGCAGTTATTATCGCTAGAACTGTAATAATTATACTTATTACTCATATTGTTAGCAATATAACGTGCATTATTACCCATATAATGAAGTTATTATCGCTAGAACTGTAATAATTATACTTATTACTCATATTGTTAGCAATATAACGTGCATTATTACCCATATAATGAAGTTATTATCGCTAGAACTGTAATAATTATACTTATTACTTATATTATTATCAATATAGCATGCATTATTACCCATATTATGCAGTTATTATCTCTAGAACCATAATAAGTATACTTATTACTCCAAATATTATCAATATAACATGCATTATTACCCATATAATGCAGTTATTATCGCTAGAACTGTAATAATTATACTTATTACTCATATTGTTAGCAATATAACGTGCATTATTACCCATATAATGAAGTTATTATCGCTAGAACTGTAATAATTATACTTATTACTTATATTATTATCAATATAACATGCACTATTTGCCATATTTTACTATTATTATCGCTAGAACTATAATAATTATACTTATTACTTATATTATTAGCAATATAACGTGCATTATTACCCATATAATGCAGTTATTATCGCTAGAACTGTAATAATTATACTTATTACTTATATTATTATCAATATAACATGCATTATTACCCATATAATGGAGGTATTATCGCAAGAACTGTAATAATTATACTTATTACTTATACTATTAGCAATATAACGTGCATTATTAACCATATAATGCAGTTATTATCGCCAGAACTGTAATAATTATACTTATTACTTATATTATTCTGATTATAACATGCATTATTACCCATATTATGCAGTTATTATCTCCAGAACTGTAATAATTATACTTATTACTTATATTATTATCAATATAACATGCATTATTACCCATATTATGCAGTTATTATCGCTAGAACTATAATAAATATACGTATTACTTTCATTATCATCAATATAACATGCATTATTACCCATATTATGCTGTTATTATCGATAGAACTGTAATAAATATACGTATTACTTTCATTATCATCAATATAACATGCATTATTACCCATATAATTGAGGTATTATCGCTAGAACTGTAATAATTATACTTATTACTTATATTATTAGCAATATAACGTGCATTATTACCCATATAATGCAGTTATTATCGCTAGAACTGTAATAATTATACTTATTACTTATATTGTTAGCAATATAACGTGCATTATTCCCATATAATGCAGTTATTATCGCTAGAACTGTAATAATTATACTTATTACTTATATTATTATCAATATAACATGCACTATTTGCCATATTTTACTATTATTATCGCTAGAACTATAATAATTATACTTATTACACCCGATATTATCAATATAACATGCATTATTACCCATATAATGCAGTTATTATCGCTAGAACTGTAATAATTATACTTATTACTTATATAATTAGCAATATAACGTGCATTATTACCCATATAATGCAGTTATTATCGCTAGAACTGTAATAATTATACTTATTACTTATATTATTATCAATATAACATGCATTATTACCCATATAATGGAGGTATTATCGCAAGTACTGTAATAATTATACTTATTACTTATACTATTAGCAATATAACGTGCATTATTAACCATATAATGCAGTTATTATCGCCAGAACTGTAACAATTATACTTATTACTTATATTATTCTCATTATAACATGCATTATTACCCATATTATGCAGTTATTATCGCTAGAACTGTAATAAATATACTTATTACTTTTATTATTATCAATATAACATGCACTATTTGCCATATTTTACTATTATTATCGCTAGAACTATAATAATTATACTTATTACTCCCGATATTATCAATATAACATGCATTATTACCCATATAATGCAGTTATTATCGCTAGAACTGTAATAATTATACTTATTACTTATATTATTAGCAATATAACGTGCATTATTACCCATATAATGCAGTTATTATCGCTAGAGCAGTAATAATTATACTTATTACTTATATTATTATCAATATAACATGCATTATTACCCATATAATGGAGGTATTATCGCAAGAACTGTAATAATTATACTTATTACTTATACTATTAGCAATATAACGTGCATTATTAACCATATAATGCAGTTATTATCGCCAGAACTGTAATAATTATACTTATTACTTATATTATTCTCATTATAACATGCATTATTACCCATATTATGCAGTTATTATCGCTAGAACTATAATAAATATACGTATTACTTTCATTATCATCAATATAACATGCATTATTACCCATATTATGCTGTTATTATCGATAGAACTGTAATAAATATACTTATTACTTTTATTATTATCAATATAACATGCACTACTTGCCATATTTTACTATTATTATCGCTAGAACTATAATAATTATACTTATTACACCCGATATTATCAATATAACATGCATTATTACCCATATAATGCAGTTATTATCGCTAGAACTGTAATAATTATACTTATTACTTATATTATTAGCAATATAACGTGCATTATTACCCATATAATGCAGTTATTATCGCTAGAACTGTAATAATTATACTTATTACTTAGATTATTATCAATATAACATGCATTATTACCCACATTATGCAGTTATTATCGCTAGAACTATAATAAATATACGTATTACTTTTATTATTGATAGAACTGTAGTAAATATATTTATTTCTTTTATTATTATCAATATAACATGCACTATTTGCCATATTTTACTATTATTATCGCTAGAACTATAATAATTATACTTATTACTCCCGATTTTATCAATATAACATGCACTATTACCCATATAATGCAGTTATTATCGCTAGAACTGTAATAATTATACTTATTACTTATATTATTAGCAATATAACGTGCATTATTACCCATATAATGCAGTTATTATCGCTAGAACTGTAATAATTATACTTATTACTTATACTATTATCAATATAACATGCATTATTACCCATATTCTGCAGTTATTATCGCTAGAACTATAATAAATATACTTATTACTCCCAATATTATCAATATAACATGCATTATTACCCATATAATGCAGTTATTATCGCTAGAACTGTAATAATTATACTTATCACTTATATTATTATCAATATAACATGCATTATTACCCATATAATGGAGGTATTATTGCTAGAACTTTAATAATTATACTTATTACTTATATTATTATCAATATAACATGCATTATTACCCATACTATGCAGTTATTATCGCTAGAACTGTAATAATTATACTTATTACTTATATTGTTAGCAATATAACGTGCATTATTACCCATATAATGCAGTTATTATCGCTAGAATTCTAATAATTATACTTATTACTTATACTATTAGCAATATAACGTGCATTATTACCCATATAATGCAGTTATTATCGCCAGAACTGTAATAATTATACTTATTACTTATATTATTCTCAATATAACATGCATTGTTACCCATATTATGCAGTTATTATCGCTAGAACTATAATAAATATACTTATTACCCCCGATATTATCAATATAACATGCCTTATTACGCATATAATGCAGTTATTATCGCTAGAACTGTAATAAATATACTTACTACTTTCATTATCATCAATATAACATGCATTATTACCCATATTAAGAAGTTATTATCGATAGAACGATAATAAATATACTTATTACTTTTATTATTATCAATATAACATGCATTATTACCCATATAATGCAGTTATTATCGCTAGAACTGTAATAATTATACTCATTACTTATATTATTAGCAATATAACGTGCATTATTACCCGTATTATGCAGTTATTATCGCTAGAACTGTAATAATTATACTTATTACTTATATTATTATCAATATAACATGCATTATTACCCATATAATGGAGGTATTATCACTAGAATTGTAATAATTATACTTATTACTTATACTATTAGCAATATAACGTGCATTATTACCCATATAATGCAGTTATTATCGCCATAACTGTAATAATTATACTTATTACTTATATTATTCTCAATATAACATGCATTATTACCCATATTATGCAGTTATTATCGCTAGAACTAGAATAAATATACGTATTACCTTTATTATCATCAATATAACATGCACTATTAGCCATATTTTACTATTATTATCGCTAGAACTATAATAATTATACTTATTACTCCCGATATTATCAATATAACATGCCTTATTACGCATATAATGCAGTTATTATCGCTAGAACTGTAATAAATATACTTACTACTTTCATTATCATCAATATAACATGCATTATTACCCATATAATGCAGTTATTATCGCTAGAACTGTAATAATTATACTTATTACTTATATTATTAGCAATATAACGTGCATTATTAACCATATAATTGAGGTATTATCGCTAGAACTGTAATAATTATACTTATTACTTATATTATTATCAATATAACATGCATTATTACCCATATTATGCAGTTATTATCTCTAGAACTGTAATAATTATACTTATTACTTATATTATTATCAATATAACATGCATTATTACCCATATTATGCAGTTATTATCGCTAGAACTATAATAAATATACGTATTACTTTTATTATCATCAATATAACATGCATTATTACCCATATTATGCTGTTATTATCGATAGAACTGTAATAAATATACTTATTACTTTTATTATTATCAATATAACATGCACTATTTGCCATATTTTACTATTATTATCGCTAGAACTATAATAATTATACTTATTACTCCCGATATTATCAATATAACATGCATTATTACCCATATAATGCAGTTATTATCGCTAGAACTGTAATAATTATACTTATTACTTATATTATTAGCAATATAACGTGCATTATTACCCATATAATGCAGTTATTATGGCTAGAACTGTAATAATTATACTTATTACTTAGATTATTATCAATATAACATGCATTATTACCCACATTATGCAGTTATTATCGCTAGAACTATAATAAATATACGTATTACTTTTATTATTGATAGAACTGTAGTAAATATATTTATTTCTTTTATTATTATCAATATAACATGCACTATTTGCCATATTTTACTATTATTATCGCTAGAACTATAATAATTATACTTATTACTCCCGATATTATCAATATAACATGCACTATTACCCATATAATGCAGTTATTATCGCTAGAACTGTAATAATTATACTTATTACTTATATTATTAGCAATATAACGTGCATTATTACCCATATAATGCAGTTATTATCGCTAGAACTGTAATAATTATACTTATTACTTATACTATTATCAATATAACATGCATTATTACCCATATTCTGCAGTTATTATCGCTAGAACTATAATAAATATACTTATTACTCCCAATATTATCAATATAACATGCATTATTACCCATATAATGCAGTTATTATCGCTAGAACTGTAATAATTATACTTATCACTTATATTATTATCAATATAACATGCATTATTACCCATATAATGGAGGTATTATTGCTAGAACTGTAATAATTATACTTATTACTTATATTATTATCAATATAACATGCATTATTACCCATACTATGCAGTTATTATCGCTAGAACTGTAATAATTATACTTATTACTTATATTGTTAGCAATATAACGTGCATTATTACCCATATAATGCAGTTATTATCGCTAGAATTCTAATAATTATACTTATTACTTATACTATTAGCAATATAACGTGCATTATTACCCATATAATGCAGTTATTATCGCCAGAACTGTAATAATTATACTTATTACTTATATTATTCTCAATATAACAGGCATTGTTACCCATATTATGCAGTTATTATCGCTAGAACTATAATAAATATACTTATTACCCCCGATATTATCAATATAACATGCCTTATTACGCATATAATGCAGTTATTATCGCTAGAACTGTAATAAATATACTTACTACTTTCATTATCATCAATATAACATGCATTATTACCCATATTAAGAAGTTATTATCGATAGAACGATAATAAATATACTTATTACTTTTATTATTATCAATATAACATGCATTATTACCCATACAATGGAGGTATTATCACTAGAATTGTAATAATTATACTTATTACTTATACTATTATCAATATAACATGCATTATTTCCCATATTCTGCAGTTACTATCGCTAGAACTATAATAAATATACTTATTACTATTAAATATTATCAATATAACATGCATTATTACCCATATAATGGAGGTATTATCGCTAGAACTGTAATAATTATACTTATTACTTATATTATTATCAATATAACATGCATTATTACCCATATTATGCAGTTATTATCGCTAGAACTGTAATAATTATACTTATTACTTATATTGTTAGCAATATAACGTGCATTATTACCCATATAATGCAGTTATTATCGCTAGAACTGTAATAATTATACTTATTACTTATATTATTATCAATATAACATGCATTATTACCCATATTATGCAGTTATTATCGCTAGAACTGTAATAATTATACTTATTACTTATATTGTTAGCAATATAACGTGCATTATTACCCATATAATGCAGTTATTATCGCTAGAACTCTAATAATTATACTTATTACTTATATCATTATCAATATAACATGCATTATTACCCATATAATGGAGGTATTATCGCTAGAACTGTAATAATTATACTTATTAAATACTATTAGCAATATAACATGCATTATTACCCATATTATGCAGTTATTATCGATATAACTGTAATAAATATACTTATTACTCATATTATTATCAATATAACATGCATTATTACCCATATAATGGAGGTATTATCGCTAGAACTGTAATAATTATACTTATTACTTATACTATCAGCAATATAACGTGCATTATTACCCATATAATGCAGTTATTAACGCTAGAACTGTAATAAATATACTTACTACTTTCATTATCATCAACATAACATGCATTATTACCCATATAATGCAGTTATTATCGCTAGAACTGTAATAATTATACTTATTACTTATATTATTAGCAATATAACGTGCATTATTACCCATATAATGCAGTTATTATCGCTAGAACTGTAATAATTATACTTATTACTTATACTATTATCAATATAACATGCATTATTACCCATATTCTGCAGTTACTATCGCTAGAACTATAATAAATATACTTATTACTATTAAATATTATCAATATAACGTGCATTATTACTCATATAATGCGGTTATTATCGCTAGAACTGTAATAATTATACTTATTACTTATATTGTTAGCAATATAACGTGCATTATTACCCATATAATGGAGGTATTATTGCTAGAACTGTAATAATTATACTTATTACTTATATTATTAGCAATATAACGTGCATTATTACCCATATAATGCAGTTATTATCGCTAGAACTGTAATAATTATACTTATTACTTATACTATTATCAATATAACATGCATTATTACCCATATAATGCAGTTATTATCGCTAGAACTGTAATAATTATACTTATTACTTATATTATTATCAATATAACATGCATTATTACCCATATTATGCAGTTATTATCGATAGAACTGTAATAAATATACTTATTACTTTTACTATTATCAATATATCATGCACTATTAGCCATATTTTACTATTATTATCGCTAGAACTGTAATAAATATACTTACTACTTTCATTATCATCAATATAACATGCATTATTACCCATATTAAGAAGTTATTATCGATAGAACTGTAATAATTATACTTATTACTTATATTGTTAGCAACATAACGTGCATTATTACCCATATAATGCAGTTATTATCGCTAGAACTGTAATAATTATACTTATTACTTAGATTATTATCAATATAACATGCATTATTACCCATATTATGCAGTTATTATCGCTAGAACTATAATAAATATACGTATTACTTTTATTGTCATCAATATAACATGCATTATTACCCATATAATGCAGTTATTATCGCTAGAACTGTAATAATTATACTCATTACTTATATTATTAGCAATATAACGTGCATTATTACGCATATAATGCAGTTATTATCGCTAGAACTCTAATAAATATACTTACTACTTTCATTATCATCAATATAACATGCATTATTACCCATATTATGCAGTTATTATCGATAGAACTGTAATAAATATACTTATTACTTTTACTATTATCAATATATCATGCACTATTAGCCATATTTTACTATTATTATCGCTAGAACTGTAATAATTATACTTATTACTTATATTGTTAGCAATATAACGTGCATTATTACACATATAGTGCAGTTATTATCGCTAGAACTGTAATAATTATACTTATTACTTATATTGATATCAATATAACATGCATTATTACCCATATTATGCAGTTATTATCGCTAGAACTATAATAAATATACGTATTACTTTTATTATCATCAATATAACATGCATTATTACCCATATTATGCAGTTATTATCGCTAGAACTGTAATAATTATACTTATTACTTATATCATTATCAATATAACATGCATTATTACCCATATAATGGAGGTATTATCGCTAGAACTGTAATAATTATACTCATTACTTATATTATTAGCAATATAACGTGCATTATTACCCATATTATGCAGTTATTATCGCTAGAACTGTAATAATTATACTTATTACTTATATCATTATCAATATAACATGCATTATTACCCATATAATGGAGGTATTATCGCTAGAACTGTAATAATTATACTTATTACTTATATTATTATCAATATAACATGCATTATTACCCATATTATGCAGTTATTATCGCTAGAACTGTAATAATTATACTTATTACTTATACTATTATCAATGTAACATGCATTATTACCCATATTCTGCAGTTATTATCGCTAGAACTATAATAAATATACTTATTACTCCCAATATTATCAATATAACATGCATTATTACCCATATAATGCAGTTATTATCGCTAGAACTGTAATAATTATACTTATTACTTATATTATTATCAATATAACATGCATTATTACCCATATAATGGAGGTATTATTGCCAGAACTGTAATAATTATACTTATTACTTATATTATTAGCAATATAACGTGCATTATTACCCATATTATGCAGTTATTATCGCTAGAACTGTAATAATTGTACCCATTACTTATATTATTAGCAATATAACGTGCATTATTACCCATATTATGCAGTTATTATCGCTAGAACTGTAATAATTATACTTATTACTTATATCATTATCAATATAACATGCATTATTACCCATATAATGGAGGTATTATCGCTAGAACTGTAATAATTATACTTATTACTTATATTATTATCAATATAACATGCATTATTACCCATATTATGCAGTTATTATCGCTAGAACTGTAATAATTATACTTATTACTTATATTGTTAGCAATATAACGTGCATTATTACCCATACAATGCAGTTATTATCGCTAGAACTGTAATAATTATACTTATTACTTATACTATTATCAATATAACATGCATTATTACCCATATTCTGCAGTTACTATCGCTAGAACTATAATAAATATACTTATTACTATTAAATATTATCAATATAACATGCATTATTACCCATATTATGCAGTTATTATCGCTAGAACTGTAATAATTATACTTATTACTTATACTATTATCAATGTAACATGCATTATTACCCATATTCTGCAGTTATTATCGCTAGAACTATAATAAATATACTTATTACTCCCAATATTATCAATATAACATGCATTATTACCCATATAATGCAGTTATTATCGCTAGAACTGTAATAATTATACTTATTACTTATATTATTATCAATATAACATGCATTATTACCCATATAATGGAGGTATTATTGCCAGAACTGTAATAATTATACTTATTACTTATATTATTAGCAATATAACGTGCATTATTACCCATATTATGCAGTTATTATCGCTAGAACTGTAATAATTGTACCCATTACTTATATTATTAGCAATATAACGTGCATTATTACCCATATTATGCAGTTATTATCGCTAGAACTGTAATAATTATACTTATTACTTATATCATTATCAATATAACATGCATTATTACCCATATAATGGAGGTATTATCGCTAGAACTGTAATAATTATACTTATTACTTATATTATTATCAATATAACATGCATTATTACCCATATTATGCAGTTATTATCGCTAGAACTGTAATAATTATACTTATTACTTATATTGTTAGCAATATAACGTGCATTATTACCCATACAATGCAGTTATTATCGCTAGAACTGTAATAATTATACTTATTACTTATATTATTATCAACATAACATGCATTATTACCCATATTATGCAGTTATTATCGCTTGAACTGTAATAATTATACTTATTACTTATATTGTTAGCAATATAACGTGCATTATTACCCATACAATGCAGTTATTATCGCTAGCACTCTAATAATTATACTTATTACTTAGATTATTATCAATATATCATGCATTATTACAGATATTATGCAGTTATTATCGCTAGAACTATAATAAATATACGTATTACTTTTATTATCATCAATATAACATGCATTATTACCCATATTATGCAGTTATTATCGATAGAACTGTAATAAATATATTTATTACTTTTATTATTATCAATATAACATGCACTATTTGCCATATTTTACTATTATTATCGCTAGAACTATAATAATTATACTTATTACTCCCGATATTATCAATATAACATGCATTATTACCCATATTATGCAGTTGTTATCGCTAGAACTGTAATAATTGTACTCATTACTTATATTATTAGCAATATAACGTGCATTATTACCCATATTATGCAGTTATTATCGCTAGAACTGTAATAATTATACTTATTACTTATATCATTATCAATATAACATGCATTATTACCCATATAATGGAGGTATTATCGCTAGAACTGTAATAATTATACTTATTACTTATACTATTAGCAATATAACGTGCATTATTACCCATATAATGCAGTTATTATCGCCAGAACTGTAATAATTATACTTATTACTTATATTATTCTCAATATAACATGCATTGTTACCCATATTATGCAGTTATTATCGCTAGAACTATAATAAATATACGTATTACTTTCATTATCATCAATATAACATGCATTATTACCCATATTATGCAGTTATTATCGATAGAACTGTAATAAATATACTTATTACTTTTACTATTATCAATATATCATGCACTATTAGCCATATTTTACTATTATTATCGCTAGAACTGTAATAAATATACTTACTACTTTCATTATCATCAATATAACATGCATTATTACCCATATTAAGAAGTTATTATCGATAGAACTGTAATAATTATACTTATTACTTATATTGTTAGCAACATAACGTGCATTATTACCCATATAATGCAGTTATTATCGCTAGAACTGTAATAATTATACTTATTACTTAGATTATTATCAATACATCATGCATTATTACCCATATTATGCAGTTATTATCGCTAGAACTATAATAAATATACGTATTACTTTTATTGTCATCAATATAACATGCATTATTACCCATATAATGCAGTTATTATCGCTAGAACTGTAATAATTATACTCATTACTTATATTATTAGCAATATAACGTGCATTATTACGCATATAATGCAGTTATTATCGCTAGAACTCTAATAAATATACTTACTACTTTCATTATCATCAATATAACATGCATTATTACCCATATTATGCAGTTATTATCGATAGAACTGTAATAAATATACTTATTACTTTTACTATTATCAATATATCATGCACTATTAGCCATATTTTACTATTATTATCGCTAGAACTGTAATAATTATACTTATTACTTATATTGTTAGCAATATAACGTGCATTATTACCCATACAATGCAGTTATTATCGCTAGAACTGTAATAATTATACTTATTACTTATATTATTATCAATATAACATGCATTATTACCCATATTATGCAGTTATTATCGCTTGAACTGTAATAATTATACTTATTACTTATATTGTTAGCAATATAACGTGCATTATTACCCATATAATGCAGTTATTATCGCTAGCACTCCAATAATTATACTTATTACTTAGATTATTATCAATATAACATGCATCATTACAGATATTATGCAGTTATTATCGCTAGAACTATAATAAATATACGTATTACTTTTATTATCATCAATATAACATGCATTATTACCCATATTATGCAGTTATTATCGATAGAACTGTAATAAATATATTTATTACTTTTATTATTATCAATATAACATGCACTATTTGCCATATTTTACTATTATTATCGCTAGAACTATAATAATTATACTTATTACTCCCGATATTATCAATATAACATGCATTATTACCCATATTATGCAGTTGTTATCGCTAGAACTGTAATAATTGTACTCATTACTTATATTATTAGCAATATAACGTGCATTATTACCCATATTATGCAGTTATTATCGCTAGAACTGTAATAATTATACTTATTACTTATATCATTATCAATATAACATGCATTATTACCCATATAATGGAGGTATTATCGCTAGAACTGTAATAATTATACTTATTAAATACTATTAGCAATATAACGTGCATTATTACCCATATAATGCAGTTATTATCGCCAGAACTGTAATAATTATACTTACTACTTATATTATTCTCAATATAACATGCATTATTACCCATATTATGCAGTTATTATCGCAAGAACTATAATAAATATACGTATTACTTTCATTATCATCAATATAACATGCATTATTACCCATATAATGCAGTTATTATCGCTAGAACTGTAATAATTATACTTATTACTTATATCATTATCAATATAACATGCATTATTACCCATATAATGGAGGTATTATCGCTAGAACTGTAATAATTATACTTATTACTTATATTGCTAGCAATATAACGTGCATTATTACCCATATAATGCAGTTATTATCGCTAGAACTGTAATAATTATACTTATTACTTATATTATTATCAATATAACATGCATTATTACCCATATTATGCAGTTATTATTGCTAGAACTATAATAAATATACGTATTACTTTTATTATCATCAATATAACATGCATTATTACCCATATTATGCAGTTATTATCGATATAACTGTAATAAATATACTTATTACTTATATTATTATCAATATAACATGCATTATTACCCATATAATGTAGGTATTATCGCTAGAACTGTAATAATTATACTTATTACTTATACTATTAGCAATGTAACGTGCATTATTACCCATATAATGCAGTTATTATCGCCAGATCTGTAATAATTATACTTATTACTTATATTATTCTCAATATAACATGCATTGTTACCCATATTATGCAGTTATTATCGCTAGAACTATAATAAATATACGTATTACTTTCATTATCATCAATATAACATGCATTATTACCCATATTATGCAGTTATTATCGATAGAACTGTAATAAATATACTTATTACTTTTACTATTATCAATATATCATGCACTATTAGCCATATTTTACTATTATTATCGCTAGAACTATAATAATTATACTTATTACCCCCGATATTATCAATATAACATGCCTTATTACGCATATAATGCAGTTATTATCGCTAGAACTGTAATAAATATACTTACTACTTTCATTATCATCAATATAACATGCATTATTACCCATATTAAGAAGTTATTATCGATAGAACGATAATAAATATACTTATTACTTTTATTATTATCAATATAACATGCATTATTACCCATATAATGCAGTTATTATCGTCAGAACTATAATAAATATACTTATTACTCCCAATATTATCAATATAACATGCACTATTACCCATATTATGCAGTTATTATCGCTCGACCTGTAATAATTATACTTATTACTTTTATTATTATCAATATAACATGCACTATTACCGATATTATGCAGTTATTATCGCTAGAACTATAATAATTGTACTTAATACTCCTAATTTTATCAATATGTTATGCATTATTACCCATATTATACAGTTATTATCGTCAGAACTATAATAAATATACTTATTACTCCCAATATTATCAATATAACATGCACTATTACCCACATTATGCAGTTATTATCGCTAGAACTATAAGAATTATACTTATTACTCCTAATATTATCAGTATGTCATGCACTATTACCCATATTATACAGTTATTATCGCCGGAACTATAATAGTTATACTTATTACTTATATTATTATCAGTATAACATGCATTCTTACCCATATTATACAGTTATTATCGTCAGAACTATAAAAAATATACTTATTACTCCCAATATTATCAATATAATATGCGTTATTAGCCATATTATGCAGTTATTATCGCTAGAACTACAATAATTATACTTATTACTTTTATTATTATCAATATAACATGCACTATTACCCATGTTATGCAGTTATTATCGCTCAAACTATAATAATTACACTTATTACTTTTATTATTATCAATATAACATGCGTTATTACCCATATTATGCAGTTATTACCGCTCGAACTATAATAATTATACTTATTACTTTTATTATTATCAATATAACATGCACTATTACCGATATTATGCAGTTATTATCGCTAGAACTATAATAATTGTACTTAATACTCCTAATTTTATCAATATGTTATGCATTATTACCCATATTATACAGTTATTATCGTCAGAACTATAATAAATATACTTATTACTCCCAATATTATCAATATAACATGCACTATTACCCACATTATGCAGTTATTATCGCTAGAACTATAATAACTGTACCTAATACTCCTAATTTTATCAATATGTTATGCATTATTACCCATATTATACAGTTATTATCGTCAGAACTATAATAAATATACTTATTACTCCCAATATTATCAATATAACATGCACTATTACCCATATTATGCAGTTATTATCGCTCGAACTATAATAATTACACTTATTACTTTTATTATTATCAATATAACATACGTTATTATCCATATTATGCAGTTATTATCGCTCGAACTATAATAATTATACTTATTACTTTTATTATTATCAATATATACATGCACTATTACCGATATTATGCAGTTATTATCGCTAGAACTATAATAATTGTACTTAATACTCCAAATTTTATCAATATGTTATGCATTATTACCCATATTATACAGTTATCATCGTCAGAACTATAATAAATATACTTATTACTCCCAATATTATCAATATAACATGCACTATTACCCATATTATGCAGTTATTATCGCTCGAACTATAATAACTACACTTATTACTTTTATTATTATCAATATAACATACGTTATTACCCATATTATGCAGTTATTATCGCTCGAACTATAAGAATTATACTTATTACTCCTAATATTATCAGTATGTCATGCACTATTACCCATATTATACAGTTATTATCGCCGGAACTATAATAGTTATACTTATTACTTATATTATTATCAGTATAACATGCATTCTTACCCATATTATACAGTTATTATCGTCAGAACTATAAAAAATATACTTATTACTCCCAATATTATCAATATAATATGCGTTATTACCCACATTATGCAGTTATTATCGCTAGAACTACAATAATTATACTTATTACTTTTATTATTATCAATATAACATGCACTATTACCCATATTATGCAGTTATTATCGCTCGACCTATAATAATTATACTTATTACTTTTATTATTATCAATATAACATGCACTATTACCGATATTATGCAGTTATTATCGCTAGAACTATAATAATTGTACTTAATACTCCTAATTTTATCAATATGTTATGCATTATTACCCATATTATACAGTTATTATCGTCAGAACTATAATAAATATACTTATTACTCCCAATATTATCAATATAACATGCACTATTACCCATATTATGCAGTTATTATCGCTCGAACTATAATAATTACACTTATTACTTTTATTATTATCAATATAACATGCGTTATTACCCATATTATGCAGTTATTATCGCTCGAACTATAATAATTATACTTATTACTTTTATTATTATCAATATAACATGCACTATTACCCACATTATGCAGTTATTATCGCTAGAACTGTAATAATTATACTTATTACTTATATTGTTAGCAATATAACGTGCATTATTACCCATACAATGCAGTTATTATCGCTAGAACTGTAATAATTATACTTATTACTTATATTATTATCAACATAACATGCATTATTACCCATATTATGCAGTTATTATCGCTTGAACTGTAATAATTATACTTATTACTTATATTGTTAGCAATATAACGTGCATTATTACCCATACAATGCAGTTATTATCGCTAGCACTCTAATAATTATACTTATTACTTAGATTATTATCAATATAACATGCATTATTACAGATATTATGCAGTTATTATCGCTAGAACTATAATAAATATACGTATTACTTTTATTATCATCAATATAACATGCATTATTACCCATATTATGCAGTTATTATCGATAGAACTGTAATAAATATATTTATTACTTTTATTATTATCAATATAACATGCACTATTTGCAATATTTTACTATTATTATCGCTAGAACTATAATAATTATACTTATTACTCCCGATATTATCAATATAACATGCATTATTACCCATATTATGCAGTTGTTATCGCTAGAACTGTAATAATTGTACTCATTACTTATATTATTAGCAATATAACGTGCATTATTACCCATATTATGCAGTTATTATCGCTAGAACTGTAATAATTATACTTATTACTTATATCATTATCAATATAACATGCATTATTACCCATATAATGGAGGTATTATCGCTAGAACTGTAATAATTATACTTATTACTTATACTATTAGCAATATAACGTGCATTATTACCCATATAATGCAGTTATTATCGCCAGAACTGTAATAATTATACTTATTACTTATATTATTCTCAATATAACATGCATTGTTACCCATATTATGCAGTTATTATCGCTAGAACTATAATAAATATACGTATTACTTTCATTATCATCAATATAACATGCATTATTACCCATATTATGCAGTTATTATCGATAGAACTGTAATAAATATACTTATTACTTTTACTATTATCAATATATCATGCACTATTAGCCATATTTTACTATTATTATCGCTAGAACTGTAATAAATATACTTACTACTTTCATTATCATCAATATAACATGCATTATTACCCATATTAAGAAGTTATTATCGATAGAACTGTAATAATTATACTTATTACTTATATTGTTAGCAACATAACGTGCATTATTACCCATATAATGCAGTTATTATCGCTAGAACTGTAATAATTATACTTATTACTTAGATTATTATCAATATAACATGCATTATTACCCATATTATGCAGTTATTATCGCTAGAACTATAATAAATATACGTATTACTTTTATTGTCATCAATATAACATGCATTATTACCCATATAATGCAGTTATTATCGCTAGAACTGTAATAATTATACTCATTACTTATATTATTAGCAATATAACGTGCATTATTACGCATATAATGCAGTTATTATCGCTAGAACTCTAATAAATATACTTACTACTTTCATTATCATCAATATAACATGCATTATTACCCATATTATGCAGTTATTATCGATAGAACTGTAATAAATATACTTATTACTTTTACTATTATCAATATATCATGCACTATTAGCCATATTTTACTATTATTATCGCTAGAACTGTAATAATTATACTTATTACTTATATTGTTAGCAATATAACGTGCATTATTACACATATAGTGCAGTTATTATCGCTAGAACTGTAATAATTATACTTATTACTTATATTGATATCAATATAACATGCATTATTACCCATATTATGCAGTTATTATCGCTAGAACTATAACAAATATACGTATTACTTTTATTATCATCAATATAACATGCATTATTACCCATATTATGCAGTTATTATCGCTAGAACTGTAATAATTATACTTATTACTTATATCATTATCAATATAACATGCATTATTACCCATATAATGGAGGTATTATCGCTAGAACTGTAATAATTATACTCATTACTTATATTATTAGCAATATAACGTGCATTATTACCCATATTATGCAGTTATTATCGCTAGAACTGTAATAATTATACTTATTACTTATATCATTATCAATATAACATGCATTATTACCCATATAATGGAGGTATTATCGCTAGAACTGTAATAATTATACTTATTACTTATATTATTATCAATATAACATGCATTATTACCCATATTATGCAGTTATTATCGCTAGAACTGTAATAATTATACTTATTACTTATATTGTTAGCAATATAACGTGCATTATTACCCATATAATGCAGTTATTATCGCTAGAACTGTAATAATTATACTTATTACTTATATTATTATCAATATAACATGCATTATTACCCATATTATGCAGTTATTATCGCTAGAACTATAATAAATATACGTATTACCTTTATTATCATCAATATAACATGCACTATTAACCATATTTTACTATTATTATCGCTAGAACTATAATAATTATACTTATTACTCCCGATATTATCAATATAACATGCCTTATTACGCATATAATGCAGTTATTAACGCTAGAACTGTAATAAATATACTTACTACTTTCATTATCATCAATATAACATGCATTATTACCCATATAATGCAGTTATTATCGCTAGAACTGTAATAATTATACTTATTACTTATATTATTAGCAATATAACGTGCATTATTACCCATATAATGCAGTTATTATCGCTAGAACTGTAATAATTATACTTATTACTTATACTATTATCAATATAACATGCATTATTACACCATATTCTGCAGTTACTATCGCTAGAACTATAATAAATATACTTATTACTATTAAATATTATCAATATAACATGCATTATTACCCATATTATGCAGTTATTATCGCTAGAACTGTAATAATTATACTTATTACTTATACTATTATCAATGTAACATGCATTATTACCCATATTCTGCAGTTATTATCGCTAGAACTATAATAAATATACTTATTACTCCCAATATTATCAATATAACATGCATTATTACCCATATAATGCAGTTATTATCGCTAGAACTGTAATAATTATACTTATTACTTATATTATTATCAATATAACATGCATTATTACCCATATAATGGAGGTATTATTGCCAGAACTGTAATAATTATACTTATTACTTATATTATTAGCAATATAACGTGCATTATTACCCATATTATGCAGTTATTATCGCTAGAACTGTAATAATTGTACTCATTACTTATATTATTAGCAATATAACGTGCATTATTACCCATATTATGCAGTTATTATCGCTAGAACTGTAATAATTATACTTATTACTTATATCATTATCAATATAACATGCATTATTACCCATATAATGGAGGTATTATCGCTAGAACTGTAATAATTATACTTATTACTTATATTATTATCAATATAACATGCATTATTACCCATATTATGCAGTTATTATCGCTAGAACTGTAATAATTATACTTATTACTTATATTGTTAGCAATATAACGTGCATTATTACCCATACAATGCAGTTATTATCGCTAGAACTGTAATAATTATACTTATTACTTATATTATTATCAACATAACATGCATTATTACCCATATTATGCAGTTATTATCGCTTGAACTGTAATAATTATACTTATTACTTATATTGTTAGCAATATAACGTGCATTATTACCCATACAATGCAGTTATTATCGCTAGCACTCTAATAATTATACTTATTACTTAGATTATTATCAATATATCATGCATTATTACAGATATTATGCAGTTATTATCGCTAGAACTATAATAAATATACGTATTACTTTTATTATCATCAATATAACATGCATTATTACCCATATTATGCAGTTATTATCGATAGAACTGTAATAAATATATTTATTACTTTTATTATTATCAATATAACATGCACTATTTGCCATATTTTACTATTATTATCGCTAGAACTATAATAATTATACTTATTACTCCCGATATTATCAATATAACATGCATTATTACCCATATTATGCAGTTGTTATCGCTAGAACTGTAATAATTGTACTCATTACTTATATTATTAGCAATATAACGTGCATTATTACCCATATTATGCAGTTATTATCGCTAGAACTGTAATAATTATACTTATTACTTATATCATTATCAATATAACATGCATTATTACCCATATAATGGAGGTATTATCGCTAGAACTGTAATAATTATACTTATTACTTATACTATTAGCAATATAACGTGCATTATTACCCATATAATGCAGTTATTATCGCCAGAACTGTAATAATTATACTTATTACTTATATTATTCTCAATATAACATGCATTGTTACCCATATTATGCAGTTATTATCGCTAGAACTATAATAAATATACGTATTACTTTCATTATCATCAATATAACATGCATTATTACCCATATTATGCAGTTATTATCGATAGAACTGTAATAAATATACTTATTACTTTTACTATTATCAATATATCATGCACTATTAGCCATATTTTACTATTATTATCGCTAGAACTGTAATAAATATACTTACTACTTTCATTATCATCAATATAACATGCATTATTACCCATATTAAGAAGTTATTATCGATAGAACTGTAATAATTATACTTATTACTTATATTGTTAGCAACATAACGTGCATTATTACCCATATAATGCAGTTATTATCGCTAGAACTGTAATAATTATACTTATTACTTAGATTATTATCAATACATCATGCATTATTACCCATATTATGCAGTTATTATCGCTAGAACTATAATAAATATACGTATTACTTTTATTGTCATCAATATAACATGCATTATTACCCATATAATGCAGTTATTATCGCTAGAACTGTAATAATTATACTCATTACTTATATTATTAGCAATATAACGTGCATTATTACGCATATAATGCAGTTATTATCGCTAGAACTCTAATAAATATACTTACTACTTTCATTATCATCAATATAACATGCATTATTACCCATATTATGCAGTTATTATCGATAGAACTGTAATAAATATACTTATTACTTTTACTATTATCAATATATCATGCACTATTAGCCATATTTTACTATTATTATCGCTAGAACTGTAATAATTATACTTATTACTTATATTGTTAGCAATATAACGTGCATTATTACCCATACAATGCAGTTATTATCGCTAGAACTGTAATAATTATACTTATTACTTATATTATTATCAATATAACATGCATTATTACCCATATTATGCAGTTATTATCGCTTGAACTGTAATAATTATACTTATTACTTATATTGTTAGCAATATAACGTGCATTATTACCCATATAATGCAGTTATTATCGCTAGCACTCCAATAATTATACTTATTACTTAGATTATTATCAATATAACATGCATTATTACAGATATTATGCAGTTATTATCGCTAGAACTATAATAAATATACGTATTACTTTTATTATCATCAATATAACATGCATTATTACCCATATTATGCAGTTATTATCGATAGAACTGTAATAAATATATTTATTACTTTTATTATTATCAATATAACATGCACTATTTGCCATATTTTACTATTATTATCGCTAGAACTATAATAATTATACTTATTACTCCCGATATTATCAATATAACATGCATTATTACCCATATTATGCAGTTGTTATCGCTAGAACTGTAATAATTGTACTCATTACTTATATTATTAGCAATATAACGTGCATTATTACCCATATTATGCAGTTATTATCGCTAGAACTGTAATAATTATACTTATTACTTATATCATTATCAATATAACATGCATTATTACCCATATAATGGAGGTATTATCGCTAGAACTGTAATAATTATACTTATTAAATACTATTAGCAATATAACGTGCATTATTACCCATATAATGCAGTTATTATCGCCAGAACTGTAATAATTATACTTACTACTTATATTATTCTCAATATAACATGCATTATTACCCATATTATGCAGTTATTATCGCAAGAACTATAATAAATATACGTATTACTTTCATTATCATCAATATAACATGCATTATTACCCATATAATGCAGTTATTATCGCTAGAACTGTAATAATTATACTTATTACTTATATCATTATCAATATAACATGCATTATTACCCATATAATGGAGGTATTATCGCTAGAACTGTAATAATTATACTTATTACTTATATTGCTAGCAATATAACGTGCATTATTACCCATATAATGCAGTTATTATCGCTAGAACTGTAATAATTATACTTATTACTTATATTATTATCAATATAACATGCATTATTACCCATATTATGCAGTTATTATTGCTAGAACTATAATAAATATACGTATTACTTTTATTATCATCAATATAACATGCATTATTACCCATATTATGCAGTTATTATCGATATAACTGTAATAAATATACTTATTACTTATATTATTATCAATATAACATGCATTATTACCCATATAATGTAGGTATTATCGCTAGAACTGTAATAATTATACTTATTACTTATACTATTAGCAATGTAACGTGCATTATTACCCATATAATGCAGTTATTATCGCCAGATCTGTAATAATTATACTTATTACTTATATTATTCTCAATATAACATGCATTGTTACCCATATTATGCAGTTATTATCGCTAGAACTATAATAAATATACGTATTACTTTCATTATCATCAATATAACATGCATTATTACCCATATTATGCAGTTATTATCGATAGAACTGTAATAAATATACTTATTACTTTTACTATTATCAATATATCATGCACTATTAGCCATATTTTACTATTATTATCGCTAGAACTATAATAATTATACTTATTACCCCCGATATTATCAATATAACATGCCTTATTACGCATATAATGCAGTTATTATCGCTAGAACTGTAATAAATATACTTACTACTTTCATTATCATCAATATAACATGCATTATTACCCATATTAAGAAGTTATTATCGATAGAACGATAATAAATATACTTATTACTTTTATTATTATCAATATAACATGCATTATTACCCATATAATGCAGTTATTATCGTCAGAACTATAATAAATATACTTATTACTCCCAATATTATCAATATAACATGCACTATTACCCATATTATGCAGTTATTATCGCTCGACCTGTAATAATTATACTTATTACTTTTATTATTATCAATATAACATGCACTATTACCGATATTATGCAGTTATTATCGCTAGAACTATAATAATTGTACTTAATACTCCTAATTTTATCAATATGTTATGCATTATTACCCATATTATACAGTTATTATCGTCAGAACTATAATAAATATACTTATTACTCCCAATATTATCAATATAACATGCACTATTACCCACATTATGCAGTTATTATCGCTAGAACTATAAGAATTATACTTATTACTCCTAATATTATCAGTATGTCATGCACTATTACCCATATTATACAGTTATTATCGCCGGAACTATAATAGTTATACTTATTACTTATATTATTATCAGTATAACATGCATTCTTACCCATATTATACAGTTATTATCGTCAGAACTATAAAAAATATACTTATTACTCCCATTATTATCAATATAACATGCGTTATTACCCATATTATGCAGTTATTATCGCTCGAACTATAATAATTATACTTATTACTTTTATTATTATCAATATAACATGCACTACTACCCATGTTATGCAGTTATTATCGCTCGAACTATAATAATTATACTTGTCACTTTTATTATTATCAATATAACATGCACTATTACCCACATTATGCAGTTATTATCGCTCGAACTATAATAATTATAGTTATTACTTTTATTATTATCAATATAACATGCACTATTACCGATATTATGCAGTTATTATCGCTAGAACTATAATAACTGTACCTAATACTCCTAATTTTATCAATATGTTATGCATTATTACCCATATTATACAGTTATTATCGTCAGAACTATAATAAATATACTTATTACTCCCAATATTATCAATATAACATGCACTATTACCCATATTATGCAGTTATTATCGCTCGAACTATAATAATTACACTTATTACTTTTATTATTATCAATATAACATACGTTATTATCCATATTATGCAGTTATTATCGCTCGAACTATAATAATTATACTTATTACTTTTATTATTATCAATATATACATGCACTATTACCGATATTATGCAGTTATTATCGCTAGAACTATAATAATTGTACTTAATACTCCAAATTTTATCAATATGTTATGCATTATTACCCATATTATACAGTTATCATCGTCAGAACTATAATAAATATACTTATTACTCCCAATATTATCAATATAACATGCACTATTACCCATTTTATGCAGTTATTATCGCTCGAACTATAATAACTACACTTATTACTTTTATTATTATCAATATAACATACGTTATTACCCATATTATGCAGTTATTATCGCTCGAACTATAAGAATTATACTTATTACTCCTAATATTATCAGTATGTCATGCACTATTACCCATATTATACAGTTATTATCGTCAGAACTATAATAAATATACTTATTACTCACAATATTATCAATATAACATGCATTATTACCCATATAATGGAGGTATTATCGCTCGAACTATAATAATTATACTTATTACTCCTAATATTATCAGTATGTCATGCACTATTACCCATATTATACAGTTATTATCGTCAGAACTATAATAAATATACTTATTACTCACAATATTATCAATATAACATGCACTATTACCCATATTATGCAGTTATTATCGCTCGAACTATAATAATTATACTTATTACTTTTATTATTATTAATATAACATGCACTATTACCCATATTATGCAGTTATTATCGCTCGAACTGTAATAATTATACTTATTACTTTTATTATTATCAATATAACATGCACTATTACCCACATTATGCAGTTATTATCGCTAGAACTATAATAATTGTACTTATTACTCCTAATATTATCAGTATGTCATGCACTATTACCCATATTATACAGTTATTATCGTCAGAACTATAATAAATATACTTATTTCTCACAATATTATCAATATAACATGCACTATTACCCATATTATGCAGTTATTATCGCTCGAACTATAATAATTATACTTATTACTCCTAATATTATCAGTATGTCATGCACTATTACCCATATTATACAGTTATTATCGTCAGAACTATAATAAATATACTTATTACTCACAATATTATCAATATAACATGCACTATTACCCATATTATGCAGTTATTATCGCTCGAACTATAATAATTATACTTATTACTTTTATTATTATTAATATAACATGCACTATTACCCATATTATGCAGTTGTTATCGCTAGAACTGTAATAATTGTACTCATTACTTATATTATTAGCAATATAACGTGCATTATTACCCATATAATGCAGTTATTATCGCTAGAACTGTAATAATTATACTTATTACTTATGTTATTATCAATATAACATGCATTATTACCCATATTATGCAGTTATTATCGCTAGAACTATAATAAATATACGTATTACTTTTATTATCATCAATATAACATGCATTATTACCCATATTATGCAGTTATTATCGATAGAACTGTAATAAATATACTTATTACTTTTATTATTATCAATATAACATGCACTATTTGCCATATTTTACTATTATTATCGCTAGAACTATAATAATTATACTTATTACTCCCGATATTATCAATATAACATGCATTATTACCCATATAATGCAGTTATTATCGCTAGAACTGTAATAATTATACTTATTACTTATATTATTATCAATATAACATGCATTATTACCCATATAATGCAGTTATTATCGCTAGAACTGTAATAATTGTACTCATTACTTATATTGTTAGCAATATAACGTGCATTATTACCCATATTATGCAGTTATTATCGATAGAACTGTAATAAATATACTTATTACTTTTATTATTATCAATATAACATGCACTATTTGCCATATTTTACTATTATTATCGCTAGAACTATAATAATTATACTTATTACTCCGATATTATCAATATAACATGCATTATTACCCATATTATGCAGTTATTATCGCTAGAACTGTAATAATTATACTTATTACTTATATTATTAGCAATATAACGTGCATTATTACCTATATAATGCAGTTATTATCGCTGGAACTGTAATAATTATACTTATTACTTATATTATTATCAATATAACATGCATTATTACCCATATAATGGAGGTGTTATTGCTAGAACTGTAATAATTATACTTATTACTTATACTATTAGCAATATAACGTGCATTGTCACCCATATAATGCAGTTATTATCGCCAGAACTGTAATAATTATACTTATTACTTATATTATTCTCAATATAACATGCATTATTACCCATATTATGCAGTTATTATCGCAAGAACTATAATAAATATACGTATTACTTTTATTATCATCAATATAACATGCATTATTACCCATATAATGGAGGTATTATTGCTAGAACTGTAATAATTATACTTATTACTTATACTATTAGCAATATAACGTGCATTGTTACCCATATAATGCAGTTATTATCGCCAGAACTGTAATAATTATACTTATTACTTCTATTATTCTCAATATAACATGCATTATTACCCATATTATGCAGTTATTATCGCAAGAACTATAATAAATATACGTATTACTTTTATTATCATCAATATAACATGCATTATTACCCATATTATGCAGTTATTATCGATAGAACTGTAATAAATATATTTATTACTTTTATTATTATCAATATAACATGCACTATTTGCCATATTTTACTATTATTATCGCCAGAACTATAATAATTATACTTATTACTCCCGATGTTATCAATATAACATGCCTTATTACGCATATAATGCAATTATTATCGCTAGAACTGTAATAAATATACTTACTACTTTCATTATCATCAATATAACATGCATTATTACCCATATTATGCAGTTATTATCGATAGAACTGTAATAAATATACTTATTACTTATACTATAATCAATATAACATGCATTATTACCCATATTATGCAGTTATTATCGCTAGAACTATAATAAATATACTTATTACTCCCAATATTATCAATATAACATGCATTATTACCCATATAATGGAGGTATTATTGCTAGAACTGTAATAATTATACCTATTGCTTATACTATTAGCAATATAACGTGCATTGTTACCCATATAATGCAATTATTATCGCCAGAACTGTAATAATTATACTTCTTACTTATATTATTCTCAATATAACATGCACTATCACCCATATTATGCAGTTATTATCGCTAGAACTATAATAAATATACGTATTACTTTCATTATCATCAATATAACATGCATTATTACCCATATAATGGAGGTATTATCGCTAGAACTGTAATAATTATACTTATTACTTCTATTATTATCAATATAACATGCATTATTACCCATATAATGGTGGTATTATCGCTAGAACTGTAATAATTATACTTATTACTTATATTATTATCAATATAACATGCATTATTACCCATATTATGCAGTTATTATCTCTAGAACCATAATAAATATACTTATTACTCCCAATATTATCAATATAACATGCATTTTTACCCATATAATGCAGTTATTATCGCTAGAACTGTAATAATTATACTTATTACTTATATTGTTAGCAATATAACGTGCATTATTACCCATATAATGCAGTTATTATCGCTAGAACTGTAATAATTATACTTATTACTTATATTATTATCAATATAACATGCATTATTGCCCATATTATGCAGTTATTATAGCTAGAACTATAATAAATATACGTATTACTTTTATTATCATCAATATAACATGCATTATTACCCATATAATGCAGTTATTATCGCTAGAACTGTAATAATTATACTTATTACTTATATTGTTAGCAATATAACGTGCATTATTACCCATATTATGCAGTTATTATCTCTAGAACCATAATAAATATACTTATTACTCCCAATATTATAAATATAACATGCATTATTACCCATATTATGCAGTTATTATCGCTAGAACTATAATAAATATACGTATTACTTTCATTATCATCAATATAACATGCATTATTACCCATATTATGCAGTTATTATCTCTAGAACCATAATAAATATACTTATTACTCCCAATATTATCAATATAACATGCATTTTTACCCATATAATGCAGTTATTATCGCTAGAACTGTAATAATTATACTTATTACTTATATTGTTAGCAATATAACGTGCATTATTACCCATATAATGCAGTTATTATCGCTAGAACTGTAATAATTATCCTGATTACTTATATTATTATCAATATAACATGCATTATTGCCCATATTATGCAGTTATTATCGATAGAACTGTAATAAATATACTTATTACTTTTATTATTATCAATATAACATGCACTATTTGCCATATTTTACTATTATTATCGCTAGAACTATAATAATTATACTTATTACTCCCGATATTATCAATATAACATGCATTATTACCCATATAATGCAGTTATTATCGCTAGAACTGTAATAATTATACTTATTACTTATATTATTAGCAATATAACATGCATTATTACCCATATAATGCAGTTATTATCGCTAGAACTGTAATAATTATACTTATTACTTATATTATTATCAATAAAACATGCATTATTACCCATATAATGCAGTTATTATCGCTAGAACTGTAATAATTGTACTCATTACTTATATTATTAGCAATATAACGTGCATTATTACCCATATTATGCAGTTATTATCGCTAGAACTGTAATAATTATACTTATTACTTATATCATTATCAATATAACATGCATTATTACCCATATTATGCAGTTATTATCGATAGAACTGTAATAAATATATTTATTACTTTTATTATTAACAATATAACATGCACTATTTGCCATATTTTACTATTATTATCGCTAGAACTATAATAATTATACTTATTACTCCAGATATTATCAATATAACATGCATTATTACCCATATAATGCAGTTATTATCGCTAGAACTGTAATAATTATACTTATTACTTATATTATTCTCAATATAACATGCATTATTACCCATATAATGGAGGTATTATCGCTAGAACTGTAATAATTATACTTATTACTTCTATTATTATCAATATAACATGCATTATTACCCATATTATGCAGTTATTATCTCTAGAACCATAATAAATATACTTATTACTCCCAATATTATCAATATAACATGCACTATTACCCATATTATGCAGTTATTATCGCTCGAACTATAATAATTACACTTATTACTTTTATTATTATCAATATAACATACGTTATTATCCATATTATGCAGTTATTATCGCTCGAACTATAATAATTATACTTATTACTTTTATTATTATCAATATATACATGCACTATTACCGATATTATGCAGTTATTATCGCTAGAACTATAATAACCGTACCTAATACTCCTAATTTTATCAATATGTTATGCATTATTACCCATATTATACAGTTATTATCGTCAGAACTATAATAAATATACTTATTACTCCCAATATTATCAATATAACATGCACTATTACCCACATTATGCAGTTATTATCGCTAGAACTATAAGAATTATACTTATTACTCCTAATATTATCAGTATGTCATGCACTATTACCCATATTATACAGTTATTATCGCCGGAACTATAATAGTTATACTTATTACTTATATTATTATCAGTATAACATGCATTCTTACCCATATTATACAGTTATTATCGTCAGAACTATAAAAAATATACTTATTACTCCCAATATTATCAATATAATATGCGTTATTAGCCATATTATGCAGTTATTATCGCTAGAACTACAATAATTATACTTATTACTTTTATTATTATCAATATAACATGCACTATTACCCATGTTATGCAGTTATTATCGCTCAAACTATAATAATTACACTTATTACTTTTATTATTATCAATATAACATGCGTTATTACCCATATTATGCAGTTATTATCGCTCGAACTATAATAATTATACTTATTACTTTTATTATTATCAATATAACATGCACTACTACCCATGTTATGCAGTTATTATCGCTCGAACTATAATAATTATACTTGTCACTTTTATTATTATCAATATAACATGCACTATTACCCACATTATGCAGTTATTATCGCTCGAACTATAATAATTATAGTTATTACTTTTATTATTATCAATATAACATGCACTATTACCGATATTATGCAGTTATTATCGCTAGAACTATAATAACTGTACCTAATACTCCTAATTTTATCAATATGTTATGCATTATTACCCATATTATACAGTTATTATCGTCAGAACTATAATAAATATACTTATTACTCCCAATATTATCAATATAACATGCACTATTACCCATATTATGCAGTTATTATCGCTCGAACTATAATAATTACACTTATTACTTTTATTATTATCAATATAACATACGTTATTATCCATATTATGCAGTTATTATCGCTCGAACTATAATAATTATACTTATTACTTTTATTATTATCAATATATACATGCACTATTACCGATATTATGCAGTTATTATCGCTAGAACTATAATAATTGTACTTAATACTCCAAATTTTATCAATATGTTATGCATTATTACCCATATTATACAGTTATCATCGTCAGAACTATAATAAATATACTTATTACTCCCAATATTATCAATATAACATGCACTATTACCCATATTATGCAGTTATTATCGCTCGAACTATAATAACTACACTTATTACTTTTATTATTATCAATATAACATACGTTATTACCCATATTATGCAGTTATTATCGCTCGAACTATAAGAATTATACTTATTACTCCTAATATTATCAGTATGTCATGCACTATTACCCATATTATACAGTTATTATCGCCGGAACTATAATAGTTATACTTATTACTTATATTATTATCAGTATAACATGCATTCTTACCCATATTATACAGTTATTATCGTCAGAACTATAAAAAATATACTTATTACTCCCAATATTATCAATATAATATGCGTTATTACCCACATTATGCAGTTATTATCGCTAGAACTACAATAATTATACTTATTACTTTTATTATTATCAATATAACATGCACTATTACCCATATTATGCAGTTATTATCGCTCGACCTATAATAATTATACTTATTACTTTTATTATTATCAATATAACATGCACTATTACCGATATTATGCAGTTATTATCGCTAGAACTATAATAATTGTACTTAATACTCCTAATTTTATCAATATGTTATGCATTATTACCCATATTATACAGTTATTATCGTCAGAACTATAATAAATATACTTATTACTCCCAATATTATCAATATAACATGCACTATTACCCATATTATGCAGTTATTATCGCTCGAACTATAATAATTACACTTATTACTTTTATTATTATCAATATAACATGCGTTATTACCCATATTATGCAGTTATTATCGCTCGAACTATAATAATTATACTTATTACTTTTATTATTATCAATATAACATGCACTATTACCCACATTATGCAGTTATTATCGCTAGAACTGTAATAATTATACTTATTACTTATATTGTTAGCAATATAACGTGCATTATTACCCATACAATGCAGTTATTATCGCTAGAACTGTAATAATTATACTTATTACTTATATTATTATCAACATAACATGCATTATTACCCATATTATGCAGTTATTATCGCTTGAACTGTAATAATTATACTTATTACTTATATTGTTAGCAATATAACGTGCATTATTACCCATACAATGCAGTTATTATCGCTAGCACTCTAATAATTATACTTATTACTTAGATTATTATCAATATAACATGCATTATTACAGATATTATGCAGTTATTATCGCTAGAACTATAATAAATATACGTATTACTTTTATTATCATCAATATAACATGCATTATTACCCATATTATGCAGTTATTATCGATAGAACTGTAATAAATATATTTATTACTTTTATTATTATCAATATAACATGCACTATTTGCAATATTTTACTATTATTATCGCTAGAACTATAATAATTATACTTATTACTCCCGATATTATCAATATAACATGCATTATTACCCATATTATGCAGTTGTTATCGCTAGAACTGTAATAATTGTACTCATTACTTATATTATTAGCAATATAACGTGCATTATTACCCATATTATGCAGTTATTATCGCTAGAACTGTAATAATTATACTTATTACTTATATCATTATCAATATAACATGCATTATTACCCATATAATGGAGGTATTATCGCTAGAACTGTAATAATTATACTTATTACTTATACTATTAGCAATATAACGTGCATTATTACCCATATAATGCAGTTATTATCGCCAGAACTGTAATAATTATACTTATTACTTATATTATTCTCAATATAACATGCATTGTTACCCATATTATGCAGTTATTATCGCTAGAACTATAATAAATATACGTATTACTTTCATTATCATCAATATAACATGCATTATTACCCATATTATGCAGTTATTATCGATAGAACTGTAATAAATATACTTATTACTTTTACTATTATCAATATATCATGCACTATTAGCCATATTTTACTATTATTATCGCTAGAACTGTAATAAATATACTTACTACTTTCATTATCATCAATATAACATGCATTATTACCCATATTAAGAAGTTATTATCGATAGAACTGTAATAATTATACTTATTACTTATATTGTTAGCAACATAACGTGCATTATTACCCATATAATGCAGTTATTATCGCTAGAACTGTAATAATTATACTTATTACTTAGATTATTATCAATATAACATGCATTATTACCCATATTATGCAGTTATTATCGCTAGAACTATAATAAATATACGTATTACTTTTATTGTCATCAATATAACATGCATTATTACCCATATAATGCAGTTATTATCGCTAGAACTGTAATAATTATACTCATTACTTATATTATTAGCAATATAACGTGCATTATTACGCATATAATGCAGTTATTATCGCTAGAACTCTAATAAATATACTTACTACTTTCATTATCATCAATATAACATGCATTATTACCCATATTATGCAGTTATTATCGATAGAACTGTAATAAATATACTTATTACTTTTACTATTATCAATATATCATGCACTATTAGCCATATTTTACTATTATTATCGCTAGAACTGTAATAATTATACTTATTACTTATATTGTTAGCAATATAACGTGCATTATTACACATATAGTGCAGTTATTATCGCTAGAACTGTAATAATTATACTTATTACTTATATTGATATCAATATAACATGCATTATTACCCATATTATGCAGTTATTATCGCTAGAACTATAACAAATATACGTATTACTTTTATTATCATCAATATAACATGCATTATTACCCATATTATGCAGTTATTATCGCTAGAACTGTAATAATTATACTTATTACTTATATCATTATCAATATAACATGCATTATTACCCATATAATGGAGGTATTATCGCTAGAACTGTAATAATTATACTCATTACTTATATTATTAGCAATATAACGTGCATTATTACCCATATTATGCAGTTATTATCGCTAGAACTGTAATAATTATACTTATTACTTATACTATTATCAATGTAACATGCATTATTACCCATATTCTGCAGTTATTATCGCTAGAACTATAATAAATATACTTATTACTCCCAATATTATCAATATAACATGCATTATTACCCATATAATGCAGTTATTATCGCTAGAACTGTAATAATTATACTTATTACTTATATTATTATCAATATAACATGCATTATTACCCATATAATGGAGGTATTATTGCCAGAACTGTAATAATTATACTTATTACTTATATTATTAGCAATATAACGTGCATTATTACCCATATTATGCAGTTATTATCGCTAGAACTGTAATAATTGTACTCATTACTTATATTATTAGCAATATAACGTGCATTATTACCCATATTATGCAGTTATTATCGCTAGAACTGTAATAATTATACTTATTACTTATATCATTATCAATATAACATGCATTATTACCCATATAATGGAGGTATTATCGCTAGAACTGTAATAATTATACTTATTACTTATATTATTATCAATATAACATGCATTATTACCCATATTATGCAGTTATTATCGCTAGAACTGTAATAATTATACTTATTACTTATATTATTATCAACATAACATGCATTATTACCCATATTATGCAGTTATTATCGCTTGAACTGTAATAATTATACTTATTACTTATATTGTTAGCAATATAACGTGCATTATTACCCATACAATGCAGTTATTATCGCTAGCACTCTAATAATTATACTTATTACTTAGATTATTATCAATATATCATGCATTATTACAGATATTATGCAGTTATTATCGCTAGAACTATAATAAATATACGTATTACTTTTATTATCATCAATATAACATGCATTATTACCCATATTATGCAGTTATTATCGATAGAACTGTAATAAATATATTTATTACTTTTATTATTATCAATATAACATGCACTATTTGCCATATTTTACTATTATTATCGCTAGAACTATAATAATTATACTTATTACTCCCGATATTATCAATATAACATGCATTATTACCCATATTATGCAGTTGTTATCGCTAGAACTGTAATAATTGTACTCATTACTTATATTATTAGCAATATAACGTGCATTATTACCCATATTATGCAGTTATTATCGCTAGAACTGTAATAATTATACTTATTACTTATATCATTATCAATATAACATGCATTATTACCCATATAATGGAGGTATTATCGCTAGAACTGTAATAATTATACTTATTACTTATACTATTAGCAATATAACGTGCATTATTACCCATATAATGCAGTTATTATCGCCAGAACTGTAATAATTATACTTATTACTTATATTATTCTCAATATAACATGCATTGTTACCCATATTATGCAGTTATTATCGCTAGAACTATAATAAATATACGTATTACTTTCATTATCATCAATATAACATGCATTATTACCCATATTATGCAGTTATTATCGATAGAACTGTAATAAATATACTTATTACTTTTACTATTATCAATATATCATGCACTATTAGCCATATTTTACTATTATTATCGCTAGAACTGTAATAAATATACTTACTACTTTCATTATCATCAATATAACATGCATTATTACCCATATTAAGAAGTTATTATCGATAGAACTGTAATAATTATACTTATTACTTATATTGTTAGCAACATAACGTGCATTATTACCCATATAATGCAGTTATTATCGCTAGAACTGTAATAATTATACTTATTACTTAGATTATTATCAATACATCATGCATTATTACCCATATTATGCAGTTATTATCGCTAGAACTATAATAAATATACGTATTACTTTTATTGTCATCAATATAACATGCATTATTACCCATATAATGCAGTTATTATCGCTAGAACTGTAATAATTATACTCATTACTTATATTATTAGCAATATAACGTGCATTATTACGCATATAATGCAGTTATTATCGCTAGAACTCTAATAAATATACTTACTACTTTCATTATCATCAATATAACATGCATTATTACCCATATTATGCAGTTATTATCGATAGAACTGTAATAAATATACTTATTACTTTTACTATTATCAATATATCATGCACTATTAGCCATATTTTACTATTATTATCGCTAGAACTGTAATAATTATACTTATTACTTATATTGTTAGCAATATAACGTGCATTATTACCCATACAATGCAGTTATTATCGCTAGAACTGTAATAATTATACTTATTACTTATATTATTATCAATATAACATGCATTATTACCCATATTATGCAGTTATTATCGCTTGAACTGTAATAATTATACTTATTACTTATATTGTTAGCAATATAACGTGCATTATTACCCATATAATGCAGTTATTATCGCTAGCACTCCAATAATTATACTTATTACTTAGATTATTATCAATATAACATGCATTATTACAGATATTATGCAGTTATTATCGCTAGAACTATAATAAATATACGTATTACTTTTATTATCATCAATATAACATGCATTATTACCCATATTATGCAGTTATTATCGATAGAACTGTAATAAATATATTTATTACTTTTATTATTATCAATATAACATGCACTATTTGCCATATTTTACTATTATTATCGCTAGAACTATAATAATTATACTTATTACTCCCGATATTATCAATATAACATGCATTATTACCCATATTATGCAGTTGTTATCGCTAGAACTGTAATAATTGTACTCATTACTTATATTATTAGCAATATAACGTGCATTATTACCCATATTATGCAGTTATTATCGCTAGAACTGTAATAATTATACTTATTACTTATATCATTATCAATATAACATGCATTATTACCCATATAATGGAGGTATTATCGCTAGAACTGTAATAATTATACTTATTAAATACTATTAGCAATATAACGTGCATTATTACCCATATAATGCAGTTATTATCGCCAGAACTGTAATAATTATACTTACTACTTATATTATTCTCAATATAACATGCATTATTACCCATATTATGCAGTTATTATCGCAAGAACTATAATAAATATACGTATTACTTTCATTATCATCAATATAACATGCATTATTACCCATATTATGCAGTTATTATCGCTAGAACTGTAATAATTATACTTATTACTTATATTATTATCAACATAACATGCATTATTACCCATATTATGCAGTTATTATCGCTTGAACTGTAATAATTATACTTATTACTTATATTGTTAGCAATATAACGTGCATTATTACCCATACAATGCAGTTATTATCGCTAGCACTCTAATAATTATACTTATTACTTAGATTATTATCAATATATCATGCATTATTACAGATATTATGCAGTTATTATCGCTAGAACTATAATAAATATACGTATTACTTTTATTATCATCAATATAACATGCATTATTACCCATATTATGCAGTTATTATCGATAGAACTGTAATAAATATATTTATTACTTTTATTATTATCAATATAACATGCACTATTTGCCATATTTTACTATTATTATCGCTAGAACTATAATAATTATACTTATTACTCCCGATATTATCAATATAACATGCATTATTACCCATATTATGCAGTTGTTATCGCTAGAACTGTAATAATTGTACTCATTACTTATATTATTAGCAATATAACGTGCATTATTACCCATATTATGCAGTTATTATCGCTAGAACTGTAATAATTATACTTATTACTTATATCATTATCAATATAACATGCATTATTACCCATATAATGGAGGTATTATCGCTAGAACTGTAATAATTATACTTATTACTTATACTATTAGCAATATAACGTGCATTATTACCAATATAATGCAGTTATTATCGCCAGAACTGTAATAATTATACTTATTACTTATATTATTCTCAATATAACATGCATTGTTACCCATATTATGCAGTTATTATCGCTAGAACTATAATAAATATACGTATTACTTTCATTATCATCAATATAACATGCATTATTACCCATATTATGCAGTTATTATCGATAGAACTGTAATAAATATACTTATTACTTTTACTATTATCAATATATCATGCACTATTAGCCATATTTTACTATTATTATCGCTAGAACTGTAATAAATATACTTACTACTTTCATTATCATCAATATAACATGCATTATTACCCATATTAAGAAGTTATTATCGATAGAACTGTAATAATTATACTTATTACTTATATTGTTAGCAACATAACGTGCATTATTACCCATATAATGCAGTTATTATCGCTAGAACTGTAATAATTATACTTATTACTTAGATTATTATCAATACATCATGCATTATTACCCATATTATGCAGTTATTATCGCTAGAACTATAATAAATATACGTATTACTTTTATTGTCATCAATATAACATGCATTATTACCCATATAATGCAGTTATTATCGCTAGAACTGTAATAATTATACTCATTACTTATATTATTAGCAATATAACGTGCATTATTACGCATATAATGCAGTTATTATCGCTAGAACTCTAATAAATATACTTACTACTTTCATTATCATCAATATAACATGCATTATTACCCATATTATGCAGTTATTATCGATAGAACTGTAATAAATATACTTATTACTTTTACTATTATCAATATATCATGCACTATTAGCCATATTTTACTATTATTATCGCTAGAACTGTAATAATTATACTTATTACTTATATTGTTAGCAATATAACGTGCATTATTACCCATACAATGCAGTTATTATCGCTAGAACTGTAATAATTATACTTATTACTTATATTATTATCAATATAACATGCATTATTACCCATATTATGCAGTTATTATCGCTTGAACTGTAATAATTATACTTATTACTTATATTGTTAGCAATATAACGTGCATTATTACCCATATAATGCAGTTATTATCGCTAGCACTCCAATAATTATACTTATTACTTAGATTATTATCAATATAACATGCATTATTACAGATATTATGCAGTTATTATCGCTAGAACTATAATAAATATACGTATTACTTTTATTATCATCAATATAACATGCATTATTACCCATATTATGCAGTTATTATCGATAGAACTGTAATAAATATATTTATTACTTTTATTATTATCAATATAACATGCACTATTTGCCATATTTTACTATTATTATCGCTAGAACTATAATAATTATACTTATTACTCCCGATATTATCAATATAACATGCATTATTACCCATATTATGCAGTTGTTATCGCTAGAACTGTAATAATTGTACTCATTACTTATATTATTAGCAATATAACGTGCATTATTACCCATATTATGCAGTTATTATCGCTAGAACTGTAATAATTATACTTATTACTTATATCATTATCAATATAACATGCATTATTACCCATATAATGGAGGTATTATCGCTAGAACTGTAATAATTATACTTATTAAATACTATTAGCAATATAACGTGCATTATTACCCATATAATGCAGTTATTATCGCCAGAACTGTAATAATTATACTTACTACTTATATTATTCTCAATATAACATGCATTATTACCCATATTATGCAGTTATTATCGCAAGAACTATAATAAATATACGTATTACTTTCATTATCATCAATATAACATGCATTATTACCCATATAATGCAGTTATTATCGCTAGAACTGTAATAATTATACTTATTACTTATATCATTATCAATATAACATGCATTATTACCCATATAATGGAGGTATTATCGCTAGAACTGTAATAATTATACTTATTACTTATATTGCTAGCAATATAACGTGCATTATTACCCATATAATGCAGTTATTATCGCTAGAACTGTAATAATTATACTTATTACTTATATTATTATCAATATAACATGCATTATTACCCATATTATGCAGTTATTATTGCTAGAACTATAATAAATATACGTATTACTTTTATTATCATCAATATAACATGCATTATTACCCATATTATGCAGTTATTATCGATATAACTGTAATAAATATACTTATTACTTATATTATTATCAATATAACATGCATTATTACCCATATAATGTAGGTATTATCGCTAGAACTGTAATAATTATACTTATTACTTATACTATTAGCAATGTAACGTGCATTATTACCCATATAATGCAGTTATTATCGCCAGATCTGTAATAATTATACTTATTACTTATATTATTCTCAATATAACATGCATTGTTACCCATATTATGCAGTTATTATCGCTAGAACTATAATAAATATACGTATTACTTTCATTATCATCAATATAACATGCATTATTACCCATATTATACAGTTATTATCGTCAGAACTATAATAAATATACTTATTACTCCCAATATTATCAATATAACATGCACTATTACCCACATTATGCAGTTATTATCGCTAGAACTATAAGAATTATACTTATTACTCCTAATATTATCAGTATGTCATGCACTATTACCCATATTATACAGTTATTATCGCCGGAACTATAATAGTTATACTTATTACTTATATTATTATCAGTATAACATGCATTCTTACCCATATTATACAGTTATTATCGTCAGAACTATAAAAAATATACTTATTACTCCCATTATTATCAATATAACATGCGTTATTACCCATATTATGCAGTTATTATCGCTCGAACTATAATAATTATACTTATTACTTTTATTATTATCAATATAACATGCACTACTACCCATGTTATGCAGTTATTATCGCTCGAACTATAATAATTATACTTGTCACTTTTATTATTATCAATATAACATGCACTATTACCCACATTATGCAGTTATTATCGCTCGAACTATAATAATTATAGTTATTACTTTTATTATTATCAATATAACATGCACTATTACCGATATTATGCAGTTATTATCGCTAGAACTATAATAACTGTACCTAATACTCCTAATTTTATCAATATGTTATGCATTATTACCCAAATTATACAGTTATTATCGTCAGAACTATAATAAATATACTTATTACTCCCAATATTATCAATATAACATGCACTATTACCCATATTATGCAGTTATTATCGCTCGAACTATAATAATTACACTTATTACTTTTATTATTATCAATATAACATACGTTATTATCCATATTATGCAGTTATTATCGCTAGAACTGTAATAATTATACTTATTACTTATATCATTATCAATATAACATGCATTATTACCCATATAATGGAGGTATTATCGCTAGAACTGTAATAATTATACTTATTACTTATATTATTATCAATATAACATGCATTATTACCCATATTATGCAGTTATTATCGCTAGAACTGTAATAATTATACTTATTACTTATATTGTTAGCAATATAACGTGCATTATTACCCATACAATGCAGTTATTATCGCTAGAACTGTAATAATTATACTTATTACTTATATTATTATCAACATAACATGCATTATTACCCATATTATGCAGTTATTATCGCTTGAACTGTAATAATTATACTTATTACTTATATTGTTAGCAATATAACGTGCATTATTACCCATACAATGCAGTTATTATCGCTAGCACTCTAATAATTATACTTATTACTTAGATTATTATCAATATATCATGCATTATTACAGATATTATGCAGTTATTATCGCTAGAACTATAATAAATATACGTATTACTTTTATTATCATCAATATAACATGCATTATTACCCATATTATGCAGTTATTATCGATAGAACTGTAATAAATATATTTATTACTTTTATTATTATCAATATAACATGCACTATTTGCCATATTTTACTATTATTATCGCTAGAACTATAATAATTATACTTATTACTCCCGATATTATCAATATAACATGCATTATTACCCATATTATGCAGTTGTTATCGCTAGAACTGTAATAATTGTACTCATTACTTATATTATTAGCAATATAACGTGCATTATTACCCATATTATGCAGTTATTATCGCTAGAACTGTAATAATTATACTTATTACTTATATCATTATCAATATAACATGCATTATTACCCATATAATGGAGGTATTATCGCTAGAACTGTAATAATTATACTTATTACTTATACTATTAGCAATATAACGTGCATTATTACCCATATAATGCAGTTATTATCGCCAGAACTGTAATAATTATACTTATTACTTATATTATTCTCAATATAACATGCATTGTTACCCATATTATGCAGTTATTATCGCTAGAACTATAATAAATATACGTATTACTTTCATTATCATCAATATAACATGCATTATTACCCATATTATGCAGTTATTATCGATAGAACTGTAATAAATATACTTATTACTTTTACTATTATCAATATATCATGCACTATTAGCCATATTTTACTATTATTATCGCTAGAACTGTAATAAATATACTTACTACTTTCATTATCATCAATATAACATGCATTATTACCCATATTAAGAAGTTATTATCGATAGAACTGTAATAATTATACTTATTACTTATATTGTTAGCAACATAACGTGCATTATTACCCATATAATGCAGTTATTATCGCTAGAACTGTAATAATTATACTTATTACTTAGATTATTATCAATACATCATGCATTATTACCCATATTATGCAGTTATTATCGCTAGAACTATAATAAATATACGTATTACTTTTATTGTCATCAATATAACATGCATTATTACCCATATAATGCAGTTATTATCGCTAGAACTGTAATAATTATACTCATTACTTATATTATTAGCAATATAACGTGCATTATTACGCATATAATGCAGTTATTATCGCTAGAACTCTAATAAATATACTTACTACTTTCATTATCATCAATATAACATGCATTATTACCCATATTATGCAGTTATTATCGATAGAACTGTAATAAATATACTTATTACTTTTACTATTATCAATATATCATGCACTATTAGCCATATTTTACTATTATTATCGCTAGAACTGTAATAATTATACTTATTACTTATATTGTTAGCAATATAACGTGCATTATTACCCATACAATGCAGTTATTATCGCTAGAACTGTAATAATTATACTTATTACTTATATTATTATCAATATAACATGCATTATTACCCATATTATGCAGTTATTATCGCTTGAACTGTAATAATTATACTTATTACTTATATTGTTAGCAATATAACGTGCATTATTACCCATATAATGCAGTTATTATCGCTAGCACTCCAATAATTATACTTATTACTTAGATTATTATCAATATAACATGCATTATTACAGATATTATGCAGTTATTATCGCTAGAACTATAATAAATATACGTATTACTTTTATTATCATCAATATAACATGCATTATTACCCATATTATGCAGTTATTATCGATAGAACTGTAATAAATATATTTATTACTTTTATTATTATCAATATAACATGCACTATTTGCCATATTTTACTATTATTATCGCTAGAACTATAATAATTATACTTATTACTCCCGATATTATCAATATAACATGCATTATTACCCATATTATGCAGTTGTTATCGCTAGAACTGTAATAATTGTACTCATTACTTATATTATTAGCAATATAACGTGCATTATTACCCATATTATGCAGTTATTATCGCTAGAACTGTAATAATTATACTTATTACTTATATCATTATCAATATAACATGCATTATTACCCATATAATGGAGGTATTATCGCTAGAACTGTAATAATTATACTTATTAAATACTATTAGCAATATAACGTGCATTATTACCCATATAATGCAGTTATTATCGCCAGAACTGTAATAATTATACTTACTACTTATATTATTCTCAATATAACATGCATTATTACCCATATTATGCAGTTATTATCGCAAGAACTATAATAAATATACGTATTACTTTCATTATCATCAATATAACATGCATTATTACCCATATTATGCAGTTATTATCGCTAGAACTGTAATAATTATACTTATTACTTATATTATTATCAACATAACATGCATTATTACCCATATTATGCAGTTATTATCGCTTGAACTGTAATAATTATACTTATTACTTATATTGTTAGCAATATAACGTGCATTATTACCCATACAATGCAGTTATTATCGCTAGCACTCTAATAATTATACTTATTACTTAGATTATTATCAATATATCATGCATTATTACAGATATTATGCAGTTATTATCGCTAGAACTATAATAAATATACGTATTACTTTTATTATCATCAATATAACATGCATTATTACCCATATTATGCAGTTATTATCGATAGAACTGTAATAAATATATTTATTACTTTTATTATTATCAATATAACATGCACTATTTGCCATATTTTACTATTATTATCGCTAGAACTATAATAATTATACTTATTACTCCCGATATTATCAATATAACATGCATTATTACCCATATTATGCAGTTGTTATCGCTAGAACTGTAATAATTGTACTCATTACTTATATTATTAGCAATATAACGTGCATTATTACCCATATTATGCAGTTATTATCGCTAGAACTGTAATAATTATACTTATTACTTATATCATTATCAATATAACATGCATTATTACCCATATAATGGAGGTATTATCGCTAGAACTGTAATAATTATACTTATTACTTATACTATTAGCAATATAACGTGCATTATTACCAATATAATGCAGTTATTATCGCCAGAACTGTAATAATTATACTTATTACTTATATTATTCTCAATATAACATGCATTGTTACCCATATTATGCAGTTATTATCGCTAGAACTATAATAAATATACGTATTACTTTCATTATCATCAATATAACATGCATTATTACCCATATTATGCAGTTATTATCGATAGAACTGTAATAAATATACTTATTACTTTTACTATTATCAATATATCATGCACTATTAGCCATATTTTACTATTATTATCGCTAGAACTGTAATAAATATACTTACTACTTTCATTATCATCAATATAACATGCATTATTACCCATATTAAGAAGTTATTATCGATAGAACTGTAATAATTATACTTATTACTTATATTGTTAGCAACATAACGTGCATTATTACCCATATAATGCAGTTATTATCGCTAGAACTGTAATAATTATACTTATTACTTAGATTATTATCAATACATCATGCATTATTACCCATATTATGCAGTTATTATCGCTAGAACTATAATAAATATACGTATTACTTTTATTGTCATCAATATAACATGCATTATTACCCATATAATGCAGTTATTATCGCTAGAACTGTAATAATTATACTCATTACTTATATTATTAGCAATATAACGTGCATTATTACGCATATAATGCAGTTATTATCGCTAGAACTCTAATAAATATACTTACTACTTTCATTATCATCAATATAACATGCATTATTACCCATATTATGCAGTTATTATCGATAGAACTGTAATAAATATACTTATTACTTTTACTATTATCAATATATCATGCACTATTAGCCATATTTTACTATTATTATCGCTAGAACTGTAATAATTATACTTATTACTTATATTGTTAGCAATATAACGTGCATTATTACCCATACAATGCAGTTATTATCGCTAGAACTGTAATAATTATACTTATTACTTATATTATTATCAATATAACATGCATTATTACCCATATTATGCAGTTATTATCGCTTGAACTGTAATAATTATACTTATTACTTATATTGTTAGCAATATAACGTGCATTATTACCCATATAATGCAGTTATTATCGCTAGCACTCCAATAATTATACTTATTACTTAGATTATTATCAATATAACATGCATTATTACAGATATTATGCAGTTATTATCGCTAGAACTATAATAAATATACGTATTACTTTTATTATCATCAATATAACATGCATTATTACCCATATTATGCAGTTATTATCGATAGAACTGTAATAAATATATTTATTACTTTTATTATTATCAATATAACATGCACTATTTGCCATATTTTACTATTATTATCGCTAGAACTATAATAATTATACTTATTACTCCCGATATTATCAATATAACATGCATTATTACCCATATTATGCAGTTGTTATCGCTAGAACTGTAATAATTGTACTCATTACTTATATTATTAGCAATATAACGTGCATTATTACCCATATTATGCAGTTATTATCGCTAGAACTGTAATAATTATACTTATTACTTATATCATTATCAATATAACATGCATTATTACCCATATAATGGAGGTATTATCGCTAGAACTGTAATAATTATACTTATTAAATACTATTAGCAATATAACGTGCATTATTACCCATATAATGCAGTTATTATCGCCAGAACTGTAATAATTATACTTACTACTTATATTATTCTCAATATAACATGCATTATTACCCATATTATGCAGTTATTATCGCAAGAACTATAATAAATATACGTATTACTTTCATTATCATCAATATAACATGCATTATTACCCATATAATGCAGTTATTATCGCTAGAACTGTAATAATTATACTTATTACTTATATCATTATCAATATAACATGCATTATTACCCATATAATGGAGGTATTATCGCTAGAACTGTAATAATTATACTTATTACTTATATTGCTAGCAATATAACGTGCATTATTACCCATATAATGCAGTTATTATCGCTAGAACTGTAATAATTATACTTATTACTTATATTATTATCAATATAACATGCATTATTACCCATATTATGCAGTTATTATTGCTAGAACTATAATAAATATACGTATTACTTTTATTATCATCAATATAACATGCATTATTACCCATATTATGCAGTTATTATCGATATAACTGTAATAAATATACTTATTACTTATATTATTATCAATATAACATGCATTATTACCCATATAATGTAGGTATTATCGCTAGAACTGTAATAATTATACTTATTACTTATACTATTAGCAATGTAACGTGCATTATTACCCATATAATGCAGTTATTATCGCCAGATCTGTAATAATTATACTTATTACTTATATTATTCTCAATATAACATGCATTGTTACCCATATTATGCAGTTATTATCGCTAGAACTATAATAAATATACGTATTACTTTCATTATCATCAATATAACATGCATTATTACCCATATTATACAGTTATTATCGTCAGAACTATAATAAATATACTTATTACTCCCAATATTATCAATATAACATGCACTATTACCCACATTATGCAGTTATTATCGCTAGAACTATAAGAATTATACTTATTACTCCTAATATTATCAGTATGTCATGCACTATTACCCATATTATACAGTTATTATCGCCGGAACTATAATAGTTATACTTATTACTTATATTATTATCAGTATAACATGCATTCTTACCCATATTATACAGTTATTATCGTCAGAACTATAAAAAATATACTTATTACTCCCATTATTATCAATATAACATGCGTTATTACCCATATTATGCAGTTATTATCGCTCGAACTATAATAATTATACTTATTACTTTTATTATTATCAATATAACATGCACTACTACCCATGTTATGCAGTTATTATCGCTCGAACTATAATAATTATACTTGTCACTTTTATTATTATCAATATAACATGCACTATTACCCACATTATGCAGTTATTATCGCTCGAACTATAATAATTATAGTTATTACTTTTATTATTATCAATATAACATGCACTATTACCGATATTATGCAGTTATTATCGCTAGAACTATAATAACTGTACCTAATACTCCTAATTTTATCAATATGTTATGCATTATTACCCAAATTATACAGTTATTATCGTCAGAACTATAATAAATATACTTATTACTCCCAATATTATCAATATAACATGCACTATTACCCATATTATGCAGTTATTATCGCTCGAACTATAATAATTACACTTATTACTTTTATTATTATCAATATAACATACGTTATTATCCATATTATGCAGTTATTATCGCTAGAACTGTAATAATTATACTTATTACTTATATCATTATCAATATAACATGCATTATTACCCATATAATGGAGGTATTATCGCTAGAACTGTAATAATTATACTTATTACTTATATTATTATCAATATAACATGCATTATTACCCATATTATGCAGTTATTATCGCTAGAACTGTAATAATTATACTTATTACTTATATTGTTAGCAATATAACGTGCATTATTACCCATACAATGCAGTTATTATCGCTAGAACTGTAATAATTATACTTATTACTTATATTATTATCAACATAACATGCATTATTACCCATATTATGCAGTTATTATCGCTTGAACTGTAATAATTATACTTATTACTTATATTGTTAGCAATATAACGTGCATTATTACCCATACAATGCAGTTATTATCGCTAGCACTCTAATAATTATACTTATTACTTAGATTATTATCAATATATCATGCATTATTACAGATATTATGCAGTTATTATCGCTAGAACTATAATAAATATACGTATTACTTTTATTATCATCAATATAACATGCATTATTACCCATATTATGCAGTTATTATCGATAGAACTGTAATAAATATATTTATTACTTTTATTATTATCAATATAACATGCACTATTTGCCATATTTTACTATTATTATCGCTAGAACTATAATAATTATACTTATTACTCCCGATATTATCAATATAACATGCATTATTACCCATATTATGCAGTTGTTATCGCTAGAACTGTAATAATTGTACTCATTACTTATATTATTAGCAATATAACGTGCATTATTACCCATATTATGCAGTTATTATCGCTAGAACTGTAATAATTATACTTATTACTTATATCATTATCAAAATAACATGCATTATTACCCATATAATGGAGGTATTATCGCTAGAACTGTAATAATTATACTTATTACTTATACTATTAGCAATATAACGTGCATTATTACCCATATAATGCAGTTATTATCGCCAGAACTGTAATAATTATACTTATTACTTATATTATTCTCAATATAACATGCATTGTTACCCATATTATGCAGTTATTATCGCTAGAACTATAATAAATATACGTATTACTTTCATTATCATCAATATAACATGCATTATTACCCATATTATGCAGTTATTATCGATAGAACTGTAATAAATATACTTAATACTTTTACTATTATCAATATATCATGCACTATTAGCCATATCTTACTATTATTATCGCTAGAACTGTAATAAATATACTTACTACTTTCATTATCATCAATATAACATGCATTATTACCCATATTAAGAAGTTATTATCGATAGAACTGTAATAATTATACTTATTACTTATATTGTTAGCAACATAACGTGCATTATTACCCATATAATGCAGTTATTATCGCTAGAACTATAATAATTATACTTATTACTCCCGATATTATCAATATAACATGCATTATTACCCATATTATGCAGTTGTTATCGCTAGAACTGTAATAATTGTACTCATTACTTATATTATTAGCAATATAACGTGCATTATTACCCATATTATGCAGTTATTATCGCTAGAACTGTAATAATTATACTTATTACTTATATCATTATCAATATAACATGCATTATTACCCATATAATGGAGGTATTATCGCTAGAACTGTAATAATTATACTTATTAAATACTATTAGCAATATAACGTGCATTATTACCCATATAATGCAGTTATTATCGCCAGAACTGTAATAATTATACTTACTACTTATATTATTCTCAATATAACATGCATTATTACCCATATTATGCAGTTATTATCGCAAGAACTATAATAAATATACGTATTACTTTCATTATCATCAATATAACATGCATTATTACCCATATAATGCAGTTATTATCGCTAGAACTGTAATAATTATACTTATTACTTATATCATTATCAATATAACATGCATTATTACCCATATAATGGAGGTATTATCGCTAGAACTGTAATAATTATACTTATTACTTATATTGCTAGCAATATAACGTGCATTATTACCCATATAATGCAGTTATTATCGCTAGAACTGTAATAATTATACTTATTACTTATATTATTATCAATATAACATGCATTATTACCCATATTATGCAGTTATTATTGCTAGAACTATAATAAATATACGTATTACTTTTATTATCATCAATATAACATGCATTATTACCCATATTATGCAGTTATTATCGATATAACTGTAATAAATATACTTATTACTTATATTATTATCAATATAACATGCATTATTACCCATATAATGTAGGTATTATCGCTAGAACTGTAATAATTATACTTATTACTTATACTATTAGCAATGTAACGTGCATTATTACCCATATAATGCAGTTATTATCGCCAGATCTGTAATAATTATACTTATTACTTATATTATTCTCAATATAACATGCATTGTTACCCATATTATGCAGTTATTATCGCTAGAACTATAATAAATATACGTATTACTTTCATTATCATCAATATAACATGCATTATTACCCATATTATGCAGTTATTATCGATAGAACTGTAATAAATATACTTATTACTTTTACTATTATCAATATATCATGCACTATTAGCCATATTTTACTATTATTATCGCTAGAACTATAATAATTATACTTATTACCCCCGATATTATCAATATAACATGCCTTATTACGCATATAATGCAGTTATTATCGCTAGAACTGTAATAAATATACTTACTACTTTCATTATCATCAATATAACATGCATTATTACCCATATTAAGAAGTTATTATCGATAGAACGATAATAAATATACTTATTACTTTTATTATTATCAATATAACATGCATTATTACCCATATAATGCAGTTATTATCGTCAGAACTATAATAAATATACTTATTACTCCCAATATTATCAATATAACATGCACTATTACCCATATTATGCAGTTATTATCGCTCGACCTGTAATAATTATACTTATTACTTTTATTATTATCAATATAACATGCACTATTACCGATATTATGCAGTTATTATCGCTAGAACTATAATAATTGTACTTAATACTCCTAATTTTATCAATATGTTATGCATTATTACCCATATTATACAGTTATTATCGTCAGAACTATAATAAATATACTTATTACTCCCAATATTATCAATATAACATGCACTATTACCCACATTATGCAGTTATTATCGCTAGAACTATAAGAATTATACTTATTACTCCTAATATTATCAGTATGTCATGCACTATTACCCATATTATACAGTTATTATCGCCGGAACTATAATAGTTATACTTATTACTTATATTATTATCAGTATAACATGCATTCTTACCCATATTATACAGTTATTATCGTCAGAACTATAAAAAATATACTTATTACTCCCATTATTATCAATATAACATGCGTTATTACCCATATTATGCAGTTATTATCGCTCGAACTATAATAATTATACTTATTACTTTTATTATTATCAATATAACATGCACTACTACCCATGTTATGCAGTTATTATCGCTCGAACTATAATAATTATACTTGTCACTTTTATTATTATCAATATAACATGCACTATTACCCATATTATGCAGTTATTATCGCTCGAACTATAATAATTACACTTATTACTTTTATTATTATCAATATAACATACGTTATTATCCATATTATGCAGTTATTATCGCTCGAACTATAATAATTATACTTATTACTTTTATTATTATCAATATATACATGCACTATTACCGATATTATGCAGTTATTATCGCTAGAACTATAATAATTGTACTTAATACTCCAAATTTTATCAATATGTTATGCATTATTACCCATATTATACAGTTATCATCGTCAGAACTATAATAAATATACTTATTACTCCCAATATTATCAATATAACATGCACTATTACCCATATTATGCAGTTATTATCGCTCGAACTATAATAACTACACTTATTACTTTTATTATTATCAATATAACATACGTTATTACCCATATTATGCAGTTATTATCGCTCGAACTATAAGAATTATACTTATTACTCCTAATATTATCAGTATGTCATGCACTATTACCCATATTATACAGTTATTATCGCCGGAACTATAATAGTTATACTTATTACTTATATTATTATCAGTATAACATGCATTCTTACCCATATTATACAGTTATTATCGTCAGAACTATAAAAAATATACTTATTACTCCCAATATTATCAATATAATATGCGTTATTACCCATATTATGCAGTTATTATCGCTAGAACTACAATAATTATACTTATTACTTTTATTATTATCAATATAACATGCACTATTACCCATATTATGCAGTTATTATCGCTCGACCTATAATAATTATACTTATTACTTTTATTATTATCAATATAACATGCACTATTACCGATATTATGCAGTTATTATCGCTAGAACTATAATAATTGTACTTAATACTCCTAATTTTATCAATATGTTATGCATTATTACCCATATTATACAGTTATTATCGTCAGAACTATAATAAATATACTTATTACTCCCAATATTATCAATATAACATGCACTATTACCCATATTATGCAGTTATTATCGCTCGAACTATAATAATTACACTTATTACTTTTATTATTATCAATATAACATGCGTTATTACCCATATTATGCAGTTATTATCGCTCGAACTATAATAATTATACTTATTACTTTTATTATTATCAATATAACATGCACTATTACCCACATTATGCAGTTATTATCGCTAGAACTATAATAATTATACTTATTACTCCTAATATTATCAGTATGTCATGCACTATTACCCATATTATACAGTTATTATCGTCAGAACTATAATAAATATACTTATTACTCCCAATATTATCAATATAACATGCACTATTACCCATATTATGCAGTTATTATCGCTCGAACTATAATAATTATACTTATTACTTTTATTATTATTAATATAACATGCACTATTACCCATATTATGCAGTTATTATCGCTCGAACTGTAATAATTATACTTATTACTTTTATTATTATCAATATAACATGCACTATTACCCATGTTATGCAGTTATTATCGCTCGAACTATAATAATTATACTTGTCACTTTTATTATTATCAATATAACATGCACTATTACCCACATTATGCAGTTATTATCGCTCGAACTATAATAATTATAGTTATTACTTTTATTATTATCAATATAACATGCACTATTACCGATATTATGCAGTTATTATCGCTAGAACTATAATAACTGTACCTAATACTCCTAATTTTATCAATATGTTATGCATTATTACCCATATTATACAGTTATTATCGTCAGAACTATAATAAATATACTTATTACTCCCAATATTATCAATATAACATGCACTATTACCCATATTATGCAGTTATTATCGCTCGAACCATAATAATTACACTTATTACTTTTATTATTATCAATATAACATACGTTATTACCCATATTATGCAGTTATTATCGCTCGAACTATAATAATTATACTTATTACTTTTATTATTATCAATGTATACATGCACTATTACCGATATTATGCAGTTATTATCGCTAGAACTATAATAATTGTACTTAATACTCCAAATTTTATCAATATGTTATGCATTATTACCCATATTATACAGTTATTATCGTCAGAACTATAATAAATATACTTATTACTCCCAATATTATCAATATAACATGCACTATTACCCATATTATGCGGTTATTATCGCTCGAACTATAATAATTATACTTATTACTTTTATTATTATCAATATAACATGCACTATTACCCACATTATGCAGTTATTATCGCTAGAACTATAAGAATTATACTTATTACTCCTAATATTATCAGTATGTCATGCACTATTACCCATATTATACAGTTATTATCGCCGGAACTATAATAGTTATACTTATTACTTATATTATTATCAGTATAACATGCATTCTTACCCATATTATACAGTTATTATCGTCAGAACTATAAAAAATATACTTATTACTCCCAATATTATCAATATAATATGCGTTATTACCCATATTATGCAGTTATTATCGCTAGAACTACAATAATTATACTTATTACTTTTATTATTATCAATATAACATGCACTATTACCCATATTATGCAGTTATTATCGCTCGACCTATAATAATTATACTTATTACTTTTATTATTATCAATATAACATGCACTATTACCGATATTATGCAGTTATTATCGCTAGAACTATAATAATTGTACTTAATACTCCTAATTTTATCAATATGTTATGCATTATTACCCATATTATACAGTTATTATCGTCAGAACTATAATAAATATACTTATTACTCACAATATTATCAATATAACATGCACTATTACCCATATTATGCAGTTATTATCGCTCGAACTATAATAATTATACTTATTACTCCTAATATTATCAGTATGTCATGCACTATTACCCATATTATACAGTTATTATCGTCAGAACTATAATAAATATACTTATTACTCACAATATTATCAATATAACATGCACTATTACCCATATTATGCAGTTATTATCGCTCGAACTATAATAATTATACTTATTACTTTTATTATTATTAATATAACATGCACTATTACCCATATTATGCAGTTATTATCGCTCGAACTGTAATAATTATACTTATTACTTTTATTATTATCAATATAACATGCACTATTACCCACATTATGCAGTTATTATCGCTAGAACTATAATAATTGTACTTATTACTCCTAATATTATCAGTATGTCATGCACTATTACCCATATTATACAGTTATTATCGTCAGAACTATAATAAATATACTTATTTCTCACAATATTATCAATATAACATGCACTATTACCCATATTATGCAGTTATTATCGCTCGAACTATAATAATTATACTTATTACTCCTAATATTATCAGTATGTCATGCACTATTACCCATATTATACAGTTATTATCGTCAGAACTATAATAAATATACTTATTACTCACAATATTATCAATATAACATGCACTATTACCCATATTATGCAGTTATTATCGCTCGAACTATAATAATTATACTTATTACTTTTATTATTATTAATATAACATGCACTATTACCCATATTATGCAGTTGTTATCGCTAGAACTGTAATAATTGTACTCATTACTTATATTATTAGCAATATAACGTGCATTATTACCCATATAATGCAGTTATTATCGCTAGAACTGTAATAATTATACTTATTACTTATGTTATTATCAATATAACATGCATTATTACCCATATAATGCAGTTATTATCGCTAGAACTGTAATAATTGTACTCATTACTTATATTGTTAGCAATATAACGTGCATTATTACCCATATTATGCAGTTATTATCGATAGAACTGTAATAAATATACTTATTACTTTTATTATTATCAATATAACATGCACTATTTGCCATATTTTACTATTATTATCGCTAGAACTATAATAATTATACTTATTACTCCGATATTATCAATATAACATGCATTATTACCCATATTATGCAGTTATTATCGCTAGAACTGTAATAATTATACTTATTACTTATATTATTAGCAATATAACGTGCATTATTACCTATATAATGCAGTTATTATCGCTAGAACTGTAATAATTATACTTATTACTTATATTATTATCAATATAACATGCATTATTACCCATATAATGGAGGTGTTATTGCTAGAACTGTAATAATTATACTTATTACTTATACTATTAGCAATATAACGTGCATTGTCACCCATATAATGCAGTTATTATCGCCAGAACTGTAATAATTATACTTATTACTTATATTATTCTCAATATAACATGCATTATTACCCATATTATGCAGTTATTATCGCAAGAACTATAATAAATATACGTATTACTTTTATTATCATCAATATAACATGCATTATTACCCATATAATGGAGGTATTATTGCTAGAACTGTAATAATTATACTTATTACTTATACTATTAGCAATATAACGTGCATTGTTACCCATATAATGCAGTTATTATCGCCAGAACTGTAATAATTATACTTATTACTTCTATTATTCTCAATATAACATGCATTATTACCCATATTATGCAGTTATTATCGCAAGAACTATAATAAATATACGTATTACTTTTATTATCATCAATATAACATGCATTATTACCCATATTATGCAGTTATTATCGATAGAACTGTAATAAATATATTTATTACTTTTATTATTATCAATATAACATGCACTATTTGCCATATTTTACTATTATTATCGCCAGAACTATAATAATTATACTTATTACTCCCGATGTTATCAATATAACATGCCTTATTACGCATATAATGCAATTATTATCGCTAGAACTGTAATAAATATACTTACTACTTTCATTATCATCAATATAACATGCATTATTACCCATATTATGCAGTTATTATCGATAGAACTGTAATAAATATACTTATTACTTATACTATAATCAATATAACATGCATTATTACCCATATTATGCAGTTATTATCGCTAGAACTATAATAAATATACTTATTACTCCCAATATTATCAATATAACATGCATTATTACCCATATAATGGAGGTATTATTGCTAGAACTGTAATAATTATACCTATTGCTTATACTATTAGCAATATAACGTGCATTGTTACCCATATAATGCAATTATTATCGCCAGAACTGTAATAATTATACTTCTTACTTATATTATTCTCAATATAACATGCACTATTACCCATATTATGCAGTTATTATCGCTAGAACTATAATAAATATACGTATTACTTTCATTATCATCAATATAACATGCATTATTACCCATATAATGGAGGTATTATCGCTAGAACTGTAATAATTATACTTATTACTTCTATTATTATCAATATAACATGCATTATTACCCATATAATGGTGGTATTATCGCTAGAACTGTAATAATTATACTTATTACTTATATTATTATCAATATAACATGCATTATTACCCATATTATGCAGTTATTATCTCTAGAACCATAATAAATATACTTATTACTCCCAATATTATCAATATAACATGCATTTTTACCCATATAATGCAGTTATTATCGCTAGAACTGTAATAATTATACTTATTACTTATATTGTTAGCAATATAACGTGCATTATTACCCATATAATGCAGTTATTATCGCTAGAACTGTAATAATTATACTTATTACTTATATTATTATCAATATAACATGCATTATTGCCCATATTATGCAGTTATTATAGCTAGAACTATAATAAATATACGTATTACTTTTATTATCATCAATATAACATGCATTATTACCCATATAATGCAGTTATTATCGCTAGAACTGTAATAATTATACTTATTACTTATATTGTTAGCAATATAACGTGCATTATTACCCATATTATGCAGTTATTATCTCTAGAACCATAATAAATATACTTATTACTCCCAATATTATAAATATAACATGCATTATTACCCATATTATGCAGTTATTATCGCTAGAACTATAATAAATATACGTATTACTTTCATTATCATCAATATAACATGCATTATTACCCATATTATGCAGTTATTATCTCTAGAACCATAATAAATATACTTATTACTCCCAATATTATCAATATAACATGCATTTTTACCCATATAATGCAGTTATTATCGCTAGAACTGTAATAATTATACTTATTACTTATATTGTTAGCAATATAACGTGCATTATTACCCATATAATGCAGTTATTATCGCTAGAACTGTAATAATTATCCTGATTACTTATATTATTATCAATATAACATGCATTATTGCCCATATTATGCAGTTATTATCGATAGAACTGTAATAAATATACTTATTACTTTTATTATTATCAATATAACATGCACTATTTGCCATATTTTACTATTATTATCGCTAGAACTATAATAATTATACTTATTACTCCCGATATTATCAATATAACATGCATTATTACCCATATAATGCAGTTATTATCGCTAGAACTGTAATAATTATACTTATTACTTATATTATTAGCAATATAACATGCATTATTACCCATATAATGCAGTTATTATCGCTAGAACTGTAATAATTATACTTATTACTTATATTATTATCAATAAAACATGCATTATTACCCATATAATGCAGTTATTATCGCTAGAACTGTAATAATTGTACTCATTACTTATATTATTAGCAATATAACGTGCATTATTACCCATATTATGCAGTTATTATCGCTAGAACTGTAATAATTATACTTATTACTTATATCATTATCAATATAACATGCATTATTACCCATATTATGCAGTTATTATCGATAGAACTGTAATAAATATATTTATTACTTTTATTATTAACAATATAACATGCACTATTTGCCATATTTTACTATTATTATCGCTAGAACTATAATAATTATACTTATTACTCCAGATATTATCAATATAACATGCATTATTACCCATATAATGCAGTTATTATCGCTAGAACTGTAATAATTATACTTATTACTTATATTATTCTCAATATAACATGCATTATTACCCATATAATGGAGGTATTATCGCTAGAACTGTAATAATTATACTTATTACTTCTATTATTATCAATATAACATGCATTATTACCCATATTATGCAGTTATTATCTCTAGAACCATAATAAATATACTTATTACTCCCAATATTATCAATATAACATGCACTATTACCCATATTATGCAGTTATTATCGCTCGAACTATAATAATTACACTTATTACTTTTATTATTATCAATATAACATACGTTATTATCCATATTATGCAGTTATTATCGCTCGAACTATAATAATTATACTTATTACTTTTATTATTATCAATATATACATGCACTATTACCGATATTATGCAGTTATTATCGCTAGAACTATAATAATTGTACTTAATACTCCAAATTTTATCAATATGTTATGCATTATTACCCATATTATACAGTTATCATCGTCAGAACTATAATAAATATACTTATTACTCCCAATATTATCAATATAACATGCACTATTACCCATATTATGCAGTTATTATCGCTCGAACTATAATAATTACACTTATTACTTTTATTATTATCAATATAACATACGTTATTACCCATATTATGCAGTTATTATCGCTCGAACTATAATAATTATACTTATTACTTTTATTATTATCAATATATACATGCACTATTACCGATATTATGCAGTTATTATCGCTAGAACTATAATAATTGTACTTAATACTCCAAATTTTATCAATATGTTATGCATTATTACCCATATTATACAGTTATTATCGTCAGAACTATAATAAATATACTTATTACTACCAATATTATCAATATAACATGCACTATTACCCATATTATGCGGTTATTATCGCTCGAACTATAATAATTATACTTATTACTTTTATTATTATCAATATAACATGCACTATTACCCACATTATGCAGTTATTATCGCTAGAACTATAAGAATTATACTTATTACTCCTAATATTATCAGTATGTCATGCACTATTACCCATATTATACAGTTATTATCGCCGGAACTATAATAGTTATACTTATTACTTATATTATTATCAGTATAACATGCATTCTTACCCATATTATACAGTTATTATCGTCAGAACTATAAAAAATATACTTATTACTCCCAATATTATCAATATAATATGCGTTATTACCCATATTATGCAGTTATTATCGCTAGAACTACAATAATTATACTTATTACTTTTATTATTATCAATATAACATGCACTATTACCCATATTATGCAGTTATTATCGCTCGACCTATAATAATTATACTTATTACTTTTATTATTATCAATATAACATGCACTATTACCGATATTATGCAGTTATTATCGCTAGAACTATAATAATTGTACTTAATACTCCTAATTTTATCAATATGTTATGCATTATTACCCATATTATACAGTTATTATCGTCAGAACTATAATAAATATACTTATTACTCCCAATATTATCAATATAACATGCACTATTACCCATATTATGCAGTTATTATCGCTCGAACTATAATAATTACACTTATTACTTTTATTATTATCAATATAACATGCGTTATTACCCATATTATGCAGTTATTATCGCTCGAACTATAATAATTATACTTATTACTTTTATTATTATCAATATAACATGCACTATTACCCACATTATGCAGTTATTATCGCTAGAACTATAATAATTATACTTATTACTCCTAATACTATCAGTATGTCATGCACTATTACCCATATTATACAGTTATTATCGTCAGAACTATAATAAATATACTTATTACTCCCAATATTATCAATATAACATGCACTATTACCCATATTATGCAGTTATTATCGCTCGAACTATAATAATTATACTTATTACTTTTATTATTATTAATATAACATGCACTATTACCCATATTATGCAGTTATTATCGCTCGAACTGTAATAATTATACTTATTACTTTTATTATTATCAATATAACATGCACTATTACCCATGTTATGCAGTTATTATCGCTCGAACTATAATAATTATACTTGTCACTTTTATTATTATCAATATAACATGCACTATTACCCACATTATGCAGTTATTATCGCTCGAACTATAATAATTATAGTTATTACTTTTATTATTATCAATATAACATGCACTATTACCGATATTATGCAGTTATTATCGCTAGAACTATAATAACTGTACCTAATACTCCTAATTTTATCAATATGTTATGCATTATTACCCATATTATACAGTTATTATCGTCAGAACTATAATAAATATACTTATTACTCCCAATATTATCAATATAACATGCACTATTACCCATATTATGCAGTTATTATCGCTCGAACTATAATAATTACACTTATTACTTTTATTATTATCAATATAACATACGTTATTACCCATATTATGCAGTTATTATCGCTCGAACTATAATAATTATACTTATTACTTTTATTATTATCAATGTATACATGCACTATTACCGATATTATGCAGTTATTATCGCTAGAACTATAATAATTGTACTTAATACTCCAAATTTTATCAATATGTTATGCATTATTACCCATATTATACAGTTATTATCGTCAGAACTATAATAAATATACTTATTACTCCCAATATTATCAATATAACATGCACTATTACCCATATTATGCGGTTATTATCGCTCGAACTATAATAATTATACTTATTACTTTTATTATTATCAATATAACATGCACTATTACCCACATTATGCAGTTGTTATCGCTAGAACTGTAATAATTATACTTATTACTTATATTATTATCAATATAAGATGCATTATTACCCATATTATGCAGTTATTATCGCTAGAACTATAATAAATATACGTATTCTTTTATTATCATCAATATAACATGCATTATTACCCATATTATGCAGTTATTATCGATAGAACTGTAATAAATATACTTATTACTTTTATTATTATCAATATAACATGCACTATTTGCCATATTTTACTATTATTATCGCTAGAACTATAGTAATTATACTTATTACTCCCGATATTATCAATATAACATGCATTATTACCCATATAATGCAGTTATTATCGCTAGAACTGTAATAATTATACTTATTACTTATATTATTCTCAATATAACATGCATTTTGACCCATATAATGCAGTTATTATCGCTAGAACTGTAATAATTATACTTATTACTTATATTGTTAGCAATATAACGTGCATTATTACCCATATAATGCAGTTATTATCGCTAGAACTGTAATAATTATACTTATTACTTATATTATTATCAATATAACATGCATTATTACCCATATAATGGAGGTATTTTTGCTAGAACTGTAATAATTATACTTATTACTTATACTATTAGCAATGTAACGTGCATTGTTACCCATATAATGCAGTTATTATCGCCAGAACTGTAATAATTATACTTATTACTTATATTATTCTCAATATAACATGCATTATTACCCATATGATGCAGTTATTATCGCAAGAACTATAATAAATATACGTATCACTATCATTATCATCAATATAACATGCATTATTACCCATATAATGGAGGTATTATTGCTAGAACTGTAATAATTATACTTATTACTTATATTATTAGCAATATAACGCGCATTATTACCCATATAATGCAGTTATTATCGCTAGAACTGTAATAATTATACTTATTACTTATATTATTTTCAATATAACATGCATTATTACCCATATAATGGAGGTATTATCTCTAGAACCATAATAAATATACTTATTACTCCAAATATTATCAATATAACATGCATTATTACCCATATAATGCAGTTATTATCGCTAGAACTGTAATAATTATACTTATTACTTATATTATTAGCAATATAACATGCATTATTACCCATATAATGGAGGTATTATTGCTAGAACTGTAATAATTATACTTATTACTTATACTATTAGCAATATAACGTGCATTGTTACCCATATAATGCAGTTATTATCGCCAGAACTGTAATAATTATACTTATTACTTATATTATTCTCAAAATAACATGCATTATTACCCATATGATGCAGTTATTATCGCAAGAACTATAATAAATATACGTATCACTTTCATTATCATCAATATAACATGCATTATTACCCATATAATGGAGGTATTATTGCTAGAACTGTAATAATTATACTTATTACTTATATTATTATCAATATAACATGCATTATTACCCATATTATGCAGTTATTATCGCTAGAACTATCATAAATACACTTATTACTCCCAATATTATCAATGTAACATGCATTATTACCCATATAATGCAGTTATTATCGCTAGAACTGTAATAATTATACGTATTACTTATATTATTAGCAATATAACGTGCATTATTACCCATATAATGCAGTTATTATCGCTAGATCTGTAATAATTGTACTCATTACTTATATTATTAGCAATATAACGTGCATTATTACCCATATAATGGAAGTATTATCGCAAGAACTGTAATAATTATACTTATTACTTATACTATTAGCAATATAACGTGCATTATTACCCATATAATGCAGTTATTATCGCCAGAACTGTAATAATCATACTTATTACTTATATTATTCTCAACATAACATGCATTATTACCCATATTATGCAGTTATTATCGCAAGAACTATAATAAATATACGTATTACTTTCATTATCATCAATATAACATGCATTATTACCCATATAATGGAGGTATTATCGTTAGAACTGTAATAATTATACTTATTACTTATATTATTATCAATATAACATGCATTACTACCCACATTATGCAGTTATTATCTCTAGAACCATAATAAATATACTTATTACTCCCAATATTATCAATATAACATGCATTTTTACCCATATAATGCAGTTATTATCGCTAGAACTGTAATAATTATACTTATTACTTATATTGTTAGCAATATAACGTGCATTATTACCCATATAATGGAGGTATTATTGCTAGAACTGAAATAATTATACTTATTACTTATACTATTAGCAATGTAACGTGCATTGTTACCCATATAATGCAGTTATTATCGCCAGAACTGTAATAATTATACTTATTACTTATATTATTCTCAATATAACATGCATTATTACCCATATGATGCAGTTATTATCGCAAGAACTATAATAAATATACGTATCACTATCATTATCATCAATATAACATGCATTATTACCCATATAATGGAGGTATTATTGCTAGAACTGTAATAATTATACTTATTACTTATATTATTATCAATATAACATGCATTATTACCCATATTATGCACTTATTATCGCTAGAACTATAATAAATATACGTATTACTTTCATTATCATCAATATAACATGCATTATTACCCATATAATGGAGGTATTATCGCTAGAACTGTAATAATTATACTTATTACTTATATTATTATCAATATAACATGCATTATTACCCATATTATGCAGTTATTATCTCTAGAACCATAATAAATATACTTATTACTCCCAATATTATCAATATAACATGCATTTTTACCCATATAATGCAGTTATTATCGCTAGAACTGTAATAATTATACTTATTACTTATATTGTTAGCAATATAACGTGCATTATTACCCATATAATACAGTTATTATCGCTAGAACTGTAATAATTATACTTATTACTTATATTATTATCAATATAACATGCATTATCACCCATATAATGGAGGTATTATTGCTAGAACTGTAATAATTATACTTATTACTTATACTATTAGCAATGTAACGTGCATTGTTACCCATATAATGCAGTTATTATCGCCAGAACTGTAATAATTATACTTATTACTTATATTATTATCAATATAACATGCATTATTACCCATATTATGCAGTTATTATCGCTAGAACTATAATAAATATACGTATTACTTTTATTATCATCAATATAACATGCATTATTACCCATATTATGCAGTTATTATCGATAGAACTGTAATAAATATACTTGTTACTTTTATTATTATCAATATAACATGCACTATTTGCCATATTTTACTATTATTATCGCTAGAACTATAGTAATTATACTTATTACTCCCGATATTATCAATATAACATGCATTATTACCCATATAATGCAGTTATTATCGCTAGAACTGTAATAATTATACTTATTACTTATATTATTAGCAATATAACGTGCATTATTACCCATATAATGCAGTTATTATCGCTAGAACTGTAATAATTATACTTGTTACTTATATTATTATCAATATAACATGCATTATTACCCATATAATGGAGGTATTATCGCAAGAACTGTAATAATTATACTTATTACTTATACTATTAGCAATGTAACGTGCATTGTTACCCATATAATGCAGTTATTATCGCCAGAACTGTAATAATTATACTTATTACTTATATTATTCTCAATATAACATGCATTATTACCCATATTATGCAGTTATTATCGCTAGAACTATAATAAATATACGTATTACTTTCATTATCATCAATATAACATGCATTATTACCCATATAATGCAGGTATTATCGTTAGAACTGTAATAATTATACTTATTCCTTATATTATTATCAATATAACATGCATTATTACCCATATTATGCAGTTATTATCTCTAGAACCATAATAAATATACTTATTACTCCCAATATTATCAATATAACATGCATTTTTACCCATATAATGCAGTTATTATCGCTAGAACTGTAATAATTATACTTATTACTTATATTGTTAGCAATATAACGTGCATTATTACCCATATAATGGAGGTATTATTGCTAGAACTGAAATAATTATACTTATTACTTATACTATTAGCAATGTAACGTGCATTGTTACCCATATAATGCAGTTATTATCGCCAGAACTGTAATAATTATACTTATTACTTATATTATTCTCAATATAACATGCATTATTACCCATATGATGCAGTTATTATCGCAAGAACTATAATAAATATACGTATCACTATCATTATCATCAATATAACATGCATTAATACCCATATAATGGAGGTATTATTGCTAGAACTGTAATAATTATACTTATTACTTATATTATTATCAATATAACATGCATTATTACCCATATTATGCAGTTATTATCGCTAGAACTATAATAAATATACGTATTACTTTCATTATCATCAATATAACATGCATTATTACCCATATAATGGAGGTATTATCGCTAGAACTGTAATAATTATACTTATTACTTATATTATTATCAATATAACATGCATTATTACCCATATTATGCAGTTATTATCGCTAGAACTATCATAAATACACTTATTACTCCCAATATTATCAATGTAACATGCATTATTACCCATATAATGCAGTTATTATCGCTAGAACTGTAATAATTATACTTATTACTTATATTATTAGCAATATAACGTGCATTATTACCCATATAATGCAGTTATTATCGCTAGAACTGTAATAATTGTACTCATTACTTATATTATTAGCAATATAACGTGCATTATTACCCATATAATGGAGGTATTATCGCAAGAACTGTAATAATTATACTTATTACTTATACTATTAGCAATATAACGTGCATTATTACCCATATAATGCAGTTATTATCGCCAGAACTGTAATAATTATACTTATTACTTATATTATTCTCAATATAACATGCATTATTACCCATATTATGCAGTTATTATCGCAAGAACTATAATAAATATACGTATTACTTTCATTATCATCAATATAACATGCATTATTACCCATATAATGGAGGTATTATCGTTAGAACTGTAATAATTATACTTATTACTTATATTATTATCAATATAACATGCATTATTACCCATATTATGCAGTTATTATCTCTAGAACCATAATAAATATACTTATTACTCCCAATATTATCAATATAACATGCATTTTTACCCATATAATGCAGTTATTATCGCTAGAACTGTAATAATTATACTTATTACTTATATTGTTAGCAATATAACGTGCATTATTACCCATATAATACAGTTATTATCGCTAGAACTGTAATAATTATACTTATTACTTATATTATTATCAATATAACATGCATTATCACCCATATAATGGAGGTAGTATTGCTAGAACTGTAATAATTATACTTATTACTTATACTATTAGCAATATCACGTGCATTGTTACCCATATAATGCAGTTATTATCGCCAGAACTGTAATAAATATACGTATTACTTTCATTATCATCAATATAACATGCATTATTACCCATATAATGGAGGTATTATTGCTAGAACTGTAATAATTATACTTATTACTTATATTATTATAAATATAACATGCATTATTACCCATATGATGCAGTTATTATCGCAAGAACTATAATAAATATACGTATCACTATCATTATCATCAATATAACATGCATTATTACCCATATAATGCAGTTATTATCGCTAGAACTGTAATAATTATACTTATTACTTATATTATTAGCAATATAACGTGCATTATTACCCATATAATGCAGTTATTATCGCTAGAACTGTAATAATTATACTTATTACTTATATTATTAGCAATATAACGTGCATTATTACCCATATAATGCAGTTATTATCGCTAGAACTGTAATAATTATACTTATTACTTATATTATTATCAATATAACATGCATTATTACCCATATAATGGAGGTATTTTTGCTAGAACTGTAATAATTATACTTATTACTTATACTATTAGCAATGTAACGTGCATTGTTACCCATATAATGCAGTTATTATCGCCAGAACTGTAATAATTATACTTATTACTTATATTATTCTCAATATAACATGCATTATTACCCATATGATGCAGTTATTATCGCAAGAACTATAATAAATATACGTATCACTATCATTATCATCAATATAACATGCATTATTACCCATATAATGGAGGTATTATTGCTAGAACTGTAATAATTATACTTATTACTTATATTATTAGCAATATAACGTGCATTATTACCCGTATAATGCAGTTATTATCGCTACAACTGTAATAATTATACTTATTACTTATATTATTATCAATATAACATGCATTATTACCCACATAATGGAGGTATTATCTCTAGAACCATAATAAATATACTTATTACTCCAAATATTATCAATATAACATGCATTATTACCCATATAATCCAGTTATTATCGCTAGAACTGTAATAATTATACTTATTACTTATATTATTATCAATATAACATGCATTATTACCCATATAAAGGAGGTATTATTGCTAGAACTGTAATAATTATACTTATTACTTATACTATTAGCAATATAACGTGCATTGTTACCCATATAATGCAGTTATTATCGCCAGAACTGTAATAATTATACTTATTACTTATATTATTCTCAAAATAACATGCATTATTACCCATATGATGCAGTTATTATCGCAAGAACTATAATAAATATACGTATCACTTTCATTATCATCAATATAACATGCATTATTACCCATATAATGGAGGTATTATTGCTAGAACTGTAATAATTATACTTATTACTTATATTATTATCAATATAACATGCATTATTACCCATATTATGCAGTTATTATCGCTAGAACTATCATAAATACACTTATTACTCCCAATATTATCAATGTAACATGCATTATTACCCATATAATGCAGTTATTATCGCTAGAACTGTAATAATTATACTTATTACTTATATTATTAGCAATATAACGTGCATTATTACCCATATAATGCAGTTATTATCGCTAGAACTGTAATAATTGTACTCATTACTTATATTATTAGCAATATAACGTGCATTATTACCCATATAATGGAGGTATTATCGCAAGAACTGTAATAATTATACTTATTACTTATACTATTAGCAATATAACGTGCATTATTACCCATATAATGCAGTTATTATCGCCAGAACTGTAATAATTATACTTATTACTTATATTATTCTCAATATAACATGCATTATTACCCATATTATGCAGTTATTATCGCAAGAACTATAATAAATATACGTATTACTTTCATTATCATCAATATAACATGCATTATTACCCATATAATGGAGGTATTATCGTTAGAACTGTAATAATTATACTTATTACTTATATTATTATCAATATAACATGCATTATTACCCATATTATGCAGTTATTATCTCTAGAACCATAATAAATATACTTATTACTCCCAATATTATCAATATAACATGCATTTTTACCCATATAATGCAGTTATTATCGCTAGAACTGTAATAATTATACTTATTACTTATATTGTTAGCAATATAACGTGCATTATTACCCATATAATACAGTTATTATCGCTAGAACTGTAATAATTATACTTATTACTTATATTATTATCAATATAACATGCATTATCACCCATATAATGGAGGTAGTATTGCTAGAACTGTAATAATTATACTTATTACTTATACTATTAGCAATATCACGTGCATTGTTACCCATATAATGCAGTTATTATCGCCAGAACTGTAATAATTGTACTTATTACTTATACTATTCTCAATATAATATGCATTATTACCCATATTATGCAGTTATTATCGCAAGAACTATAATAAATATACGTATTACTTTCATTATCATCAATATAACATGCATTATTACCCATATAATGGAGGTATTATTGCTAGAACTGTAATAATTATACTTATTACTTATATTATTATAAATATAACATGCATTATTACCCATATTATGCAGTTATTATCGCTAGAACTATAATAAATACACTTATTACTCCCAATATTATCAATGTAACATGCATTATTACCCATATAATGCAGTTATTATCGCTAGAACTGTAATAATTATACTTATTACTTATATTATTAGCAATATAACGTGCATTATTACCCATATAATGCAGTTATTATCGCTAGAAATGTAATAATTGTACCCATTACTTATATTATTAGCAATACAACGTGCATTATTACCCATATTATGCAGTTATTATCGCTAGAACTGTAATAATTATACTTATTACTTATACTACTAGCAATATAACGTGCATTATTACCCATATAATGCAGTTATTATCGCTAGAACTGTAATAATTATACTTATTACTTATATTATTATCAATATAACATGCATTATTACCCATATTATGCAGTTATTATCGCTAGAACTATAATAAATATACGTATTACTTTTATTATCATCAATATAACATGCATTATTACCCATATTATGCAGTTATTATCGATAGAACTGTAATAAATGTACTTATTACTTTTATTATTATCAATATAACATGCACTATTTGCCATATTTTACTATTATTATCGCTAGAACTATAATAATTATACCTATTACTCCCGATATTATCAATATAACATGCATTATTACCCATATAATGCAGTTATTATCGCTAGAACTGTAATAATTATACTTATTACTTATGTTATTATCAATATAACATGCATTATTACCCATATAATGCAGTTATTATCGCTAGAACTGTAATAATTGTACTCATTTCTTATATTATTAGCAATATAACGTGCATTATTACCCATATTATGTAGTTATTATCGCTAGAACTGTAATAATTATACTTATTACTTATATCATTATCAATATAACATGCATTATTACCCATATAATGGAGGTATTATCGCTAGAACTGTAATAATTATACTTATTACTTATACTATTAGCAATATAACGTGCATTATTACCCATATAATGCAGTTATTATCGCCAGAACTGTAATAATTATACTTATTACTTATATTATTCTCAATATAACATGCATTATTACCCATATTATGCAGTTATTATCGCTAGAACTATAATAAATATACGTATTACTTTCATTATCATCAATATAACATGCATTATTACCCATATAATGGAGGTATTATTGCTAGAACTGTAATAATTATACTTATTCCTTATATTATTATAAATATAACATGCATTATTACCCATATTATGCAGTTATTATCGCTAGAACTATAATAAATACACTTATTACTCCCAATATTATCAATGTAACATGCATTATTACCCATATAATGCAGTTATTATCGCTAGAACTGTAATAATTATACTTATTACTTATATTATTAGCAATATAACGTGCATTATTACCCATATAATGCAGTTATTATCGCTAGAAATGTAATAATTGTACCCATTACTTATATTATTAGCAATATAACGTGCATTATTACCCATATTATGCAGTTATTATCGCTAGAACTGTAATAATTATACTTATTACTTATACTACTAGCAATATAACGTGCATTATTACCCATATAATGCAGTTATCATCGCTAGAACTGTAATAATTATACTTATTACTTATATTATTATCAATATAACATGCATTATTACCCATATAATGCAGTTATTATCGCTAGAACTGTAATAATTATACTTATTACTTATATTATTATCAATATAACATGCATTATTACCCATATAATGGAGGTATTATCGCTAGAACTGTAATAATTATACTTATTACTTATATTATTATCAATATAACATGCATTATTACCCATATTATGCAGTTATTATCGCTAGAACTATAATAAATATACGTATTACTTTTATTATCATCAATATAACATGCATTATTACCCATATTATGCAGTTATTATCGATAGAACTGTAATAAATATACTTATTACTTTTATTATTATCAATATAACATGCACTATTTGCCATATTTTACTATTATTATCGCTAGAACTATAATAATTATACGTATTACTCCCGATATTATCAATATAACATGCATTATTACCCATATAATGCAGTTATTATCGCTAGAACTGTAATAATTATACTTATTACTTATGTTATTATCAATATAACATGCATTATTACCCATATAATGCAGTTATTATCGCTAGAACTGTAATAATTGTACTCATTACTTATATTATTAGCAATATAACGTGCATTATTACCCATATACTGGAGGTATTATCGCTAGAACTGTAATAATTATACTTATTACTTATATAATTCTCAATATAACATGCATTATTACCCATATTATGCAGTTATTATCGCTAGAACTACAATAAATATACGTATTACTTTCATTATCATCAATATAACATGCATTATTACCAATATAATGCAGTTATTATCGCTAGAACTGTAATAATTATACTTATTACTTATATTATTATCAATATAACATGCATTATTACCCATATAATGGAGGTATTTTTGCTAGAACTGTAATAATTATACTTATTACTTATATTATTATCAATATAACATGCATTATTACCCATATTATGCAGTTATTATCGCTAGAACTATCATAAATACACTTATTACTCCCAATATTATCAATGTAACATGCACTATTACTCATATAATGCAGTTATTATCGCTAGAACTGTAATAATTATACTTATTACTTATATTATTATCAATATAACATGCATTATTACCCATATAATGCAGTTATTATCGCTAGAACTGTAATAATTATACTTATTACTTATATTATTAGCAATATAACGTGCATTATTACCCATATAATGCTGTTATTATCGCTAGAACTGTAATAATTATACTTATTACTTATATTATTATCAATATAACATGCATTATTACCCATATAATGGAGGTATTTTTGCTAGAACTGTAATAATTATACTTATTACTTATACTATTAGCAATGTAACGTGCATTGTTACCCATATAATGCAGTTATTATCGCCAGAACTGTAATAATTATACTTATTACTTATATTATTCTCAATATAACATGCATTATTACCCATATGATGCAGTTATTATCGCAAGAACTATAATAAATATACGTATCACTATCATTATCATCAATATAACATGCATTATTACCCATATAATGGAGGTATTATTGCTAGAACTGTAATAATTATACTTATTACTTATATTATTAGCAATATAACGTGCATTATTACCCATATAATGCAGTTATTATCGCTACAACTGTAATAATTATATTGATAATAATATAAGTAATAAGTATAATTATTACAGTTGTAGCGATAATAACTGCATTATATGGGTAATAATGCACGTTATATTGCTAATAATATAAGTAATAAGTATAATTATTACAGTTCTAGCAATAATACCTCCATTATATGGGTAATAATGCATGTTATATTGATAATAATATAAGTAATAAGTATAACATGCATTATTACCCACATAATGGAGGTATTATCTCTAGAACCATAATAAATATACTTATTACTCCAAATATTATCAATATAACATGCATTATTACCCATATAATGCAGTTATTATCGCTAGAACTGTAATAATTATACTTATTACTTATATTATTATCAATATAACATGCATTATTACCCATATAAAGGAGGTATTATTGCTAGAACTGTAATAATTATACTTATTACTTATACTATTAGCAATATAACGTGCATTGTTACCCATATAATGCAGTTATTATCGCCAGAACTGTAATAATTATACTTATTACTTATATTATTCTCAAAATAACATGCATTATTACCCATATGATGCAGTTATTATCGCAAGAACTATAATAAATATACGTATCACTTTCATTATCATCAATATAACATGCATTATTACCCATATAATGGAGGTATTATTGCTAGAACTGTAATAATTATACTTATTACTTATATTATTATCAATATAACATGCATTATTACCCATATTATGCAGTTATTATCGCTAGAACTATCATAAATACACATATTACTCCCAATATTATCAATGTAACATGCATTATTACCCATATAATGCAGTTATTATCGCTAGAACTGTAATAATTATACTTATTACTTATATTATTAGCAATATAACGTGCATTATTACCCATATAATGCAGTTATTATCGCTAGAACTGTAATAATTGTACTCATTACTTATATTATTAGCAATATAACGTGCATTATTACCCATATAATGGAGGTATTATCGCAAGAACTGTAATAATTATACTTATTACTTATACTATTAGCAATATAACGTGCATTATTACCCATATAATGCAGTTATTATCGCCAGAACTGTAATAATTATACTTATTACTTATATTATTCTCAATATAACATGCATTATTACCCATATTATGCAGTTATTATCGCAAGAACTATAATAAATATACGTATTACTTTCATTATCATCAATATAACATGCATTATTACCCATATAATGGAGGTATTATCGTTAGAACTGTAATAATTATACTTATTACTTATATTATTATCAATATAACATGCATTATTACCCATATTATGCAGTTATTATCTCTAGAACCATAATAAATATACTTATTACTCCCAATATTATCAATATAACATGCATTTTTACCCATATAATGCAGTTATTATCGCTAGAACTGTAATAATTATACTTATTACTTATATTGTTAGCAATATAACGTGCATTATTACCCATATAATGGAGGTATTATTGCTAGAACTGAAATAATTATACTTATTACTTATACTATTAGCAATGTAACGTGCATTGTTACCCATATAATGCAGTTATTATCGCCAGAACTGTAATAATTATACTTATTACTTATATTATTCTCAATATAACATGCATTATTACCCATATGATGCAGTTATTATCGCAAGAACTATAATAAATATACGTATCACTATCATTATCATCAATATAACATGCATTAATACCCATATAATGGAGGTATTATTGCTAGAACTGTAATAATTATACTTATTACTTATATTATTATCAATATAACATGCATTATTACCCATATTATGCAGTTATTATCGCTAGAACTATAATAAATATACGTATTACTTTCATTATCATCAATATAACATGCATTATTACCCATATAATGGAGGTATTATCGCTAGAACTGTAATAATTATACTTATTACTTATATTATTATCAATATAACATGCATTATCACCCATATAATGGAGGTATTATTGCTAGAACTGTAATAATTATACTTATTACTTATACTATTAGCAATATCACGTGCATTGTTACCCATATAATGCAGTTATTATCGCCAGAACTGTAATAATTGTACTTATTACTTATACTATTCTCAATATAATATGCATTATTACCCATATTATGCAGTTATTATCGCAAGAACTATAATAAATATACGTATTACTTTCATTATCATCAATATAACATGCATTATTACCCATATAATGGAGGTATTATTGCTAGAACTGTAATAATTATACTTATTACTTATATTATTATAAATATAACATGCATTATTACCCATATGATGCAGTTATTATCGCAAGAACTATAATAAATATACGTATCACTATCATTATCATCAATATAACATGCATTATTACCCATATAATGGAGGTATTATTGCTAGAACTGTAATAATTATACTTATTACTTATATTATTATCAATATAACATGCATTATTACCCATATTATGCAGTTTTTATCGCTAGAACTATCATAAATACACTTATTACTCCCAATATTATCAATGTAACATGCACTATTACCCATATAATGCAGTTATTATCGCTAGAACTGTAATAATTATACTTATTACTTATATTATTATCAATATAACATGCATTATTACCCATATAATGCAGTTATTATCGCTAGAACTGTAATAATTATACTTATTACTTATATTATTAGCAATATAACGTGCATTATTACCCATATAATGCAGTTATTATCGCTAGAACTGTAATAATTATACTTATTACTTATATTATTATCAATATAACATGCATTATTACCCATATAATGGAGGTATTTTTGCTAGAACTGTAATAATTATACTTATTACTTATACTATTAGCAATGTAACGTGCATGGTTACCCATATAATGCAGTTATTATCGCCAGAACTGTAATAATTATACTTATTACTTATATTATTCTCAATATAACATGCATTATTACCCATATGATGCAGTTATTATCGCAAGAACTATAATAAATATACGTATCACTATCATTATCATCAATATAACATGCATTATTACCCATATAATGGAGGTATTATTGCTAGAACTGTAATAATTATACTTATTACTTATATTATTAGCAATATAACGTGCATTATTACCCATATAATGCAGTTATTATCGCTACAACTGTAATAATTATACTTATTACTTATATTATTATCAATATAACATGCATTATTACCCACATAATGGAGGTATTATCTCTAGAACCATAATAAATATACTTATTACTCCAAATATTATCAATATAACATGCATTATTACCCATATAATGCAGTTATTATCGCTAGAACTGTAATAATTATACTTATTACTTATATTATTATCAATATAACATGCATTATTACCCATATAAAGGAGGTATTATTGCTAGAACTGTAATAATTATACTTATTACTTATACTATTAGCAATATAACGTGCATTGTTACCCATATAATGCAGTTATTATCGCCAGAACTGTAATAATTATACTTATTACTTATATTATTCTCAAAATAACATGCATTATTACCCATATGATGCAGTTATTATCGCAAGAGCTATAATAAATATACGTATCACTTTCATTATCATCAATATAACATGCATTATTACCCATATAATGGAGGTATTATTGCTAGAACTGTAATAATTATACTTATTACTTATATTATTATCAATATAACATGCATTATTACCCATATTATGCAGTTATTATCGCTAGAACTATCATAAATACACTTATTACTCCCAATATTATCAATGTAACATGCATTATTACCCATATAATGCAGTTATTATCGCTAGAACTGTAATAATTATACTTATTACTTATATTATTAGCAATATAACGTGCATTATTACCCATATAATGCAGTTATTATCGCTAGAACTGTAATAATTGTACTCATTACTTATATTATTAGCAATATAACGTGCATTATTACCCATATAATGGAGGTATTATCGCAAGAACTGTAATAATTATACTTATTACATATACTATTAGCAATATAACGTGCATTATTACCCATATAATGCAGTTATTATCGCCAGAACTGTAATAATTATACTTATTACTTATATTATTCTCAATATAACATGCATTATTACCCATATTATGCAGTTATTATCGCAAGAACTATAATAAATATACGTATTACTTTCATTATCATCAATATAACATGCATTATTACCCATATAATGGAGGTATTATCGTTAGAACTGTAATAATTATACTTATTACTTATATTATTATCAATATAACATGCATTATTACCCATATTATGCAGTTATTATCTCTAGAACCATAATAAATATACTTATTACTCCCAATATTATCAATATAACATGCATTTTTACCCATATAATGCAGTTATTATCGCTAGAACTGTAATAATTATACTTATTACTTATATTGTTAGCAATATAACGTGCATTATTACCCATATAATACAGTTATTATCGCTAGAACTGTAATAATTATACTTATTACTTATATTATTATCAATATAACATGCATTATCACCCATATAATGGAGGTAGTATTGCTAGAACTGTAATAATTATACTTATTACTTATACTATTAGCAATATCACGTGCATTGTTACCCATATAATGCAGTTATTATCGCCAGAACTGTAATAATTGTACTTATTACTTATACTATTCTCAATATAATATGCATTATTACCCATATTATGCAGTTATTATCGCAAGAACTATAATAAATATACGTATTACTTTCATTATCATCAATATAACATGCATTATTACCCATATAATGGAGGTATTATTGCTAGAACTGTAATAATTATACTTATTACTTATATTATTATAAATATAACATGCATTATTACCCATATTATGCAGTTATTATCGCTAGAACTATAATAAATACACTTATTACTCCCAATATTATCAATGTAACATGCATTATTACCCATATAATGCAGTTATTATCGCTAGAACTGTAATAATTATACTTATTACTTATATTATTAGCAATATAACGTGCATTATTACCCATATAATGCAGTTATTATCGCTAGAAATGTAATAATTGTACCCATTACTTATATTATTAGCAATACAACGTGCATTATTACCCATATTATGCAGTTATTATCGCTAGAACTGTAATAATTATACTTATTACTTATACTACTAGCAATATAACGTGCATTATTACCCATATAATGCAGTTATTATCGCTAGAACTGTAATAATTATACTTATTACTTATATTATTATCAATATAACATGCATTATTACCCATATTATGCAGTTATTATCGCTAGAACTATAATAAATATACGTATTCTTTTATTATCATCAATATAACATGCATTATTACCCATATTATGCAGTTATTATCGATAGAACTGTAATAAATATACTTGTTACTTTTATTATTATCAATATAACATGCACTATTTGCCATATTTTACTATTATTATCGCTAGAACTATAGTAATTATACTTATTACTCCCGATATTATCAATATAACATGCATTATTACCCATATAATGCAGTTATTATCGCTAGAACTGTAATAATTATACTTATTACTTATATTATTCTCAATATAACATGCATTAATACCCATATTATGCAGTTATTATCTCTAGAACCATAATAAATATACTTATTACTCCCAATATTATCAATATAACATGCATTTTGACCCATATAATGCAGTTATTATCGCAAGAACTGTAATAATTATACTTATTACTTATATTGTTAGCAATATAACGTGCATTATTACCCATATAATGCAGTTATTATCGCTAGAACTGTAATAATTATACTAATTACTTATATTATTATCAATATAACATGCATTATTACCCATATTATGCAGTTATTATCGCTAGAACTATAATAAATATACGTATTACTTTTATTATCATCAATATAACATGCATTATTACCCATATTATGCAGTTATTATCGATAGAACTGTAATAAATATACTTATTACTTTTATTATTATCAATATAACATGCACTATTTGCCATATTTTACTATTATTATCGCTAGAACTATAATAATTATACCTATTACTCCCGATATTATCAATATAACATGCATTATTACCCATATAATGCAGTTATTATCGCTAGAACTGTAATAATTATACTTATTACTTATGTTATTATCAATATAACATGCATTATTACCCATATAATGCAGTTATTATCGCTAGAACTGTAATAATTGTACTCATTTCTTATATTATTAGCAATATAACGTGCATTATTACCCATATTATGTAGTTATTATCGCTAGAACTGTAATAATTATACTTATTACTTATATCATTATCAATATAACATGCATTATTACCCATATAATGGAGGTATTATCGCTAGAACTGTAATAATTATACTTATTACTTATACTATTAGCAATATAACGTGCATTGTTACCCATATAATGCAGTTATTATCGCCAGAACTGTAATAATTATACTTATTACTTATATTATTCTCAATATAACATGCATTATTACCCATATTATGCAGTTATTATCGCTAGAACTATAATAAATATACGTATTACTTTCATTATCATCAATATAACATGCATTATTACCCATATAATGGAGGTATTATTGCTAGAACTGTAATAATTATACTTATTCCTTATATTATTATAAATATAACATGCATTATTACCCATATTATGCAGTTATTATCGCTAGAACTATAATAAATACACTTATTACTCCCAATATTATCAATGTAACATGCATTATTACCCATATAATGCAGTTATTATCGCTAGAACTGTAATAATTATACTTATTACTTATATTATTAGCAATATAACGTGCATTATTACCCATATAATGCAGTTATTATCGCTAGAAATGTAATAATTGTACCCATTACTTGTATTATTAGCAATATAACGTGCATTATTACCCATATTATGCAGTTATTATCGCTAGAACTGTAATAATTGTACTTATTACTTATACTACTAGCAATATAACGTGCATTATTACCCATATAATGCAGTTATTATCGCTAGAACTGTAATAATTATACTTATTACTTATGTTATTATCAATATAACATGCATTATTACCCATATAATGCAGTTATTATCGCTAGAACTGTAATAATTGTACTCATTTCTTATATTATTAGCAATATAACGTGCATTATTACCCATATTATGTAGTTATTATCGCTAGAACTGTAATAATTATACTTATTACTTATATCATTATCAATATAACATGCATTATTACCCATATAATGGAGGTATTATCGCTAGAACTGTAATAATTATACTTATTACTTATACTATTAGCAATATAACGTGCATTATTACCCATATAATGCAGTTATTATCGCCAGAACTGTAATAATTATACTTATTACTTATATTATTCTCAATATAACATGCATTATTACCCATATTATGCAGTTATTATCGCTAGAACTATAATAAATATACGTATTACTTTCATTATCATCAATATAACATGCATTATTACCCATATAATGGAGGTATTATTGCTAGAACTGTAATAATTATACTTATTCCTTATATTATTATAAATATAACATGCATTATTACCCATATTATGCAGTTATTATCGCTAGAACTATAATAAATACACTTATTACTCCCAATATTATCAATGTAACATGCATTATTACCCATATAATGCAGTTATTATCGCTAGAACTGTAATAATTATACTTACTACTTATATTGTTAGCAATATAACGTGCATTATTACCCATATAATGGAGGTATTATTGCTAGAACTGAAATAATTATACTTATTACTTATACTATTAGCAATGTAACGTGCATTGTTACCCATATAATGCAGTTATTATCGCCAGAACTGTAATAATTATACTTATTACTTATATTATTCTCAATATAACATGCATTATTACCCATATGATGCAGTTATTATCGCAAGAACTATAATAAATATACGTATCACTATCATTATCATCAATATAACATGCATTAATACCCATATAATGGAGGTATTATTGCTAGAACTGTAATAATTATACTTATTACTTATATTATTATCAATATAACATGCATTATTACCCATATTATGCAGTTATTATCGCTAGAACTATAATAAATATACGTATTACTTTCATTATCATCAATATAACATGCATTATTACCCATATAATGGAGGTATTATCGCTAGAACTGTAATAATTATACTTATTACTTATATTATTATCAATATAACATGCATTATTACCCATATTATGCAGTTATTATCTCTAGAACCATAATAAATATACTTATTACTCCCAATATTATCAATATAACATGCATTTTTACCCATATAATGCAGTTATTATCGCTAGAACTGTAATAATTATACTTATTACTTATATTGTTAGCAATATAACGTGCATTATTACCCATATAATACAGTTATTATCGCTAGAACTGTAATAATTATACTTATTACTTATATTATTATCAATATAACATGCATTATCACCCATATAATGGAGGTATTATTGCTAGAACTGTAATAATTATACTTATTACTTATACTATTAGCAATATCACGTGCATTGTTACCCATATAATGCAGTTATTATCGCCAGAACTGTAATAATTGTACTTATTACTTATACTATTCTCAATATAATATGCATTATTACCCATATTATGCAGTTATTATCGCAAGAACTATAATAAATATACGTATTACTTTCATTATCATCAATATAACATGCATTATTACCCATATAATGGAGGTATTATTGCTAGAACTGTAATAATTATACTTATTACTTATATTATTATAAATATAACATGCATTATTACCCATATGATGCAGTTATTATCGCAAGAACTATAATAAATATACGTATCACTATCATTATCATCAATATAACATGCATTATTACCCATATAATGGAGGTATTATTGCTAGAACTGTAATAATTATACTTATTACTTATATTATTATCAATATAACATGCATTATTACCCATATTATGCAGTTATTATCGCTAGAACTATCATAAATACACTTATTACTCCCAATATTATCAATGTAACATGCACTATTACCCATATAATGCAGTTATTATCGCTAGAACTGTAATAATTATACTTATTACTTATATTATTATCAATATAACATGCATTATTACCCATATAATGCAGTTATTATCGCTAGAACTGTAATAATTATACTTATTACTTATATTATTAGCAATATAACGTGCATTATTACCCATATAATGCAGTTATTATCGCTAGAACTGTAATAATTATACTTATTACTTATATTATTATCAATATAACATGCATTATTACCCATATAATGGAGGTATTTTTGCTAGAACTGTAATAATTATACTTATTACTTATACTATTAGCAATGTAACGTGCATTGTTACCCATATAATGCAGTTATTATCGCCAGAACTGTAATAATTATACTTATTACTTATATTATTCTCAATATAACATGCATTATTACCCATATGATGCAGTTATTATCGCAAGAACTATAATAAATATACGTATCACTATCATTATCATCAATATAACATGCATTATTACCCATATAATGGAGGTATTATTGCTAGAACTGTAATAATTATACTTATTACTTATATTATTAGCAATATAACGTGCATTATTACCCATATAATGCAGTTATTATCGCTACAACTGTAATAATTATACTTATTACTTATATTATTATCAATATAACATGCATTATTACCCATATAAAGGAGGTATTATTGCTAGAACTGTAATAATTATACTTATTACTTATACTATTAGCAATATAACGTGCATTGTTACCCATATAATGCAGTTATTATCGCCAGAACTGTAATAATTATACTTATTACTTATATTATTCTCAAAATAACATGCATTATTACCCATATGATGCAGTTATTATCGCAAGAGCTATAATAAATATACGTATCACTTTCATTATCATCAATATAACATGCATTATTACCCATATAATGGAGGTATTATTGCTAGAACTGTAATAATTATACTTATTACTTATATTATTATCAATATAACATGCATTATTACCCATATTATGCAGTTATTATCGCTAGAACTATCATAAATACACTTATTACTCCCAATATTATCAATGTAACATGCATTATTACCCATATAATGCAGTTATTATCGCTAGAACTGTAATAATTATACTTATTACTTATATTATTAGCAATATAACGTGCATTATTACCCATATAATGCAGTTATTATCGCTAGAACTGTAATAATTGTACTCATTACTTATATTATTAGCAATATAACGTGCATTATTACCCATATAATGGAGGTATTATCGCAAGAACTGTAATAATTATACTTATTACATATACTATTAGCAATATAACGTGCATTATTACCCATATAATGCAGTTATTATCGCCAGAACTGTAATAATTATACTTATTACTTATATTATTCTCAATATAACATGCATTATTACCCATATTATGCAGTTATTATCGCAAGAACTATAATAAATATACGTATTACTTTCATTATCATCAATATAACATGCATTATTACCCATATAATGGAGGTATTATCGTTAGAACTGTAATAATTATACTTATTACTTATATTATTATCAATATAACATGCATTATTACCCATATTATGCAGTTATTATCTCTAGAACCATAATAAATATACTTATTACTCCCAATATTATCAATATAACATGCATTTTTACCCATATAATGCAGTTATTATCGCTAGAACTGTAATAATTATACTTATTACTTATATTGTTAGCAATATAACGTGCATTATTACCCATATAATACAGTTATTATCGCTAGAACTGTAATAATTATACTTATTACTTATATTATTATCAATATAACATGCATTATCACCCATATAATGGAGGTAGTATTGCTAGAACTGTAATAATTATACTTATTACTTATACTATTAGCAATATCACGTGCATTGTTACCCATATAATGCAGTTATTATCGCCAGAACTGTAATAATTGTACTTATTACTTATACTATTCTCAATATAATATGCATTATTACCCATATTATGCAGTTATTATCTCTAGAACCATAATAAATATACTTATTACTCCCAATATTATCAATATAACATGCATTTTTACCCATATAATGCAGTTATTATCGCTAGAACTGTAATAATTATACTTATTACTTATATTATTCTCAATATAACATGCATTATTACCCATATTATGCAGTTATTATCGCAAGAACTATAATAAATATACGTATTACTTTCATTATCATCAATATAACATGCATTATTACCCATATAATGGAGGTATTATCGTTAGAACTGTAATAATTATACTTATTACTTATATTATTATCAATATAACATGCATTATTACCCATATTATGCAGTTATTATCTCTAGAACCATAATAAATATACTTATTACTCCCAATATTATCAATATAACATGCATTTTTACCCATATAATGCAGTTATTATCGCTAGAACTGTAATAATTATACTTATTACTTATATTGTTAGCAATATAACGTGCATTATTACCCATATAATACAGTTATTATCGCTAGAACTGTAATAATTATACTTATTACTTATATTATTATCAATATAACATGCATTATCACCCATATAATGGAGGTAGTATTGCTAGAACTGTAATAATTATACTTATTACTTATACTATTAGCAATATCACGTGCATTGTTACCCATATAATGCAGTTATTATCGCCAGAACTGTAATAATTGTACTTATTACTTATACTATTCTCAATATAATATGCATTATTACCCATATTATGCAGTTATTATCGCAAGAACTATAATAAATATACGTATTACTTTCATTATCATCAATATAACATGCATTATTACCCATATAATGGAGGTATTATTGCTAGAACTGTAATAATTATACTTATTACTTATATTATTATAAATATAACATGCATTATTACCCATATTATGCAGTTATTATCGCTAGAACTATAATAAATACACTTATTACTCCCAATATTATCAATGTAACATGCATTATTACCCATATAATGCAGTTATTATCGCTAGAACTGTAATAATTATACTTATTACTTATATTATTAGCAATATAACGTGCATTATTACCCATATAATGCAGTTATTATCGCTAGAAATGTAATAATTGTACCCATTACTTATATTATTAGCAATACAACGTGCATTATTACCCATATTATGCAGTTATTATCGCTAGAACTGTAATAATTATACTTATTACTTATACTACTAGCAATATAACGTGCATTATTACCCATATAATGCAGTTATTATCGCTAGAACTGTAATAATTATACTTATTACTTATATTATTATCAATATAACATGCATTATTACCCATATTATGCAGTTATTATCGCTAGAACTATAATAAATATACGTATTCTTTTATTATCATCAATATAACATGCATTATTACCCATATTATGCAGTTATTATCGATAGAACTGTAATAAATATACTTGTTACTTTTATTATTATCAATATAACATGCACTATTTGCCATATTTTACTATTATTATCGCTAGAACTATAGTAATTATACTTATTACTCCCGATATTATCAATATAACATGCATTATTACCCATATAATGCAGTTATTATCGCTAGAACTGTAATAATTATACTTATTACTTATATTATTCTCAATATAACATGCATTAATACCCATATTATGCAGTTATTATCTCTAGAACCATAATAAATATACTTATTACTCCCAATATTATCAATATAACATGCATTTTGACCCATATAATGCAGTTATTATCGCAAGAACTGTAATAATTATACTTATTACTTATATTGTTAGCAATATAACGTGCATTATTACCCATATAATGCAGTTATTATCGCTAGAACTGTAATAATTATACTAATTACTTATATTATTATCAATATAACATGCATTATTACCCATATTATGCAGTTATTATCGCTAGAACTATAATAAATATACGTATTACTTTTATTATCATCAATATAACATGCATTATTACCCATATTATGCAGTTATTATCGATAGAACTGTAATAAATATACTTATTACTTTTATTATTATCAATATAACATGCACTATTTGCCATATTTTACTATTATTATCGCTAGAACTATAATAATTATACCTATTACTCCCGATATTATCAATATAACATGCATTATTACCCATATAATGCAGTTATTATCGCTAGAACTGTAATAATTATACTTATTACTTATGTTATTATCAATATAACATGCATTATTACCCATATAATGCAGTTATTATCGCTAGAACTGTAATAATTGTACTCATTTCTTATATTATTAGCAATATAACGTGCATTATTACCCATATTATGTAGTTATTATCGCTAGAACTGTAATAATTATACTTATTACTTATATCATTATCAATATAACATGCATTATTACCCATATAATGGAGGTATTATCGCTAGAACTGTAATAATTATACTTATTACTTATACTATTAGCAATATAACGTGCATTGTTACCCATATAATGCAGTTATTATCGCCAGAACTGTAATAATTATACTTATTACTTATATTATTCTCAAAATAACATGCATTATTACCCATATGATGCAGTTATTATCGCAAGAGCTATAATAAATATACGTATCACTTTCATTATCATCAATATAACATGCATTATTACCCATATAATGGAGGTATTATTGCTAGAACTGTAATAATTATACTTATTACTTATATTATTATCAATATAACATGCATTATTACCCATATTATGCAGTTATTATCGCTAGAACTATCATAAATACACTTATTACTCCCAATATTATCAATGTAACATGCATTATTACCCATATAATGCAGTTATTATCGCTAGAACTGTAATAATTATACTTATTACTTATATTATTAGCAATATAACGTGCATTATTACCCATATAATGCAGTTATTATCGCTAGAACTGTAATAATTGTACTCATTACTTATATTATTAGCAATATAACGTGCATTATTACCCATATAATGGAGGTATTATCGCAAGAACTGTAATAATTATACTTATTACATATACTATTAGCAATATAACGTGCATTATTACCCATATAATGCAGTTATTATCGCCAGAACTGTAATAATTATACTTATTACTTATATTATTCTCAATATAACATGCATTATTACCCATATTATGCAGTTATTATCGCAAGAACTATAATAAATATACGTATTACTTTCATTATCATCAATATAACATGCATTATTACCCATATAATGGAGGTATTATCGTTAGAACTGTAATAATTATACTTATTACTTATATTATTATCAATATAACATGCATTATTACCCATATTATGCAGTTATTATCTCTAGAACCATAATAAATATACTTATTACTCCCAATATTATCAATATAACATGCATTTTTACCCATATAATGCAGTTATTATCGCTAGAACTGTAATAATTATACTTATTACTTATATTGTTAGCAATATAACGTGCATTATTACCCATATAATACAGTTATTATCGCTAGAACTGTAATAATTATACTTATTACTTATATTATTATCAATATAACATGCATTATCACCCATATAATGGAGGTAGTATTGCTAGAACTGTAATAATTATACTTATTACTTATACTATTAGCAATATCACGTGCATTGTTACCCATATAATGCAGTTATTATCGCCAGAACTGTAATAATTGTACTTATTACTTATACTATTCTCAATATAATATGCATTATTACCCATATTATGCAGTTATTATCGCAAGAACTATAATAAATATACGTATTACTTTCATTATCATCAATATAACATGCATTATTACCCATATAATGGAGGTATTATTGCTAGAACTGTAATAATTATACTTATTACTTATATTATTATAAATATAACATGCATTATTACCCATATTATGCAGTTATTATCGCTAGAACTATAATAAATACACTTATTACTCCCAATATTATCAATGTAACATGCATTATTACCCATATAATGCAGTTATTATCGCTAGAACTGTAATAATTATACTTATTACTTATATTATTAGCAATATAACGTGCATTATTACCCATATAATGCAGTTATTATCGCTAGAAATGTAATAATTGTACCCATTACTTATATTATTAGCAATACAACGTGCATTATTACCCATATTATGCAGTTATTATCGCTAGAACTGTAATAATTATACTTATTACTTATACTACTAGCAATATAACGTGCATTATTACCCATATAATGCAGTTATTATCGCTAGAACTGTAATAATTATACTTATTACTTATATTATTATCAATATAACATGCATTATTACCCATATTATGCAGTTATTATCGCTAGAACTATAATAAATATACGTATTCTTTTATTATCATCAATATAACATGCATTATTACCCATATTATGCAGTTATTATCGATAGAACTGTAATAAATATACTTGTTACTTTTATTATTATCAATATAACATGCACTATTTGCCATATTTTACTATTATTATCGCTAGAACTATAGTAATTATACTTATTACTCCCGATATTATCAATATAACATGCATTATTACCCATATAATGCAGTTATTATCGCTAGAACTGTAATAATTATACTTATTACTTATATTATTCTCAATATAACATGCATTAATACCCATATTATGCAGTTATTATCTCTAGAACCATAATAAATATACTTATTACTCCCAATATTATCAATATAACATGCATTTTGACCCATATAATGCAGTTATTATCGCAAGAACTGTAATAATTATACTTATTACTTATATTGTTAGCAATATAACGTGCATTATTACCCATATAATGCAGTTATTATCGCTAGAACTGTAATAATTATACTAATTACTTATATTATTATCAATATAACATGCATTATTACCCATATTATGCAGTTATTATCGCTAGAACTATAATAAATATACGTATTACTTTTATTATCATCAATATAACATGCATTATTACCCATATTATGCAGTTATTATCGATAGAACTGTAATAAATATACTTATTACTTTTATTATTATCAATATAACATGCACTATTTGCCATATTTTACTATTATTATCGCTAGAACTATAATAATTATACCTATTACTCCCGATATTATCAATATAACATGCATTATTACCCATATAATGCAGTTATTATCGCTAGAACTGTAATAATTATACTTATTACTTATGTTATTATCAATATAACATGCATTATTACCCATATAATGCAGTTATTATCGCTAGAACTGTAATAATTGTACTCATTTCTTATATTATTAGCAATATAACGTGCATTATTACCCATATTATGTAGTTATTATCGCTAGAACTGTAATAATTATACTTATTACTTATATCATTATCAATATAACATGCATTATTACCCATATAATGGAGGTATTATCGCTAGAACTGTAATAATTATACTTATTACTTATACTATTAGCAATATAACGTGCATTGTTACCCATATAATGCAGTTATTATCGCCAGAACTGTAATAATTATACTTATTACTTATATTATTCTCAATATAACATGCATTATTACCCATATTATGCAGTTATTATCGCTAGAACTATAATAAATATACGTATTACTTTCATTATCATCAATATAACATGCATTATTACCCATATAATGGAGGTATTATTGCTAGAACTGTAATAATTATACTTATTCCTTATATTATTATAAATATAACATGCATTATTACCCATATTATGCAGTTATTATCGCTAGAACTATAATAAATACACTTATTACTCCCAATATTATCAATGTAACATGCATTATTACCCATATAATGCAGTTATTATCGCTAGAACTGTAATAATTATACTTATTACTTATATTATTAGCAATATAACGTGCATTATTACCCATATAATGCAGTTATTATCGCTAGAAATGTAATAATTGTACCCATTACTTGTATTATTAGCAATATAACGTGCATTATTACCCATATTATGCAGTTATTATCGCTAGAACTGTAATAATTGTACTTATTACTTATACTACTAGCAATATAACGTGCATTATTACCCATATAATGCAGTTATTATCGCTAGAACTGTAATAATTATACTTATTACTTATGTTATTATCAATATAACATGCATTATTACCCATATAATGCAGTTATTATCGCTAGAACTGTAATAATTGTACTCATTTCTTATATTATTAGCAATATAACGTGCATTATTACCCATATTATGTAGTTATTATCGCTAGAACTGTAATAATTATACTTATTACTTATATCATTATCAATATAACATGCATTATTACCCATATAATGGAGGTATTATCGCTAGAACTGTAATAATTATACTTATTACTTATACTATTAGCAATATAACGTGCATTATTACCCATATAATGCAGTTATTATCGCCAGAACTGTAATAATTATACTTATTACTTATATTATTCTCAATATAACATGCATTATTACCCATATTATGCAGTTATTATCGCTAGAACTATAATAAATATACGTATTACTTTCATTATCATCAATATAACATGCATTATTACCCATATAATGGAGGTATTATTGCTAGAACTGTAATAATTATACTTATTCCTTATATTATTATAAATATAACATGCATTATTACCCATATTATGCAGTTATTATCGCTAGAACTATAATAAATACACTTATTACTCCCAATATTATCAATGTAACATGCATTATTACCCATATAATGCAGTTATTATCGCTAGAACTGTAATAATTATACTTACTACTTATATTGTTAGCAATATAACGTGCATTATTACCCATATAATGGAGGTATTATTGCTAGAACTGAAATAATTATACTTATTACTTATACTATTAGCAATGTAACGTGCATTGTTACCCATATAATGCAGTTATTATCGCCAGAACTGTAATAATTATACTTATTACTTATATTATTCTCAATATAACATGCATTATTACCCATATGATGCAGTTATTATCGCAAGAACTATAATAAATATACGTATCACTATCATTATCATCAATATAACATGCATTAATACCCATATAATGGAGGTATTATTGCTAGAACTGTAATAATTATACTTATTACTTATATTATTATCAATATAACATGCATTATTACCCATATTATGCAGTTATTATCGCTAGAACTATAATAAATATACGTATTACTTTCATTATCATCAATATAACATGCATTATTACCCATATAATGGAGGTATTATCGCTAGAACTGTAATAATTATACTTATTACTTATATTATTATCAATATAACATGCATTATTACCCATATTATGCAGTTATTATCTCTAGAACCATAATAAATATACTTATTACTCCCAATATTATCAATATAACATGCATTTTTACCCATATAATGCAGTTATTATCGCTAGAACTGTAATAATTATACTTATTACTTATATTGTTAGCAATATAACGTGCATTATTACCCATATAATACAGTTATTATCGCTAGAACTGTAATAATTATACTTATTACTTATATTATTATCAATATAACATGCATTATCACCCATATAATGGAGGTATTATTGCTAGAACTGTAATAATTATACTTATTACTTATACTATTAGCAATATCACGTGCATTGTTACCCATATAATGCAGTTATTATCGCCAGAACTGTAATAATTGTACTTATTACTTATACTATTCTCAATATAATATGCATTATTACCCATATTATGCAGTTATTATCGCAAGAACTATAATAAATATACGTATTACTTTCATTATCATCAATATAACATGCATTATTACCCATATAATGGAGGTATTATTGCTAGAACTGTAATAATTATACTTATTACTTATATTATTATAAATATAACATGCATTATTACCCATATGATGCAGTTATTATCGCAAGAACTATAATAAATATACGTATCACTATCATTATCATCAATATAACATGCATTATTACCCATATAATGGAGGTATTATTGCTAGAACTGTAATAATTATACTTATTACTTATATTATTATCAATATAACATGCATTATTACCCATATTATGCAGTTATTATCGCTAGAACTATCATGAATACACTTATTACTCCCAATATTATCAATGTAACATGCACTATTACCCATATAATGCAGTTATTATCGCTAGAACTGTAATAATTATACTTATTACTTATATTATTATCAATATAACATGCATTATTACCCATATAATGCAGTTATTATCGCTAGAACTGTAATAATTATACTTATTACTTATATTATTAGCAATATAACGTGCATTATTACCCATATAATGCAGTTATTATCGCTAGAACTGTAATAATTATACTTATTACTTATATTATTATCAATATAACATGCATTATTACCCATATAATGGAGGTATTTTTGCTAGAACTGTAATAATTATACTTATTACTTATACTATTAGCAATGTAACGTGCATTGTTACCCATATAATGCAGTTATTATCGCCAGAACTGTAATAATTATACTTATTACTTATATTATTCTCAATATAACATGCATTATTACCCATATGATGCAGTTATTATCGCAAGAACTATAATAAATATACGTATCACTATCATTATCATCAATATAACATGCATTATTACCCATATAATGGAGGTATTATTGCTAGAACTGTAATAATTATACTTATTACTTATATTATTAGCAATATAACGTGCATTATTACCCATATAATGCAGTTATTATCGCTACAACTGTAATAATTATACTTATTACTTATATTATTATCAATATAACATGCATTATTACCCATATAAAGGAGGTATTATTGCTAGAACTGTAATAATTATACTTATTACTTATACTATTAGCAATATAACGTGCATTGTTACCCGTATAATGCAGTTATTATCGCCAGAACTGTAATAATTATACTTATTACTTATATTATTCTCAAAATAACATGCATTATTACCCATATTATGCAGCTATTATCGCAAGAACTATAATAAATATACGTATTACTTTCATTATCATCAATATAACATGCATTATTACCCATATAATGGAGGTATTATCGTTAGAACTGTAATAATTATACTTATTACTTATATTATTATCAATATAACATGCATTATTACCCATATTATGCAGTTATTATCTCTAGAACCATAATAAATATACTTATTACTCCCAATATTATCAATATAACATGCATTTTTACCCATATAATGCAGTTATTATCGCTAGAACTGTAATAATTATACTTATTACTTATATTGTTAGCAATATAACGTGCATTATTACCCATATAATACAGTTATTATCGCTAGAACTGTAATAATTATACTTATTACTTATATTATTATCAATATAACATGCATTATCACCCATATAATGGAGGTAGTATTGCTAGAACTGTAATAATTATACTTATTACTTATACTATTAGCAATATCACGTGCATTGTTACCCATATAATGCAGTTATTATCGCCAGAACTGTAATAATTGTACTTATTACTTATACTATTCTCAATATAATATGCATTATTACCCATATTATGCAGTTATTATCGCAAGAACTATAATAAATATACGTATTACTTTCATTATCATCAATATAACATGCATTATTACCCATATAATGGAGGTATTATTGCTAGAACTGTAATAATTATACTTATTACTTATATTATTATAAATATAACATGCATTATTACCCATATTATGCAGTTATTATCGCTAGAACTATAATAAATACACTTATTACTCCCAATATTATCAATGTAACATGCATTATTACCCATATAATGCAGTTATTATCGCTAGAACTGTAATAATTATACTGATTACTTATATTATTAGCAATATAACGTGCATTATTACCCATATAATGCAGTTATTATCGCTAGAAATGTAATAATTGTACCCATTACTTATATTATTAGCAATACAACGTGCATTATTACCCATATTATGCAGTTATTATCGCTAGAACTGTAATAATTATACTTATTACTTATACTACTAGCAATATAACGTGCATTATTACCCATATAATGCAGTTATTATCGCTAGAACTGTAATAATTATACTTATTACTTATATTATTATCAATATAACATGCATTATTACCCATATTATGCAGTTATTATCGCTAGAACTGTAATAAATATACGTATTCTTTTATTATCATCAATATAACATGCATTATTACCCATATTATGCAGTTATTATCGATAGAACTGTAATAAATATACTTGTTACTTTTATTATTATCAATATAACATGCACTATTTGCCATATTTTACTATTATTATCGCTAGAACTATAGTAATTATACTTATTACTCCCGATATTATCAATATAACATGCATTATTACCCATATAATGCAGTTATTATCGCTAGAACTGTAATAATTATACTTATTACTTATATTATTCTCAATATAACATGCATTAATACCCATATTATGCAGTTATTATCTCTAGAACCATAATAAATATACTTATTACTCCCAATATTATCAATATAACATGCATTTTGACCCATATAATGCAGTTATTATCGCTAGAACTGTAATAATTATACTTATTACTTATATTGTTAGCAATATAACGTGCATTATTACCCATATAATGCAGTTATTATCGCTAGAACTGTAATAATTATACTTATTACTTATATTATTATCAATATAACATGCATTATTACCCATATTATGCAGTTATTATCGCTAGAACTATAATAAATATACGTATTACTTTTATTATCATCAATATAACATGCATTATTACCCATATTATGCAGTTATTATCGATAGAACTGTAATAAATATACTTATTACTTTTATTATTATCAATATAACATGCACTGTTTGCCATATTTTACTATTATTATCGCTAGAACTATAATAATTATACCTATTACTCCCGATATTATCAATATAACATGCATTATTACCCATATAATGCAGTTATTATCGCTAGAACTGTAATAATTATACTTATTACTTATGTTATTATCAATATAACATGCATTATTACCCATATAATGCAGTTATTATCGCTAGAACTGTAATAATTGTACTCATTTCTTATATTATTAGCAATATAACGTGCATTATTACCCATATTATGTAGTTATTATCGCTAGAACTGTAATAATTATACTTATTACTTATATCATTATCAATATAACATGCATTATTACCCATATAATGGAGGTATTATCGCTAGAACTGTAATAATTATACTTATTACTTATACTATTAGCAATATAACGTGCATTATTACCCATATAATGCAGTTATTATCGCCAGAACTGTAATAATTATACTTATTACTTATATTATTCTCAATATAACATGCATTATTACCCATATTATGCAGTTATTATCGCTAGAACTATAATAAATATACGTATTACTTTCATTATCATCAATATAACATGCATTATTACCCATATAATGGAGGTATTATTGCTAGAACTGTAATAATTATACTTATTCCTTATATTATTATAAATATAACATGCATTATTACCCATATTATGCAGTTATTATTGCTAGAACTATAATAAATACACTTATTACTCCCAATATTATCAATGTAACATGCATTATTACCCATATAATGCAGTTATTATCGCTAGAACTGTAATAATTATACTTATTACTTATATTATTCGCAATATAACGTGCATTATTACCCATATAATGCAGTTATTATCGCTAGAAATGTAATAATTGTACCCATTACTTGTATTATTAGCAATATAACGTGCATTATTACCCATATTATGCAGTTATTATCGCTAGAACTGTAATAATTATACTTATTACTTATACTACTAGCAATATAACGTGCATTATTACCCATATAATGCAGTTATTATCGCTAGAACTGTAATAATTATACTTATTACTTATATTATTATCAATATAACATGCATTATTACCCATATAATGCAGTTATTATCGCTAGAACTGTAATAATTATACTTATTACTTATATTATTATCAATATAACATGCATTATTACCCATATTATGCAGTTATTATCGCTAGAACTATAATAAATATACGTATTACTTTTATTATCATCAATATAACATGCATTATTACCCATATTATGCAGTTATTATCGATAGAACTGTAATAAATATACTTATTACTTTTATTATTATCAATATAACATGCACTATTTGCCATATTTTACTATTATTATCGCTAGAACTATAATAATTATACCTATTACTCCCGATATTATCAATATAACATGCATTATTACCCATATAATGCAGTTATTATCGCTAGAACTGTAATAATTATACTTATTACTTATGTTATTATCAATATAACATGCATTATTACCCATATAATGCAGTTATTATCGCTAGAACTGTAATAATTGTACTCATTTCTTATATTATTAGCAATATAACGTGCATTATTACCCATATTATGTAGTTATTATCGCTAGAACTGTAATAATTATACTTATTACTTATATTATTCTCAATATAACATGCATTATTACCCATATTATGCAGTTATTATCGCTAGAACTATAATAAATATACGTATTACTTTCATTATCATCAATATAACATGCATTATTACCCATATAATGGAGGTATTATTGCTAGAACTGTAATAATTATACTTATTCCTTATATTATTATAAATATAACATGCATTATTACCCATATTATGCAGTTATTATCGCTAGAACTATAATAAATACACTTATTACTCCCAATATTATCAATGTAACATGCATTATTACCCATATAATGCAGTTATTATCGCTAGAACTGTAATAATTATACTTATTACTTATATTATTAGCAATATAACGTGCATTATTACCCATATAATGCAGTTATTATCGCTAGAAATGTAATAATTGTACTCATTACTTATATTATTGGCAATATAACGTGCATTATTACCCATATTATGCAGTTATTATCGCTAGAACTGTAATAATTATACTTATTACTTATACTACTAGCAATATAACGTGCATTATTACCCATATAATGCAGTTATTATCGCTAGAACTGTAATAATTATACTTATTACTTATATTATTATCAATATAACATGCATTATTACCCATATTATGCAGTTATTATCGCTAGAACTATAATAAATATACGTATTCTTTTATTATCATCAATATAACATGCATTATTACCCATATTATGCAGTTATTATCGATAGAACTGTAATAAATATACTTATTACTTTTATTATTATCAATATAACATGCACTATTTGCCATATTTTACTATTATTATCGCTAGAACTATAGTAATTATACTTATTACTCCCGATATTATCAATATAACATGCATTATTACCCATATAATGCAGTTATTATCGCTAGAACTGTAATAATTATACTTATTACTTATATTATTATCAATATAACATGCATTATTACCCATATTATGCAGTTATTATCGCTAGAACTATAATAAATATACGTATTACTTTTATTATCATCAATATAACATGCATTATTACCCATATTATGCAGTTATTATCGATAGAACTGTAATAAATATACTTATTACTTTTATTATTATCAATATAACATGCACTATTTGCCATATTTTACTATTATTATCGCTAGAACTATAATAATTATACCTATTACTCCCGATATTATCAATATAACATGCATTATTACCCATATAATGCAGTTATTATCGCTAGAACTGTAATAATTATACTTATTACTTATGTTATTATCAATATAACATGCATTATTACCCATATAATGCAGTTATTATCGCTAGAACTGTAATAATTGTACTCATTTCTTATATTATTAGCAATATAACGTGCATTATTACCCATATTATGTAGTTATTATCGCTAGAACTGTAATAATTATACTTATTACTTATATCATTATCAATATAACATGCATTATTACCCATATAATGGAGGTATTATCGCTAGAACTGTAATAATTATACTTATTACTTATACTATTAGCAATATAACGTGCATTATTACCCATATAATGCAGTTATTATCGCCAGAACTGTAATAATTATACTTATTACTTATGTTATTATCAATATAACATGCATTATTACCCATATAATGCAGTTATTATCGCTAGAACTGTAATAATTGTACTCATTTCTTATATTATTAGCAATATAACGTGCATTATTACCCATATTATGTAGTTATTATCGCTAGAACTGTAATAATTATACTTATTACTTATATCATTATCAATATAACATGCATTATTACCCATATAATGGAGGTATTATCGCTAGAACTGTAATAATTATACTTATTACTTATACTATTAGCAATATAACGTGCATTATTACCCATATAATGCAGTTATTATCGCCAGAACTGTAATAATTATACTTATTACTTATATTATTCTCAATATAACATGCATTATTACCCATATTATGCAGTTATTATCGCTAGAACTATAATAAATATACGTATTACTTTCATTATCATCAATATAACATGCATTATTACCCATATAATGCAGTTATTATCGCTAGAACTGTAATAATTATACTTATTACTTATATTGTTAGCAATATAACGTGCATTATTACCCATATAATGCAGTTATTATCGCTAGAACTGTAATAATTATACTTATTACTTAGATTATTATCAATATATCATGCATTATTACCCATATTATGCAGTTATTATCGCTAGAACTATAATAAATATACGTATTACTTTTATTATCATCAATATAACATGCATTATTACCCATATTATGCAGTTATTATCGCTAGAACTATAATAAATATACGTATTACTTTTATTATCATCAATATAACATGCATTATTACCCATATTATGCAGTTATTATCGATAGAACTGTAATAAATATACTTATTACTTTTATTATTATCAATATAACATGCACTATTTGCCATATTTTACTATTATTATCTCTAGAACCATAATAAATATACTTATTACTCCCAATATTATCAATCTAACATGCATTTTTACCCATATAATGCAGTTATTATCGCTAGAACTGTAATAATTATACTTATTACTTATATTATTATCAATATAACATGCATTATTACCCATATAATGGAGGTATTATCGCAAGAACTGTAATAATTATACTTATTACTTATACTATTAGCAATATAACGTGCATTATTACCCATATAATGCAGTTATTATCGCCAGAACTGTAATAATTATACTTATTACTTATATTATTCTCAATATAACATGCATTATTACCCATATTATGCAGTTATTATCGCTAGAACTATAATAAATATACGTATTACTTTCATTATCATCAATATAACATGCATTATTACCCATATAATGGAGGTATTATCGCTAGAACTGTAATAATTATACTTATTACTTATATTATTATCAATATAACATGCATTATTACCCATATTATGCAGTTATTATCTCTAGAACCATAATAAATATACTTATTACTCCCAATATTATCAATATAACATGCATTTTTACCCATATAATGCAGTTATTATCGCTAGAACTGTAATAATTATACTTATTACTTATATTGTTAGCAATATAACGTGCATTATTACCCATATAATACAGTTATTATCGCTAGAACTGTAATAATTATACTTATTACTTATATTATTATCAATATAACATGCATTATCACCCATATAATGGAGGTATTATTGCTAGAACTGTAATAATTATACTTATTACTTATACTATTAGCAATATCACGTGCATTGTTACCCATATAATGCAGTAATTATCGCCAGAACTGTAATAATTATACTTATTACTTATATTATTCTCAATATAACATGCATTATTACCCATATTATGCAGTTATTATCGCAAGAACTATAATAAATATACGTATTACTTTCATTATCATCAATATAACATGCATTATTACCCATATAATGGAGGTATTATTGCTAGAACTGTAATAATTATACTTATTACTTATATTATTATAAATATAACATGCATTATTTCCCATATTATGCAGTTATTATCCCTAGAACTATAATAAATACACTTATTACTCCCAATATTATCAATGTAACATGCATTATTACCCATATAATGCAGTTATTATCGCTAGAACTGTAATAATTATACTTATTACTTATATTATTAGCAATATAACGTGCATTATTACCCATATAATGCAGTTATTATCGCCAGAACTGTAATAATTATACTTATTACTTATATTATTCTCAATATAACATGCATTATTGCCCATATTATGCAGTTATTATCGCTAGAACTATAATAAATATACGTATTACTTTCATTATCATCAATATAACATGCATTATTACCCATAAAATGCAGTTATTATCGCTAGAACTGTAATAATTATACTTATTACTTGGATTACTATCAATATAACATGCATTATTACCCATATTATGCAGTTATTATCGCTAGAACTATAATAAATATACGTATTACTTTTATTATCATCAATATAACATGCATTATTACCCATATTATGCAGTTATTATCGATAGAACTGTAATAAATATACTTATTACTTTTATTATTATCAATATAACATGCACTATTAGCCATATTTTACTATTATTATCGCTAGAACTATAATAATTATACTTATTACTCCCGATATTATCAATATAACATGCATTATTACCCATATAATGCAGTTATTATCGCTAGAACTGTAATAATTATACTTATTACTTATATTATTAGCAATATAACGTGCATTATTACCCATATAATGCAGTTATTATCGCTAGAACTGTAATAATTACACTTATTACTTATATTATTATCAATATAACATGCATTATTACCCATATAATGGAGGTATTATCGCAAGAACTGTAATAATTATACTTATTACTTATACTATTAGCAATATAACGTGCATTATTACCCATATAATGCAGTTATTATCGCCAGAACTGTAATAATTATACTTATTACTTATATTATTCTCAATATAACATGCATTATTACCCATGTTATGCAGTTATTATCGCTAGAACTATAATAAATATACGTATTACTTTCATTATCATCAATATAACATGCATTATTACCCATATAATGGAGGTATTATCGTTAGAACTGTAATAATTATACTTATTACTTATATTATTATCAATATAACATGCATTATTACCCATATTATGCAGTTATTATCTCTAGAACCATAATAAATATACTTATTACTCCCAATATTATCAATATAACATGCATTTTGACCCATATAATGCAGTTATTATCGCTAGAACTGAAATAATTATACTTATTACTTATATTGTTAGCAATATACCATGCATTATTACCCATATAATGGAGGTATTATCGCTAGAACTGTAATAATTGTACTTATTACTTATACTATTAGCAATATAACGTGCATTATTACCCATATAATGCAGTATTTATCGCCAGAACTGTAATAATTATACTTATTACTTATATTATTATCAATATAACATGCATTATTACCCATATAATGGAGGTATTATCGCAAGAACTGTAATAATTATACTTATTACTTATACTATTAGCAATATAACGTGCATTATTACCCATATAATGCAGTTATTATCGCCAGAACTGTAATAATTATACTTATTACTTATATTATTCTCAATATAACATGCATTATTACCCATATTATGCAGTTATTATCGCTAGAACTATAATAAATATACGTATTACTTTCATTATCATCAATATAACATGCATTATTACCCATATAATGGAGGTATTATCGCAAGAACTGTAATAATTATACTTATTACTTATACTATTAGCAAAATAACGTGCATTATTACCCATATAATGCAGTTATTATCGCCAGAACTGTAATAATTATACTTATTACTTATATTATTCTCAATATAACATGCATTATTACCCATATTATGCAGTTATTATCGCTAGAACTATAATAAATATACGTATTACTTTCATTATCATCAATATAACATGCATTATTACCCATATAATGGAGGTATTATCGCTAGAACTGTAATAATTATACTTATTACTTATATTATTATCAATATAACATGCATTATTACCCATATTATGCAGTTATTATCTCTAGAACCATAATAAATATACTTATTACTCCCGATATTATCAATATAACATGCATTTTTACCCATATAATGCAGTTATTATCGCTAGAACTGTAATAATTATACTTATTACTTATATTGTTAGCAATATAACGTGCATTATTACCCATATAATACAGTTATTATCGCTAGAACTGTAATAGTTGTACTTATTACTTATATTATTATCAATATAACATGCATTATCACCCATATAATGGAGGTATTATTGCTAGAACTGTAATAATTATACTTATTACTTATACTATTAGCAATATCACGTGCATTGTTACCCATATAATGCAGTTATTATCGCCAGAACTGTAATAATTATACTTATTACTTATATTATTCTCAATATAACATGCATTATTACCCATATTATGCAGTTATTATCGCAAGAACTATAATAAAAATACGTATTACTTTCATTACCATCAATATAACATGCATTATTACCCATATAATGGAGGTATTATTGCTAGAACTGTAATAATTATACTTATTACTTATATTATTATAAATATAACATGCATTATTACCCATATTATGCAGTTATTATCGCTAGAACTATAATAAATACACTTATTACTCCCAATATTATCAATGTAACATGCATTATTACCCATATAATGCAGTTATTATCGCCAGAACTGTAATAATTATACTTATTACTTATATCATTATCAATATAACATGCATTATTACCCATATAATGGAGGTATTATCGCTAGAAATGTAATAATTATACTTACTACTTATACTATTATCAATATAACGTGCATTATTACCCATATAATGCAGTTATTATCGCCAGAACTGTAATAGATGTACTTATTACTTATATTATTCTCAATATAACATGCATTATTACCCATATTATGCAGTTATTATTGCTAGAACTATAATAAATATACGTATTACTTTCATTATCATCAATATAACATGCATTATTACCCATATAATGCAGTTATTATCGCTAGAACTGTAATAATTATACTTATTACTTATATTGTTAGCAATATAACGTGCATTATTACCCATATAATGCAGTTATTATCGCTAGAACTGTAATAATTATACTTATTACTTAGATTATTATCAATATAACATGCATTATTACCCGCATTATGCAGTTATTATCGCTAGAACTATAATAAATATACTTATTACTCCCAATATTATCAATATAACATGCATTACTACCCATATAATGCAGTTATTATCGCTAGAACTGTAATAATTATACTTATTACTTATATTATTATCAATATAACATGCATTATTACCCATATAATGGTGGTATTATTGCTAGAACTGTAATAATTATACTTATTACTTATATTATTATCAATATAACATGCATTATTACCCATATAATGGAGGTATTATTGCTAGAACTGTAATAATTATACTTATTACTTATATTATTATCAATATAACATGCATTATTACCCATATTATGCAGTTATTATCGCTAGAACTATAATAAATACACTTATTACTCCCAATATTATCAATATAACATGCATTATTACCCATATAATGCAGTTATTATCGCTAGAACTGTAATAATTATACTTATTACTTATATTGTTAGCAATATAACGTGCATTATTACCCATATAATGCAGTTATTATCGCTAGAACTGTAATAATTATACTTATTACTTAGATTATTATCAATATAACATGCATTATTACCCACATTATGCAGTTATTATCGCTAGAACTATAATAAATATACGTATTACTTTTATTATCATCAATATAGCATGCATTATTACGCATATAATGCAGTTATTATCGCTAGAACTGTAATAATTATACTTATTACTTATATTATTAGCAATATATCGTGCATTATTTGCCATATTTTACTATTATTATCGCTAGAACTATAATAATTATACTTATTACTCCCGATATTATCAATATAACATGCATTATTACTCATATAATGCAGTTATTATCGCTAGAACTGTAATAATTATACTTATTGCTTATATTATTAGCAATATAACGTGCATTATTACCCATATAATGCAGTTATTATCGCTAGAACTGTAATAATTATACTTATTACTTATACTATTATCAATATAACATGCATTATTGCCCATATAATGGAGGTATTATCGCAAGAACTGTAATAATTATACTTATTACTTATACTATTAGCAATATAACGTGCATTATTACCCATATAATGCAGTTATTATCGCCAGAACTGTAATAATTATACTTATTACTTATATTATTCTCAATATAACATGCATTATTACCTATATTATGCAGTTATTATCGCTAGAACTATAATAAATATACGTATTACTTTTATTATCATCAATATAACATGCATTATTACCCATATTATGCAGTTATTATCGATAGAACTGTAATAAATATACTTATTACATTTATTATTATCAATATAACATGCACTATTTGCCATATTTTACTATTATTATCGCTAGAACTATAATAATTATACTCATTACTCCCGATATTATCAATATAACATGCATTATTACCCATATAATGCAGTTATTATCGCTAGAACTGTAATAATTATACTTATTACTTATATTATTATCAATATAACATGCATTATTACCCATATTATGCAGTTATTATCGCTAGAACTATAATAAATATACGTATTACTTTTATTATCATCAATATAACATGCATTATTACCCATATTATGCAGTTATTATCGATAGAACTGTAATAAATATACTTATTACTTTTATTATCATCAATATAACATGCATTATTACCCATATTATGCAGTTATTATCGATAGAACTGTAATAAATATACTTATTACTTTTATTATTATCAATATAACATGCACTATTTGCCATATTCTACTATTATTATCTCTAGAACCATAATAAATATACTTATTACTCCCAATATTATCAATATAACATGCATTTTTAATCATATAATGCAGTTATTATCGCTAGAACTGTAATAATTATACTTATTACTTATATTGTTAGCAATATAACGTGCATTATTACCCATATAATGCAGTTATTATCGCTAGAACTATAATAAATATACGTATTACTTTTATTATCATCAATATAACATGCATTATTATCCATATAATGCAGTTATTATCGATAGAACTGTAATAAATATACTTATTACTTTTATTATTATCAATATAACATGCACTATTTGCCATATTTTACTATTATTATCGCTAGAACTATAATAATTATACTTATTACTCCCGATATTATCAATATAACATGCATTATTACCCATATAATGCAGTTATTATCGCTAGAACTGTAATAATTATACTTATTACTTATATTATTATCAATATAACATGCATTATTACCCATATAATGCAGTTATTATCGCTAGAACTGTAATAATTGTACTCATTACTTATATTATTAGCAATATAACGTGCATTATTACCCATATTATGCAGTTATTATCGCTAGAGCTATAATAAATATACGTATTACTTTTATTATCATCAATATAACATGCATTATTAACCATATTATGCAGTTATTATCGATAGAACTGTAATAAATATACTTATTACTTTTATTATTATCAATATAACATGCACTATTGGCCATAGTTTACTATTATTATCGCTAGAACTATAATAATTATACTTATTACTCCCGATATTATCAATATAACATGCATTATTGCCTATATAATGCAGTTATTATCGCTAGAACTGTAATAATTATACTTATTACTTATATTATTAGCAATATAACGTGCATTATTACCCATATAATGCAGTTGTTATCGCTAGAACTGTAATAATTATACTTATTACTTATATTATTAGCAATATAACGTGCATTATTGCCCACATAATGCAGTTATTATCGCTAGAACTGTAATAATTATACTTATTACTTACATTATTATCAATATAACATGCATTATTACCCATATTATGCAGTTATTATCGCTAGAGCTATAATAAATATACTTATTACTCCCAATATTATCAATATAACATGCATTATTACCCATATAATGCAGTTATTATCGACAGAAGTATAATAAATATACTTATTGCTTTTATTATTATCAGTATAACATGTACTATTAGCCATATTTTACTATTATTATCGCTAGAACTATCATAATTATACTTATTACTCCCGATATTATCAATATAACATGCATTATTACCCATATTATGCAGTTATTATCGCTAGAACTATAATAAATATACGTATTACTTTTATTATCATCAATATAACATGCATTATTACCCATATTATGCAGTTATTATCGCTAGAACTATAATAAATATACGTATTACTTTTATTATCATCAATGTAACATGCATTATTACACATATTATGCAGTTATTATCGATAGAACTATAATAAATGTACTTATTACTTTTATTATTATCAATATAACATGCACTATTAGCCATATTTTACTATTATTATCGCTAGAACTATCATAACTATACTTATTACTCCCGATATTATCAATACAACATGCATTATTACCCATATTATGCAGTTATTATCGATAGAACTGTAATAATTATACTTATTACTTATATTATTATCAATATAACATGCATTATTACCCATATTATGCAGTTATTATCGCTAGAACTATAATAAATATACGTATTACTTTTATTATCATCAATATAACATGCATTATTACCCATATTATGCAGTTATTATCGATAGAACTGTATTAATTATACTCATTACTTTTACTATTATCACTACAACATGCACTATTAGCCATATTTTACTATTATTATCGCTAGAACTATAATAATTATACTTATTACTCCCGATATTATCAATATAACATGCCTTATTACGCATATAATGCAGTTATTATCGCTAGAGCTATAATAAATATACGTATTACTTTTATTATCATCAATATAACATGCATTATTACCCATATTATGCAGTTATTATCGATAGAACTGTAATAAATATACTTATTACTTTTATTATTATCAATATAACATGCACTATTTGCCATAGTTTACTATTATTATCGCTAGAACTATAATAATTATACTTATTACTCCCGATATTATCAATATAACATGCATTATTGCCTATATAATGCAGTTATTATCGCTAGAACTGTAATAATTATACTTATTACTTATGTTATTAGCAATATAACGTGCATTATTACCCATATAATGCAGTTGTTATCGCTAGAACTGTAATAATTATACTTATTACTTATATTATTATCAATATAACATGCATTATTACCCATATTATGCAGTTATTATCGCTAGAACTATAATAAATATACGTATTACTTTTATTATCATCAATATAACATGCATTATTACACATATTATGCAGTTATTATCGATAGAACTATAATAAATGTACTTATTACTTTTATTATTATCAATATAACATGCACTATTAGCCATATTTTACTATTATTATCGCTAGAACTATCATAATTATACTTATTACTCCCGATATTATCAATACAACATGCATTATTACCCATATTATGCAGTTATTATCGATAGAACTATAATAAGTATACTTATTACTTTTATTATTATCAATATAATATGCATTATTACCCGTATAATGCAGTTATTATCGCTAGAACTGTAGTAATTATACTTATTACTTATATTATTAGCAATATAACGTGCATTATTACCCATATAATGCAGTTATTATCGCCAGAACTGTAATAATTATACTTATTACTTATATTATTATCAATATAACATGCATTATTACCCATATTATGCAGTTATTATCGCTAGAACTATAATAAATGTACGTATTACTTTTATTATCATCAATATAACATGCATTATTACCCATATTATGCAGTTATTATTGATAGAACTGTAATAAATATACTTATTACTTTTACTATTATCACTACAACATGCACTATTAGCCATATTTTACTATTATTATCGCTAGAACTATAATAATTATACTTATTACTCCCGATATTATCAATATAACATGCCTTATTACGCATATAATGCAGTTATTATCGCTAGAGCTATAATAAATATACGTATTACTTTTATTATCATCAATATAACATGCATTATTACCCATATTATGCAGTTATTATCGATAGAACTGTAATAAATATACTTATTACTTTTATTATTATCAATATAACATGCACTATTGGCCATAGTTTACTATTATTATCGCTAGAACTATAATAATTACACTTATTACTCCCGATATTATCAATATAACATGCATTTTTAATCATATAATGCAGTTATTATCGCTAGAACTGTAATAATTATACTTATTACTTATATTATTATCAATATAACATGCATTATTACCCATATAATGCAGTTATTATCGCTAGAACTGTAATAATTGTACTCATTACTTATATTATTAGCAATATAACGTGCATTATTACCCATATAATGGAGGTATTATCGCAAGAACTGTAATAATTATACTTATTACTTATACTATTAGCAATATAACGTGCATTATTACCCATATAATGCAGTTATTATCGCCAGAACTGTAATAATTATACTTATTACTTATATTATTCTCAATATAACATGCATTATTACCTATATTATGCAGTTATTATCGCTAGAACTATAATAAATATACGTATTACTTTTATTATCATCAATATAACATGCATTATTACCCATATTATGCAGTTATTATCGATAGAACTGTAATAAATATACTTATTACTTTTATTATTATCAATATAACATGCACTATTTGCCATATTTTACTATTATTATCGCTAGAACTATAATAATTATACTCATTACTCCCGATATTATCAATATAACATGCATTATTACCCATATAATGCAGTTATTATCGCTAGAACTGTAATAATTATACTTATTACTTATATTATTATCAATATAACATGCATTATTACCCATATTATGCAGTTATTATCGCTAGAACTATAATAAATATACGTATTACTTTTATTATCATCAATATAACATGCATTATTACCCATATTATGCAGTTATTATCGATAGAACTGTAATAAATATACTTATTACTTTTATTATCATCAATATAACATGCATTATTACCCATATTATGCAGTTATTATCGATAGAACTGTAATAAATATACTTATTACTTTTATTATTATCAATATAACATGCACTATTTGCCATATTCTACTATTATTATCTCTAGAACCATAATAAATATACTTATTACTCCCAATATTATCAATATAACATGCATTTTTAATCATATAATGCAGTTATTATCGCTAGAACTGTAATAATTATACTTATTACTTATATTGTTAGCAATATAACGTGCATTATTACCCATATAATGCAGTTATTATCGCTAGAACTATAATAAATATACGTATTACTTTTATTATCATCAATATAACATGCATTATTATCCATATTATGCAGTTATTATCGATAGAACTGTAATAAATATACTTATTACTTTTATTATTATCAATATAACATGCACTATTTGCCATATTTTACTATTATTATCGCTAGAACTATAATAATTATACTTATTACTCCCGATATTATCAATATAACATGCATTATTACCCATATAATGCAGTTATTATCGCTAGAACTGTAATAATTATACTTATTACTTATATTATTATCAATATAACATGCATTATTACCCATATAATGCAGTTATTATCGCTAGAACTGTAATAATTGTACTCATTACTTATATTATTAGCAATATAACGTGCATTATTACCCATATTATGCAGTTATTATCGCTAGAGCTATAATAAATATACGTATTACTTTTATTATCATCAATATAACATGCATTATTACCCATATTATGCAGTTATTATCGATAGAACTGTAATAAATATACTTATTACTTTTATTATTATCAATATAACATGCACTATTGGCCATAGTTTACTATTATTATCGCTAGAACTATAATAATTATACTTATTACTCCCGATATTATCAATATAACATGCATTATTGCCTATATAATGCAGTTATTATCGCTAGAACTGTAATAATTATACTTATTACTTATATTATTAGCAATATAACGTGCATTATTACCCATATAATGCAGTTGTTATCGCTAGAACTGTAATAATTATACTTATTACTTATATTATTAGCAATATAACGTGCATTATTGCCCACATAATGCAGTTATTATCGCTAGAACTGTAATAATTATACTTATTACTTACATTATTATCAATATAACATGCATTATTACCCATATTATGCAGTTATTATCGCTAGAGCTATAATAAATATACTTATTACTCCCAATATTATCAATATAACATGCATTATTACCCATATAATGCAGTTATTATCGACAGAAGTATAATAAATATACTTATTGCTTTTATTATTATCAGTATAACATGTACTATTAGCCATATTTTACTATTATTATCGCTAGAACTATCATAATTATACTTATTACTCCCGATATTATCAATATAACATGCATTATTACCCATATTATGCAGTTATTATCGCTAGAACTATAATAAATATACGTATTACTTTTATTATCATCAATATAACATGCATTATTACCCATATTATGCAGTTATTATCGCTAGAACTATAATAAATATACGTATTACTTTTATTATCATCAATGTAACATGCATTATTACACATATTATGCAGTTATTATCGATAGAACTATAATAAATGTACTTATTACTTTTATTATTATCAATATAACATGCACTATTAGCCATATTTTACTATTATTATCGCTAGAACTATCATAACTATACTTATTACTCCCGATATTATCAATACAACATGCATTATTACCCATATTATGCAGTTATTATCGATAGAACTATAATAAATATACTTATTACTTTTATTATTATCAATATAACATGCATTATTACCCGTATAATGCAGTTATTATCGCTAGAACTGTAGTAATTATACTTATTACTTATATTATTAGCAATATAACGTGCATTATTACCCATATAATGCAGTTATTATCGCCAGAACTGTAATAATTATACTTATTACTTATATTATTATCAATATAACATGCATTATTACCCATATTATGCAGTTATTATCGCTAGAACTATAATAAATATACGTATTACTTTTATTATCATCAATATAACATGCATTATTACCCATATTATGCAGTTATTATCGATAGAACTGTATTAATTATACTTATTACTTTTACTATTATCACTACAACATGCACTATTAGCCATATTTTACTATTATTATCGCTAGAACTATAATAATTATACTTATTACTCCCGATATTATCAATATAACATGCCTTATTACGCATATAATGCAGTTATTATCGCTAGAGCTATAATAAATATACGTATTACTTTTATTATCATCAATATAACATGCATTATTACCCATATTATGCAGTTATTATCGATAGAACTGTAATAAATATACTTATTACTTTTATTATTATCAATATAACATGCACTATTTGCCATAGTTTACTATTATTATCGCTAGAACTATAATAATTATACTTATTACTCCCGATATTATCAATATAACATGCATTATTGCCTATATAATGCAGTTATTATCGCTAGAACTGTAATAATTATACTTATTACTTATGTTATTAGCAATATAACGTGCATTATTACCCATATAATGCAGTTGTTATCGCTAGAACTGTAATAATTATACTTATTGCTTATATTATTATCAATATAACATGCATTATTACCCATATTATGCAGTTATTATCGCTAGAACTATAATAAATATACGTATTACTTTTATTATCATCAATATAACATGCATTATTACACATATTATGCAGTTATTATCGATAGAACTATAATAAATGTACTTATTACTTTTATTATTATCAATATAACATGCACTATTAGCCATATTTTACTATTATTATCGCTAGAACTATCATAATTATACTTATTACTCCCGATATTATCAATACAACATGCATTATTACCCATATTATGCAGTTATTATCGATAGAACTATAATAAGTATACTTATTACTTTTATTATTATCAATATAATATGCATTATTACCCGTATAATGCAGTTATTATCGCTAGAACTGTAGTAATTATACTTATTACTTATATTATTAGCAATATAACGTGCATTATTACCCATATAATGCAGTTATTATCGCCAGAACTGTAATAATTATACTTATTACTTATATTATTATCAATATAACATGCATTATTACCCATATTATGCAGTTATTATCGCTAGAACTATAATAAATGTACGTATTACTTTTATTATCATCAATATAACATGCATTATTACCCATATTATGCAGTTATTATTGATAGAACTGTAATAAATATACTTATTACTTTTACTATTATCACTACAACATGCACTATTAGCCATATTTTACTATTATTATCGCTAGAACTATAATAATTATACTTATTACTCCCGATATTATCAATATAACATGCCTTATTACGCATATAATGCAGTTATTATCGCTAGAGCTATAATAAATATACGTATTACTTTTATTATCATCAATATAACATGCATTATTACCCATATTATGCAGTTATTATCGATAGAACTGTAATAAATATACTTATTACTTTTATTATTATCAATATAACATGCACTATTGGCCATAGTTTACTATTATTATCGCTAGAACTATAATAATTACACTTATTACTCCCGATATTATCAATATAACATGCATTATTGCCTATATAATGCAGTTATTATCGCTAGAACTGTAATAATTATACTTATTACTTATATTATTAGCAATATAACGTGCATTATTACCCATATAATGCAGTTGTTATCGCTAGAACTGTAATAATTATACTTATTACTTATATTATTAGCAATATAACGTGCATTATTGCCCACATAATGCAGTTATTATCGCTAGAACTGTAATAATTATACTTATTACTTATATTATTAGCAATATAACGTGCATTATTACCCATATAATGCAGTTATTATCGACAGAAGTATAATAAATATACTTATTACTTTTATTATTATCAATATAACAGGCACTAATAGCCATATTTTACTATTATTATCGCTAGAACTATAATAATTATACTTATTACTCCCGATATTATCAATATAACATGCATTATCACCCATATAATGCAGTTATTATCGCAAGAACTGTAATAATTATACTTATTACTTATATTATTATCAATACAACATGCATTATTACCCATATTGTGCAGTTATTATCGCTAGAACTATAATAAATATACTTATTACTCCCAATATTATCAATATAACATGCATTATTACCCATATAATGCAGTTATTATCGCTAGAACTGTAATAATTATACTTATTACTTATATAATTAGCAATATAACGTGCATTATTACCCATATAATGCAGTTATTATCGCTAGAACTGTAATCATTATACCTATTACTTATATTATTATCAATATAACATGCATTATTACCCATATAATGCAGTTATTATCGACAGAAGTATAATAAATATACTTATTACTTTTATTATTATCAATATAACAGGCACTAATAGCCATATTTTACTATTATTATCGCTAGAACTATAATAATTATACTTATTACTCCCGATGTTATCAATATAACATGCATTATTACCCATATAATGCAGTTATTATCGCTAGAACTGTAATAATTATACTTATTACTTATATTATTAGCAATATAACGTGCATTATTACCCATATAATGTAGTTATTATCGCTAGAACTGTAATAATTATACTTATTACTTATATTATTATCAATATAACATGCATTATTACCCATATTATGCAGTTATTATCGATAGAACTGTAATAAATATTCTTATTACTTTTATTATTATCAACATAACATGCACTATTTGCCATATTTTACTATTATTTTCGCTAGAACTATAATAATTATACTTATTACTCCCGATATTATCAATATAACATGCATTATTACCCATATAATGCAGTTATTATCGCAAGAACTGTAATAATTATACTTATTACTTATATTATTATCAATACAACATGCATTATTACCCATATTGTGCAGTTATTATCGCTAGAACTATAATAAATATACTTATTACTCCCAATATTATCAATATAACATGCATTATTACCCATATAATGCAGTTATTATCGCTAGAACTGTAATAATTATACTTATTACTTATATTATTAGCAATATAACGTGCATTATTACCCATATAATGCAGTTATTATCGCTAGAACTGTAATCATTATACCTATTACTTATATTATTATCAATATAACATGCATTATTACCCATTAAATGCAGTTATTATCGACAGAAGTATAATAAATATACTTATTGCTTTTATTATTATCAGTATAACATGTACTATTAGCCATATTTTACTATTATTATCGCTAGAACTATCATAATTATACTTATTACTCCCGATATTATCAATACAACATGCATTATTACCCATATTATGCAGTTATTATCGATAGAACTATAATAAATATACTTGTTACTTTTATTATTATCAATATAACATGCATTATTACCCGTATAATGCAGTTATTATCGCTAGAACTGTAGTAATTATACTTATTACTTATATTATTAGCAATATAACGTGCACTATTACCCATATAATGCAGTTATTATCGCCAGAACTGTAATAATTATACTTATTACTTTTATTATTATCAATATAACATGCATTATTACCCGTATAATGCAGTTATTATCGCTAGAACTGTAGTAATTATACTTATTACTTATATTATTAGCAATATAACGTGCATTATTACCCATATAATGCAGTTGTTATCGCTAGAACTGTAATAATTATACTTATTACTTATATTATTATCAATATAACATGCATTATTACCCATATTATGCAGTTATTATCGCTAGAACTATAATAAATATACGTATTACTTTTATTATCATCAATGTAACATGCATTATTACACATATTATGCAGTTATTATCGATAGAACTATAATAAATGTACTTATTACTTTTATTATTATCAATATAACATGCACTATTAGCCATATTTTACTATTATTATCGCTAGAACTATCATAATTATACTTATTACTCCCGATATTATCAATACAACATGCATTATTACCCATATTATGCAGTTATTATCGATAGAACTATAATAAATATACTTATTACTTTTATTATTATCTATATAACATGCATTATTACCCGTATAATGCAGTTATTATCGCTAGAACTGTAGTAATTATACTTATTACTTATATTATTAGCAATATAACGTGCATTATTACCCATATAATGCAGTTATTATCGCCAGAACTGTAATAATTATACTTATTACTTATATTATTATCAATATAACATGCATTATTACCCATATTATGCAGTTATTATCGCTAGAACTATAATAAATATACGTATTACTTTTATTATCATCAATATAACATGCATTATTACCCATATTATGCAGTTATGATCGATAGAACTGTATTAAATATACTTATTACTTTTACTATTATCACTACAACATGCACTATTAGCCATATTTTACTATTATTATCGCTAGAACTATAATAATTATACTTATTACTCCCGATATTATCAATATAACATGCCTTATTACGCATATAATGCAGTTATTATCGCTAGAGCTATAATAAATATACGTATTACTTTTATTATCATCAATATAACATGCATTATTACCCATATTATGCAGTTATTATCGATAGAACTGTAATAAATATACTTATTACTTTTATTATTATCAATATAACATGCACTATTTGCCATAGTTTACTATTATTATCGCTAGAACTATCATAATTATACTTATTACTCCCGATATTATCAATACAACATGCATTATTACCCATATTATGCAGTTATTATCGATAGAACTATAATAAGTATACTTATTACTTTTATTATTATCAATATAATATGCATTATTACCCGTATAATGCAGTTATTATCGCTAGAACTGTAGTAATTATACTTATTACTTATATTATTAGCAATATAACGTGCATTATTACCCATATAATGGAGGTATTATCGCAAGAACTGTAATAATTATACTTATTACTTATACTATTAGCAATATAACGTGCATTATTACCCATATAATGCAGTTATTATCGCCAGAACTGTAATAATTATACTTATTACTTATATTATTCTCAATATAACATGCATTATTACCCATATTATGCAGTTATTATCGCAAGAACTATAATAAATATACGTATTACTTTCATTATCATCAATATAACATGCATTATTACCCATATAATGGAGGTATTATCGTTAGAACTGTAATAAATATACTTATTACTTTTACTATTATCACTACAACATGCACTATTAGCCATATTTTACTATTATTATCGCTAGAACTATAATAATTATACCTATTACTCCCGATATTATCAATATAACATGCCTTATTACGCATATAATGCAGTTATTATCGCTAGAGCTATAATAAATATACTTATTACTCCCAATATTATCAATATAACATGCATTATTACCCATATAATGCAGTTATTATCGACAGAAGTATAATAAATATACTTATTGCTTTTATTATTATCAGTATAACATGTACTATTAGCCATATTTTACTATTATTATCGCTAGAACTATCATAATTATACTTATTACTCCCGATATTATCAATATAACATGCATTATTACCCATATTATGCAGTTATTATCGCTAGAACTATAATAAATATACGTATTACTTTTATTATCATCAATATAACATGCATTATTACCCATATTATGCAGTTATTATCGATAGAACTGTAATAAATATACTTATTACTTTTACTATTATCACTACAACATGCACTATTAGCCATATTTTACTATTATTATCGCTAGAACTATAATAATTATACTTATTACTACCGATATTATCAATATAACATGCCTTATTACGCATATAATGCAGTTATTATCGCTAGAGCTATAATAAATATACGTATTACTTTTATTATCATCAATATAACATGCATTATTACCCATATTATGCAGTTATTATAGCAAGAACTATAATAAATATACGTATTACTTTTATTATCATCAATATAACATGCATTATTACCAATATGATGCAGTTATTATCGATAGAACTGTAATAAATATACTTATTACTTTTATTATTATCAATATGACATGCACTATTTGCCATAGTTTACTATTATTATCGCTAGAACTATAATAATTATACTTATTACTCCCGATATTATCAATATAACATGCATTATTGCCTATATAATGCAGTTATTATCGCTAGAACTGTAATAATTATACTTATTACTTATATTATTAGCAATATAACGTGCATTATTACCCATATAATGCAGTTGTTATCGCTAGAACTGTAATAATTATACTTATTACTTATATTATTAGCAATATAACGTGCATTATTGCCCACATAATGCAGTTATTATCGCTAGAACTGTAATAATTATACTTATTACTTATATTATTAGCAATATAACGTGCATTATTACCCATATAATGCAGTTATTATCGACAGAAGTATAATAAATATACTTATTACTTTTATTATTATCAATATAACAGGCACTAATAGCCATATTTTACTATTGTTATCGCTAGAACTATAATAATTATACTTATTACTCCCGATATTATCAATATAACATGCATTATTACCCATATAATGCAGTTATTATCGCAAGAACTGTAATAATTATACTTATTACTTATATTATTATCAATACAACATGCATTATTACCCATATTGTGCAGTTATTATCGCTAGAACTATAATAAATATACTTATTACTCCCAATATTATCAATATAACATGCATTATTACCCATATAATGCAGTTATTATCGCTAGAACTGTAATAATTATACTTATTACTTATATTATTAGCAATATAACGTGCATTATTACCCATATAATGCAGTTATTATCGCTAGAACTGTAATAATTATACTTATTACTTATATTATTATCAATATAACATGCATTATTACCCATTAAATGCAGTTATTATCGACAGAAGTATAATAAATATACTTATTGCTTTTATTATTATCAGTATAACATGTACTATTAGCCATATTTTACTATTATTATCGCTAGAACTATCATAATTATACTTATTACTCCCGATATTATCAATACAACATGCATTATTACCCATATTATGCAGTTATTATCGATAGAACTATAATAAATATACTTGTTACTTTTATTATTATCAATATAACATGCATTATTACCCGTATAATGCAGTTATTATCGCTAGAACTGTAGTAATTATACTTATTACTTATATTATTAGCAATATAACGTGCACTATTACCCATATAATGCAGTTATTATCGCCAGAACTGTAATAATTATACTTATTACTTTTATTATTATCAATATAACATGCATTATTACCCGTATAATGCAGTTATTATCGCTAGAACTGTAGTAATTATACTTATTACTTATATTATTAGCAATATAAGGTGCATTATTACCCATATAATGCAGTTGTTATCGCTAGAACTGTAATAATTATACTTATTACTTATATTATTATCAATATAACATGCATTATTACCCATATTATGCAGTTATTATCGCTAGAACTATAATAAATATACGTATTACTTTTATTATCATCAATGTAACATGCATTATTACACATATTATGCAGTTATTATCGATAGAACTATAATAAATGTACTTATTACTTTTATTATTATCAATATAACATGCACTATTAGCCATATTTTACTATTATTATCGCTAGAACTATCATAATTATACTTATTACTCCCGATATTATCAATACAACATGCATTATTACCCATATTATGCAGTTATTATCGATAGAACTATAATAAATATACTTATTACTTTTATTATTATCAATATAACATGCATTATTACCCGTATAATGCAGTTATTATCGCTAGAACTGTAGTAATTATACTTATTACTTATATTATTAGCAATATAACGTGCATTATTACCCATATAATGCAGTTATTATCGCCAGAACTGTAATAATTATACTTATTACTTATATTATTATCAATATAACATGCATTATTACCCATATAATGGAGTTATTATCGCTAGAACTGTAATAATTATACTTATTACTTATATTATTAGCAATATAACGTGCATTATTACCCATATAATGCAGTTATTATCGCCAGAACTGTAATAATTATACTTATTACTTATATTATTATCAATATAACATGCATTATTACCCATATTATGCAGTTATTATCGCTAGAACTATAATAAATATACGTATTACTTTTATTATCATCAATATAACATGCATTATTACCCATATTATGCAGTTATTATCGATAGAACTGTAATAAATATACTTATTACTTTTACTATTATCACTACAACATGCACTATTAGCCATATTTTACTATTATTATTGCTAGAACTATAATAATTATACTTATTACTACCGATATTATCAATATAACATGCCTTATTACGCATATAATGCAGTTATTATCGCTAGAGCTATAATAAATATACGTATTACTTTTATTATCATCAATATAACATGCATTATTACCCATATTATGCAGTTATTATAGCAAGAACTATAATAAATATACGTATTACTTTTATTATCATCAATATAACATGCATTATTACCAATATGATGCAGTTATTATCGATAGAACTGTAATAAATATACTTATTACTTTTATTATTATCAATATGACATGCACTATTTGCCATAGTTTACTATTATTATCGCTAGAACTATAATAATTATACTTATTACTCCCGATATTATCAATATAACATGCATTATTGCCTATATAATGCAGTTATTATCGCTAGAACTGTAATAATTATACTTATTACTTATATTATTAGCAATATAACGTGCATTATTACCCATATAATGCAGTTGTTATCGCTAGAACTGTAATAATTATACTTATTACTTATATTATTAGCAATATAACGTGCATTATTGCCCACATAATGCAGTTATTATCGCTAGAACTGTAATAATTATACTTATTACTTATATTATTAGCAATATAACGTGCATTATTACCCATATAATGCAGTTATTATCGACAGAAGTATAATAAATATACTTATTACTTTTATTATTATCAATATAACAGGCACTAATAGCCATATTTTACTATTGTTATCGCTAGAACTATAATAATTATACTTATTACTCCCGATATTATCAATATAACATGCATTATTACCCATATAATGCAGTTATTATCGCAAGAACTGTAATAATTATACTTATTACTTATATTATTATCAATACAACATGCATTATTACCCATATTGTGCAGTTATTATCGCTAGAACTATAATAAATATACTTATTACTCCCAATATTATCAATATAACATGCATTATTACCCATATAATGCAGTTATTATCGCTAGAACTGTAATAATTATACTTATTACTTATATTATTAGCAATATAACGTGCATTATTACCCATATAATGCAGTTATTATCGCTAGAACTGTAATAATTATACTTATTACTTATATTATTATCAATATAACATGCATTATTACCCATTAAATGCAGTTATTATCGACAGAAGTATAATAAATATACTTATTGCTTTTATTATTATCAGTATAACATGTACTATTAGCCATATTTTACTATTATTATCGCTAGAACTATCATAATTATACTTATTACTCCCGATATTATCAATACAACATGCATTATTACCCATATTATGCAGTTATTATCGATAGAACTATAATAAATATACTTGTTACTTTTATTATTATCAATATAACATGCATTATTACCCGTATAATGCAGTTATTATCGCTAGAACTGTAGTAATTATACTTATTACTTATATTATTAGCAATATAACGTGCACTATTACCCATATAATGCAGTTATTATCGCCAGAACTGTAATAATTATACTTATTACTTTTATTATTATCAATATAACATGCATTATTACCCGTATAATGCAGTTATTATCGCTAGAACTGTAGTAATTATACTTATTACTTATATTATTAGCAATATAAGGTGCATTATTACCCATATAATGCAGTTGTTATCGCTAGAACTGTAATAATTATACTTATTACTTATATTATTATCAATATAACATGCATTATTACCCATATTATGCAGTTATTATCGCTAGAACTATAATAAATATACGTATTACTTTTATTATCATCAATGTAACATGCATTATTACACATATTATGCAGTTATTATCGATAGAACTATAATAAATGTACTTATTACTTTTATTATTATCAATATAACATGCACTATTAGCCATATTTTACTATTATTATCGCTAGAACTATCATAATTATACTTATTACTCCCGATATTATCAATACAACATGCATTATTACCCATATTATGCAGTTATTATCGATAGAACTATAATAAATATACTTATTACTTTTATTATTATCAATATAACATGCATTATTACCCGTATAATGCAGTTATTATCGCTAGAACTGTAGTAATTATACTTATTACTTATATTATTAGCAATATACCGTGCATTATTACCCATATAATGCAGTTATTATCGCCAGAACTGTAATAATTATACTTATTACTTATATTATTATCAATATAACATGCATTATTACCCATATAATGGAGTTATTATCGCTAGAACTGTAATAATTATACTTATTACTTATATTATTAGCAATATAACGTGCATTATTACCCATATAATGCAGTTATTATCGCCAGAACTGTAATAATTATACTTATTACTTATATTATTATCAATATAACATGCATTATTACCCATATTATGCAGTTATTATCGCTAGAACTATAATAAATATACGTATTACTTTTATTATCATCAATATAACATGCATTATTACCCATATTATGCAGTTATTATCGATAGAACTGTAATAAATATACTTATTACTTTTACTATTATCACTACAACATGCACTATTAGCCATATTTTACTATTATTATCGCTAGAACTATAATAATTATACTTATTTCTCCCGATATTATCAATATAACATGCCTTATTACGCATATAATGCAGTTATTATCGCTAGAGCTATAATAAATATACTTATTACTCCCAATATTATCAATATAACATGCATTATTACCCATATAATGCAGTTATTATCGACAGAAGTATAATAAATATACTTATTGCTTTTATTATTATCAGTATAACATGTACTATTAGCCATATTTTACTATTATTATCGCTAGAACTATCATAATTATACTTATTACTCCCGATATTATCAATATAACATGCATTATTACCCATATTATGCAGTTATTATCGCTAGAACTATAATAAATATACGTATTACTTTTATTATCATCAATATAACATGCATTATTACCCATATTATGCAGTTATTATCGATAGAACTGTAATAAATATACTTATTACTTTTACTATTATCACTACAACATGCACTATTAGCCATATTTTACTATTATTATCGCTAGAACTATAATAATTATACTTATTACTACCGATATTATCAATATAACATGCCTTATTACGCATATAATGCAGTTATTATCGCTAGAGCTATAATAAATATACGTATTACTTTTATTATCATCAATATAACATGCATTATTACCCATATTATGCAGTTATTATAGCAAGAACTATAATAAATATACGTATTACTTTTATTATCATCAATATAACATGCATTATTACCAATATGATGCAGTTATTATCGATAGAACTGTAATAAATATACTTATTACTTTTATTATTATCAATATGACATGCACTATTTGCCATAGTTTACTATTATTATCGCTAGAACTATAATAATTATACTTATTACTCCCGATATTATCAATATAACATGCATTATTGCCTATATAATGCAGTTATTATCGCTAGAACTGTAATAATTATACTTATTACTTATATTATTAGCAATATAACGTGCATTATTACCCATATAATGCAGTTATTATCGCTAGAACTGTAATAATTATACTTATTACTTATATTATTATCAATATAACATGCATTATTACCCATATTATGCAGTTATTATCGCTAGAACTATAATAAATATACGTATTACTTTTATTATCATCAATATAACATGCATTATTACCCATATTATGCAGTTATTATCGATAGAACTGTAATAAATATACTTATTACTTTTACTATTATCACTACAACATGCACTATTAGCCATATTTTACTATTATTATCGCTAGAACTATAATAATTATACTTATTACTCCCGATATTATCAATATAACATGCCTTATTACGCATATAATGCAGTTATTATCGCTAGAACTGTAGTAATTATACTTATTACTTATATTATTAGCAATATAACGTGCATTATTACCCATATAATGCAGTTATTATCGCCAGAACTGTAATAATTATACTTATTACTTATATTATTATCAATATAACATGCATTATTACCCATATAATGGAGTTATTATCGCTAGAACTGTAATAATTATACTTATTACTTATATTATTAGCAATATAACGTGCATTATTACCCATATAATGCAGTTATTATCGCCAGAACTGTAATAATTATACTTATTACTTATATTATTATCAATATAACATGCATTATTACCCATATTATGCAGTTATTATCGCTAGAACTATAATAAATATACGTATTACTTTTATTATCATCAATATAACATGCATTATTACCCATATTATGCAGTTATTATCGATAGAACTGTAATAAATATACTTATTACTTTTACTATTATCACTACAACATGCACTATTAGCCATATTTTACTATTATTATCGCTAGAACTATAATAATTATACTTATTTCTCCCGATATTATCAATATAACATGCCTTATTACGCATATAATGCAGTTATTATCGCTAGAGCTATAATAAATATACTTATTACTCCCAATATTATCAATATAACATGCATTATTACCCATATAATGCAGTTATTATCGACAGAAGTATAATAAATATACTTATTGCTTTTATTATTATCAGTATAACATGTACTATTAGCCATATTTTACTATTATTATCGCTAGAACTATCATAATTATACTTATTACTCCCGATATTATCAATATAACATGCATTATTACCCATATTATGCAGTTATTATCGCTAGAACTATAATAAATATACGTATTACTTTTATTATCATCAATATAACATGCATTATTACCCATATTATGCAGTTATTATCGATAGAACTGTAATAAATATACTTATTACTTTTACTATTATCACTACAACATGCACTATTAGCCATATTTTACTATTATTATCGCTAGAACTATAATAATTATACTTATTACTACCGATATTATCAATATAACATGCCTTATTACGCATATAATGCAGTTATTATCGCTAGAGCTATAATAAATATACGTATTACTTTTATTATCATCAATATAACATGCATTATTACCCATATTATGCAGTTATTATAGCAAGAACTATAATAAATATACGTATTACTTTTATTATCATCAATATAACATGCATTATTACCAATATGATGCAGTTATTATCGATAGAACTGTAATAAATATACTTATTACTTTTATTATTATCAATATGACATGCACTATTTGCCATAGTTTACTATTATTATCGCTAGAACTATAATAATTATACTTATTACTCCCGATATTATCAATATAACATGCATTATTGCCTATATAATGCAGTTATTATCGCTAGAACTGTAATAATTATACTTATTACTTATATTATTAGCAATATAACGTGCATTATTACCCATATAATGCAGTTATTATCGCTAGAACTGTAATAATTATACTTATTACTTATATTATTATCAATATAACATGCATTATTACCCATATTATGCAGTTATTATCGCTAGAACTATAATAAATATACGTATTACTTTTATTATCATCAATATAACATGCATTATTACCCATATTATGCAGTTATTATCGATAGAACTGTAATAAATATACTTATTACTTTTACTATTATCACTACAACATGCACTATTAGCCATATTTTACTATTATTATCGCTAGAACTATAATAATTATACTTATTACTCCCGATATTATCAATATAACATGCCTTATTACGCATATAATGCAGTTATTATCGCTAGAGCTATAATAAATATACGTATTACTTTTATTATCATCAATATAACATGTATTATTACCCATATTATGCAGATATTATAGCTAGAACTATAATAAATATACGTATTACTTTTATTATCATCAATATAACATGCATTATTACCAATATTATGCAGTTATTATCGATAGAACTGTAATAAATATACTTATTACTTTTATTATTATCAATATAACATGCACTATTTGCCATAGTTTACTATTATTATCGCTAGAACTATAATAATTATACTTATTACTCCCGATATTATCAATATAACATGCATTATTGCCTATATAATGCAGTTATTATCGCTAGAACTGTAATAATTATACTTATTACTTATATTATTAGCAATATAACGTGCATTATTACACATATAATGCAGTTGTTATCGCTAGAACTGTAATAATTATACTTATTACTTTTATTATTATCAATATAACATGCATTATTACCCGTATAATGCAGTTATTATCGCTAGAACTGTAGTAATTATACTTATTACTTATATTATTAGCAATATAACGTGCATTATTACCCATATAATGCAGTTATTATCGCCAGAACTGTAATAATTATACTTATTACTTATATTATTATCAATATAACATGCATTATTACCCATATTATGCAGTTATTATCGCTAGAACTATAATAAATATACGTATTACTTTTATTATTATCAATAGAACATGTACTATTAGCCATATTTTACTATTATTATCGCTAGAACTGTAATAATTATACTTATTACTCCCGATATTATCAATATAACATGCATTATTTCCCATATAATGCAGTTATTGTCGCTAGAACTGTAATAATTATACTTATTACTTATATTATTATCAGTATAACATGCATTATTACCCATATTATGCAGTTATTATCTCTAGAACTATAATAAATATACGTATTACTTTTATTATCATCAATATAACATGCATTATTACCCATATTATGCAGTTATTATCGATAGAACTGTAATAAATATACTTATTACTTTTATTATTATCAATATAACATGCACTATTAGCCATATTTTACGATTATTATCGCTAGAACTATAATAATTATACTTATTGCTCGCAATACTATCAATATAACATGCATTATTACCCATATAATGCAGTTATTATCGCTAGAACTATAATAAATATACGTATTACTTTTATTATCATCAATATAACATGCATTATTACCCATATTATGCAGTTATTATCGATAGAACTGTAATAAATATACTTATCACTTTTATTATTTTCAATATAACATGCACTATTGGCCATATTTTACTATTATTATCGCTAGAACTGTAATCATTATACTTATTACTCCCGATATTATCAATATAACGTTGATTATTACCCAAATAATGCAGTTATTATCGCTAGAACTGTAATAATTATACTTATTACTCCCGATATTATCAATATAACATGCGTTATTACCCATATAATGCAGTTATTATCGACAGAGGTATAATAAATATACTTATTACTTTTATTATCATCAATGTAACATGCATTATTACCCATATTATGCCGTTATTATCGATAGAATTGTAATAAATATACTTATTACTTTTATTATTATCGATATAACATGCACTATTAGCCATATTTTACTATTATTATCGCTAGAACTATAATAATTATACTTATTACTCCCATTATTATCAATATAGCATGCACTATTAGCCATATTTTACTATTATTATCGCTAGAACTATAATAATTATACTCATTACTTCCAATATTATCAATATAACATGCATTATTACCCATATTATGCAGTTATTATCGCTAGAACTATAATAAATATACGTATTACTTTTATTATCATCAATATAACATGCATTATTACCCATATTATGCAGTTATTATCGATAGAACTGTAATAATTATACTTATTACTCCCGATATTATCAATATAACATGCATTATTACGCATATAATGCAGTTATCATAGCTAGAACTGTAATAATTATACTTATTACTTATATTATTCTCAATATAACATGCATTATTACCCATATTATGCAGTTATTATCGCTAGAACTGTAATAGTTATACTTATTACTTATATTATTATAAATATAACATGCATTATTACCCATATTATGCAGTTATTATCGCTAGATCTGTAATAATTATACTTATTACTTATATTATTCTCAATATAACATCCATTATTACCCAAATAATGCAGTTATTATCGCTAGAACTGTAATAACTATACTTATTACTAATATTATTCTCAATATAACATGCATTATTACCCATATTATGCAGTTATAATCGCCAGAACTATAATAAATATACTTACTACTTTTATTATCAATCAATATAACATGCATTATTACCCATATTATGCAGTTATTATCGCTAGAACTATAATAAATATACGTATTACTTTTATTATCATCAATATAACATGCATTATTACCCATATAATGCAGTTATTATCGCTAGTACTGTAATAATTATACCTATTACTTATATTATTATCAATATAACGTCCATTATTGCCCATATTATGCAGTTATTATCGCTAGAACTATAATAAATATACTTATTACTTTTATTATTATCAATAGAACATCCACTATTAGCCATATTTTACTATTATTATCGCTAGAACTATAATAACTATACTTATTACTCCCATTATTATCAATATAGCATGCACTATTAGCCATATTTTACTATTATTATCGCTAGAACTATAATAATTATACTTATTACTCCGAATATTATCAATATAACATGCATTATTACCCATATAATGCAGTTATTGTCGCTATAACTGTAATAATTATACTTATTACTTATATTATTAGCAATATAACGTGCATTATTACCCATATAATGCAGATAATATCGCTAGAACTGTAATAATTATACTTATTACTTATATTACTATCAATATAACATGCATTATTAATCATATTATGCAGTTATTATCGCTAGAACTATAATAATTATACTTATTACTCGCAATATTATCAATATAACATGCATTATTAGCCATATTTTACTAGTATTATCGCTAGAACTGTAATCATTATACTTATTACTCCCGATATTATCAATATAACATGCATTATTACCCATATTATGCAGTTATAATCGCTGGAACTATAATAAATATTCTTACTACTTTTATTATCATCAATATAACATGCATTATTACCCATATTATGCAGTTATTATCGCTAGAACTATAATAAATATACGTATTACTTTTATTATCATCAATATAACATGCATTATTACCCATATTATGCAGTTATTATCGATAGAACTGTAATAAATATACTTATTACTTTTATTATTATCAATAGAACATGCACTATTAGCCATATTTTACTATTATTATCGCTAGAACTGTAATAATTATACTTATTACTCCCGATATTAGCAATATAACGTGCATTATTACCCATATAATGCAGTCATTATCGCTAGTACTGTAATAATTATACTTATTACTCCCGATATTATCAATATAACATGTGTTATTACCCATATAATGCAGTTATTATCGACAGAAGTATAATAAATATACGTACTACTTTTATTATCATCAATATAACATGCATTATTACCCATATTATGCAGTTATAATCGCTAGAACTATAATAAATATACTTACTACTTTTATTATCATCAATATAACATGCATTATTACGCATATTATGCAGATAATATCGCTAGAACTCTAATAATTATACTTATTACTCCCGATATTATCAATATAACATGCATTATTACCCATATTATGCAGTTATTATCGATAGAACTATAATAAATATACGTATTACTTTTATTATTATCAATAGAACAAGCACTATTAGCCATATTTTACTATTATTATCGCTAGAACTATAATAATTATACTTATTATTCCCGATATTATCAATATAACATGCATTATTACCCATATAATGCAGTTATTGTGGCTAGAACTGTAATAATTATACTTATTACTTATATTATTAGCAATATAACGGGCATTATTACCCATATAATGCAGATAATATCGCTAGATCTGTAATAATTATACTTATTACTTATATTACTATCAATATAACATGCATTATTAATCATATTATGCAGTTATTATCGCTAGAACTATAATAAATATACGTATTACTTTTATTATCATCAATATAACATGCACTATTAGCCATATTTTACTAGTATTATCGCTAGAACTGTAATCATTATACTTATTACTCCCGATATTATCAATATAACATGCATTATTACCCATATTATGCAGTTATAATCGCTGGAACTATAATAAATATACTTACTACTTTTATTATCATCAATATAACATGCATTATTACGCATATTATGCAGTTATTATCGATAGATCTATAATAAATATACTTATTACTTTTATTATTATCAATAGAACATGCACTCTTAGCCATATTTTACTATTATTATCGCTAGAACTGTAATAAATATACTTATTACTTTTATTATTATCAATATAACATGCACTATTAGCCATATTTTACTATTATTATCGCTAGAACTATAATAATTATACTTATTACTCACAATATTATCAATATAACATGCATTATTACCCATAAAATGCAGTTATTATCGCTAGAACTATAATAAATATACGTATTACTTTTATTATCATCAATATAACATGCATTATTACCCATATTATGCAGTTATTATCGATAGAACTGTAATAAATATACTTATTACTTTTATTATTATCAATATAACATGCACTATTGGCCATATTTTACTAGTATTATCGCTAGAACTGTAATCATTATACTTATTACTCCCGATATTATCAATATAACGTTGATTATTACCCAAATAATGCAGTTATTATCGCTAGAACTGTAATAATTATACTTATTACTCCCGATATTATCAATATAACATGCGTTATTACCCATATAATGCAGTTATTATCGACAGAAGTATAATAAATATACTTGTTACTTTTATTATCATCAATGTAACATGCATTATTACCCATATTATGCCGTTATTATCGATAGAACTGTAATAAATATACTTATTACTTTTATTATTATCGATATAACATGCACTATTAGCCATATTTTACTATTATTATCGCTAGAACTATAATAATTATACTCATTACTCCCATTATTATCAATATAGCATGCACTATTAGCCATATTTTACTATTATTATCGCTAGAACTATAATAATTATACTTATTACTCCCAATATTATCAATATAACATGCATTATTACCCATATTATGCAGTTATAATCGCCAGAACTATAATAAATATACTTACTACTTTTATTACCATCAATATAACATGCATTATTACCCATATTATGCAGTTATTATCGCTAGAACTATAATAAACATACTTATTACTTTTATTGTCATCAATGTAACATGCATTATTACCCATATTATGCAGTTATTATCGATAGAACTGTAATAAATATACTTATTACTTTTATTAGTATCGATATAACGTGCACTATTAGCCATATTTTACTATTATTATCGCTAGAACTATAATAATTATACTTATTACACCCATTATTATCAATATAGCCTGCATTATTACCCATATTATGCAGTTATTATCGCTAGAACTATAATAAATATACGTATTACTTTTATTATCATCAATATAACATGCATTATTACCCATATTATGCAGTTATTATCGATAGAACTGTAATAATTATACTTATTACTCCCGATATTATCAATATAACATGCATTATTACGCATATAATGCAGTTATCATAGCTAGAACTGTAATAATTATACTTATTACTTATATTATTCTCAATATAACATGAATTATTACCCATATTATGCAGTTATTATCGCTAGAACTGTAATAATTATACTTATTACTTATATTATTATGAATATAACATGCATTATTACCCATATTATGCAGTTATTATCGCTAGAACTGTAATAATTATACATATTACTTATATTATTCTCAATATAACATCCATTATTACCCAAATAATGCAGTTATTATCGCTAGAACTGTAATAACAATACTTATTACTAATATTATTCTCAATATAACATGCATTATTACCCATATTATGCAGTTATAATCGCCAGAACTATAATAAATATACTTACTACTTTTATTATCATCAATATAACATGCATTATTACCCATATTATGCAGTTATAATCGCTAGAACTATAATAAATATACGTATTACTTTTATTATCATCAATATAACATGCATTATTACCCATATTATGCAGTCATTATCGCTAGAACTATAATAAATATACTTATTACTTTTATTATTATCAATAGAACATGCACTATTAGCCATATTTTACTATTATTATCGCTAGAACTATAATAACTATACTTATTACTCCCATTATTATCAATATAGCATGCTCTATTAGCCATATTTGACTATTATTATCGCTAGAACTATAACAATTATACATATTACTCGCAATATTATCAATATAACATGCATTATTACCCATATAATGCAGTTATTATCGCTAGAACTATAATAAATATACGTATTACTTTTATTGTCATCAATATAACATGCATTATTACCCATATTATGCAGTTATTATCGATAGAACTGTAATAAATATACTTATTACTTTTATTATTATCAATATAACATGCACTATTAGCCATATTTTACTAGTATTATCGCTAGAACTGTAATAATTATACTTATTACTCCCAATATTATCAACATAACATGCATTATTACCCATATAATGAAGTTATTATCGCTAGAACTGTAATAATTGTACTTATTACTCCCGATATTATCAATATAACATGCATTATTACGCATATAATGCAGTTATTATAGCTAGAACTGTAATAATTATACTTATTACTTATATTAATCTCAATAGAACATGCACTATTAGCCATATTTTACTATTATTATCGCTAGAACTATAATAACTATACTTATTACTCCCGATATTAGCAATATAACGTGCATTATTACCCATATAATGCAGTTATTATCGCTAGTACTTTAATAGTTATACCTATTACTTATATTATTATCAATATAACATCCATTATTGCCCATATTATGCAGTTATTATCGCTAGAACTATAATAAATATACTTATTACTTTTATTATTATCAATAGAACATCCACTATTAGCCATATTTTACTATTATTATCGCTAGAACTATAATAACTATACTTATTACTCCCATTATTATCAATATAGCATGCACTATTAGCCATATTTTACTATTATTATCGCTAGAACTATAATAATTATACTTATTACTCCGAATATTATCAATATAACATGCATTATTACCCATATAATGCAGTTATTGTCGCTATAACTGTAATAATTATACTTATTACTTATATTATTTGTTATATAACGTGCATTATTACCCATATAATGCAGTTAATATCGCTAGAACTCTAATAATTATACTTATTACTCCCGATATTATCAATATAACATGCATTATTACCCATATTATGCAGTTATTATCGATAGAACTATAATAAATATACGTATTACTTTTATTATTATCAATAGAACAAGCACTATTAGCCATATTTTACTATTATTATCGCTAGAACTATAATAATTATACTTATTATTCCCGATATTATCAATATAACATGCATTATTACCCATATAATGCAGTTATTGTGGCTAGAACTGTAATAATTATACTTATTACTTATATTATTAGCAATATAACGGGCATTATTACCCATATAATGCAGATAATATCGCTAGATCTGTAATAATTATACTTATTACTTATATTACTATCAATATAACATGCATTATTAATCATATTATGCAGTTATTATCGCTAGAACTATAATAAATATACGTATTACTTTTATTATCATCAATATAACATGCACTATTAGCCATATTTTACTAGTATTATCGCTAGAACTGTAATCATTATACTTATTACTCCCGATATTATCAATATAACATGCATTATTACCCATATTATGCAGTTATAATCGCTGGAACTATAATAAATATACTTACTACTTTTATTATCATCAATATAACATGCATTATTACGCATATTATGCAGTTATTATCGATAGATATATAATAAATATACTTATTACTTTTATTATTATCAATAGAACATGCACTCTTAGCCATATTTTACTATTATTATCGCTAGAACTGTAATAATTATACTTATTACTCCCGATATTATCAATATACCATGCATTATTACCCATATAATGCAGTTATTGTCGCTAGAACTGTAATAATTATACTTATTACTTATATTATTATCAATATAACATGGATTATTACCCATATTATGCAGTTATTATCGATAGAACTGTAATAAATATACTTATTACTTTTATTATTATCAATATAACATGCACTATTAGCCATATTTTACTATTATTATCGCTAGAACTATAATAATTATACTTATTACTCACAATATTATCAATATAACATGCATTATTACCCATATAATGCAGTTATTATCGCTAGAACTATAATAAATATACGTATTACTTTTATTATCATCAATATAACATGCATTATTACCCATATTATGCAGTTATTATCGATAGAACTGTAATAAATATACTTATTACTTTTATTATTATCAATATAACATGCACTATTGGCCATATTTTACTAGTATTATCGCTAGAACTGTAATCATTATACTTATTACTCCCGATATTATCAATATAACGTTGATTATTACCCAAATAATGCAGTTATTATCGCTAGAACTGTAATAATTATACTTATTACTCCCGATATTATCAATATAACATGCGTTATTACCCATATAATGCAGTTATTATCGACAGAAGTATAATAAATATACTTGTTACTTTTATTATCATCAATGTAACATGCATTATTACCCATATTATGCCGTTATTATCGATAGAACTGTAATAAATATACTTATTACTTTTATTATTATCGATATAACATGCACTATTAGCCATATTTTACTATTATTATCGCTAGAACTATAATAATTATACTCATTACTCCCATTATTATCAATATAGCATGCACTATTAGCCATATTTTACTATTATTATCGCTAGAACTATAATAATTATACTTATTACTCCCAATATTATCAATATAACATGCATTATTACCCATATTATGCAGTTATAATCGCCAGAACTATAATAAATATACTTACTACTTTTATTACCATCAATATAACATGCATTATTACCCATATTATGCAGTTATTATCGCTAGAACTATAATAAATATACGTATTACTTTTATTATCATCAATATAACATGCATTATTACCCATATTATGCAGTTATTATCGATAGAACTGTAATAAATATACTTATTACTTTTATTATTATCAATAGAACATGCACTATTAGCCATATTTTACTATTATTATCGCTAGAACTGTAATAATTATACTTATTACTCCCGATATTAGCAATATAACGTGCATTATTACCCATATAATGCAGTTATTATCGCTAGTACTGTAATAATTATACTTATTACTCCCGATATTATCAATATAACATGTGTTATTACCCATATAATGCAGTTATTATCGACAGAAGTATAATAAATATACGTACTACTTTTATTATCATCAATATAACATGCATTATTACCCATATTATGCAGTTATAATCGCTAGAACTATAATAAATATACTTACTACTTTTATTATCATCAATATAACATGCATTATTACGCATATTATGCAGATAATATCGCTAGAACTGTAATAATTATACTTATTACTTATATTACTATCAATATAACATGCATTATTAATCATATTATGCAGTTATTATCGCTAGAACTATAATAAATATACGTATTACTTTTATTATCATCAATATAACATGCACTATTAGCCATATTTTACTAGTATTATCGCTAGAACTGTAATCATTATACTTATTACTCCCGATATTATCAATATAACATGCATTACTACCCATATTATGCAGTTATAATCGCTGGAACTATAATAAATATACTTACTACTTTTATTATCATCAATATAACATGCATTATTACGCATATTATGCAGTTATTATCGATAGATCTATAATAAATATACTTATTACTTTTATTATTATCAATAGAACATGCACTCTTAGCCATATTTTACTATTATTATCGATAGAACTGTAATAATTATACTTATTACTCCCGATATTATCAATATAACATGCATTATTACCCATATAATGCAGTTATTGTCGCTAGAATTGTAATAATTATACTTATTACTTATATTATTATCAATATAACATGCATTATTACCCATATTATGCAGTTATTATCGCTAGAACTATAATAAATATACGTATTACTTTTATTATCATCAATATAACATGCATTATTACCCATATTATGCAGTTATTATCGATAGAACTGTAATAAATATACTTATTACTTTTATTATTATCAATATAACATGCACTACTAGCCATATTTTACTATTATTATCGCTAGAACTATAATAATTATACTTATTACTCGCAATATTATCAATATAACATGCATTATTACACATATAATGCAGTTATTATCGCTAGAACTATAATAAACATACTTATTACTTTTATTGTCATCAATGTAACATGCATTATTACCCATATTATGCAGTTATTATCGATAGAACTATAATAATTATACTTATTACTTTTATTATAATCAATAGAACATGCACTATTAGCCATATTTTACTATTATTATCGCTAGAACTATAATAATTATACTTATTATTCCCGATATTATCAATATAACATGCATTATTACCCATATAATGCAGTTATTGTCGCTAGAACTGTAATAATTATACTTATTACTTATATTATTATCAATCTAACATGCATTATTACCCATATTATGCAGTTATTATCGCTAGAACTATAATAAATATACGTATTACTTTTATTATCATCAATATAACATGCATTATTACCCATATTATGCAGTTATTATCGATAGAACTGTAATAAATATACTTATTACTTTTATTATTATCAATATAACATGCACTATTAGCCATATTTTACTATTATTATCGCTAGAACTATAATAATTATACTTATTACTCGCAATATTATCAATATAACATGCATTATTACCCATATAATGCAGTTATTATCGCTAGAACTATAATAAACATACTTATTACTTTTATTGTCATCAATGTAACATGCATTATTACCCATATTATGCAGTTATTATCGATAGAACTGTAATAAATATACTTATTACTTTTATTATTATCGATATAACATGCACTATTAGCCATATTTTACTATTATTATCGCTAGAACTATAATAATTATACTTATTACTCCCATTATTATCAATATAGCATGCATTATTACCCATATTATGCAGTTATTATCGCTAGAACTATAATAAATATACGTATTACTTTTATTATCATCAATATAACATGCATTATTACCCATATTATGCAGTTATTATCGATAGAACTGTAATAATTATACTTATTACTCCCGATATTATCAATATAACATGCATTATTACGCATATAATGCAGTTATCATAGCTAGAACTGTAATAATTATACTTATTACTTATATTATTCTCAATATAACATGAATTATTACCCATATTATGCAGTTATTATCGCTAGAACTGTAATAATTATACTTATTACTTATATTATTATGAATATAACATGCATTATTACCCATATTATGCAGTTATTATCGCTAGAACTGTAATAATTATACATATTACTTATATTATTCTCAATATAACATCCATTATTACCCAAATAATGCAGTTATTATCGCTAGAACTGTAATAACAATACTTATTACTAATATTATTCTCAATATAACATGCATTATTACCCATATTATGCAGTTATAATCGCCAGAACTATAATAAATATACTTACTACTTTTATTATCATCAATATAACATGCATTATTACCCATATTATGCAGTTATAATCGCTAGAACTATAATAAATATACGTATTACTTTTATTATCATCAATATAACATGCATTATTACCCATATTATGCAGTCATTATCGCTAGAACTATAATAAATATACTTATTACTTTTATTATTATCAATAGAACATGCACTATTAGCCATATTTTACTATTATTATCGCTAGAACTATAATAACTATACTTATTACTCCCATTATTATCAATATAGCATGCTCTATTAGCCATATTTGACTATTATTATCGCTAGAACTATAATAATTATACATATTACTCGCAATATTATCAATATAACATGCATTATTACCCATATAATGCAGTTATTATCGCTAGAACTATAATAAATATACGTATTACTTTTATTATCATCAATATAACATGCATTATTACCCATATTATGCAGTTATTATCGATAGAACTGTAATAAATATACTTATTACTTTTATTATTATCAATATAACATGCACTATTAGCCATATTTTACTAGTATTATCGCTAGAACTGTAATAATTATACTTATTACTCCCAATATTATCAACATAACATGCATTATTACCCATATAATGAAGTTATTATCGCTAGAACTGTAATAATTATACTTATTACTCCCGATATTATCAATATAACATGCATTATTACGCATATAATGCAGTTATTATAGCTAGAACTGTAATAATTATACTTATTACTTATATTAATCTCAATAGAACATGCACTATTAGCCATATTTTACTATTATTATCGCTAGAACTATAATAACTATACTTATTACTCCCATTATTATCAATATAGCATGCACTATTAGCCATATTTTACTATTATTGTCGCTAGAACTATAATAATTATACTTATTACTCCCAATATTATCAATATAACATGCATTATTACCCATATAATGCAGTTATTATCGCTAGAACTATAATAAATATACGTATTACTTTTATTATCATCAATATAACATGCATTATTACCCATATTATGCAGTTATTATCGATAGAACTGTAATAAATATACTTATTACTTTTATTATTATCAATAGAACATGCACTATTAGCCATATTTTACTATTATTATCGCTAGAACTGTAATAATTATACTTATTACTCCCGATGTTATCAATATAACATGCATTTTTACGCATATAATGCAGTTATCATAGCTAGAACTGTAATAATTATACTTATTACTTATATTATTCTCAATATAACATGAATTATTACCCATATTATGCAGTTATTATCGCTAGAACTGTAATAATTATACTTATTACTTATATTATTATGAATATAACATGCATTATTACCCATATTATGCAGTTATTATCGCTAGAACTGTAATAATTATACTTATTACTTATATTATTCTCAATATAACATCCATTATTACCCAAATAATGCAGTTATTATCGCTAGAACTGTAATAACTATACTTATTACTAATATTATTCTCAATATAACATGCATTATTACCCATATTATGCAGTTATAATCGCCAGAACTATAATAAATATACTTACTACTTTTATTATCATCAATATAACATGCATTATTACCCATATTATGCAGTTATAATCGCTAGAACTATAATAAATATACGTATTACTTTTATTATCATCAATATAACATGCATTATTACCCATATTATGCAGTTATTATCGATAGAACTGTAATAAATATACTTATTACTTTTATTATTATCAATATAACATGCACTATTAGCCATATTCTACTATTATTATCGCTAGAACTATAATAATTATACTTATTACTCCCAATATTATCAATATAACATTCATTATTACGCATATAATGCAGTTATCATAGCTAGAACTGTAATAATTATACTTATTACTCCCGATATTATCAATATAACATGCATTATTACCCATATTATGCAGTTATTATCGCTAGAACTATAATAAATATACGTATTACTTTTATTATCATCAATATAACATGCATTATTACCCATATTATGCAGTTATTATCGATAGAACTGTAATAACTATACATATTACTTTTATTATTATCAATATAACATGCACTATTAGCCATATTCTACTATTATTATCGCTAGAACTATAATAATTATACTTATTACTCCCGATATTATCAATATAACATTCATTATTACGCATATAATGCAGTTATCATAGCTAGAACTGTAATAATTATACTTATTACTTATATTATTCTCAATATAACATGAATTATTACCCACATTATGCAGTTATTATCGCTAGAACTGTAATAATTATACTTATTACTTATATTATTATGAATATAACATGCATTATTACCCATATTATGCAGTTATTATCGATAGAACTGTAATAATTATACTTATTACTCCCGATATTATCAATATAACATTCATTATTACGCATATAATGCAGTTATCATAGCTAGAACTGTAATAATTATACTTATTACTCCCGATATTATCAATATAACATGCATTATTACCCATATTATGCAGTTATTATCGCTAGAACTATAATAAATATACGTATTACTTTTATTATCATCAATATAACATGCATTATTACCCATATTATGCAGTTATTATCGATAGAACTGTAATAACTATACATATTACTTTTATTATTATCAATATAACATGCACTATTAGCTATATTCTACTATTATTATCGCTAGAACTATAATAATTATACTTATTACTCCCGATATTATCAATATAACATTCATTATTACGCATATAATGCAGTTATCATAGCTAGAACTGTAATAATTATACTTATTACTTATATTATTCTCAATATAACATGAATTATTACCCACATTATGCAGTTATTATCGCTAGAACTGTAATAATTATACTTATTACTTATATTATTATGAATATAACATGCTAATTACCCATATTATGCAGTTATTATCGCTAGAACTGTAATAATTATACTTATTACTTATATTATTCTCAATATAACATCCATTATTACCCAAATAATGCAGTTATTATCGCTAGAACTGTAATAACTATACTTATTACTAATATTATTCTCAATATAACATGCATTATTACCCATATTATGCAGTTATAATCGCCAGAACTATAATAAATATACTTACTACTTTTATTATCATCAATATAACATGCATTATTACCCATATTATGCAGTTATAATCGCTAGAACTATAATAAATATACGTATTACTTTTATTATCATCAATATAACATGCATTATTACCCATATTATGCAGTTATTATCGATAGATCTGTAATAAATGTACTTATTACTTTTATTATTGTCAATATAACATGCACTATTAGCCATATTCTACTATTATTATCGCTAGAACTATAATAATTATACTTATTACTCCCAATATTATCAATATAACATGCATTATTACCCATATAATGCAGTTATTATCGCTAGAACTGTAATAATTATACTTATTACTCCCGATATTATCAATATAACATGCATTATTAACCATATTATGCAGTTATTATCGATAGAACTATAATAAATATACGTATTACTTTTATTATTATCAATAGAACATGTACTATTAGCCATATTTTACTATTATTATCGCTAGAACTGTAATAATTATACTTATTATTCCCGATATTATCAATATAACATGCATTATTACCCATATAATGCAGTTATTGTCGCTAGAACTGTAATAATTATACCCATTACTTATATTATTAGCAATATAACGTGCATTACTACCCATATAATGTAGTTATTATCGCTAGAACTGTATTAATTATACTTATTACTTATATTATTCTCAATATAACATGCATTATTACCCATATTATGCAGTTATTATCGCTAGAACTATAATAAATATACGTATTACTTTTATTATCATCAATATAACATGCATTATTACCCATATTATGCAGTTATTATCGATAGAACTGTAATAACTATACTTAATACTTTTATTATTATCAATATAACATGCACTATTAGCCATATTCTACTATTATTATCGCTAGAACTATAATAATTATACTTATTACTCCCGATATTATCAATATAACATTCATTATTACGCATATAATGCAGTTATCATAGCTAGAACTGTAATAATTATACTTATTACTTATATTATTCTCAATATAACATCCATTATTACCCAAATAATGCAGTTATTATCGCTAGAACTGTAATAACTATACTTATTACTAATATTATTCTCAATATAACATGCATTATTACCCATATTATGCAGTTATAATCGCCAGAACTAATAATAAATATACTTACTACTTTTATTATCATCAATATAACATGCATTATTACCCATATTATGCAGTTATAATCGCTAGAACTATAATAAATATACGTATTACTTTTATTATCATCAATATAACATGCATTATTACCCATATTATGCAGTTATTATCGATAGATCTGTAATAAATATACTTATTACTTTTATTATTATCAATATAACATCCACTATTAGCCATATTTTACTATTATTATCGCTAGAACTATAATAATTATACTTATTACTCCCATTATTATCAATATTGCATGCACAATTAGCCATATTTTACTATTATTATCGCTAGAACTATAATAATTATACTTATTACTCCCAATATTATCAATATAACATGCATTATTACGCATATAATGCAGTTATCATAGCTAGAACTGTAATAAGTATACTTATTACTTATATTATTCTCAATATAACATGAATTATTACCCATATTATGCAGTTATTATCGCTAGAACTGTAATAATTATACTTATTACTTATATTATTATGAATATAACATGCATTATTACCCATATTATGCAGTTATTATCGCTAGAACTGTAATAATTATACTTATTACTTATATTATTCTCAATATAACATCCATTATTACCCAAATAATGCAGTTATTATCGCTAGAACTGTAATAACTATACTTATTACTAATATTATTCTCAATATAACATGCATTATTACCCATATTATGCAGTTATAATCGCCAGAACTATAATAAATATACTTACTACTTTTATTATCATCAATATAACATGCATTATTACCCATATTATGCAGTTATAATCGCTAGAACTATAATAAATATACGTATTACTTTTATTATCATCAATATAACATGCATTATTACCCATATTATGCAGTTATTATCGATAGAACTGTAATAAATATACTTATTACTTTTATTATTATCAATATAACATGCACTATTAGCCATATTCTACTATTATTATCGCTAGAACTATAATAATTATACTTATTACTCCCAATATTATCAATATAACATTCATTATTACGCATATAATGCAGTTATCATAGCTAGAACTGTAATAATTATACTTATTACTCCCGATATTATCAATATAACATGCATTATTACCCATATTATGCAGTTATTATCGCTAGAACTATAATAAATATACGTATTACTTTTATTATCATCAATATAACATGCATTATTACCCATATTATGCAGTTATTATCGATAGAACTGTAATAACTATACATATTACTTTTATTATTATCAATATAACATGCACGATTAGCCATATTCTACTATTATTATCGCTAGAACTATAATAATTATACTTATTACTCCCGATATTATCAATATAACATTCATTATTACGCATATAATGCAGTTATCATAGCTAGAACTGTAATAATTATACTTATTACTTATATTATTCTCAATATAACATGAATTGTTACCCACATTATGCAGTTATTATCGCTAGAACTGTAATAATTATACTTATTACTTATATTATTATGAATATAACATGCATTATTACCCATATTATGCAGTTATTATCGATAGAACTGTAATAATTATACTTATTACTCCCGATATTATCAATATAACATTCATTATTACGCATATAATGCAGTTATCATAGCTAGAACTGTAATAATTATACTTATTACTCCCGATATTATCAATATAACATGCATTATTACCCATATTATGCAGTTATTATCGCTAGAACTATAATAAATATACGTATTACTTTTATTATCATCAATATAACATGCATTATTACCCATATTATGCAGTTATTATCGATAGAACTGTAATAACTATACATATTACTTTTATTATTATCAATATAACATGCACTATTAGCCATATTCTACTATTATTATCGCTAGAACTATAATAATTATACTTATTACTCCCGATATTATCAATATAACATTCATTATTACGCATATAATGCAGTTATCATAGCTAGAACTGTAATAATTATACTTATTACTTATATTATTCTCAATATAACATGAATTATTACCCACATTATTCCGGTATTATCGCTAGAACTGTAATAATTATACTTATTACTTATATTATTATGAATATAACATGCATTATTACCCATATTATGCAGTTATTATCGATAGAACTGTAATAATTATACTTATTACTCCCGATATTATCAATATAACATTCATTATTACGCATATAATGCAGTTATCATAGCTAGAACTGTAATAATTATACTTATTACTTATATTATTCTCAATATAACATGAATTATTACCCATATTATGCAGTTATTATCGCTAGAACTGTAATAATTATACTTATTACTTATATTATTATGAATATAACATGCATTATTACCCATATTATGCAGTTATAATCGCTAGAACTATAATAAATATACGTATTACTTTTATTATCATCAATATAACATGCATTATTACCCATATTATGCAGTTATTATCGATAGATCTGTAATAAATGTACTTATTACTTTTATTATTGTCAATATAACATGCACTATTAGCCATATTCTACTATTATTATCGCTAGAACTATAATAATTATACTTATTACTCCCAATATTATCAATATAACATGCATTATTACCCATATAATGCAGTTATTATCGCTAGAACTGTAATAATTATACTTATTACTCCCGATATTATCAATATAACATGCATTATTAACCATATTATGCAGTTATTATCGATAGAACTATAATAAATATACGTATTACTTTTATTATTATCAATAGAACATGTACTATTAGCCATATTTTACTATTATTATCGCTAGAACTGTAATAATTATACTTATTATTCCCGATATTATCAATATAACATGCATTATTACCCATATAATGCAGTTATTGTCGCTAGAACTGTAATAATTATACCCATTACTTATATTATTAGCAATATAACGTGCATTACTACCCATATAATGTAGTTATTATCGCTAGAACTGTATTAATTATACTTATTACTTATATTATTCTCAATATAACATGCATTATTACCCATATTATGCAGTTATTATCGCTAGAACTATAATAAATATACGTATTACTTTTATTATCATCAATATAACATGCATTATTACCCATATTATGCAGTTATTATCGATAGAACTGTAATAACTATACTTAATACTTTTATTATTATCAATATAACATGCACTATTAGCCATATTCTACTATTATTATCGCTAGAACTATAATAATTATACTTATTACTCCCGATATTATCAATATAACATTCATTATTACGCATATAATGCAGTTATCATAGCTAGAACTGTAATAATTATACTTATTACTTATATTATTCTCAATATAACATGAATTATTACCCATATTATGCAGTTATTATCGCTAGAACTGTAATAATTATACTTATTACTTATATTATTATGAATATAACATGCTAATTACCCATATTATGCAGTTATTATCGCTAGAACTGTAATAATTATACTTATTACTTATATTATTCTCAATATAACATCCATTATTACCCAAATAATGCAGTTATTATCGCTAGAACTGTAATAACTATACTTATTACTAATATTATTCGCAATATAACATGCATTATTACCCATATTATGCAGTTATTATCGCTAGAACTGTAATAATTATACTTATTACTTATATTATTATGAATATAACATGCTAATTACCCATATTATGCAGTTATTATCGCTAGAACTGTAATAATTATACTTATTACTTATATTATTCTCAATATAACATCCATTATTACCCAAATAATGCAGTTATTATCGCTAGAACTGTAATAACTATACTTATTACTAATATTATTCTCAATATAACATGCATTATTACCCATATTATGCAGTTATAATCGCCAGAACTATAATAAATATACTTACTACTTTTATTATCATCAATATAACATGCATTATTACCCATATTATGCAGTTATAATCGCTAGAACTATAATAAATATACGTATTACTTTTATTATCATCAATATAACATGCATTATTACCCATATTATGCAGTTATTATCGATAGATCTGTAATAAATGTACTTATTACTTTTATTATTGTCAATATAACATGCACTATTAGCCATATTCTACTATTATTATCGCTAGAACTATAATAATTATACTTATTACTCCCAATATTATCAATATAACATGCATTATTACCCATATAATGCAGTTATTATCGCTAGAACTGTAATAATTATACTTATTACTCCCGATATTATCAATATAACATGCATTATTACCCATATAATGCAGTTATTGTCGCTAGAACTGTAATAATTATACCCATTACTTATATTATTAGCAATATAACGTGCATTACTACCCATTTAATGTAGCTATTATCGCTAGAACTGTATTAATTATACTTATTACTTATATTATTCTCAATATAACATGCATTATTACCCATATTATGCAGTTATTATCGCTAGAACTATAATAAATATACGTATTACTTTTATTATCATCAATATAACATGCATTATTACCCATATTATGCAGTTATTATCGATAGAACTGTAATAACTATACTTAATACTTTTATTATTATCAATATAACATGCACTATTAGCCATATTCTACTATTATTATCGCTAGAACTATAATAATTATACTTATTACTCCCGATATTATCAATATAACATTCATTATTACGCATATAATGCAGTTATCATAGCTAGAACTGTAATAATTATACTTATTACTTATATTATTCTCAATATAACATCCATTATTACCCAAATAATGCAGTTATTATCGCTAGAACTGTAATAACTATACTTATTACTAATATTATTCTCAATATAACATGCATTATTACCCATATTATGCAGTTATAATCGCCAGAACTAATAATAAATATACTTACTACTTTTATTATCATCAATATAACATGCATTATTACCCATATTATGCAGTTATAATCGCTAGAACTATAATAAATATACGTATTACTTTTATTATCATCAATATAACATGCATTATTACCCATATTATGCAGTTATTATCGATAGATCTGTAATAAATATACTTATTACTTTTATTATTATCAATATAACATCCACTATTAGCCATATTTTACTATTATTATCGCTAGAACTATAATAATTATACTTATTACTCCCATTATTATCAATATTGCATGCACAATTAGCCATATTTTACTATTATTATCGCTAGAACTATAATAATTATACTTATTACTCCCAATATTATCAATATAACATGCATTATTACGCATATAATGCAGTTATCATAGCTAGAACTGTAATAAGTATACTTATTACTTATATTATTCTCAATATAACATGAATTATTACCCATATTATGCAGTTATTATCGCTAGAACTGTAATAATTATACTTATTACTTATATTATTATGAATATAACATGCATTATTACCCATATTATGCAGTTATTATCGCTAGAACTGTAATAATTATACTTATTACTTATATTATTCTCAATATAACATCCATTATTACCCAAATAATGCAGTTATTATCGCTAGAACTGTAATAACTATACTTATTGCTAATATTATTCTCAATATAACATGCATTATTACCCATATTATGCAGTTATAATCGCCAGAACTATAATAAATATACTTACTACTTTTATTATCATCAATATAACATGCATTATTACCCATATTATGCAGTTATAATCGCTAGAACTATAATAAATATACGTATTACTTTTATTATCATCAATATAACATGCATTATTACCCATATTATGCAGTTATTATCGATAGAACTGTAATAAATATACTTATTACTTTTATTATTATCAATATAACATGCACTATTAGCCATATTCTACTATTATTATCGCTAGAACTATAATAATTATACTTATTACTCCCAATATTATCAATATAACATTCATTATTACGCATATAATGCAGTTATCATAGCTAGAACTGTAATAATTATACTTATTACTCCCGATATTATCAATATAACATGCATTATTACCCATATTATGCAGTTATTATCGCTAGAACTATAATAAATATACGTATTACTTTTATTATCATCAATATAACATGCATTATTACCCATATTATGCAGTTATTATCGATAGAACTGTAATAACTATACATATTACTTTTATTATTATCAATATAACATGCACTATTAGCCATATTCTACTATTATTATCGCTAGAACTATAATAATTATACTTATTACTCCCGATATTATCAATATAACATTCATTATTACGCATATAATGCAGTTATCATAGCTAGAACTGTAATAATTATACTTATTACTTATATTATTCTCAATATAACATGAATTATTACCCACATTATGCAGTTATTATCGCTAGAACTGTAATAATTATACTTATTACTTATATTATTATGAATATAACATGCATTATTACCCATATTATGCAGTTATTATCGATAGAACTGTAATAATTATACTTATTACTCCCGATATTATCAATATAACATTCATTATTACGCATATAATGCAGTTATCATAGCTAGAACTGTAATAATTATACTTATTACTCCCGATATTATCAATATAACATGCATTATTACCCATATTATGCAGTTATTATCGCTAGAACTATAATAAATATACGTATTACTTTTATTATCATCAATATAACATGCATTATTACCCATATTATGCAGTTATTATCGATAGAACTGTAATAACTATACATATTACTTTTATTATTATCAATATAACATGCACTATTAGCCATATTCTACTATTATTATCGCTAGAACTATAATAATTATACTTATTACTCCCGATATTATCAATATAACATTCATTATTACGCATATAATGCAGTTATCATAGCTAGAACTGTAATAATTATACTTATTACTTATATTATTCTCAATATAACATGAATTATTACCCACATTATGCAGTTATTATCGCTAGAACTGTAATAATTATACTTATTACTTATATTATTATGAATATAACATGCATTATTACCCATATTATGCAGTTATTATCGATAGAACTGTAATAATTATACTTATTACTCCCGATATTATCAATATAACATTCATTATTACGCATATAATGCAGTTATCATAGCTAGAACTGTAATAATTATACTTATTACTTATATTATTCTCAATATAACATGAATTATTACCCATATTATGCAGTTATTATCGCTAGAACTGTAATAATTATACTTATTACTTATATTATTATGAATATAACATGCTAATTACCCATATTATGCAGTTATTATCGCTAGAACTGTAATAATTATACTTATTACTTATATTATTCTCAATATAACATCCATTATTACCCAAATAATGCAGTTATTATCGCTAGAACTGTAATAACTATACTTATTACTAATATTATTCTCAATATAACATGCATTATTACCCATATTATGCAGTTATAATCGCCAGAACTATAATAAATATACTTACTACTTTTATTATCATCAATATAACATGCATTATTACCCATATTATGCAGTTATAATCGCTAGAACTATAATAAATATACGTATTACTTTTATTATCATCAATATAACATGCATTATTACCCATATTATGCAGTTATTATCGATAGATCTGTAATAAATGTACTTATTACTTTTATTATTGTCAATATAACATGCACTATTAGCCATATTCTACTATTATTATCGCTAGAACTATAATAATTATACTTATTACTCCCAATATTATCAATATAACATGCATTATTACCCATATAATGCAGTTATTATCGCTAGAACTGTAATAATTATACTTATTACTCCCGATATTATCAATATAACATGCATTATTAACCATATTATGCAGTTATTATCGATAGAACTATAATAAATATACGTATTACTTTTATTATTATCAATAGAACATGTACTATTAGCCATATTTTACTATTATTATCGCTAGAACTATAATAATTATACTTATTACTCCCGATATTATCAATATAACATTCATTATTACGCATATAATGCAGTTATCATAGCTAGAACTGTAATAATTATACTTATTACTTATATTATTCTCAATATAACATGAATTATTACCCACATTATGCAGTTATTATCGCTAGAACTGTAATAATTATACTTATTACTTATATTATTATGAATATAACATGCATTATTACCCATATTATGCAGTTATTATCGATAGAACTGTAATAATTATACTTATTACTCCCGATATTATCAATATAACATTCATTATTACGCATATAATGCAGTTATCATAGCTAGAACTGTAATAATTATACTTATTACTTATATTATTCTCAATATAACATGAATTATTACCCATATTATGCAGTTATTATCGCTAGAACTGTAATAATTATACTTATTACTTATATTATTATGAATATAACATGCTAATTACCCATATTATGCAGTTATTATCGCTAGAACTGTAATAATTATACTTATTACTTATATTATTCTCAATATAACATCCATTATTACCCAAATAATGCAGTTATTATCGCTAGAACTGTAATAACTATACTTATTACTAATATTATTCTCAATATAACATGCATTATTACCCATATTATGCAGTTATAATCGCCAGAACTATAATAAATATACTTACTACTTTTATTATCATCAATATAACATGCATTATTACCCATATTATGCAGTTATAATCGCTAGAACTATAATAAATATACGTATTACTTTTATTATCATCAATATAACATGCATTATTACCCATATTATGCAGTTATTATCGATAGATCTGTAATAAATGTACTTATTACTTTTATTATTGTCAATATAACATGCACTATTAGCCATATTCTACTATTATTATCGCTAGAACTATAATAATTATACTTATTACTCCCAATATTATCAATATAACATGCATTATTACCCATATAATGCAGTTATTATCGCTAGAACTGTAATAATTATACTTATTACTCCCGATATTATCAATATAACATGCATTATTAACCATATTATGCAGTTATTATCGATAGAACTATAATAAATATACGTATTACTTTTATTATTATCAATAGAACATGTACTATTAGCCATATTTTACTATTATTATCGCTAGAACTGTAATAATTATACTTATTATTCCCGATATTATCAATATAACATGCATTATTACCCATATAATGCAGTTATTGTCGCTAGAACTGTAATAATTATACCCATTACTTATATTATTAGCAATATAACGTGCATTACTACCCATATAATGTAGTTATTATCGCTAGAAGTGTATTAATTATACTTATTACTTATATTATTCTCAATATAACATGCATTATTACCCATATTATGCAGTTATTATCGCTAGAACTATAATAAATATACGTATTACTTTTATTATCATCAATATAACATGCATTATTACCCATATTATGCAGTTATTATCGATAGAACTGTAATAACTATACTTAATACTTTTATTATTATCAATATAACATGCACTATTAGCCATATTCTACTATTATTATCGCTAGAACTATAATAATTATACTTATTACTCCCGATATTATCAATATAACATTCATTATTACGCATATAATGCAGTTATCATAGCTAGAACTGTAATAATTATACTTATTACTTATATTATTCTCAATATAACATCCATTATTACCCAAATAATGCAGTTATTATCGCTAGAACTGTAATAACTATACTTATTACTAATATTATTCTCAATATAACATGCATTATTACCCATATTATGCAGTTATAATCGCCAGAACTAATAATAAATATACTTACTACTTTTATTATCATCAATATAACATGCATTATTACCCATATTATGCAGTTATAATCGCTAGAACTATAATAAATATACGTATTACTTTTATTATCATCAATATAACATGCATTATTACCCATATTATGCAGTTATTATCGATAGATCTGTAATAAATATACTTATTACTTTTATTATTATCAATATAACATCCACTATTAGCCATATTTTACTATTATTATCGCTAGAACTATAATAATTATACTTATTACTCCCATTATTATCAATATTGCATGCACAATTAGCCATATTTTACTATTATTATCGCTAGAACTATAATAATTATACTTATTACTCCCAATATTATCAATATAACATGCATTATTACGCATATAATGCAGTTATCATAGCTAGAACTGTAATAAGTATACTTATTACTTATATTATTCTCAATATAACATGCATTATTACCCATATATTGCAGTTATTATCGCTAGAACTATAATAAATATACGTATTACTTTTATTATCATCAATATAACATGCATTATTACCCATATTATGCAGTTATTATCGATAGAACTGTAATAAATACACTTATTACTTTTATTATTATCAATATAACATGCACTATTAGCCATATTCTACTATTATTATCGCTAGAACTATAATAATTATACTTATTACTCCCAATATTATCAATATAACATGCATTATTACCCATATAATGCAGTTATTATCGCTAGAACTGTAATAATTATACTTATTACTCCCGATATTATCAATATAACATGCATTATTAACCATATTATGCAGTTATTATCGATAGAACTATAATAAATATACGTATTACTTTTATTATTATCAATAGAACATGTACTATTAGCCATATTTTACTATTATTATCGCTTGAACTGTAATAATTATACTTATTATTCCCGATATTATCAATATAACATGCATTATTACCCATATCATGCAGTTATTGTCGCTAGAACTGTAATAATTATACCCATTACTTATATTATTAGCAATATAACGTGCATTACTACCCATATAATGCAGTTATTATCGCTAGAACTGTAATAATTATACTTATTACTTATATTATTCTCAATATAACATGCATTATTACCCATATTATGCAGTTATTATCGCTAGAACTATAATAAATATACGTATTACTTTTATTATCATCAATATAACATGCATTATTACCCATATTATGCAGTTATTATCGATAGAACTGTAATAACTATACTTATTACTTTTATTATTATCAATATAACATGCACTATTAGCCATATTCTACTATTATTATCGCTAGAACTGTAATAATTATACTTATTATTCCCGATATTCTCAATAGAACATGCATTATTACCCATATAATGCAGTTATTATCGACAGAAGTATAATAAATATACTTATTACTTTTATTATCATCAATGTAACATGCATTATTACCCATATTATGCCGTTATTATCGATAGAACTGTAATAATTATACTTATTACTTATATTATTATCAATATAACATGCATTATTACCCATATTATGCAGTCATTATCGCTAGAACTATAATAAATATACGTATTACTTTTATTATCATCAATATATCATGCATTATTAACCATATTATGCAGTTATTATCGATAGAACTGTAATAAATATACTTATTACTTTTATTATTATCAATATGACATGCACTATTAGCCATATTTTACTATTATTATCGCTAGAACTATAATAATTATACTTATTACTCCCAATATTATCAACATAACGTGCATTATTACCCATATAATGCAGTTATTATCGCTAGTACTTTAATAATTATACCTATTACTTATATTATTATCAATATAACATCCATTATTGCCCATATTATGCAGTTATTATCGCTAGAACTATAATAAATATACTTATTACTTTTATTATTATCAATAGAACATCCACTATTAGCCATATTTTACTATTATTATCGCTAGAACTATAATAACTATACTTATTACTCCCATTATTATCAATATAGCATGCACTATTAGCCATATTTTACTATTATTATCGCTAGAACTATAATAATTATACTTATTACTCCGAATATTATCAATATAACATGCATTATTACCCATATAATGCAGTTATTGTCGCTATAACTGTAATAATTATACTTATTACTTATATTATTTGTTATATAACGTGCATTATTACCCATATAATGCAGTTAATATCGCTAGAACTCTAATAATTATACTTATTACTCCCGATATTATCAATATAACATGCATTATTACCCATATTATGCAGTTATTATCGATAGAACTATAATAAATATACGTATTACTTTTATTATTATCAATAGAACAAGCACTATTAGCCATATTTTACTATTATTATCGCTAGAACTATAATAATTATACTTATTATTCCCGATATTATCAATATAACATGCATTATTACCCATATAATGCAGTTATTGTGGCTAGAACTGTAATAATTATACTTATTACTTATATTATTAGCAATATAACGGGCATTATTACCCATATAATGCAGATAATATCGCTAGATCTGTAATAATTATACTTATTACTTATATTACTATCAATATAACATGCATTATTAATCATATTATGCAGTTATTATCGCTAGAACTATAATAAATATACGTATTACTTTTATTATCATCAATATAACATGCACTATTAGCCATATTTTACTAGTATTATCGCTAGAACTGTAATCATTATACTTATTACTCCCGATATTATCAATATAACATGCATTATTACCCATATTATGCAGTTATAATCGCTGGAACTATAATAAATATACTTACTACTTTTATTATCATCAATATAACATGCATTATTACGCATATTATGCAGTTATTATCGATAGATCTATAATAAATATACTTATTACTTTTACTATTATCAATATAACATGCACTATTAGCCATATTTTACTATTATTATCGCTAGAACTATAATAATTATACTTATTACTCCCGATATTATCAATATAACATGCCTTATTACGCATATAATGCAGTTATTATCGCTAGAACTGTAATAAATATACTTACTACTTTCATTATCATCAATATAAAATGCATTATTACCCATATTATGCAGTTATTATCGATAGAACTATAATAAATATACTTAGTACTTTTACTATTATCAATATAACATGCACTATTAGCCATACTTTACTATTATTATCGCTAGAACTATAATAATTATACTTATTACTCCCGATATTATCAATATAACATGCCTTATTACGCATATAATGCAGTTATTATCGCTAGAACTGTAATAATTATACTTATTACTTATATTATTAGCAATATAACGTGCATTATTACCCATATAATGGAGGTATTATCGCTAGAACTGTAATAATTATACTTACTACTTATACTATTAGCAATATAACGTGCATGGTTACCCATATAATGCAGTTATTATCGACAGAAGTATAATAAATATACTTAGTACTTTTATTATTATCAAGATAACATGCATTATTACCCATATTATGCAGTTATTATCGATAGAACTGTAATAAAGATACATATTACTTTTACTATTATCAATATAACATGCACTATTAGCCATACTTTACTATTATTATCGCTAGAACTATAATAATTATACTTATTACTCCCAATATTATCAATATAACATGCCTTATTACGCATATAATGCAGTTATTATCGCTAGAACTGTAATAATTATACTTATTACTTATATTATTAGCAATATAACGTGCATTATTACCCATATAATGGAGGTATTATCGCTAGAACTGTAATAATTATACTTACTACTTATACTATTAGCAATATAACGTGCATGATTACCCATATAATGCAGTTATTATCGACAGAAGTATAATAAATATACTTATTACTTTTATTATTATCAATATAACAGGCACTATTAGCCATATTTTTCTATTATTATCGCTAGAACTATAATAATTGTACCTATTACTCCCGATATTATCAATATAACATGCATTATTACCCATATAATGCAGTTATTATCGCTAGAACTGTAATAATTATACTCATTACTTATATTATTAGCAATATAACGTGCATTATTACCCATATAATGCAGTTATTATAGCCAGAACTGTAATAATTATACTTACTACTTATATTATTCTCAATATAACATGCATTATTACCCATATTATGCAGTTATTATCGCTAGAACTTTAATAAATATACGTATTACTTTTATTATCATCAATATAACATGCATTATTACCCATATTATGCAGTTACTATCGATAGAACTCTAATAAATATACTTATAACTTTTATTATTATCAATATAACATGCACTATTAGCCATATTTTACTATTATTATCGCTAGAACTATAACAATTACACTTATTACTCCCAATATTATCAATATAACATGCATTATTACCCATATAATGCAGTTATTATCCCTAGAACTGTAGTAATTTTACTTATTACTTATATTATTATCAATATAACATGCATTATTACCCATATTATGCAGTTATTATTGATAGAACTGTAATAAAGATACTTATTACTTTTACTATTATCAATATAACATACACTATTAGCCATATTTTACTATTATTATCGCTAGAACTATAATAAATATACTTATTACTCCCGATATTATCAATATAACATGCCTTATTACGCATATAATGCAGTTATTATCGCTAGAACTGTAATAATTATACTTATTACTTATATTATTATCAATATAACATGCATTGTTACCCATATAATAGAGTTAATATCGCTAGAACTGTAATAATTATACTTATTACTTATATTATTATCAATATAACATGCATGATTACCCATATAATGCAGTTATTATCGACAGAAGTATAATAAATATACTTAGTACTTTTATTATTATCAATATAACATGCATTATTACCCATATTATGCAGTTATTATCGATAGAACTGTAATAAAGATACATATTACTTTTACTATTATCAATATAACATGCACTATTAGCCATACTTTACTATTATTATCGCTAGAACTATAATAATTATACTTATTACTCCCGATATTATCAATATAACATGCCTTATTACGCATATAATGCAGTTATTATCGCTAGAACTGTAATAATTATACTTATTACATATACTATTAGCAATATAACGTGCATTATTACCCATATAATGCAGTTATTATATCCAGAACTGTAATAATTATACTTACTACTTATATTATTCTCAATATAACATGCATTTTTACCCATATTATGCAGTTATTATCGCTAGAACTTTAATAAATATACGTATTACTTTTATTATCATCAATATAACATGCATTATTACCCATATTATGCAGTTACTATCGATAGAACTCTAATAAATATACTTATAACTTTTATTATTATCAATATAACATGCACTATTAGCCATATTTTACTATTATTATCGCTAGAACTATAACAATTACACTTATTACTCCCAATATTATCAATATAACATGCATTATTACCCATATAATGCAGTTATTATCCCTAGAACTGTAGTAATTTTACTTATTACTTATATTATTATCAATATAACATGCATTATTACCCATATTATGCAGTTATTATCGATAGAACTGTAATAAAGATACTTATTACTTTTACTATTATCAATATAACATACACTATTAGCCATATTTTACTATTATTATCGCTAGAACTATAATAAATATACTTATTACTCCCGATATTATCAATATAACATGCCTTATTACGCATATAATGCAGTTATTATCGCTAGAACTGTAATAATTATACTTATTACTTATATTATTATCAATATAACATGCATTGTTACCCATATAATAGAGTTAATATCGCTAGAACTGTAATAATTATACTTATTACTTATATTATTATCAATATAACATGCATGATTACCCATATAATGCAGTTATTATCGACAGAAGTATAATAAATATACTTAGTACTTTTATTATTATCAATATAACATGCATTATTACCCATATTATGCAGTTATTATCGATAGAACTGTAATAAAGATACATATTACTTTTACTATTATCAATATAACATGCACTATTAGCCATACTTTACTATTATTATCGCTAGAACTATAATAATTATACTTATTACTCCCGATATTATCAATATAACATGCCTTATTACGCATATAATGCAGTTATTATCGCTAGAACTGTAATAATTATACTTATTACATATACTATTAGCAATATAACGTGCATTATTACCCATATAATGCAGTTATTATAGCCAGAACTGTAATAATTATACTTACTACTTATATTATTCTCAATATAACATGCATTTTTACCCATATTATGCAGTTATTATCGCTAGAACTTTAATAAATATACGTATTACTTTTATTATCATCAATATAACATGCATTATTACCCATATTATGCAGTTACTATCGATAGAACTCTAATAAATATACTTATAACTTTTATTATTATCAATATAACATGCACTATTAGCCATATTTTACTATTATTATCGCTAGAACTATAACAATTACACTTATTACTCCCAATATTATCAATATAACATGCATTATTACCCATATAATGCAGTTATTATCCCTAGAACTGTAGTAATTTTACTTATTACTTATATTATTATCAATATAACATGCATTATTACCCATATTATGCAGTTATTATCGATAGAACTGTAATAAAGATACTTATTACTTTTACTATTATCAATATAACATACACTATTAGCCATATTTTACTATTATTATCGCTAGAACTATAATAAATATACTTATTACTCCCGATATTATCAATATAACATGCCTTATTACGCATATAATGCAGTTATTATCGCTAGAACTGTAATAATTATACTTATTACTTATATTATTATCAATATAACATGCATTGTTACCCATATAATAGAGTTAATATCGCTAGAACTGTAATAATTATACTTATTACTTATATTATTATCAATATAACATGCATGATTACCCATATAATGCAGTTATTATCGACAGAAGTATAATAAATATACTTAGTACTTTTATTATTATCAATATAACATGCATTATTACCCATATTATGCAGTTATTATCGATAGAACTGTAATAAAGATACATATTACTTTTACTATTATCAATATAACATGCACTATTAGCCATACTTTACTATTATTATCGCTAGAACTATAATAATTATACTTATTACTCCCGATATTATCAATATAACATGCCTTATTACGCATATAATGCAGTTATTATCGCTAGAACTGTAATAATTATACTTATTACATATACTATTAGCAATATAACGTGCATTATTACCCATATAATGCAGTTATTATAGCCAGAACTGTAATAATTATACTTACTACTTATATTATTCTCAATATAACATGCATTTTTACCCATATTATGCAGTTATTATCGCTAGAACTTTAATAAATATACGTATTACTTTTATTATCATCAATATAACATGCATTATTACCCATATTATGCAGTTACTATCGATAGAACTCTAATAAATATACTTATAACTTTTATTATTATCAATATAACATGCACTATTAGCCATATTTTACTATTATTATCGCTAGAACTATAACAATTACACTTATTACTCCCAATATTATCAATATAACATGCATTATTACCCATATAATGCAGTTATTATCCCTAGAACTGTAGTAATTTTACTTATTACTTATATTATTATCAATATAACATGCATTATTACCCATATTATGCAGTTATTATCGATAGAACTGTAATAAAGATACTTATTACTTTTACTATTATCAATATAACATGCACTATTAGCCATATTCTACTATTATTATCGCTAGAACTATAATAATTATACTTATTACTCCCGATATTATCAATATAACATTCATTATTACGCATATAATGCAGTTATCATAGCTAGAACTGTAATAATTATACTTATTACTTATATTATTCTCAATATAACATGCATTATTACCCATATTATGCAGTTATAATCGCCAGAACTAATAATAAATATACTTACTACTTTTATTATCATCAATATAACATGCATTATTACCCATATTATGCAGTTATAATCGCTAGAACTATAATAAATATACGTATTACTTTTATTATCATCAATATAACATGCATTATTACCCATATTATGCAGTTATTATCGATAGATCTGTAATAAATATACTTATTACTTTTATTATTATCAATATAACATCCACTATTAGCCATATTTTACTATTATTATCGCTAGAACTATAATAATTATACTTATTACTCCCATTATTATCAATATTGCATGCACAATTAGCCATATTTTACTATTATTATCGCTAGAACTATAATAATTATACTTATTACTCCCAATATTATCAATATAACATGCATTATTACGCATATAATGCAGTTATCATAGCTAGAACTGTAATAAGTATACTTATTACTTATATTATTCTCAATATAACATGCATTATTACCCATATATTGCAGTTATTATCGCTAGAACTATAATAAATATACGTATTACTTTTATTATCATCAATATAACATGCATTATTACCCATATTATGCAGTTATTATCGATAGAACTGTAATAAATACACTTATTACTTTTATTATTATCAATATAACATGCACTATTAGCCATATTCTACTATTATTATCGCTAGAACTATAATAATTATACTTATTACTCCCAATATTATCAATATAACATGCATTATTACCCATATAATGCAGTTATTATCGCTAGAACTGTAATAATTATACTTATTACTCCCGATATTATCAATATAACATGCATTATTAACCATATTATGCAGTTATTATCGATAGAACTATAATAAATATACGTATTACTTTTATTATTATCAATAGAACATGTACTATTAGCCATATTTTACTATTATTATCGCTTGAACTGTAATAATTATACTTATTATTCCCGATATTATCAATATAACATGCATTATTACCCATATCATGCAGTTATTGTCGCTAGAACTGTAATAATTATACCCATTACTTATATTATTAGCAATATAACGTGCATTACTACCCATATAATGCAGTTATTATCGCTAGAACTGTAATAATTATACTTATTACTTATATTATTCTCAATATAACATGCATTATTACCCATATTATGCAGTTATTATCGCTAGAACTATAATAAATATACGTATTACTTTTATTATCATCAATATAACATGCATTATTACCCATATTATGCAGTTATTATCGATAGAACTGTAATAACTATACTTATTACTTTTATTATTATCAATATAACATGCACTATTAGCCATATTCTACTATTATTATCGCTAGAACTGTAATAATTATACTTATTATTCCCGATATTCTCAATAGAACATGCATTATTACCCATATAATGCAGTTATTATCGACAGAAGTATAATAAATATACTTATTACTTTTATTATCATCAATGTAACATGCATTATTACCCATATTATGCCGTTATTATCGATAGAACTGTAATAATTATACTTATTACTTATATTATTATCAATATAACATGCATTATTACCCATATTATGCAGTCATTATCGCTAGAACTATAATAAATATACGTATTACTTTTATTATCATCAATATATCATGCATTATTAACCATATTATGCAGTTATTATCGATAGAACTGTAATAAATATACTTATTACTTTTATTATTATCAATATGACATGCACTATTAGCCATATTTTACTATTATTATCGCTAGAACTATAATAATTATACTTATTACTCCCAATATTATCAACATAACGTGCATTATTACCCATATAATGCAGTTATTATCGCTAGTACTTTAATAATTATACCTATTACTTATATTATTATCAATATAACATCCATTATTGCCCATATTATGCAGTTATTATCGCTAGAACTATAATAAATATACTTATTACTTTTATTATTATCAATAGAACATCCACTATTAGCCATATTTTACTATTATTATCGCTAGAACTATAATAACTATACTTATTACTCCCATTATTATCAATATAGCATGCACTATTAGCCATATTTTACTATTATTATCGCTAGAACTATAATAATTATACTTATTACTCCGAATATTATCAATATAACATGCATTATTACCCATATAATGCAGTTATTGTCGCTATAACTGTAATAATTATACTTATTACTTATATTATTTGTTATATAACGTGCATTATTACCCATATAATGCAGTTAATATCGCTAGAACTCTAATAATTATACTTATTACTCCCGATATTATCAATATAACATGCATTATTACCCATATTATGCAGTTATTATCGATAGAACTATAATAAATATACGTATTACTTTTATTATTATCAATAGAACAAGCACTATTAGCCATATTTTACTATTATTATCGCTAGAACTATAATAATTATACTTAGTATTCCCGATATTATCAATATAACATGCATTATTACCCATATAATGCAGTTATTGTGGCTAGAACTGTAATAATTATACTTATTACTTATATTATTAGCAATATAACGGGCATTATTACCCATATAATGCAGATAATATCGCTAGATCTGTAATAATTATACTTATTACTTATATTACTATCAATATAACATGCATTATTAATCATATTATGCAGTTATTATCGCTAGAACTATAATAAATATACGTATTACTTTTATTATCATCAATATAACATGCACTATTAGCCATATTTTACTAGTATTATCGCTAGAACTGTAATCATTATACTTATTACTCCCGATATTATCAATATAACATGCATTATTACCCATATTATGCAGTTATAATCGCTGGAACTATAATAAATATACTTACTACTTTTATTATCATCAATATAACATGCATTATTACGCATATTATGCAGTTATTATCGATAGATCTATAATAAATATACTTATTACTTTTATTATTATCAATAGAACATGCACTCTTAGCCATATTTTACTATTATTATCGCTAGAACTGTAATAATTATACTTATTACTCCCGATATTATCAATATACCATGCATTATTACCCATATAATGCAGTTATTGTCGCTAGAACTGTAATAATTATACTTATTACTTATATTATTATCAATATAACATGGATTATTACCCATATTATACAGTTATTATCGATAGAACTGTAATAAATATACTTATTACTTTTATTATTATCAATATAACATGCACTATTAGCCATATTTTACTATTATTATCGCTAGAACTATAATAATTATACTTATTACTCGCAATATTATCAATATAACATGCATTATTACCCATATAATGCAGTTATTATCGCTAGAACTATAATAAATATACGTATTACTTTTATTATCATCAATATAACATGCATTATTACCCATATTATGCAGTTATTATCGATAGAACTGTAATAAATATACTTATTACTTTTATTATTATCAATATAACATGCACTAATAGCCATATTTTACTATTATTATCGCTAGAACTATAATAATTATACTTATTACTCCCGATATTATCAATATAACATGCCTTATTACGCATATAATGCAGTTATTATCGCTAGAACTGTAATAAATATACTTACTACTTTCATTATCATCAATATAAAATGCATTATTACCCATATTATGCAGTTATTATCGATAGAACTATAATAAATATACTTAGTACTTTTACTATTATCAATATAACATGCACTATTAGCCATACTTTACTATTATTATCGCTAGAACTATAATAATTATACTTATTACTCCCGATATTATCAATATAACATGCCTTATTACGCATATAATGCAGTTATTATCGCTAGAACTGTAATAATTATACTTATTACTTATATTATTAGCAATATAACGTGCATTATTACCCATATAATGGAGGTATTATCGCTAGAACTGTAATAATTATACTTACTACTTATACTATTAGCAATATAACGTGCATGGTTACCCATATAATGCAGTTATTATCGACAGAAGTATAATAAATATACTTATTACTTTTATTATTATCAATATAACAGGCACTATTAGCCATATTTTTCTATTATTATCGCTAGAACTATAATAATTGTACCTATTACTCCCGATATTATCAATATAACATGCATTATTACCCATATAATGCAGTTATTATCGCTAGAACTGTAATAATTATACTCATTACTTATATTATTAGCAATATAACGTGCATTATTACCCATATTATGCAGTTATTATCGCTAGAACTGTAATAATTATACTTATTACTTATATTATTATCAATATAACATGCATTATTACTCATATAATGCAGTTATTATCGACAGAAGTATAATAAATATACTTAGTACTTTTATTATTATCAAGATAACATGCATTATTACCCATATTATGCAGTTATTATCGATAGAACTGTAATAAAGATACATATTACTTTTACTATTATCAATATAACATGCACTATTAGCCATACTTTACTATTATTATCGCTAGAACTATAATAATTATACTTATTACTCCCAATATTATCAATATAACATGCCTTATTACGCATATAATGCAGTTATTATCGCTAGAACTGTAATAATTATACTTATTACTTATATTATTAGCAATATAACGTGCATTATTACCCATATAATGGAGGTATTATCGCTAGAACTGTAATAATTATACTTACTACTTATACTATTAGCAATATAACGTGCATGATTACCCATATAATGCAGTTATTATCGACAGAAGTATAATAAATATACTTATTACTTTTATTATTATCAATATAACAGGCACTATTAGCCATATTTTTGTATTATTATCGCTAGAACTATAATAATTGTACCTATTACTCCCGATATTATCAATATAACATGCATTATTACCCATATAATGCAGTTATTATCGCTAGAACTGTAATAATTATACTCATTACTTATATTATTAGCAATATAACGTGCATTATTACCCATATAATGCAGTTATTATAGCCAGAACTGTAATAATTATACTTACTACTTATATTATTCTCAATATAACATGCATTATTACCCATCTTATGCAGTTATTATCGCTAGAACTTTAATAAATATACGTATTACTTTTATTATCATCAATATAACATGCATTATTACCCATATTATGCAGTTACTATCGATAGAACTCTAATAAATATACTTATAACTTTTATTATTATCAATATAACATGCACTATTAGCCATATTTTACTATTATTATCGCTAGAACTATAACAATTACACTTATTACTCCCAATATTATCAATATAACATGCATTATTACCCATATAATGCAGTTATTATCCCTAGAACTGTAGTAATTTTACTTATTACTTATATTATTATCAATATAACATGCATTATTACCCATATTATGCAGTTATTATTGATAGAACTGTAATAAAGATACTTATTACTTTTACTATTATCAATATAACATACACTATTAGCCATATTTTACTATTATTATCGCTAGAACTATAATAAATATACTTATTACTCCCGATATTATCAATATAACATGCCTTATTACGCATATAATGCAGTTATTATCGCTAGAACTGTAATAATTATACTTATTACTTATATTATTATCAATATAACATGCATTGTTACCCATATAATAGAGTTAATATCGCTAGAACTGTAATAATTATACTTATTACTTATATTATTATCAATATAACATGCATGATTACCCATATAATGCAGTTATTATCGACAGAAGTATAATAAATATACTTAGTACTTTTATTATTATCAATATAACATGCATTATTACCCATATTATGCAGTTATTATCGATAGAACTGTAATAAAGATACATATTACTTTTACTATTATCAATATAACATGCACTATTAGCCATACTTTACTATTATTATCGCTAGAACTATAATAATTATACTTATTACTCCCGATATTATCAATATAACATGCCTTATTACGCATATAATGCAGTTATTATCGCTAGAACTGTAATAATTATACTTATTACATATACTATTAGCAATATAACGTGCATTATTACCCATATAATGCAGTTATTATAGCCAGAACTGTAATAATTATACTTACTACTTATATTATTCTCAATATAACATGCATTATTACCCATATTATGCAGTTATTATCGCTAGAACTTTAATAAATATACGTATTACTTTTATTATCATCAATATAACATGCATTATTACCCATATTATGCAGTTACTATCGATAGAACTCTAATAAATATACTTATAACTTTTATTATTATCAATATAACATGCACTATTAGCCATATTTTACTATTATTATCGGTAGAACTATAACAATTACACTTATTACTCCCAATATTATCAATATAACATGCATTATTACCCATATAATGCAGTTATTATCCCTAGAACTGTAGTAATTTTACTTATTACTTATATTATTATCAATATAACATGCATTATTACCCATATTATGCAGTTATTATCGATAGAACTGTAATAAAGATACTTACTACTTATACTATTAGCAATATAACGTGCATGATTACCCATATAATGCAGTTATTATCGACAGAAGTATAATAAATATACTTATTACTTTTATTATTATCAATATAACAGGCACTATTAGCCATATTTTTGTATTATTATCGCTAGAACTATAATAATTGTACCTATTACTCCCGATATTATCAATATAACATGCATTATTACCCATATAATGCAGTTATTATCGCTAGAACTGTAATAATTATACTCATTACTTATATTATTAGCAATATAACGTGCATTATTACCCATATAATGCAGTTATTATAGCCAGAACTGTAATAATTATACTTACTACTTATATTATTCTCAATATAACATGCATTATTACCCATCTTATGCAGTTATTATCGCTAGAACTTTAATAAATATACGTATTACTTTTATTATCATCAATATAACATGCATTATTACCCATATTATGCAGTTACTATCGATAGAACTCTAATAAATATACTTATAACTTCTATTATTACCAATATAACATGCACTATTAGCCATATTTTACTATTATTATCGCTAGAACTATAACAATTACACTTATTACTCCCAATATTATCAATATAACATGCATTATTACCCATATAATGCAGTTATTATCCCTAGAACTGTAGTAATTTTACTTATTACTTATATTATTATCAATATAACATGCATTATTACCCATATTATGCAGTTATTATTGATAGAACTGTAATAAAGATACTTATTACTTTTACTATTATCAATATAACATACACTATTAGCCATATTTTACTATTATTATCGCTAGAACTATAATAAATATACTTATTACTCCCGATATTATCAATATAACATGCCTTATTACGCATATAATGCAGTTATTATCGCTAGAACTGTAATAATTATACTTATTACTTATATTATTATCAATATAACATGCATTGTTACCCATATAATAGAGTTAATATCGCTAGAACTGTAATAATTATACTTATTACTTATATTATTATCAATATAACATGCATGATTACCCATATAATGCAGTTATTATCGACAGAAGTATAATAAATATACTTAGTACTTTTATTATTATCAATATAACATGCATTATTACCCATATTATGCAGTTATTATCGATAGAACTGTAATAAAGATACATATTACTTTTACTATTATCAATATAACATGCACTATTAGCCATACTTTACTATTATTATCGCTAGAACTATAATAATTATACTTATTACTCCCGATATTATCAATATAACATGCCTTATTACGCATATAATGCAGTTATTATCGCTAGAACTGTAATAATTATACTTATTACATATACTATTAGCAATATAACGTGCATTATTACCCATATAATGCAGTTATTATAGCCAGAACTGTAATAATTATACTTACTACTTATATTATTCTCAATATAACATGCATTATTACCCATATTATGCAGTTATTATCGCTAGAACTTTAATAAATATACGTATTACTTTTATTATCATCAATATAACATGCATTATTACCCATATTATGCAGTTACTATCGATAGAACTCTAATAAATATACTTATAACTTTTATTATTATCAATATAACATGCACTATTAGCCATATTTTACTATTATTATCGGTAGAACTATAACAATTACACTTATTACTCCCAATATTATCAATATAACATGCATTATTACCCATATAATGCAGTTATTATCCCTAGAACTGTAGTAATTTTACTTATTACTTATATTATTATCAATATAACATGCATTATTACCCATATTATGCAGTTATTATCGATAGAACTGTAATAAAGATACTTATTACTTTTACTATTATCAATATAACATACACTATTAGCCATATTTTACTATTATTATCGCTAGAACTATAATAAATATACTTATTACTCCCGATATTATCAATATAACATGCCTTATTACGCATATAATGCAGTTATTATCGCTAGAACTGTAATAATTATACTTATTACTTATATTATTAGCAATATAACATGCATTATTACCCATATTATGCAGTTATTATCGATAGAACTGTAATAAAGGTACATATTACTTTTACTATTATCAATATAACATGCACTATTAGCCATATTTTACTATTATTATCGCTAGAACTATAATAATTATACTTATTACTCCCGATATTATCAATATAACATGCCTCATTACGCATATAATGCAGTTATTACCGCTAGAACTGTAATAATTATACTTATTACTTATATTATTAGCAATATAACGTGCATTATTACCCATATAATGCTGTTATTATCGCTAGAACTGTAATAATTATACTTATTACTTATATTATTATCAATATAACATGCATTATTACCCATATTATGCAGTTACTATCGCTAGAACTATAATAAATATACTTATTACTCCCAATATTATCAATATAATATGCATTATTACCCATATAATGCAGTTATTATCGCTAGAACTGTAATAAATATACTTATTACTTTTATTATTATCAATATAACAGGCACTATTAGCCATATTTTACTATTATTATCGCTAGAACTATAATAATTATACTTATTACTCCCGATATTATCAATATAACATGCCTTATTACGCATATAATGCAATTATTATCGCTAGAACTGTAATAATTATACTTATTACTTATATTATTAGCAATATAACATGCATTATTACCCATATTATGCAGTTATTATCGATAGAACTGTAATAAAGATACTTATTACTTTTACTATTATCAATATAACATGCACTATTAGCCATATTTTACTATTATTATCGCTAGAACTATAATAATTATACTTATTACTCCCGATATTATCAATATAACATGCCTTATTACGCATATAATGCAATTATTATCGCTAGAACTGTAATAATTATACTTATTACTTATATTATTAGCAATATAACGTGCATTATTACCCATATAATGCAGTTATTATAGCCAGAACTGTAATAATTATACTTACTACTTATATTATTCTCAATATAACATGCATTATTACCCATATTATGCAGTTATTATCGCTAGAACTATAATAAATATACGTATTACTTTTATTATCATCAATATAACAAGCATTATTACCCATATTATGCAGTTATTATCGATAGAACTGTGATAAATATACTTATAACTTTTATTATTATCAATATAACATGCACTAATAGACATATTTTACTATTATTATCGCTAGAACTATAATAATTATACTTATTACTCCCGATATTATCAATATAACATGCCTTATTACGCATATAATGCAGTTATTATCGCTAGAACTGTAATAAATATACTTACTACTTTCATTATCATCAATATAAAATGCATTATTACCCATATTATGCAGTTATTATCGATAGAACTATAATAAATATACTTAGTACTTTTACTATTATCAATATAACATGCACTATTAGCCATACTTTACTATTATTATCGCTAGAACTATAATAATTATACTTATTACTCCCAATATTATCAATATAACATGCCTTATTACGCATATAATGCAGTTATTATCGCTAGAACTGTAATAATTATACTTATTACTTATATTATTAGCAATATAACGTGCATTATTACCCATATAATGGAGGTATTATCGCTAGAACTGTAATAATTATACTTACTACTTATACTATTAGCAATATAACGTGCATGATTACCCATATAATGCAGTTATTATCGACAGAAGTATAATAAATATACTTATTACTTTTATTATTATCAATATAACAGGCACTATTAGCCATATTTTTCTATTATTATCGCTAGAACTATAATAATTGTACCTATTACTCCCGATATTATCAATATAACATGCATTATTACCCATATAATGCAGTTATTATCGCTAGAACTGTAATAATTATACTCATTACTTATATTATTAGCAATATAACGTGCATTATTACCCATATAATGCAGTTATTATAGCCAGAACTGTAATAATTATACTTACTACTTATATTATTCTCAATATAACATGTATTATTACCCATATTATGCAGTTATTATCGCTAGAACTATAATAAATATACGTATTACTTTTATTATCATCAATATAACAAGCATTATTACCCATATTATGCAGTTATTATCGATAGAACTGTGATAAATATACTTATAACTTTTATTATTATCAATATAACATGCATTATTACCCATATTATGCAGTTACTATCGATAGAACTCTAATAAATATACTTATAACTTTTATTATTATCAATATAACATGCACTATTAGCCATATTTTACTATTATTATCGCTAGAACTATAACAATTACACTTATTACTCCCAATATTATCAATATAACATGCATTATTACCCATATAATGCAGTTATTATCCCTAGAACTGTAGTAATTTTACTTATTACTTATATTATTATCAATATAACATGCATTATTACCCATATTATGCAGTTATTATCGATAGAACTGTAATAAAGATACTTATTACTTTTACTATTATCAATATAACATACACTATTAGCCATATTTTACTATTATTATCGCTAGAACTATAATAAATATACTTATTACTCCCGATATTATCAATATAACATGCCTTATTACGCATATAATGCAGTTATTATCGCTAGAACTGTAATAATTATACTTATTACTTATATTATTAGCAATATAACATGCATTATTACCCATATTATGCAGTTATTATCGATAGAACTGTAATAAAGGTACATATTACTTTTACTATTATCAATATAACATGCACTATTAGCCATATTTTACTATTATTATCGCTAGAACTATAATAATTATACTTATTACTCCCGATATTATCAATATAACATGCCTCATTACGCATATAATGCAGTTATTACCGCTAGAACTGTAATAATTATACTTATTACTTATATTATTAGCAATATAACGTGCATTATTACCCATATAATGCTGTTATTATCGCTAGAACTGTAATAATTATACTTATTACTTATATTATTATCAATATAACATGCATTATTACCCATATTATGCAGTTACTATCGCTAGAACTATAATAAATATACTTATTACTCCCAATATTATCAATATAATATGCATTATTACCCATATAATGCAGTTATTATCGCTAGAACTGTAATAAATATACTTATTACTTTTATTATTATCAATATAACAGGCACTATTAGCCATATTTTACTATTATTATCGCTAGAACTATAATAATTATACTTATTACTCCCGATATTATCAATATAACATGCCTTATTACGCATATAATGCAATTATTATCGCTAGAACTGTAATAATTATACTTATTACTTATATTATTAGCAATATAACATGCATTATTACCCATATTATGCAGTTATTATCGATAGAACTGTAATAAAGATACTTATTACTTTTACTATTATCAATATAACATGCACTATTAGCCATATTTTACTATTATTATCGCTAGAACTATAATAATTATACTTATTACTCCCGATATTATCAATATAACATGCCTTATTACGCATATAATGCAATTATTATCGCTAGAACTGTAATAATTATACTTATTACTTATATTATTAGCAATATAACGTGCATTATTACCCATATAATGCAGTTATTATAGCCAGAACTGTAATAATTATACTTACTACTTATATTATTCTCAATATAACATGCATTATTACCCATATTATGCAGTTATTATCGCTAGAACTATAATAAATATACGTATTACTTTTATTATCATCAATATAACAAGCATTATTACCCATATTATGCAGTTATTATCGATAGAACTGTGATAAATATACTTATAACTTTTATTATTATCAATATAACATGCACTAATAGACATATTTTACTATTATTATCGCTAGAACTATAATAATTATACTTATTACTCCCGATATTATCAATATAACATGCCTTATTACGCATATAATGCAGTTATTATCGCTAGAACTGTAATAAATATACTTACTACTTTCATTATCATCAATATAAAATGCATTATTACCCATATTATGCAGTTATTATCGATAGAACTATAATAAATATACTTAGTACTTTTACTATTATCAATATAACATGCACTATTAGCCATACTTTACTATTATTATCGCTAGAACTATAATAATTATACTTATTACTCCCGATATTATCAATATAACATGCCTTATTACGCATATAATGCAGTTATTATCGCTAGAACTGTAATAATTATACTTATTACTTATATTATTAGCAATATAACGTGCATTATTACCCATATAATGCAGGTATTATCGCTAGAACTGTAATAATTATACTTACTACTTATACTATTAGCAATATAACGTGCATGGTTACCCATATAATGCAGTTATTATCGACAGAAGTATAATAAATATACTTATTACTTTTATTATTATCAATATAACAGGCACTATTAGCCATATTTTTCTATTATTATCGCTAGAACTATAATAATTGTACCTATTACTCCCGATATTATCAATATAACATGCATTATTACCCATATAATGCAGTTATTATCGCTAGAACTGTAATAATTATACTCATTACTTATATTATTAGCAATATAACGTGCATTATTACCCATATTATGCAGTTATTATCGCTAGAACTGTAATAATTATACTTATTACTTATATTATTATCAATATAACATGCATGATTACCCATATAATGCAGTTATTATCGACAGAAGTATAATAAATATACTTAGTACTTTTATTATTATCAAGATAACATGCATTATTACCCATATTATGCAGTTATTATCGATAGAACTGTAATAAAGATACATATTACTTTTACTATTATCAATATAACATGCACTATTAGCCATACTTTACTATTATTATCGCTAGAACTATAATAATTATACTTATTACTCCCAATATTATCAATATAACATGCCTTATTACGCATATAATGCAGTTATTATCGCTAGAACTGTAATAATTATACTTATTACTTATATTATTAGCAATATAACCTGCATTATTACCCATATAATGGAGGTATTATCGCTAGAACTGTAATAATTATACTTACTACTTATACTATTAGCAATATAACGTGCATGATTACCCATATAATGCAGTTATTATCGACAGAAGTATAATAAATATACTTATTACTTTTATTATTATCAATATAACAGGCACTATTAGCCATATTTTTCTATTATTATCGCTAGAACTATAATAATTGTACCTATTACTCCCGATATTATCAATATAACATGCATTATTACCCATATAATGCAGTTATTATCGCTAGAACTGTAATAATTATACTCATTACTTATATTATTAGCAATATAACGTGCATTATTACCCATATAATGCAGTTATTATAGCCAGAACTGTAATAATTATACTTACTACTTATATTATTCTCAATATAACATGTATTATTACCCATATTATGCAGTTATTATCGCTAGAACTATAATAAATATACGTATTACTTTTATTATCATCAATATAACAAGCATTATTACCCATATTATGCAGTTATTATCGATAGAACTGTGATAAATATACTTATAACTTTTATTATTATCAATATAACATGCACTAATAGCCATATTTTACTATCATTATCGCTAGAACTATAATAATTATACTTATTACTCCCGATATTATCAATATAACATGCCTTATTACGCATATAATGCAGTTATTATCGCTAGAACTGTAATAAATATACTTACTACTTTCATTATCATCCATATAAAATGCATTATTACCCATGTTATGCAGTTATTATCGATAGAACTATAATAAATATACTTAGTACTTTTACTATTATCAATATAACATGCACTATTAGCCATACTTTACTATTATTATCGCTAGAACTATAATAATTATACTTATTACTCCCAATATTATCAATATAACATGCCTTATTACGCATATAATGCAGTTATTATCGCTAGAACTGTAATAATTATACTTATTACTTATATTATTAGCAATATAACGTGCATTATTACCCATATAATGCAGTTATTATAGCCAGAACTGTAATAATTATACTTACTACTTATATTATTCTCAATATAACATGCATTATTACCCATATTATGCAGTTATTATCGCTAGAACTATAATAAATATACGTATTACTTTTATTATCATCAATATAACAAGCATTATTACCCATATTATGCAGTTATTATCGATAGAACTGTGATAAATATACTTATAACTTTTATTATTATCAATATAACATGCACTAATAGCCATATTTTACTATTATTATCGCTAGAACTATAATAATTATACTTATTACTCCCGATATTATCAATATAACATGCATTATTACCCATATAATGCAGGTATTATCGACTGAAGTATAATAAATATACTTATTACTATTATTATTATCAATATAACAGGCACTCTTAGCCATATTTTACTATTATTATCGCTAGAACTATAATAATTATACTTATTACTCCCGATATTATCAATATAACATGCATTATTACCCATATAATGCAGGTATTATAGCCAGAACTGTAATAATTATACTTACTACTTATATTAATCTCAATATAACGTGCATTATTACCCATATAATGCAGTTATTATCGCTAGAACTGTAATAATTATACTTATGACTTATATTATTATCAATATAACAGGCATTATTACCCATATAATGGAGTTATTAATGCTAGAACTGTAATAAATGTACGTATTACTTTTATTATTATCAATATAACATGCATTATTACCCATATAATGGAGTTATTATCGCTAGAACTGTAATAAATATACGTATTACTTTTATTATCATCAATATAACATGCATTATTACCCATATTATGCAGTTATTATGGATAGAACTGTAATAAGGATACTTATTACTTTTACTATTATCAATATAACATGCACTATTAGCCATATTTTACTATTATTATCGCTAGAACTATAATAATAATACTTATCACTCCCGATATTATCAATATAACATGCATTATTACCCATATAATGCAGGTATTATCGACTGAAGTATAATAAATATACTTATTACTATTATTATTATCAATATAACAGGCACTCTTAGCCATATTTTACTATTATTATCGCTAGAACTATAAGAATTATACTTATTACTCCCGATATTATCAATATAACATGCATTATTACCCATATAATGCAGGTATTATAGCCAGAACTGTAATAATTATACTTACTACTTATATTATTCTCAATATAACATGCATTATTTCCCATATTATGCAGTTATTATCGCTAGAACTATAATAAATATACGTATTACTTTTATTATCATCTATATAACATGCATTATTACCCATATTATGCAGTTATTATCGATAGAACTGTAATAAATATACTTATTACTTATATTATTATCAATATAACATGCATTATTACCCATATAATGGAGTTATTATCGCTAGAACTGTAATAATTATACTTATTACTTATATTATTATCAATATAACATGCATTATTACCCATATAATGCAGTTATTATCGACAGAAGTATAATAAATATACTTATTACTTTTATTATTATCAATATAACAGGCACTATTAGCCATATTTTACTATTATTATCGCTAGAACTATAATAATTATACTTATTACTCCCGATATTATCAATATAACATGCCTTATTACGCATATAATGCAATTATTATCGCTAGAACTGTAATAATTATGCTTATTACTTATATTATTAGCAATATAACATGCATTATTACCCATATAATGGAGTTATTATCGCTAGAACTGTAATAATTATACTTATTACTTATATTATTATCAATATAACATGCATTATTACCCATATAATGCAGTTATTATCGACAGAAGTATAATAAATATACTTATTACTTTTATTATTATCAATATAACAGGCACTATTAGCCATATTTTACTATTATTATCGCTAGAACTATAATAATTATACTTATTACTCCCGATATTATCAATATAACATGCCTTATTACGCATATAATGCAATTATTATCGCTAGAACTGTAATAATTATGCTTATTACTTATATTATTAGCAATATAACGTGCATTATTACCCATATTATGCAGTTATTATCGCTAGAACTATAATAAATATACTTATTACTCCCAATATTATCAATATAACATGCGTTATTACCCGTATAATGCAGTTATTATCGCTAGAACTGTAATAATTATACTTATTACGTATATTATTAGCAATATAACGTGCATTATTACCCATATAATGCAGTTATTATCGCCAGAACTGTAATAATTATACGTATTACTTATATTATTATCAATATAACATGCATTATTACCCATATAATGCAGTTATAATTGCTAGTACTATAATAAATATACTTAGTACTTTTATTATCATCAATATAACATACATTATTACCCATATAATGCAGTTATTATCGCTAGAATTGTAATAATTATACTTATTACATATACTATTATCAATATAACATGCATTATTACGCATATCATGCAGTTATAATCGCTAGAACTATAATAAATATACGTAGTACTTTTATTGTCATCAATATAACATGCATTATTACCCATATTATGCAGTTATTATCGATAGAACTATAATAAATATACTTATTACTTATATTATTATCAATATAACATGCATTATTACCCATATAATGGAGTTATTATCGCTAGAACTGTAATAATTATACTTATTACATATATTATTATCAATATAACATGCATTATTACCCATATATAGCAGTTATTACCGACAGAAGTATAATAAATATACTTATTACTTTTATTATTATTAATATAACAGTCACTCTTAGCCATATTTTACTAGTATTATCGCTAGAACTGTAATAATTATACTTGTAACTCCCGATATTATCAATATAACATCCATTATTACCCATAAATTGCAGTTATTATCGCTAGAACTGTAATAATTATACTTATTACTCCCGATATTATCAATATAACATGCATTATTACCCATATAATGCAGTTATTATCGCTAGAACTGTAATAATTATACTTATTACTTATATTATTAGCAATATAACTTGCATTATTACCCATATAATGCAGTTATTATCTCTAGAACTGTAATAATTATACTTATTACTTATATTATTATCAATATAACATGCATTATTACAAATATAATGGAGTTATTATCGCTAGAACTGTAATAATTATACTTATTACTTATATTATTATCAATATAACATGCATTATTACCCATATAATGCAGTTATTATCGCTAGAACTGTAATAATTATGCTTATAACTTTTATTATTATCAACATAACATGCACTAATAGCCATATTTTACTATTATTATCGCTGGAACTATAATAATTATACTTATTACTCCCGATATTATCAATATAACATGTATTATTACCCATATAATGGAGTTATTATCGTTAGAACTGTAATAATTATACTTATTACATATACTATTAGCAATATAACGTGCATTATTACCCATATAATGGAGTTATTAATGCTAGAACTGTAATAAATGTACGTATTACTTTTATTATTATCAATATAACATGCATTATTACCCATATAATGGAGTTATTATCGCTAGAACTGTAATAAATATACGTATTACTTTTATTATCATCAATATAACATGCATTATTACCCATATTATGCAGTTATTATGGATAGAACTGTAATAAGGATACTTATTACTTTTACTATTATCAATATAACATGCACTCTTAGCCATATTTTACTATTATTATCGCTAGAACTATAAGAATTATACTTATTACTCCCGATATTATCAATATAACATGCATTATTACCCATATAATGCAGGTATTATAGCCAGAACTGTAATAATTATACTTACTACTTATATTATTCTCAATATAACATGCATTATTTCCCATATTATGCAGTTATTATCGCTAGAACTATAATAAATATACGTATTACTTTTATTATCATCTATATAACATGCATTATTACCCATATTATGCAGTTATTATCGATAGAACTGTAATAAAGGTACATATTACTTTTACTATTATCAATATAACAGGCACTATTAGCCATATTTTTCTATTATTATCGCTACAACTATAATAATTATACTTATTACTCCCGATATTATCAATATAACATGCATTATTACCCATATAATGCAGTTATTATCGCTAGAACTGTAATAATTATACTTATTACTTATATTATTAGCAATATAACGTGCATTATTACCCATATAATGCAGTTATTATCGCTAGAACTGTAATAAATATACTTATTACTTATATTGTTATCTGTATAACATGCATTATTACCCATATTATGCAGTTATTATCGCTAGATCTATAATAAATATGCTTATTACTCCCAATATTATCAATATAACATGCATTATTACCTATATAATGGAGTTATTATCGCTAGAACTGTAATAAATATACGTATTACTTTTATTATCATCAATATAACATGCATTATTACCCATATTATGCAGTTATTATCGATAGAACTGTAATAAAGATACTTATTACTTTTACTATTATCAATATAACATGCACTATTAGCCATATTTTACTATTATTATCGCTAGAACTATAATAATAATACTTATTACTCCCGATATTATCAATATAACATGCATTATTACCCATATAATGCAGGTATTATCGACTGAAGTATAATAAATATACTTATTACTATTATTATTATCAATATAACAGGCACTCTTAGCCATATTTTACTATTATTATCGCTAGAACTATAATAATTATACTTATTACTCCCGATATTATCAATATAACATGCATTATTACCCATATAATGCAGGTATTATAGCCAGAACTGTAATAATTATACTTACTACTTATATTAATCTCAATATAACGTGCATTATTACCCATATAATGCAGTTATTATCGCTAGAACTGTAATAATTATACTTATGACTTATATTATTATCAATATAACAGGCATTATTACCCATATAATGGAGTTATTAATGCTAGAACTGTAATAAATGTACGTATTACTTTTATTATTATCAATATAACATGCATTATTACCCATATAATGGAGTTATTATCGCTAGAACTGTAATAAATATACGTATTACTTTTATTATCATCAATATAACATGCATTATTACCCATATTATGCAGTTATTATGGATAGAACTGTAATAAGGATACTTATTACTTTTACTATTATCAATATAACATGCACTATTAGCCATATTTTACTATTATTATCGCTAGAACTATAATAATAATACTTATTACTCCCGATATTATCAATATAACATGCATTATTACCCATATAATGCAGGTATTATCGACTGAAGAATAATAAATATACTTATTACTATTATTATTATCAATATAACAGGCACTCTTAGCCATATTTTACTATTATTATCGCTAGAACTATAAGAATTATACTTATTACTCCCGATATTATCAATATAACATGCATTATTACCCATATAATGCAGGTATTATAGCCAGAACTGTAATAATTATACTTACTACTTATATTATTCTCAATATAACATGCATTATTTCCCATATTATGCAGTTATTATCGCTAGAACTATAATAAATATACGTATTACTTTTATTATCATCTATATAACATGCATTATTACCCATATTATGCAGTTATTATCGATAGAACTGTAATAAATATACTTATTACTTATATTATTATCAATATAACATGCATTATTACCCATATAATGGAGTTATTATCGCTAGAACTGTAATAATTATACTTATTACTTATATTATTATCAATATAACATGCATTATTACCCATATAATGCAGTTATTATCGACAGAAGTATAATAAATATACTTATTACTTTTATTATTATCGCTAGAACTATAATAATTATACTTATTACTCCCGATATTATCAATATAACATGCCTTATTACGCATATAATGCAATTATTATCGCTAGAACTGTAATAATTATGCTTATTACTTATATTATTAGCAATATAACATGCATTATTACCCATATAATGGAGTTATTATCGCTAGAACTGTAATAATTATACTTATTACTTATATTATTATCAATATAACATGCATTATTACCCATATAATGCAGTTATTATCGACAGAAGTATAATAAATATACTTATTACTTTTATTATTATCAATATAACAGGCACTATTAGCCATATTTTACTATTATTATCGCTAGAACTATAATAATTATACTTATTACTCCCGATATTATCAATATAACATGCCTTATTACGCATATAATGCAATTATTATCGCTAGAACTGTAATAATTATGCTTATTACTTATATTATTAGCAATATAACGTGCATTATTACCCATATTATGCAGTTATTATCGCTAGAACTATAATAAATATACTTATTACTCCCAATATTATCAATATAACATGCGTTATTACCCGTATAATGCAGTTATTATCGCTAGAACTGTAATAATTATACTTATTACTTATATTATTAGCAATATAACGTGCATTATTACCCATATAATGCAGTTATTATCGCCAGAACTGTAATAATTATACGTATTACTTATATTATTATCAATATAACATGCATTATTACCCATATAATGCAGTTATAATTGCTAGTACTATAATAAATATACTTAGTACTTTTATTATCATCAATATAACATACATTATTACCCATATAATGCAGTTATTATCGCTAGAATTGTAATAATTATACTTATTACATATACTATTATCAATATAACATGCATTATTACGCATATCATGCAGTTATAATCGCTAGAACTATAATAAATATACGTAGTACTTTTATTGTCATCAATATAACATGCATTATTACCCATATTATGCAGTTATTATCGATAGAACTATAATAAATATACTTATTACTTATATTATTATCAATATAACATGCATTATTACCCATATAATGGAGTTATTATCGCTAGAACTGTAATAATTATACTTATTACATATATTATTATCAATATAACAGGCATTATTACCCATATATAGCAGTTATTACCGACAGAAGTATAATAAATATACTTATTACTTTTATTATTATTAATATAACAGTCACTCTTAGCCATATTTTACTAGTATTATCGCTAGAACTGTAATAATTATACTTGTTACTCCCGATATTATCAATATAACATCCATTATTACCCATAAATTGCAGTTATTATCGCTAGAACTGTAATAATTATACTTATTACTTATATTATTATCAATATAACATGCATTATTACCCATATAATGCAGTTATTATCGACAGAAGTATAATAAATATACTTATTACTTTTATTATTATCAATATAACAGGCACTATTAGCCATATTTTACTATTATTATCGCTAGAACTATAATAATTATACTTATTACTCCCGATATTATCAATATAACATGCCTTATTACGCATATAATGCAATTATTATCGCTAGAACTGTAATAATTATGCTTATTACTTATATTATTAGCAATATAACGTGCATTATTACCCATATAATGCAGTTATTATCGCTAGAACTGTAATAATTATGCTTATAACTTTTATTATTATCAACATAACATGCACTAATAGCCATATTTTACTATTATTATCGCTGGAACTATAATAATTATACTTATTACTCCCGATATTATCAATATAACATGCATTATTACCCATATAATGGAGTTATTATCGTTAGAACTGTAATAATTATACTTATTACATATACTATTAGCAATATAACGTGCATTATTACCCATATAATGCAGTTATTATGGCCAGAACTGTAATAATTATACTTACTATTTATACTATTCTCAATATAACATGCATTATTAAGCATATTATGCAGTTATTATCGCTAGAACTATAATAAATATACGTATTACTTTTATTATCATCAATATAACATGCATTATTACCCATATTATGCAGTTATTATCGATAGAACTATAATAAATATACTTATTACTTATATTATTATCAATATAACATGCATTATTACCCATATAATGGAGTTATTATCGCTAGAACTGTAATAATTATACTTATTACTTATATTATTATCAATATAACATGCATCATTACCCATATAATGCAGTTATTATCGACAGAAGTATAATAAATATACTTATTACTTTTATTATTATCAATATAACAGGCACTATTAGCCATATTTTACTATTATTATCGCTAGAACTATAATAATTATACTTATTACTCCCGATATTATCAATATAACATGCCTTATTACGCATATAATGCAATTATTATCGCTAGAACTGTAATAATTATGCTTATTACTTATATTATTAGCAATATAACGTGCATTATTACCCATATTATGCAGTTATTATCGCTAGAACTATAATAAATATACTTATTACTCCCAATATTATCAATATAACATGCGTTATTACCCGTATAATGCAGTTATTATCGCTAGAACTGTAATAATTATACTTATTACTTATATTATTAGCAATATAACGTGCATTATTACCCATATAATGCAGTTATTATCGCCAGAACTGTAATAATTATACGTATTACTTATATTATTATCAATATAACATGCATTATTACCCATATAATGCAGTTATTATCGCTAGAACTATAATAAATATACGTATTATTTTTATTATCATCAATATAACATGCATTATTACCCATATTATGCAGTTATTATCGATAGAACTATAATAATTATACTTATTACTCCCGATATTATCAATATAACATGCCTTATTACGCATGTAATGCAGTTATTATCGTTACAACTGTAATAATTATACTTATTACATATACTATTAGCAATATAACGTGCCTTATTACGCATATAATGCAATTATTATCGCTAGAACTGTAATAATTATACTTATTACTTATATTATTCTCAATATAACATGCATTATTACCCATATTATGCAGTTATTATCGCTAGAACTATAATAAATAGACGTATTACTTTTATTATCATCAATATAACATGCATTATTACGCATATTATGCAGTTATAATTGCTAGAACTATAATAAATATACTTAGTACTTTTATTATCATCAATATAACATGCATTATTACGCATATTATGCAGTTATAATCGCTAGAACTATAATAAATATACGTAGTACTTTTATTGTCATCAATATAACATGCATTATTACCCATATTATGCAGTTATTATCGATAGAACTATAATAAATATACTTATTACTTATATTATTATCAATATAACATGCATTATTACCCATATAATGGAGTTATTATCGCTAGAACTGTAATAATTATACTTATTACATATATTATTATCAATATAACATGCATTATTACACATATATAGCAGTTATTACCGACAGAAGTATAATAAATATACTTATTACTTTTATTATTATTAATATAACAGTCACTCTTAGCCATATTTTACTAGTATTATCGCTAGAACTGTAATAATTATACTTGTTACTCCCGATATTATCAATATAACATCCATTATTACCCATAAATTGCAGTTATTATCGCTATAACTGTAATAATTATACTTATTACTCCCGATATTATCAATATAACATGCATTATTACGCATATTATGCAGTTACAATTGCTAGAACTATAATAAATATACTTAGTACTTTTATTATCATCAATATAACATGCATTATTACGCATATTATGCAGTTATAATCGCTAGAACTATAATAAATATACGTAGTACTTTTATTGTCATCAATATAACATGCATTATTACCCATATTATGCAGTTATTATCGATAGAACTATAATAAATATACTTATTACTTATATTATTATCAATATAACATGCATTATTACCCATATAATGGAGTTATTATCGCTAGAACTGTAATAATTATACTTATTACATATATTATTATCAATATATCATGCATTATTACAAATATAATGGAGTTATTATCGCTAGAACTGTAATAATTATACTTATTACTTATATTATTATCAATATAACATGCATTATTACCCATATAATGCAGTTACTATCGACAGAAGTATAATAAATATACTTATTACTTTTATTATTATCAATATAACAGGCACTATTAGCCATATTTTACTATTATTATCGCTAGAACTATAATAATTATACTTATTACTCCCGATATTATCAATATAACATGCCTTATTACGCATATAATGCAATTATTATCGCTAGAACTGTAATAATTATGCTTATTACTTATATTATTAGCAATATAACGTGCATTATTACCCATATAATGCAGTTATTATCGCTAGGACTGTAATAATTATACTTATAACTTTTATTATTATCAATATAACATGCACTAATAGGCATATTTTACTATTATTAACGCTGGAACTATAATAATTATACTTGTTACTCCCGATATTATCAATATAACATCCATTATTACCCATAAATTGCAGTTATTATCGCTAGAACTGTAATAATTATACTTATTACTCCCGATATTATCAATATAACATGCATTATTACCCATATAATGCAGTTATTATCGCTAGAACTGTAATAATTATACTTATTACTTATATTATTAGCAATATAACTTGCATTATTACCCATATAATGCAGTTATTATCTCTAGAACTGTAATAATTATACTTATTACTTATATTATTATCAATATAACATGCATTATTACAAATATAATGGAGTTATTATCGCTAGAACTGTAATAATTATACTTATTACTTGTATTATTATCAATATAACATGCATTATTACCCATATAATGCAGTTACTATCGACAGAAGTATAATAAATATACTTATTACTTTTATTATTATCAATATAACAGGCACTATTAGCCATATTTTACTATTATTATCGCTAGAACTATAATAATTATACTTATTACTCCCGATATTATCAATATAACATGCCTTATTACGCATATAATGCAATTATTATCGCTAGAACTGTAATAATTATGCTTATTACTTATATTATTAGCAATATAACGTGCATTATTACCCATATAATGCAGTTATTATCGCTAGGACTGTAATAATTATACTTATAACTTTTATTATTATCAATATAACATGCACTAATAGGCATATTTTACTATTATTAACGCTGGAACTATAATAATTATACTTGTTACTCCCGATATTATCAATATAACATCCATTATTACCCATAAATTGCAGTTATTATCGCTAGAACTGTAATAATTATACTTATTACTCCCGATATTATCAATATAACATGCATTATTACCCATATAATGCAGTTATTATCGCTAGAACTGTAATAATTATACTTATTACTTATATTATTAGCAATATAACTTGCATTATTACCCATATAATGCAGTTATTATCTCTAGAACTGTAATAATTATACTTATTACTTATATTATTATCAATATAACATGCATTATTACAAATATAATGGAGTTATTATCGCTAGAACTGTAATAATTATACTTATTACTTATATTATTATCAATATAACATGCATTATTACCCATATAATGCAGTTATTATCGACAGAAGTATAATAAATATACTTATTACTTTTATTATTATCAATATAACAGGCACTATTAGCCATATTTTACTATTATTATCGCTAGAACTATAATAATTATACCTATTACTCCCGATATTATCAATATAACATGCCTTATTACGCATATAATGCAATTATTATCGCTAGAACTGTAATAATTATGCTTATTACTTATATTATTAGCAATATAACGTGCATTATTACCCATATAATGCAGTTATTATCGCTAGAACTGTAATAATTATGCTTGTAACTTTTATTATTATCAATATAACATGCACTAATAGGCATATTTTACTATTATTAACGCTGGAACTATAATAATTATAATTGTTACTCCCGATATTATCAATATAACATCCATTATTACCCATAAATTGCAGTTATTATCGCTAGAACTGTAATAATTATACTTATTACTCCCGATATTATCAATATAACATGCATTATTACCCATATAATGCAGTTATTATCGACAGAAGTATAATAAATATACTTATTACTTTTATTATTATCAATATAACAGGCACTATTAGCCATATTTTACTATTATTATCGCTAGAACTATAATAATTATACCTATTACTCCCGATATTATCAATATAACATGCCTTATTACGCATATAATGCAATTATTATCGCTAGAACTGTAATAATTATGCTTATTACTTATATTATTAGCAATATAACGTGCATTATTACCCATATAATGCAGTTATTATCGCTAGAACTGTAATAATTATGCTTGTAACTTTTATTATTATCAACATAACATGCACTAATAGCCATATTTTACTATTATTATCGCTGGAACTATAATAATTATACTTATTACTCCCGATGTTATCAATATAACATGCATTATTACCCATATAATGGAGTTATTATCGTTAGAACTGTAATAATTATACTTATTACATATACTATTAGCAATATAACGTGCATTATTACCCATATAATGCAGTTATTATGGCCAGAACTGTAATAATTATACTTACTATTTATATTATTCTCAATATAACATGCATTGTTAAGCATATTATGCAGTTATTATCGCTAGAACTATAATAAATATACGTATTACTTTTATTATCATCAATATAACATGCATTATTACCCATATTATGCAGTTATTATCGATAGAACTATAATAAATATACTTATTACTCCCAATATTATCAATATAACATGCGTTATTACCCGTATAATGCAGTTATTATCGCTAGAACTGTAATAATTATACTTATTACTTATATTATTATCAATATAACATGCATTATTACCCATATAATGGAGTTATTATCGCTAGAACTGTAATAATTATACTTATTACTTATATTATTATCAATATAACATGCATTATTACCCATATAATGCAGTTATTATCGACAGAAGTATAATAAATATACTTATTACTTTTATTATTATCAATATAACAGGCACTATTAGCCATATTTTACTATTATTATCGCTAGAACTATAATAATTATACTTATTACTCCCGATATTATCAATATAACATGCCTTATTACGCATATAATGCAATTATTATCGCTAGAACTGTAATAATTATGCTTATTACTTATATTATTAGCAATATAACGTGCATTATTACCCATATAATGCAGTTATTATCGCTAGGACTGTAATAATTATACTTATAACTTTTATTATTATCAATATAACATGCACTAATAGGCATATTTTACTATTATTAACGCTGGAACTATAATAATTATACTTGTTACTCCCGATATTATCAATATAACATCCATTATTACCCATAAATTGCAGTTATTATCGCTAGAACTGTAATAATTATACTTATTACTCCCGATATTATCAATATAACATGCATTATTACCCATATAATGCAGTTATTATCGCTAGAACTGTAATAATTATACTTATTACTTATATTATTAGCAATATAACTTGCATTATTACCCATATAATGCAGTTATTATCTCTAGAACTGTAATAATTATACTTATTACTTATATTATTATCAATATAACATGCATTATTACAAATATAATGGAGTTATTATCGCTAGAACTGTAATAATTATACTTATTACTTATATTATTATCAATATAACATGCATTATTACCCATATAATGCAGTTATTATCGACAGAAGTATAATAAATATACTTATTACTTTTATTATTATCAATATAACAGGCACTATTAGCCATATTTTACTATTATTATCGCTAGAACTATAATAATTATACCTATTACTCCCGATATTATCAATATAACATGCCTTATTACGCATATAATGCAATTATTATCGCTAGAACTGTAATAATTATGCTTATTACTTATATTATTAGCAATATAACGTGCATTATTACCCATATAATGCAGTTATTATCGCTAGAACTGTAATAATTATGCTTGTAACTTTTATTATTATCAATATAACATGCACTAATAGGCATATTTTACTATTATTAACGCTGGAACTATAATAATTATACTTGTTACTCCCGATATTATCAATATAACATCCATTATTACCCATAAATTGCAGTTATTATCGCTAGAACTGTAATAATTATACTTATTACTCCCGATATTATCAATATAACATGCATTATTACCCATATAATGCAGTTATTATCGACAGAAGTATAATAAATATACTTATTACTTTTATTATTATCAATATAACAGGCACTATTAGCCATATTTTACTATTATTATCGCTAGAACTATAATAATTATACCTATTACTCCCGATATTATCAATATAACATGCCTTATTACGCATATAATGCAATTATTATCGCTAGAACTGTAATAATTATGCTTATTACTTATATTATTAGCAATATAACGTGCATTATTACCCATATAATGCAGTTATTATCGCTAGAACTGTAATAATTATGCTTGTAACTTTTATTATTATCAACATAACATGCACTAATAGCCATATTTTACTATTATTATCGCTGGAACTATAATAATTATACTTATTACTCCCGATGTTATCAATATAACATGCATTATTACCCATATAATGGAGTTATTATCGTTAGAACTGTAATAATTATACTTATTACATATACTATTAGCAATATAACGTGCATTATTACCCATATAATGCAGTTATTATGGCCAGAACTGTAATAATTATACTTACTATTTATATTATTCTCAATATAACATGCATTGTTAAGCATATTATGCAGTTATTATCGCTAGAACTATAATAAATATACGTATTACTTTTATTATCATCAATATAACATGCATTATTACCCATATTATGCAGTTATTATCGATAGAACTATAATAAATATACTTATTACTCCCAATATTATCAATATAACATGCGTTATTACCCGTATAATGCAGTTATTATCGCTAGAACTGTAATAATTATACTTATTACTTATATTATTATCAATATAACATGCATTATTACCCATATAATGGAGTTATTATCGCTAGAACTGTAATAATTATACTTATTACTTATATTATTATCAATATAACATGCATTATTACCCATATAATGCAGTTATTATCGACAGAAGTATAATAAATATACTTATTACTTTTATTATTATCAATATAACAGGCACTATTAGCCATATTTTACTATTATTATCGCTAGAACTATAATAATTATACTTATTACTCCCGATATTATCAATATAACATGCCTTATTACGCATATAATGCAATTATTATCGCTAGAACTGTAATAATTATGCTTATTACTTATATTATTAGCAATATAACGTGCATTATTACCCATATTATGCAGTTATTATCGCTAGAACTATAATAAATATACTTATTACTCCCAATATTATCAATATAACATGCGTTATTACCCGTATAATGCAGTTATTATCGCTAGAACTGTAATAATTATACTTATTACTTATATTATTAGCAATATAACGTGCATTATTACCCATATAATGCAGTTATTATCGCCAGAACTGTAATAATTATACGTATTACTTATATTATTATCAATATAACATGCATTATTACCCATATAATGCAGTTATTATCGCTAGAACTATAATAAATATACGTATTATTTTTATTATCATCAATATAACATGCATTATTACCCATATTATGCAGTTATTATCGATAGAACTATAATAATTATACTTATTACTCCCGATATTATCAATATAACATGCCCTATTACGCATGTAATGCAGTTATTATCGTTACAACTTTAATAATTATACTTATTACATATACTATTAGCAATATAACGTGCCTTATTACGCATATAATGCAATTATTATCGCTAGAACTGTAATAATTATACTTATTACTTATATTATTCTCAATATAACATGCATTATTACCCATATTATGCAGTTATTATCGCTAGAACTATAATAAATAGACGTATTACTTTTATTATCATCAATATAACATGCATTATTACGCATATTATGCAGTTATAATTGCTAGAACTATAATAAATATACTTAGTACTTTTATTATCATCAATATAACATGCATTATTACGCATATTATGCAGTTATAATCGCTAGAACTATAATAAATATACGTAGTACTTTTATTGTCATCAATATAACATGCATTATTACCCATATTATGCAGTTATTATCGATAGAACTATAATAAATATACTTATTACTTATATTATTATCAATATAACATGCATTATTACCCATATAATGGAGTTATTATCGCTAGAACTGTAATAATTATACTTATTACACATATTATTATCAATATAACATGCATTATTACCCATATATAGCAGTTATTACCGACAGAAGTATAATAAATATACTTATTACTTTTATTTTTATTAATATAACAGTCACTCTTAGCCATATTTTACTAGTATTATCGCTAGAACTGTAATAATTATACTTGTTACTCCCGATATTATCAATATAACATCCATTATTACCCATAAATTGCAGTTATTATCGCTAGAACTGTAATAATTATACTTATTACTCCCGATATTATCAATATAACATGCATTATTACGCATATTATGCAGTTATAATTGCTAGAACTATAATAAATATACTTAGTACTTTTATTATCATCAATATAACATGCATTATTACGCATATTATGCAGTTATAATCGCTAGAACTATAATAAATATACGTAGTACTTTTATTGTCATCAATATAACATGCATTATTACCCATATTATGCAGTTATTATCGATAGAACTATAATAAATATACTTATTACTTATATTATTATCAATATAACATGCATTATTACCCATATAATGGAGTTATTATCGCTAGAACTGTAATAATTATACTTATTACATATATTATTATCAATATAACATGCATTATTACCCATATATAGCAGTTATTACCGACAGAAGTATAATAAATATACTTATTACTTTTATTATTATTAATATAACAGTCACTCTTAGCCATATTTTACTAGTATTATCGCTAGAACTGTAATAATTATACTTGTTACTCCCGATATTATCAATATAACATCCATTATTACCCATAAATTGCAGTTATTATCGCTAGAACTGTAATAATTATACTTATTACTCCCGATATTATCAATATAACATGCATTATTACCCATATAATGCAGTTATTATCGCTAGAACTGTAATAATTATACTTATTACTTATATTATTAGCAATATAACTTGCATTATTACCCATATAATGCAGTTATTATCTCTAGAACTGTAATAATTATACTTATTACTTATATTATTATCAATATAACATGCATTATTACAAATATAATGGAGTTATTATCGCTAGAACTGTAATAATTATACTTATTACTTATATTATTATCAATATAACATGCATTATTACCCATATAATGCAGTTATTATCGACAGAAGTATAATAAATATACTTATTACTTTTATTATTATCAATATAACAGGCACTATTAGCCATATTTTACTATTATTATCGCTAGAACTATAATAATTATACCTATTACTCCCGATATTATCAATATAACATGCCTTACTACGCATATAATGCAATTATTATCGCTAGAACTGTAATAATTATGCTTATTACTTATATTATTAGCAATATAACGTGCATTATTACCCATATAATGCAGTTATTATCGCTAGAACTGTAATAATTATGCTTGTAACTTTTATTATTATCAATATAACATGCACTAATAGGCATATTTTACTATTATTAACGCTGGAACTATAATAATTATACTTGTTACTCCCGATATTATCAATATAACATCCATTATTACCCATAAATTGCAGTTATTATCGCTAGAACTGTAATAATTATACTTATTACTCCCGATATTATCAATATAACATGCATTATTACCCATATAATGCAGTTATTATCGACAGAAGTATAATAAATATACTTATTACTTTTATTATTATCAATATAACAGGCACTATTAGCCATATTTTACTATTATTATCGCTAGAACTATAATAATTATACCTATTACTCCCGATATTATCAATATAACATGCCTTATTACGCATATAATGCAATTATTATCGCTAGAACTGTAATAATTATGCTTATTACTTATATTATTAGCAATATAACGTGCATTATTACCCATATAATGCAGTTATTATCGCTAGAACTGTAATAATTATGCTTGTAACTTTTATTATTATCAACATAACATGCACTAATAGCCATATTTTACTATTATTATCGCTGGAACTATAATAATTATACTTATTACTCCCGATGTTATCAATATAACATGCATTATTACCCATATAATGGAGTTATTATCGTTAGAACTGTAATAATTATACTTATTACATATACTATTAGCAATATAACGTGCATTATTACCCATATAATGCAGTTATTATGGCCAGAACTGTAATAATTATACTTACTATTTATATTATTCTCAATATAACATGCATTGTTAAGCATATTATGCAGTTATTATCGCTAGAACTATAATAAATATACGTATTACTTTTATTATCATCAATATAACATGCATTATTACCCATATTATGCAGTTATTATCGATAGAACTATAATAAATATACTTATTACTCCCAATATTATCAATATAACATGCGTTATTACCCGTATAATGCAGTTATTATCGCTAGAACTGTAATAATTATACTTATTACTTATATTATTATCAATATAACATGCATTATTACCCATATAATGGAGTTATTATCGCTAGAACTGTAATAATTATACTTATTACTTATATTATTATCAATATAACATGCATTATTACCCATATAATGCAGTTATTATCGACAGAAGTATAATAAATATACTTATTACTTTTATTATTATCAATATAACAGGCACTATTAGCCATATTTTACTATTATTATCGCTAGAACTATAATAATTATACTTATTACTCCCGATATTATCAATATAACATGCCTTATTACGCATATAATGCAATTATTATCGCTAGAACTGTAATAATTATGCTTATTACTTATATTATTAGCAATATAACGTGCATTATTACCCATATTATGCAGTTATTATCGCTAGAACTATAATAAATATACTTATTACTCCCAATATTATCAATATAACATGCGTTATTACCCGTATAATGCAGTTATTATCGCTAGAACTGTAATAATTATACTTATTACTTATATTATTAGCAATATAACGTGCATTATTACCCATATAATGCAGTTATTATCGCCAGAACTGTAATAATTATACGTATTACTTATATTATTATCAATATAACATGCATTATTACCCATATAATGCAGTTATTATCGCTAGAACTATAATAAATATACGTATTATTTTTATTATCATCAATATAACATGCATTATTACCCATATTATGCAGTTATTATCGATAGAACTATAATAATTATACTTATTACTCCCGATATTATCAATATAACATGCCCTATTACGCATGTAATGCAGTTATTATCGTTACAACTGTAATAATTATACTTATTACATATACTATTAGCAATATAACGTGCCTTATTACGCATATAATGCAATTATTATCGCTAGAACTGTAATAATTATACTTATTACTTATATTATTCTCAATATAACATGCATTATTACCCATATTATGCAGTTATTATCGCTAGAACTATAATAAATAGACGTATTACTTTTATTATCATCAATATAACATGCATTATTACGCATATTATGCAGTTATAATTGCTAGAACTATAATAAATATACTTAGTACTTTTATTATCATCAATATAACATGCATTATTACGCATATTATGCAGTTATAATCGCTAGAACTATAATAAATATACGTAGTACTTTTATTGTCATCAATATAACATGCATTATTACCCATATTATGCAGTTATTATCGATAGAACTATAATAAATATACTTATTACTTATATTATTATCAATATAACATGCATTATTACCCATATAATGGAGTTATTATCGCTAGAACTGTAATAATTATACTTATTACACATATTATTATCAATATAACATGCATTATTACCCATATATAGCAGTTATTACCGACAGAAGTATAATAAATATACTTATTACTTTTATTTTTATTAATATAACAGTCACTCTTAGCCATATTTTACTAGTATTATCGCTAGAACTGTAATAATTATACTTGTTACTCCCGATATTATCAATATAACATCCATTATTACCCATAAATTGCAGTTATTATCGCTAGAACTGTAATAATTATACTTATTACTTATATTATTAGCAATATAACTTGCATTATTACCCATATAATGCAGTTATTACCGACAGAAGTATAATAAATATACTTATTACTTTTATTATTATTAATATAACAGTCACTCTTAGCCATATTTTACTAGTATTATCGCTAGAACTGTAATAATTATACTTGTTACTCCCGATATTATCAATATAACATCCATTATTACCCATAAATTGCAGTTATTATCGCTAGAACTGTAATAATTATACTTATTACTCCCGATATTATCAATATAACATGCATTATTACCCATATAATGCAGTTATTATCGCTAAAACTGTAATAATTATACTTATTACTTATATTATTAGCAATATAACTTGCATTATTACCCATATAATGCAGTTATTATCTCTAGAACTGTAATAATTATACTTATTACTTATATTATTATCAATATAACATGCATTATTACAAATATAATGGAGTTATTATCGCTAGAACTGTAATAATTATACTTATTACTTATATTATTATCAATATAACATGCATTATTACCCATATAATGCAGTTATTATCGACAGAAGTATAATAAATATACTTATTACTTTTATTATTATCAATATAACAGGCACTATTAGCCATATTTTACTATTATTATCGCTAGAACTATAATAATTATACCTATTACTCCCGATATTATCAATATAACATGCCTTATTACGCATATAATGCAATTATTATCGCTAGAACTGTAATAATTATGCTTATTACTTATATTATTAGCAATATAACGTGCATTATTACCCATATAATGCAGTTATTATCGCTAGAACTGTAATAATTATGCTTGTAACTTTTATTATTATCAATATAACATGCACTAATAGGCATATTTTACTATTATTAACGCTGGAACTATAATAATTATACTTGTTACTCCCGATATTATCAATATAACATCCATTATTACCCATAAATTGCAGTTATTATCGCTAGAACTGTAATAATTATACTTATTACATATACTATTAGCAATATAACGTGCATTATTACCCATATAATGCAGTTATTATGGCCAGAACTGTAATAATTATACTTACTATTTATATTATTCTCAATATAACATGCATTGTTAAGCATATTATGCAGTTATTATCGCTAGAACTATAATAAATATACGTATTACTTTTATTATCATCAATATAACATGCATTATTACCCATATTATGCAGTTATTATCGATAGAACTATAATAAATATACTTATTACTCCCAATATTATCAATATAACATGCGTTATTACCCGTATAATGCAGTTATTATCGCTAGAACTGTAATAATTATACTTATTACTTATATTATTATCAATATAACATGCATTATTACCCATATAATGGAGTTATTATCGCTAGAACTGTAATAATTATACTTATTACTTATATTATTATCAATATAACATGCATTATTACCCATATAATGCAGTTATTATCGACAGAAGTATAATAAATATACTTATTACTTTTATTATTATCAATATAACAGGCACTATTAGCCATATTTTACTATTATTATCGCTAGAACTATAATAATTATACTTATTACTCCCGATATTATCAATATAACATGCCTTATTACGCATATAATGCAATTATTATCGCTAGAACTGTAATAATTATGCTTATTACTTATATTATTAGCAATATAACGTGCATTATTACCCATATTATGCAGTTATTATCGCTAGAACTATAATAAATATACTTATTACTCCCAATATTATCAATATAACATGCGTTATTACCCGTATAATGCAGTTATTATCGCTAGAACTGTAATAATTATACTTATTACTTATATTATTAGCAATATAACGTGCATTATTACCCATATAATGCAGTTATTATCGCCAGAACTGTAATAATTATACGTATTACTTATATTATTATCAATATAACATGCATTATTACCCATATAATGCAGTTATTATCGCTAGAACTATAATAAATATACGTATTATTTTTATTATCATCAATATAACATGCATTATTACCCATATTATGCAGTTATTATCGATAGAACTATAATAATTATACTTATTACTCCCGATATTATCAATACAACATGCCCTATTACGCATGTAATGCAGTTATTATCGTTACAACTTTAATAATTATACTTATTACATATACTATTAGCAATATAACGTGCCTTATTACGCATATAATGCAATTATTATCGCTAGAACTGTAATAATTATGCTTATTACTTATATTATTAGCAATATAACATGCATTATTACCCATATAATGGAGTTATTATCGCTAGAACTGTAATAATTATACTTATTACTTATATTATTATCAATATAACATGCATTATTACCCATATAATGCAGTTATTATCGACAGAAGTATAATAAATATACTTATTACTTTTATTATTATCAATATAACAGGCACTATTAGCCATATTTTACTATTATTATCGCTAGAACTATAATAATTATACTTATTACTCCCGATATTATCAATATAACATGCCTTATTACGCATATAATGCAATTATTATCGCTAGAACTGTAATAATTATGCTTATTACTTATATTATTAGCAATATAACGTGCATTATTACCCATATTATGCAGTTATTATCGCTAGAACTATAATAAATATACTTATTACTCCCAATATTATCAATATAACATGCGTTATTACCCGTATAATGCAGTTATTATCGCTAGAACTGTAATAATTATACTTATTACGTATATTATTAGCAATATAACGTGCATTATTACCCATATAATGCAGTTATTATCGCCAGAACTGTAATAATTATACGTATTACTTATATTATTATCAATATAACATGCATTATTACCCATATAATGCAGTTATAATTGCTAGTACTATAATAAATATACTTAGTACTTTTATTATCATCAATATAACATACATTATTACCCATATAATGCAGTTATTATCGCTAGAATTGTAATAATTATACTTATTACATATACTATTATCAATATAACATGCATTATTACGCATATCATGCAGTTATAATCGCTAGAACTATAATAAATATACGTAGTACTTTTATTGTCATCAATATAACATGCATTATTACCCATATTATGCAGTTATTATCGATAGAACTATAATAAATATACTTATTACTTATATTATTATCAATATAACATGCATTATTACCCATATAATGGAGTTATTATCGCTAGAACTGTAATAATTATACTTATTACATATATTATTATCAATATAACATGCATTATTACCCATATATAGCAGTTATTACCGACAGAAGTATAATAAATATACTTATTACTTTTATTATTATTAATATAACAGTCACTCTTAGCCATATTTTACTAGTATTATCGCTAGAACTGTAATAATTATACTTGTAACTCCCGATATTATCAATATAACATCCATTATTACCCATAAATTGCAGTTATTATCGCTAGAACTGTAATAATTATACTTATTACTCCCGATATTATCAATATAACATGCATTATTACCCATATAATGCAGTTATTATCGCTAGAACTGTAATAATTATACTTATTACTTATATTATTAGCAATATAACTTGCATTATTACCCATATAATGCAGTTATTATCTCTAGAACTGTAATAATTATACTTATTACTTATATTATTATCAATATAACATGCATTATTACAAATATAATGGAGTTATTATCGCTAGAACTGTAATAATTATACTTATTACTTATATTATTATCAATATAACATGCATTATTACCCATATAATGCAGTTATTATCGCTAGAACTGTAATAATTATGCTTATAACTTTTATTATTATCAACATAACATGCACTAATAGCCATATTTTACTATTATTATCGCTGGAACTATAATAATTATACTTATTACTCCCGATATTATCAATATAACATGCATTATTACCCATATAATGGAGTTATTATCGTTAGAACTGTAATAATTATACTTATTACATATACTATTAGCAATATAACGTGCATTATTACCCATATAATGGAGTTATTAATGCTAGAACTGTAATAAATGTACGTATTACTTTTATTATTATCAATATAACATGCATTATTACCCATATAATGGAGTTATTATCGCTAGAACTGTAATAAATATACGTATTACTTTTATTATCATCAATATAACATGCATTATTACCCATATTATGCAGTTATTATGGATAGAACTGTAATAAGGATACTTATTACTTTTACTATTATCAATATAACATGCACTCTTAGCCATATTTTACTATTATTATCGCTAGAACTATAAGACTTATACTTATTACTCCCGATATTATCAATATAACATGCATTATTACCCATATAATGCAGGTATTATAGCCAGAACTGTAATAATTATACTTACTACTTATATTATTCTCAATATAACATGCATTATTTCCCATATTATGCAGTTATTATCGCTAGAACTATAATAAATATACGTATTACTTTTATTATCATCTATATAACATGCATTATTACCCATATTATGCAGTTATTATCGATAGAACTGTAATAAAGGTACATATTACTTTTACTATTATCAATATAACAGGCACTATTAGCCATATTTTTCTATTATTATCGCTACAACTATAATAATTATACTTATTACTCCCGATATTATCAATATAACATGCATTATTACCCATATAATGCAGTTATTATCGCTAGAACTGTAATAATTATACTTATTACTTATATTATTAGCAATATAACGTGCATTATTACCCATATAATGCAGTTATTATCGCTAGAACTGTAATAAATATACTTATTACTTATATTGTTATCTGTATAACATGCATTATTACCCATATTATGCAGTTATTATCGCTAGATCTATAATAAATATGCTTATTACTCCCAATATTATCAATATAACATGCATTATTACCTATATAATGGAGTTATTATCGCTAGAACTGTAATAAATATACGTATTACTTTTATTATCATCAATATAACATGCATTATTACCCATATTATGCAGTTATTATCGATAGAACTGTAATAAAGATACTTATTACTTTTACTATTATCAATATAACATGCACTATTAGCCATATTTTACTATTATTATCGCTAGAACTATAATAATAATACTTATTACTCCCGATATTATCAATATAACATGCATTATTACCCATATAATGCAGGTATTATCGACTGAAGTATAATAAATATACTTATTACTATTATTATTATCAATATAACAGGCACTCTTAGCCATATTTTACTATTATTATCGCTAGAACTATAATAATTATACTTATTACTCCCGATATTATCAATATAACATGCATTATTACCCATATAATGCAGGTATTATAGCCAGAACTGTAATAATTATACTTACTACTTATATTAATCTCAATATAACGTGCATTATTACCCATATAATGCAGTTATTATCGCTAGAACTGTAATAATTATACTTATGACTTATATTATTATCAATATAACAGGCATTATTACCCATATAATGGAGTTATTAATGCTAGAACTGTAATAAATGTACGTATTACTTTTATTATTATCAATATAACATGCATTATTACCCATATAATGGAGTTATTATCGCTAGAACTGTAATAAATATACGTATTACTTTTATTATCATCAATATAACATGCATTATTACCCATATTATGCAGTTATTATGGATAGAACTGTAATAAGGATACTTATTACTTTTACTATTATCAATATAACATGCACTATTAGCCATATTTTACTATTATTATCGCTAGAACTATAATAATAATACTTATTACTCCCGATATTATCAATATAACATGCATTATTACCCATATAATGCAGGTATTATCGACTGAAGAATAATAAATATACTTATTACTATTATTATTATCAATATAACAGGCACTCTTAGCCATATTTTACTATTATTATCGCTAGAACTATAAGAATTATACTTATTACTCCCGATATTATCAATATAACATGCATTATTACCCATATAATGCAGGTATTATAGCCAGAACTGTAATAATTATACTTACTACTTATATTATTCTCAATATAACATGCATTATTTCCCATATTATGCAGTTATTATCGCTAGAACTATAATAAATATACGTATTACTTTTATTATCATCTATATAACATGCATTATTACCCATATTATGCAGTTATTATCGATAGAACTGTAATAAATATACTTATTACTTATATTATTATCAATATAACATGCATTATTACCCATATAATGGAGTTATTATCGCTAGAACTGTAATAATTATACTTATTACTTATATTATTATCAATATAACATGCATTATTACCCATATAATGCAGTTATTATCGACAGAAGTATAATAAATATACTTATTACTTTTATTATTATCGCTAGAACTATAATAATTATACTTATTACTCCCGATATTATCAATATAACATGCCTTATTACGCATATAATGCAATTATTATCGCTAGAACTGTAATAATTATGCTTATTACTTATATTATTAGCAATATAACATGCATTATTACCCATATAATGGAGTTATTATCGCTAGAACTGTAATAATTATACTTATTACTTATATTATTATCAATATAACATGCATTATTACCCATATAATGCAGTTATTATCGACAGAAGTATAATAAATATACTTATTACTTTTATTATTATCAATATAACAGGCACTATTAGCCATATTTTACTATTATTATCGCTAGAACTATAATAATTATACTTATTACTCCCGATATTATCAATATAACATGCCTTATTACGCATATAATGCAATTATTATCGCTAGAACTGTAATAATTATGCTTATTACTTATATTATTAGCAATATAACGTGCATTATTACCCATATTATGCAGTTATTATCGCTAGAACTATAATAAATATACTTATTACTCCCAATATTATCAATATAACATGCGTTATTACCCGTATAATGCAGTTATTATCGCTAGAACTGTAATAATTATACTTATTACTTATATTATTAGCAATATAACGTGCATTATTACCCATATAATGCAGTTATTATCGCCAGAACTGTAATAATTATACGTATTACTTATATTATTATCAATATAACATGCATTATTACCCATATAATGCAGTTATAATTGCTAGTACTATAATAAATATACTTAGTACTTTTATTATCATCAATATAACATACATTATTACCCATATAATGCAGTTATTATCGCTAGAATTGTAATAATTATACTTATTACATATACTATTATCAATATAACATGCATTATTACGCATATCATGCAGTTATAATCGCTAGAACTATAATAAATATACGTAGTACTTTTATTGTCATCAATATAACATGCATTATTACCCATATTATGCAGTTATTATCGATAGAACTATAATAAATATACTTATTACTTATATTATTATCAATATAACATGCATTATTACCCATATAATGGAGTTATTATCGCTAGAACTGTAATAATTATACTTATTACATATATTATTATCAATATAACAGGCATTATTACCCATATATAGCAGTTATTACCGACAGAAGTATAATAAATATACTTATTACTTTTATTATTATTAATATAACAGTCACTCTTAGCCATATTTTACTAGTATTATCGCTAGAACTGTAATAATTATACTTGTTACTCCCGATATTATCAATATAACATCCATTATTACCCATAAATTGCAGTTATTATCGCTAGAACTGTAATAATTATACTTATTACTTATATTATTATCAATATAACATGCATTATTACCCATATAATGCAGTTATTATCGACAGAAGTATAATAAATATACTTATTACTTTTATTATTATCAATATAACAGGCACTATTAGCCATATTTTACTATTATTATCGCTAGAACTATAATAATTATACTTATTACTCCCGATATTATCAATATAACATGCCTTATTACGCATATAATGCAATTATTATCGCTAGAACTGTAATAATTATGCTTATTACTTATATTATTAGCAATATAACGTGCATTATTACCCATATAATGCAGTTATTATCGCTAGAACTGTAATAATTATGCTTATAACTTTTATTATTATCAACATAACATGCACTAATAGCCATATTTTACTATTATTATCGCTGGAACTATAATAATTATACTTATTACTCCCGATATTATCAATATAACATGCATTATTACCCATATAATGGAGTTATTATCGTTAGAACTGTAATAATTATACTTATTACATATACTATTAGCAATATAACGTGCATTATTACCCATATAATGCAGTTATTATGGCCAGAACTGTAATAATTATACTTACTATTTATACTATTCTCAATATAACATGCATTATTAAGCATATTATGCAGTTATTATCGCTAGAACTATAATAAATATACGTATTACTTTTATTATCATCAATATAACATGCATTATTACCCATATTATGCAGTTATTATCGATAGAACTATAATAAATATACTTATTACTTATATTATTATCAATATAACATGCATTATTACCCATATAATGGAGTTATTATCGCTAGAACTGTAATAATTATACTTATTACTTATATTATTATCAATATAACATGCATCATTACCCATATAATGCAGTTATTATCGACAGAAGTATAATAAATATACTTATTACTTTTATTATTATCAATATAACAGGCACTATTAGCCATATTTTACTATTATTATCGCTAGAACTATAATAATTATACTTATTACTCCCGATATTATCAATATAACATGCCTTATTACGCATATAATGCAATTATTATCGCTAGAACTGTAATAATTATGCTTATTACTTATATTATTAGCAATATAACGTGCATTATTACCCATATTATGCAGTTATTATCGCTAGAACTATAATAAATATACTTATTACTCCCAATATTATCAATATAACATGCGTTATTACCCGTATAATGCAGTTATTATCGCTAGAACTGTAATAATTATACTTATTACTTATATTATTAGCAATATAACGTGCATTATTACCCATATAATGCAGTTATTATCGCCAGAACTGTAATAATTATACGTATTACTTATATTATTATCAATATAACATGCATTATTACCCATATAATGCAGTTATTATCGCTAGAACTATAATAAATATACGTATTATTTTTATTATCATCAATATAACATGCATTATTACCCATATTATGCAGTTATTATCGATAGAACTATAATAATTATACTTATTACTCCCGATATTATCAATATAACATGCCTTATTACGCATGTAATGCAGTTATTATCGTTACAACTGTAATAATTATACTTATTACATATACTATTAGCAATATAACGTGCCTTATTACGCATATAATGCAATTATTATCGCTAGAACTGTAATAATTATACTTATTACTTATATTATTCTCAATATAACATGCATTATTACCCATATTATGCAGTTATTATCGCTAGAACTATAATAAATAGACGTATTACTTTTATTATCATCAATATAACATGCATTATTACGCATATTATGCAGTTATAATTGCTAGAACTATAATAAATATACTTAGTACTTTTATTATCATCAATATAACATGCATTATTACGCATATTATGCAGTTATAATCGCTAGAACTATAATAAATATACGTAGTACTTTTATTGTCATCAATATAACATGCATTATTACCCATATTATGCAGTTATTATCGATAGAACTATAATAAATATACTTATTACTTATATTATTATCAATATAACATGCATTATTACCCATATAATGGAGTTATTATCGCTAGAACTGTAATAATTATACTTATTACATATATTATTATCAATATAACATGCATTATTACACATATATAGCAGTTATTACCGACAGAAGTATAATAAATATACTTATTACTTTTATTATTATTAATATAACAGTCACTCTTAGCCATATTTTACTAGTATTATCGCTAGAACTGTAATAATTATACTTGTTACTCCCGATATTATCAATATAACATCCATTATTACCCATAAATTGCAGTTATTATCGCTATAACTGTAATAATTATACTTATTACTCCCGATATTATCAATATAACATGCATTATTACGCATATTATGCAGTTACAATTGCTAGAACTATAATAAATATACTTAGTACTTTTATTATCATCAATATAACATGCATTATTACGCATATTATGCAGTTATAATCGCTAGAACTATAATAAATATACGTAGTACTTTTATTGTCATCAATATAACATGCATTATTACCCATATTATGCAGTTATTATCGATAGAACTATAATAAATATACTTATTACTTATATTATTATCAATATAACATGCATTATTACCCATATAATGGAGTTATTATCGCTAGAACTGTAATAATTATACTTATTACATATATTATTATCAATATATCATGCATTATTACAAATATAATGGAGTTATTATCGCTAGAACTGTAATAATTATACTTATTACTTATATTATTATCAATATAACATGCATTATTACCCATATAATGCAGTTACTATCGACAGAAGTATAATAAATATACTTATTACTTTTATTATTATCAATATAACAGGCACTATTAGCCATATTTTACTATTATTATCGCTAGAACTATAATAATTATACTTATTACTCCCGATATTATCAATATAACATGCCTTATTACGCATATAATGCAATTATTATCGCTAGAACTGTAATAATTATGCTTATTACTTATATTATTAGCAATATAACGTGCATTATTACCCATATAATGCAGTTATTATCGCTAGGACTGTAATAATTATACTTATAACTTTTATTATTATCAATATAACATGCACTAATAGGCATATTTTACTATTATTAACGCTGGAACTATAATAATTATACTTGTTACTCCCGATATTATCAATATAACATCCATTATTACCCATAAATTGCAGTTATTATCGCTAGAACTGTAATAATTATACTTATTACTCCCGATATTATCAATATAACATGCATTATTACCCATATAATGCAGTTATTATCGCTAGAACTGTAATAATTATACTTATTACTTATATTATTAGCAATATAACTTGCATTATTACCCATATAATGCAGTTATTATCTCTAGAACTGTAATAATTATACTTATTACTTATATTATTATCAATATAACATGCATTATTACAAATATAATGGAGTTATTATCGCTAGAACTGTAATAATTATACTTATTACTTGTATTATTATCAATATAACATGCATTATTACCCATATAATGCAGTTACTATCGACAGAAGTATAATAAATATACTTATTACTTTTATTATTATCAATATAACAGGCACTATTAGCCATATTTTACTATTATTATCGCTAGAACTATAATAATTATACTTATTACTCCCGATATTATCAATATAACATGCCTTATTACGCATATAATGCAATTATTATCGCTAGAACTGTAATAATTATGCTTATTACTTATATTATTAGCAATATAACGTGCATTATTACCCATATAATGCAGTTATTATCGCTAGGACTGTAATAATTATACTTATAACTTTTATTATTATCAATATAACATGCACTAATAGGCATATTTTACTATTATTAACGCTGGAACTATAATAATTATACTTGTTACTCCCGATATTATCAATATAACATCCATTATTACCCATAAATTGCAGTTATTATCGCTAGAACTGTAATAATTATACTTATTACTCCCGATATTATCAATATAACATGCATTATTACCCATATAATGCAGTTATTATCGCTAGAACTGTAATAATTATACTTATTACTTATATTATTAGCAATATAACTTGCATTATTACCCATATAATGCAGTTATTATCTCTAGAACTGTAATAATTATACTTATTACTTATATTATTATCAATATAACATGCATTATTACAAATATAATGGAGTTATTATCGCTAGAACTGTAATAATTATACTTATTACTTATATTATTATCAATATAACATGCATTATTACCCATATAATGCAGTTATTATCGACAGAAGTATAATAAATATACTTATTACTTTTATTATTATCAATATAACAGGCACTATTAGCCATATTTTACTATTATTATCGCTAGAACTATAATAATTATACCTATTACTCCCGATATTATCAATATAACATGCCTTATTACGCATATAATGCAATTATTATCGCTAGAACTGTAATAATTATGCTTATTACTTATATTATTAGCAATATAACGTGCATTATTACCCATATAATGCAGTTATTATCGCTAGAACTGTAATAATTATGCTTGTAACTTTTATTATTATCAATATAACATGCACTAATAGGCATATTTTACTATTATTAACGCTGGAACTATAATAATTATACTTGTTACTCCCGATATTATCAATATAACATCCATTATTACCCATAAATTGCAGTTATTATCGCTAGAACTGTAATAATTATACTTATTACTCCCGATATTATCAATATAACATGCATTATTACCCATATAATGCAGTTATTATCGACAGAAGTATAATAAATATACTTATTACTTTTATTATTATCAATATAACAGGCACTATTAGCCATATTTTACTATTATTATCGCTAGAACTATAATAATTATACCTATTACTCCCGATATTATCAATATAGCATGCCTTATTACGCATATAATGCAATTATTATCGCTAGAACTGTAATAATTATGCTTATTACTTATATTATTAGCAATATAACGTGCATTATTACCCATATAATGCAGTTATTATCGCTAGAACTGTAATAATTATGCTTGTAACTTTTATTATTATCAACATAACATGCACTAATAGCCATATTTTACTATTATTATCGCTGGAACTATAATAATTATACTTATTACTCCCGATGTTATCAATATAACATGCATTATTACCCATATAATGGAGTTATTATCGTTAGAACTGTAATAATTATACTTATTACATATACTATTAGCAATATAACGTGCATTATTACCCATATAATGCAGTTATTATGGCCAGAACTGTAATAATTATACTTACTATTTATATTATTCTCAATATAACATGCATTGTTAAGCATATTATGCAGTTATTATCGCTAGAACTATAATAAATATACGTATTACTTTTATTATCATCAATATAACATGCATTATTACCCATATTATGCAGTTATTATCGATAGAACTATAATAAATATACTTATTACTCCCAATATTATCAATATAACATGCGTTATTACCCGTATAATGCAGTTATTATCGCTAGAACTGTAATAATTATACTTATTACTTATATTATTATCAATATAACATGCATTATTACCCATATAATGGAGTTATTATCGCTAGAACTGTAATAATTATACTTATTACTTATATTATTATCAATATAACATGCATTATTACCCATATAATGCAGTTATTATCGACAGAAGTATAATAAATATACTTATTACTTTTATTATTATCAATATAACAGGCACTATTAGCCATATTTTACTATTATTATCGCTAGAACTATAATAATTATACTTATTACTCCCGATATTATCAATATAACATGCCTTATTACGCATATAATGCAATTATTATCGCTAGAACTGTAATAATTATGCTTATTACTTATATTATTAGCAATATAACGTGCATTATTACCCATATTATGCAGTTATTATCGCTAGAACTATAATAAATATACTTATTACTCCCAATATTATCAATATAACATGCGTTATTACCCGTATAATGCAGTTATTATCGCTAGAACTGTAATAATTATACTTATTACTTATATTATTAGCAATATAACGTGCATTATTACCCATATAATGCAGTTATTATCGCCAGAACTGTAATAATTATACGTATTACTTATATTATTATCAATATAACATGCATTATTACCCATATAATGCAGTTATTATCGCTAGAACTATAATAAATATACGTATTATTTTTATTATCATCAATATAACATGCATTATTACCCATATTATGCAGTTATTATCGATAGAACTATAATAATTATACTTATTACTCCCGATATTATCAATATAACATGCCCTATTACGCATGTAATGCAGTTATTATCGTTACAACTTTAATAATTATACTTATTACATATACTATTAGCAATATAACGTGCCTTATTACGCATATAATGCAATTATTATCGCTAGAACTGTAATAATTATACTTATTACTTATATTATTCTCAATATAACATGCATTATTACCCATATTATGCAGTTATTATCGCTAGAACTATAATAAATAGACGTATTACTTTTATTATCATCAATATAACATGCATTATTACGCATATTATGCAGTTATAATTGCTAGAACTATAATAAATATACTTAGTACTTTTATTATCATCAATATAACATGCATTATTACGCATATTATGCAGTTATAATCGCTAGAACTATAATAAATATACGTAGTACTTTTATTGTCATCAATATAACATGCATTATTACCCATATTATGCAGTTATTATCGATAGAACTATAATAAATATACTTATTACTTATATTATTATCAATATAACATGCATTATTACCCATATAATGGAGTTATTATCGCTAGAACTGTAATAATTATACTTATTACACATATTATTATCAATATAACATGCATTATTACCCATATATAGCAGTTATTACCGACAGAAGTATAATAAATATACTTATTACTTTTATTTTTATTAATATAACAGTCACTCTTAGCCATATTTTACTAGTATTATCGCTAGAACTGTAATAATTATACTTGTTACTCCCGATATTATCAATATAACATCCATTATTACCCATAAATTGCAGTTATTATCGCTAGAACTGTAATAATTATACTTATTACTCCCGATATTATCAATATAACATGCATTATTACGCATATTATGCAGTTATAATTGCTAGAACTATAATAAATATACTTAGTACTTTTATTATCATCAATATAACATGCATTATTACGCATATTATGCAGTTATAATCGCTAGAACTATAATAAATATACGTAGTACTTTTATTGTCATCAATATAACATGCATTATTACCCATATTATGCAGTTATTATCGATAGAACTATAATAAATATACTTATTACTTATATTATTATCAATATAACATGCATTATTACCCATATAATGGAGTTATTATCGCTAGAACTGTAATAATTATACTTATTACATATATTATTATCAATATAACATGCATTATTACCCATATATAGCAGTTATTACCGACAGAAGTATAATAAATATACTTATTACTTTTATTATTATTAATATAACAGTCACTCTTAGCCATATTTTACTAGTATTATCGCTAGAACTGTAATAATTATACTTGTTACTCCCGATATTATCAATATAACATCCATTATTACCCATAAATTGCAGTTATTATCGCTAGAACTGTAATAATTATACTTATTACTCCCGATATTATCAATATAACATGCATTATTACCCATATAATGCAGTTATTATCGCTAGAACTGTAATAATTATACTTATTACTTATATTATTAGCAATATAACTTGCATTATTACCCATATAATGCAGTTATTATCTCTAGAACTGTAATAATTATACTTATTACTTATATTATTATCAATATAACATGCATTATTACAAATATAATGGAGTTATTATCGCTAGAACTGTAATAATTATACTTATTACTTATATTATTATCAATATAACATGCATTATTACCCATATAATGCAGTTATTATCGACAGAAGTATAATAAATATACTTATTACTTTTATTATTATCAATATAACAGGCACTATTAGCCATATTTTACTATTATTATCGCTAGAACTATAATAATTATACCTATTACTCCCGATATTATCAATATAACATGCCTTATTACGCATATAATGCAATTATTATCGCTAGAACTGTAATAATTATGCTTATTACTTATATTATTAGCAATATAACGTGCATTATTACCCATATAATGCAGTTATTATCGCTAGAACTGTAATAATTATGCTTGTAACTTTTATTATTATCAATATAACATGCACTAATAGGCATATTTTACTATTATTAACGCTGGAACTATAATAATTATACTTGTTACTCCCGATATTATCAATATAACATCCATTATTACCCATAAATTGCAGTTATTATCGCTAGAACTGTAATAATTATACTTATTACTCCCGATATTATCAATATAACATGCATTATTACCCATATAATGCAGTTATTATCGACAGAAGTATAATAAATATACTTATTACTTTTATTATTATCAATATAACAGGCACTATTAGCCATATTTTACTATTATTATCGCTAGAACTATAATAATTATACCTATTACTCCCGATATTATCAATATAACATGCCTTATTACGCATATAATGCAATTATTATCGCTAGAACTGTAATAATTATGCTTATTACTTATATTATTAGCAATATAACGTGCATTATTACCCATATAATGCAGTTATTATCGCTAGAACTGTAATAATTATGCTTGTAACTTTTATTATTATCAACATAACATGCACTAATAGCCATATTTTACTATTATTATCGCTGGAACTATAATAATTATACTTATTACTCCCGATGTTATCAATATAACATGCATTATTACCCATATAATGGAGTTATTATCGTTAGAACTGTAATAATTATACTTATTACATATACTATTAGCAATATAACGTGCATTATTACCCATATAATGCAGTTATTATGGCCAGAACTGTAATAATTATACTTACTATTTATATTATTCTCAATATAACATGCATTGTTAAGCATATTATGCAGTTATTATCGCTAGAACTATAATAAATATACGTATTACTTTTATTATCATCAATATAACATGCATTATTACCCATATTATGCAGTTATTATCGATAGAACTATAATAAATATACTTATTACTCCCAATATTATCAATATAACATGCGTTATTACCCGTATAATGCAGTTATTATCGCTAGAACTGTAATAATTATACTTATTACTTATATTATTATCAATATAACATGCATTATTACCCATATAATGGAGTTATTATCGCTAGAACTGTAATAATTATACTTATTACTTATATTATTATCAATATAACATGCATTATTACCCATATAATGCAGTTATTATCGACAGAAGTATAATAAATATACTTATTACTTTTATTATTATCAATATAACAGGCACTATTAGCCATATTTTACTATTATTATCGCTAGAACTATAATAATTATACTTATTACTCCCGATATTATCAATATAACATGCCTTATTACGCATATAATGCAATTATTATCGCTAGAACTGTAATAATTATGCTTATTACTTATATTATTAGCAATATAACGTGCATTATTACCCATATTATGCAGTTATTATCGCTAGAACTATAATAAATATACTTATTACTCCCAATATTATCAATATAACATGCGTTATTACCCGTATAATGCAGTTATTATCGCTAGAACTGTAATAATTATACTTATTACTTATATTATTAGCAATATAACGTGCATTATTACCCATATAATGCAGTTATTATCGCCAGAACTGTAATAATTATACGTATTACTTATATTATTATCAATATAACATGCATTATTACCCATATAATGCAGTTATTATCGCTAGAACTATAATAAATATACGTATTATTTTTATTATCATCAATATAACATGCATTATTACCCATATTATGCAGTTATTATCGATAGAACTATAATAATTATACTTATTACTCCCGATATTATCAATATAACATGCCCTATTACGCATGTAATGCAGTTATTATCGTTACAACTGTAATAATTATACTTATTACATATACTATTAGCAATATAACGTGCCTTATTACGCATATAATGCAATTATTATCGCTAGAACTGTAATAATTATACTTATTACTTATATTATTCTCAATATAACATGCATTATTACCCATATTATGCAGTTATTATCGCTAGAACTATAATAAATAGACGTATTACTTTTATTATCATCAATATAACATGCATTATTACGCATATTATGCAGTTATAATTGCTAGAACTATAATAAATATACTTAGTACTTTTATTATCATCAATATAACATGCATTATTACGCATATTATGCAGTTATAATCGCTAGAACTATAATAAATATACGTAGTACTTTTATTGTCATCAATATAACATGCATTATTACCCATATTATGCAGTTATTATCGATAGAACTATAATAAATATACTTATTACTTATATTATTATCAATATAACATGCATTATTACCCATATAATGGAGTTATTATCGCTAGAACTGTAATAATTATACTTATTACACATATTATTATCAATATAACATGCATTATTACCCATATATAGCAGTTATTACCGACAGAAGTATAATAAATATACTTATTACTTTTATTTTTATTAATATAACAGTCACTCTTAGCCATATTTTACTAGTATTATCGCTAGAACTGTAATAATTATACTTGTTACTCCCGATATTATCAATATAACATCCATTATTACCCATAAATTGCAGTTATTATCGCTAGAACTGTAATAATTATACTTATTACTTATATTATTAGCAATATAACTTGCATTATTACCCATATAATGCAGTTATTACCGACAGAAGTATAATAAATATACTTATTACTTTTATTATTATTAATATAACAGTCACTCTTAGCCATATTTTACTAGTATTATCGCTAGAACTGTAATAATTATACTTGTTACTCCCGATATTATCAATATAACATCCATTATTACCCATAAATTGCAGTTATTATCGCTAGAACTGTAATAATTATACTTATTACTCCCGATATTATCAATATAACATGCATTATTACCCATATAATGCAGTTATTATCGCTAAAACTGTAATAATTATACTTATTACTTATATTATTAGCAATATAACTTGCATTATTACCCATATAATGCAGTTATTATCTCTAGAACTGTAATAATTATACTTATTACTTATATTATTATCAATATAACATGCATTATTACAAATATAATGGAGTTATTATCGCTAGAACTGTAATAATTATACTTATTACTTATATTATTATCAATATAACATGCATTATTACCCATATAATGCAGTTATTATCGACAGAAGTATAATAAATATACTTATTACTTTTATTATTATCAATATAACAGGCACTATTAGCCATATTTTACTATTATTATCGCTAGAACTATAATAATTATACCTATTACTCCCGATATTATCAATATAACATGCCTTATTACGCATATAATGCAATTATTATCGCTAGAACTGTAATAATTATGCTTATTACTTATATTATTAGCAATATAACGTGCATTATTACCCATATAATGCAGTTATTATCGCTAGAACTGTAATAATTATGCTTGTAACTTTTATTATTATCAATATAACATGCACTAATAGGCATATTTTACTATTATTAACGCTGGAACTATAATAATTATACTTGTTACTCCCGATATTATCAATATAACATCCATTATTACCCATAAATTGCAGTTATTATCGCTAGAACTGTAATAATTATACTTATTACTCCCGATATTATCAATATAACATGCATTATTACCCATATAATGCAGTTATTATCGACAGAAGTATAATAAATATACTTATTACTTTTATTATTATCAATATAACAGGCACTATTAGCCATATTTTACTATTATTATCGCTAGAACTATAATAATTATACCTATTACTCCCGATATTATCAATATAACATGCCTTATTACGCATATAATGCAATTATTATCGCTAGAACTGTAATAATTATGCTTATTACTTATATTATTAGCAATATAACGTGCATTATTACCCATATAATGCAGTTATTATCGCTAGAACTGTAATAATTATGCTTGTAACTTTTATTATTATCAACATAACATGCACTAATAGCCATATTTTACTATTATTATCGCTGGAACTATAATAATTATACTTATTACTCCCGATGTTATCAATATAACATGCATTATTACCCATATAATGGAGTTATTATCGTTAGAACTGTAATAATTATACTTATTACATATACTATTAGCAATATAACGTGCATTATTACCCATATAATGCAGTTATTATGGCCAGAACTGTAATAATTATACTTACTATTTATATTATTCTCAATATAACATGCATTGTTAAGCATATTATGCAGTTATTATCGCTAGAACTATAATAAATATACGTATTACTTTTATTATCATCAATATAACATGCATTATTACCCATATTATGCAGTTATTATCGATAGAACTATAATAAATATACTTATTACTCCCAATATTATCAATATAACATGCGTTATTACCCGTATAATGCAGTTATTATCGCTAGAACTGTAATAATTATACTTATTACTTATATTATTATCAATATAACATGCATTATTACCCATATAATGGAGTTATTATCGCTAGAACTGTAATAATTATACTTATTACTTATATTATTATCAATATAACATGCATTATTACCCATATAATGCAGTTATTATCGACAGAAGTATAATAAATATACTTATTACTTTTATTATTATCAATATAACAGGCACTATTAGCCATATTTTACTATTATTATCGCTAGAACTATAATAATTATACTTATTACTCCCGATATTATCAATATAACATGCCTTATTACGCATATAATGCAATTATTATCGCTAGAACTGTAATAATTATGCTTATTACTTATATTATTAGCAATATAACGTGCATTATTACCCATATTATGCAGTTATTATCGCTAGAACTATAATAAATATACTTATTACTCCCAATATTATCAATATAACATGCGTTATTACCCGTATAATGCAGTTATTATCGCTAGAACTGTAATAATTATACTTATTACTTATATTATTAGCAATATAACGTGCATTATTACCCATATAATGCAGTTATTATCGCCAGAACTGTAATAATTATACGTATTACTTATATTATTATCAATATAACATGCATTATTACCCATATAATGCAGTTATTATCGCTAGAACTATAATAAATATACGTATTATTTTTATTATCATCAATATAACATGCATTATTACCCATATTATGCAGTTATTATCGATAGAACTATAATAATTATACTTATTACTCCCGATATTATCAATACAACATGCCCTATTACGCATGTAATGCAGTTATTATCGTTACAACTTTAATAATTATACTTATTACATATACTATTAGCAATATAACGTGCCTTATTACGCATATAATGCAATTATTATCGCTAGAACTGTAATAATTATACTTATTACTTATATTATTCTCAATATAACATGCATTATTACCCATATTATGCAGTTATTATCGCTAGAACTATAATAAATAGACGTATTACTTTTATTATCATCAATATAACATGCATTATTACGCATATTATGCAGTTATAATTGCTAGAACTATAATAAATATACTTAGTACTTTTATTATCATCAATATAACATGCATTATTACGCATATTATGCAGTTATAATCGCTAGAACTATAATAAATATACGTAGTACTTTTATTGTCATCAATATAACATGCATTATTACCCATATTATGCAGTTATTATCGATAGAACTATAATAAATATACTTATTACTTATATTATTATCAATATAACATGCATTATTACCCATATAATGGAGTTATTATCGCTAGAACTGTAATAATTATACTTATTACACATATTATTATCAATATAACATGCATTATTACCCATATATAGCAGTTATTACCGACAGAAGTATAATAAATATACTTATTACTTTTATTTTTATTAATATAACAGTCACTCTTAGCCATATTTTACTAGTATTATCGCTAGAACTGTAATAATTATACTTGTTACTCCCGATATTATCAATATAACATCCATTATTACCCATAAATTGCAGTTATTATCGCTAGAACTGTAATAATTATACTTATTACTCCCGATATTATCAATATAACATGCATTATTACGCATATTATGCAGTTATAATTGCTAGAACTATAATAAATATACTTAGTACTTTTATTATCATCAATATAACATGCATTATTACGCATATTATGCAGTTATAATCGCTAGAACTATAATAAATATACGTAGTACTTTTATTGTCATCAATATAACATGCATTATTACCCATATTATGCAGTTATTATCGATAGAACTATAATAAATATACTTATTACTTATATTATTATCAATATAACATGCATTATTACCCATATAATGGAGTTATTATCGCTAGAACTGTAATAATTATACTTATTACATATATTATTATCAATATAACATGCATTATTACCCATATATAGCAGTTATTACCGACAGAAGTATAATAAATATACTTATTACTTTTATTATTATTAATATAACAGTCACTCTTAGCCATATTTTACTAGTATTATCGCTAGAACTGTAATAATTATACTTGTTACTCCCGATATTATCAATATAACATCCATTATTACCCATAAATTGCAGTTATTATCGCTAGAACTGTAATAATTATACTTATTACTCCCGATATTATCAATATAACATGCATTATTACCCATATAATGCAGTTATTATCGCTAGAACTGTAATAATTATACTTATTACTTATATTATTAGCAATATAACTTGCATTATTACCCATATAATGCAGTTATTATCTCTATAACTGTAATAATTATACTTATTACTTATATTATTATCAATATAACATGCATTATTACAAATATAATGGAGTTATTATCGCTAGAACTGTAATAATTATACTTATTACTTATATTATTATCAATATAACATGCATTATTACCCATATAATGCAGTTATTATCGACAGAAGTATAATAAATATACTTATTACTTTTATTATTATCAATATAACAGGCACTATTAGCCATATTTTACTATTATTATCGCTAGAACTATAATAATTATACCTATTACTCCCGATATTATCAATATAACATGCCTTATTACGCATATAATGCAATTATTATCGCTAGAACTGTAATAATTATGCTTATTACTTATATTATTAGCAATATAACGTGCATTATTACCCATATAATGCAGTTATTATCGCTAGAACTGTAATAATTATGCTTGTAACTTTTATTATTATCAATATAACATGCACTAATAGGCATATTTTACTATTATTAACGCTGGAACTATAATAATTATACTTGTTACTCCCGATATTATCAATATAACATCCATTATTACCCATAAATTGCAGTTATTATCGCTAGAACTGTAATAATTATACTTATTACTCCCGATATTATCAATATAACATGCATTATTACCCATATAATGCAGTTATTATCGACAGAAGTATGATAAATATACTTATTACTTTTATTATTATCAATATAACAGGCACTATTAGCCATATTTTACTATTATTATCGCTAGAACTATAATAATTATACCTATTACTCCCGATATTATCAATATAACATGCCTTATTACGCATATAATGCAATTATTATCGCTAGAACTGTAATAATTATGCTTATTACTTATATTATTAGCAATATAACGTGCATTATTACCCATATAATGCAGTTATTATCGCTAGAACTGTAATAATTATGCTTGTAACTTTTATTATTATCAACATAACATGCACTAATAGCCATATTTTACTATTATTATCGCTGGAACTATAATAATTATACTTATTACTCCCGATGTTATCAATATAACATGCATTATTACCCATATAATGGAGTTATTATCGTTAGAACTGTAATAATTATACTTATTACATATACTATTAGCAATATAACGTGCATTATTACCCATATAATGCAGTTATTATGGCCAGAACTGTAATAATTATACTTACTATTTATATTATTCTCAATATAACATGCATTGTTAAGCATATTATGCAGTTATTATCGCTAGAACTATAATAAATATACGTATTACTTTTATTATCATCAATATAACATGCATTATTACCCATATTATGCAGTTATTATCGATAGAACTATAATAAATATACTTATTACTCCCAATATTATCAATATAACATGCGTTATTACCCGTATAATGCAGTTATTATCGCTAGAACTGTAATAATTATACTTATTACTTATATTATTATCAATATAACATGCATTATTACCCATATAATGGAGTTATTATCGCTAGAACTGTAATAATTATACTTATTACTTATATTATTATCAATATAACATGCATTATTACCCATATAATGCAGTTATTATCGACAGAAGTATAATAAATATACTTATTACTTTTATTATTATCAATATAACAGGCACTATTAGCCATATTTTACTATTATTATCGCTAGAACTATAATAATTATACTTATTACTCCCGATATTATCAATATAACATGCCTTATTACGCATATAATGCAATTATTATCGCTAGAACTGTAATAATTATGCTTATTACTTATATTATTAGCAATATAACGTGCATTATTACCCATATTATGCAGTTATTATCGCTAGAACTATAATAAATATACTTATTACTCCCAATATTATCAATATAACATGCGTTATTACCCGTATAATGCAGTTATTATCGCTAGAACTGTAATAATTATACTTATTACTTATATTATTAGCAATATAACGTGCATTATTACCCATATAATGCAGTTATTATCGCCAGAACTGTAATAATTATACGTATTACTTATATTATTATCAATATAACATGCATTATTACCCATATAATGCAGTTATTATCGCTAGAACTATAATAAATATACGTATTATTTTTATTATCATCAATATAACATGCATTATTACCCATATTATGCAGTTATTATCGATAGAACTATAATAATTATACTTATTACTCCCGATATTATCAATATAACATGCCCTATTACGCATGTAATGCAGTTATTATCGTTACAACTGTAATAATTATACTTATTACATATACTATTAGCAATATAACGTGCCTTATTACGCATATAATGCAATTATTATCGCTAGAACTGTAATAATTATACTTATTACTTATATTATTCTCAATATAACATGCATTATTACCCATATTATGCAGTTATTATCGCTAGAACTATAATAAATAGACGTATTACTTTTATTATCATCAATATAACATGCATTATTACGCATATTATGCAGTTATAATTGCTAGAACTATAATAAATATACTTAGTACTTTTATTATCATCAATATAACATGCATTATTACGCATATTATGCAGTTATAATCGCTAGAACTATAATAAATATACGTAGTACTTTTATTGTCATCAATATAACATGCATTATTACCCATATTATGCAGTTATTATCGATAGAACTATAATAAATATACTTATTACTTATATTATTATCAATATAACATGCATTATTACCCATATAATGGAGTTATTATCGCTAGAACTGTAATAATTATACTTATTACACATATTATTATCAATATAACATGCATTATTACCCATATATAGCAGTTATTACCGACAGAAGTATAATAAATATACTTATTACTTTTATTTTTATTAATATAACAGTCACTCTTAGCCATATTTTACTAGTATTATCGCTAGAACTGTAATAATTATACTTGTTACTCCCGATATTATCAATATAACATCCATTATTACCCATAAATTGCAGTTATTATCGCTAGAACTGTAATAATTATACTTATTACTCCCGATATTATCAATATAACATGCATTATTACGCATATTATGCAGTTATAATTGCTAGAACTATAATAAATATACGTAGTACTTTTATTGTCATCAATATAACATGCATTATTACCCATATTATGCAGTTATTATCTCTAGAACTGTAATAATTATACTTATTACTTATATTATTATCAATATAACATGCATTATTACAAATATAATGGAGTTATTATCGCTAGAACTGTAATAATTATACTTATTACTTATATTATTATCAATATAACATGCATTATTAGACATATAATGCAGTTATTATCGACAGAAGTATAATAAATATACTTATTACTTTTATTATTATCAATATAACAGGCACTATTAGCCATATTTTACTATTATTATCGCTAGAACTATAATAATTATACTTATTACTCCCGATATTATCAATATAACATGCCTTATTACGCATATAATGCAATTATTATCGCTAGAACTGTAATAATTATGCTTATTACTTATATTATAAGCAATATAACGTGCATTATTACCCATATTATGCAGTTATTATCGCTAGAACTATAATAAATATACTTATTACTCCCAATATTATCAATATAACATGCGTTATTACCCGTATAATGCAGTTATTATCGCTAGAACTGTAATAATTATATTTATTACTTATATAATTAGCAATATAACGTGCATTATTACCCATATAATGCAGTTATTATCGCCAGAACTGTAATAATTATACGTATTACTTATATTATTATCAATATAACATGCATTATTACCCATATAATGCAGTTATTATCGCTAGAACTATAATAAATATACGTATTATTTTTATTATCATCAATATAACATGCATTATTACCCATATTATGCAGTTATTATCGATAGAACTATAATAATTATACTTATTACTCCCGATATTATCAATATAACATGCCTTATTACGCATGTAATGCAGTTATTATCGTTACAACTGTAATAATTATACTTATTACATATACTATTAGCAATATAACGTGCCTTATTACGCATATAATGCAATTATTATCGCTAGAACTGTAATAATTATACTTATTACTTATATTATTCTCAATATAACATGCATTATTACCCATATTATGCAGTTATTATCGCTAGAACTATAATAAATAGACGTATTACTTTTATTGTCATCAATATAACATGCATTATTACGCATATTATGCAGTTATAATTGCTAGAACTATAATAAATATACTTAGTACTTTTATTATCATCAATATAACATGCATTATTACGCATATTATGCAGTTATAATCGCTAGAACTATAATAAATATACGTAGTACTTTTATTGTCATCAATATAACATGCATTATTACCCATATTATGCAGTTATTATCGATAGAACTATAATAAATATACTTATTACTTATATTATTATCAATATAACATGCATTATTACCCATATAATGGAGTTATTATCGCTAGAACTGTAATAATTATACTTATTACATATATTATTATCAATATAACATGCATTATTACCCATATATAGCAGTTATTACCGACAGAAGTATAATAAATATACTTATTACTTTTATTATAATAATTAATATAACAGTCACTCTTAGCCATATTTTACTAGTATTATCGCTAGAACTGTAATAATTATACTTGTTACTCCCGATATTATCAATATAACATCCATTATTACCCATAAATTGCAGTTATTATCGCTAGAACTGTAATAATTATACTTATTACTCCCGATATTATCAATATAACATGCATTATTACGCATATTATGCAGTTATAATTGCTAGAACTATAATAAATATACTTAGTACTTTTATTATCATCAATATAACATGCATTATTACGCATATTATGCAGTTATAATCGCTAGAACTATAATAAATATACGTAGTACTTTTATTGTCATCAATATAACATGCATTATTACCCATATTATGCAGTTATTATCGATAGAACTATAATAAATATACTTATTACTTATATTATTATCAATATAACATGCATTATTACCCATATAATGGAGTTATTATCGCTAGAACTGTAATAATTATACTTATTACATATATTATTATCAATATAACATGCATTATTACCCATATATAGCAGTTATTACCGACAGAAGTATAATAAATATACTTATTACTTTTATTATTATTAATATAACAGTCACTCTTAGCCATATTTTACTAGTATTATCGCTAGAACTGTAATAATTATACTTGTTACTCCCGATATTATCAATATAACATCCATTATTACCCATGAATTGCAGTTATTATCGCTAGAACTGTAATAATTATACTTGTTACTCCCGATATTATCAATATAACATGCATTATTACCCATATAATGCAGTTATTATCGCTAGAACTGTAATAATTATACTTATTACTTATATTATTAGCAATATAACTTGCATTATTACCCATATAATGCAGTTATTATCTCTAGAACTGTAATAATTATACTTATTACTTATATTATTATCAATATAACATGCATTATTACCCATATAATGGAGTTATTATCGCTAGAACTGTAATAATTATACTTATTACTTATATTATTATCAATATAACATGCATTATTACCCATATAATGCAGTTATTATCGACAGAAGTATAATAAATATACTTATTACTTTTATTATTATCAATATAACAGGCACTATTAGCCATATTTTACTATTATTATCGCTAGAACTATAATAATTATACTTATTACTCCCGATATTATCAATATAACATGCCTTATTACGCATATAATGCAATTATTATCGCTAGAATTGTAATAATTATGCTTATTACTTATATTATTAGCAATATAACGTGCATTATTACCCATATAATGCAGTTATTATCGCTAGAACTGTAATAATTATACTTATAACTTTTATTATTATCAATATAACATGCACTAATAGCCATATTTTACTATTATTATCGCTGGAACTATAATAATTATACTTATTACTCCCGATATTATCAATATAACATGCCTTATTACGCATATAATGCAATTATTATCGCTAGAACTGTAATAATTATGCTTATTACTTATATTATTAGCAATATAACGTGCATTATTACCCATATTATGCAGTTATTATCGCTAGAACTGTAATAATTATACTTATTACTCCCGATATTATCAATATAACATGCATTATTACGCATATTATGCAGTTATAATTGCTAGAACTATAATAAATATACTTAGTACTTTTATTATCATCAATATAACATGCATTATTACGCATATTATGCAGTTATAATCGCTAGAACTATAATAAATATACATAGTACTTTTATTGTCATCAATATAACATGCATTATTACCCATATTATGCAGTTATTATCGATAGAACTATAATAAATATACTTATTACTTATATTATTATCAATATAACATGCATTATTACCCATATACTGGAGTTATTATCGCTAGAACTGTAATAATTATACTTATTACATATATTATTATCAATATAACATGTTATTATTACCCATATATAGCAGTTATTACCGACAGAAGTATAATAAATATACTTATTACTCTTATTATTATTAATATAACAGTCACTCTTAGCCATATTTTACTAGTATTATCGCTAGAACTGTAATAATTATACTTGTTACTCCCGATATTATCAATATAACATCCATTATTACCCATAAATTGCAGTTATTATCGCTAGAACTGTAATAATTATACTTGTTACTCCCGATATTATCAATATAACATGCATTATTACCCATATAATGCAGTTATTATCGCTAGAACTGTAATAATTATACTTATTACTTATATTATTAGCAATATAACATGCATTATTACCCATATAATGGAGTTATTATCGCTAGAACTGTAATAATTATACTTATTACATATATTATTATCAATATAACATGCATTATTACCCATATATAGCAGTTATTACCGACAGAAGTATAATAAATATACTTATTACTTTTATTATAATAATTAATATAACAGTCACTCTTAGCCATATTTTACTAGTATTATCGCTAGAACTGTAATAATTATACTTGTTACTCCCGATATTATCAATATAACATCCATTATTACCCATAAATTGCAGTTATTATCGCTAGAACTGTAATAATTATACTTATTACTCCCGATATTATCAATATAACATGCATTATTACGCATATTATGCAGTTATAATTGCTAGAACTATAATAAATATACTTAGTACTTTTATTATCATCAATATAACATGCATTATTACGCATATTATGCAGTTATAATCGCTAGAACTATAATAAATATACGTAGTACTTTTATTGTCATCAATATAACATGCATTATTACCCATATTATGCAGTTATTATCGATAGAACTATAATAAATATACTTATTACTTATATTATTATCAATATAACATGCATTATTACCCATATAATGGAGTTATTATCGCTAGAACTGTAATAATTATACTTATTACATATATTATTATCAATATAACATGCATTATTACCCATATATAGCAGTTATTACCGACAGAAGTATAATAAATATACTTATTACTTTTATTATTATTAATATAACAGTCACTCTTAGCCATATTTTACTAGTATTATCGCTAGAACTGTAATAATTATACTTGTTACTCCCGATATTATCAATATAACATGCATTATTACCCATATAATGCAGTTATTATCGCTAGAACTGTAATAATTATACTTATTACTTATATTATTAGCAATATAACTTGCATTATTACCCATATAATGCAGTTATTATCTCTAGAACTGTAATAATTATACTTATTACTTATATTATTATCAATATAACATGCATTATTACCCATATAATGGAGTTATTATCGCTAGAACTGTAATAATTATACTTATTACTTATATTATTATCAATATAACATGCATTATTACCCATATAATGCAGTTATTATCGACAGAAGTATAATAAATATACTTATTACTTTTATTATTATCAATATAACAGGCACTATTAGCCATATTTTACTATTATTATCGCTAGAACTATAATAATTATACTTATTACTCCCGATATTATCAATATAACATGCCTTATTACGCATATAATGCAATTATTATCGCTAGAATTGTAATAATTATGCTTATTACTTATATTATTAGCAATATAACGTGCATTATTACCCATATAATGCAGTTATTATCGCTAGAACTGTAATAATTATACTTATAACTTTTATTATTATCAATATAACATGCACTAATAGCCATATTTTACTATTATTATCGCTGGAACTATAATAATTATACTTATTACTCCCGATATTATCAATATAACATGCCTTATTACGCATATAATGCAATTATTATCGCTAGAACTGTAATAATTATGCTTATTACTTATATTATTAGCAATATAACGTGCATTATTACCCATATTATGCAGTTATTATCGCTAGAACTGTAATAATTATACTTATTACTCCCGATATTATCAATATAACATGCATTATTACGCATATTATGCAGTTATAATTGCTAGAACTATAATAAATATACTTAGTACTTTTATTATCATCAATATAACATGCATTATTACGCATATTATGCAGTTATAATCGCTAGAACTATAATAAATATACGTAGTACTTTTATTGTCATCAATATAACATGCATTATTACCCATATTATGCAGTTATTATCGATAGAACTATAATAAATATACTTATTACTTATATTATTATCAATATAACATGCATTATTACCCATATAATGGAGTTATTATCGCTAGAACTGTAATAATTATACTTATTACACATATTATTATCAATATAACATGCATTATTACCCATATATAGCAGTTATTACCGACAGAAGTATAATAAATATACTTATTACTTTTATTTTTATTAATATAACAGTCACTCTTAGCCATATTTTACTAGTATTATCGCTAGAACTGTAATAATTATACTTGTTACTCCCGATATTATCAATATAACATCCATTATTACCCATAAATTGCAGTTATTATCGCTAGAACTGTAATAATTATACTTATTACTCCCGATATTATCAATATAACATGCATTATTACGCATATTATGCAGTTATAATTGCTAGAACTATAATAAATATACTTAGTACTTTTATTATCATCAATATAACATGCATTATTACGCATATTATGCAGTTATAATCGCTAGAACTATAATAAATATACGTAGTACTTTTATTGTCATCAATATAACATGCATTATTACCCATATTATGCAGTTATTATCGATAGAACTATAATAAATATACTTATTACTTATATTATTATCAATATAACATGCATTATTACCCATATAATGGAGTTATTATCGCTAGAACTGTAATAATTATACTTATTACATATATTATTATCAATATAACATGCATTATTACCCATATATAGCAGTTATTACCGACAGAAGTATAATAAATATACTTATTACTTTTATTATTATTAATATAACAGTCACTCTTAGCCATATTTTACTAGTATTATCGCTAGAACTGTAATAATTATACTTGTTACTCCCGATATTATCAATATAACATCCATTATTACCCATAAATTGCAGTTATTATCGCTAGAACTGTAATAATTATACTTATTACTCCCGATATTATCAATATAACATGCATTATTACCCATATAATACAGTTATTATCGCTAGAACTGTAATAATTTTACTTATTACTTATATTATTAGCAATATAACTTGCATTATTACCCATATAATGCAGTTATTATCTCTAGAACTGTAATAATTATACTTATTACTTATATTATTATCAATATAACATGCATTATTACAAATATAATGGAGTTATTATCGCTAGAACTGTAATAATTATACTTATTACTTATATTATTATCAATATAACATGCATTATTAGACATATAATGCAGTTATTATCGACAGAAGTATAATAAATATACTTATTACTTTTATTATTATCAATATAACAGGCACTATTAGCCATATTTTACTATTATTATCGCTAGAACTATAATAATTATACTTATTACTCCCGATATTATCAATATAACATGCCTTATTACGCATATAATGCAATTATTATCGCTAGAACTGTAATAATTATGCTTATTACTTATATTATAAGCAATATAACGTGCATTATTACCCATATTATGCAGTTATTATCGCTAGAACTATAATAAATATACTTATTACTCCCAATATTATCAATATAACATGCGTTATTACCCGTATAATGCAGTTATTATCGCTAGAACTGTAATAATTATATTTATTACTTATATTATTAGCAATATAACGTGCATTATTACCCATATAATGCAGTTATTATCGCCAGAACTGTAATAATTATACGTATTACTTATATTATTATCAATATAACATGCATTATTACCCATATAATGCAGTTATTATCGCTAGAACTATAATAAATATACGTATTATTTTTATTATCATCAATATAACATGCATTATTACCCATATTATGCAGTTATTATCGATAGAACTATAATAATTATACTTATTACTCCCGATATTATCAATATAACATGCCTTATTACGCATGTAATGCAGTTATTATCGTTACAACTGTAATAATTATACTTATTACATATACTATTAGCAATATAACGTGCCTTATTACGCATATAATGCAATTATTATCGCTAGAAGTGTAATAATTATACTTATTACTTATATTATTCTCAATATAACATGCATTATTACCCATATTATGCAGTTATTATCGCTAGAACTATAATAAATAGACGTATTACTTTTATTGTCATCAATATAACATGCATTATTACGCATATTATGCAGTTATAATTGCTAGAACTATAATAAATATACTTAGTACTTTTATTATCATCAATATAACATGCATTATTACGCATATTATGCAGTTATAATCGCTAGAACTATAATAAATATACGTAGTACTTTTATTGTCATCAATATAACATGCATTATTACCCATATTATGCAGTTATTATCGATAGAACTATAATAAATATACTTATTACTTATATTATTATCAATATAACATGCATTATTACCCATATAATGGAGTTATTATCGCTAGAACTGTAATAATTATACTTATTACATATATTATTATCAATATAACATGCATTATTACCCATATATAGCAGTTATTACCGACAGAAGTATAATAAATATACTTATTACTTTTATTATAATAATTAATATAACAGTCACTCTTAGCCATATTTTACTAGTATTATCGCTAGAACTGTAATAATTATACTTGTTACTCCCGATATTATCAATATAACATCCATTATTACCCATAAATTGCAGTTATTATCGCTAGAACTGTAATAATTATACTTATTACTCCCGATATTATCAATATAACATGCATTATTACGCATATTATGCAGTTATAATTGCTAGAACTATAATAAATATACTTAGTACTTTTATTATCATCAATATAACATGCATTATTACGCATATTATGCAGTTATAATCGCTAGAACTATAATAAATATACGTAGTACTTTTATTGTCATCAATATAACATGCATTATTACCCATATTATGCAGTTATTATCGATAGAACTATAATAAATATACTTATTACTTATATTATTATCAATATAACATGCATTATTACCCATATAATGGAGTTATTATCGCTAGAACTGTAATAATTATACTTATTACATATATTATTATCAATATAACATGCATTATTACCCATATATAGCAGTTATTACCGACAGAAGTATAATAAATATACTTATTACTTTTATTATTATTAATATAACAGTCACTCTTAGCCATATTTTACTAGTATTATCGCTAGAACTGTAATAATTATACTTGTTACTCCCGATATTATCAATATAACATGCATTATTACCCATATAATGCAGTTATTATCGCTAGAACTGTAATAATTATACTTATTACTTATATTATTAGCAATATAACTTGCATTATTACCCATATAATGCAGTTATTATCTCTAGAACTGTAATAATTATACTTATTACTTATATTATTATCAATATAACATGCATTATTACCCATATAATGGAGTTATTATCGCTAGAACTGTAATAATTATACTTATTACTTATATTATTATCAATATAACATGCATTATTACCCATATAATGCAGTTATTATCGACAGAAGTATAATAAATATACTTATTACTTTTATTATTATCAATATAACAGGCACTATTAGCCATATTTTACTATTATTATCGCTAGAACTATAATAATTATACTTATTACTCCCGATATTATCAATATAACATGCCTTATTACGCATATAATGCAATTATTATCGCTAGAATTGTAATAATTATGCTTATTACTTATATTATTAGCAATATAACGTGCATTATTACCCATATAATGCAGTTATTATCGCTAGAACTGTAATAATTATACTTATAACTTTTATTATTATCAATATAACATGCACTAATAGCCATATTTTACTATTATTATCGCTGGAACTATAATAATTATACTTATTACTCCCGATATTATCAATATAACATGCCTTATTACGCATATAATGCAATTATTATCGCTAGAACTGTAATAATTATGCTTATTACTTATATTATTAGCAATATAACGTGCATTATTACCCATATTATGCAGTTATTATCGCTAGAACTGTAATAATTATACTTATTACTCCCGATATTATCAATATAACATGCATTATTACGCATATTATGCAGTTATAATTGCTAGAACTATAATAAATATACTTAGTACTTTTATTATCATCAATATAACATGCATTATTACGCATATTATGCAGTTATAATCGCTAGAACTATAATAAATATACGTAGTACTTTTATTGTCATCAATATAACATGCATTATTACCCATATTATGCAGTTATTATCGATAGAACTATAATAAATATACTTATTACTTATATTATTATCAATATAACATGCATTATTACCCATATACTGGAGTTATTATCGCTAGAACTGTAATAATTATACTTATTACATATATTATTATCAATATAACATGTTATTATTACCCATATATAGCAGTTATTACCGACAGAAGTATAATAAATATACTTATTACTTTTATTATTATTAATATAACAGTCACTCTTAGCCATATTTTACTAGTATTATCGCTAGAACTGTAATAATTATACTTGTTACTCCCGATATTATCAATATAACATCCATTATTACCCATAAATTGCAGTTATTATCGCTAGAACTGTAATAATTATACTTGTTACTCCCGATATTATCAATATAACATGCATTATTACCCATATAATGCAGTTATTATCGCTAGAACTGTAATAATTATACTTATTACTTATATTATTAGCAATATAACTTGCATTATTACCCATATAATGCAGTTATTATCTCTAGAACTGTAATAATTATACTTATTACTTATATTATTATCAATATAACATGCATTATTACCCATATAATGGAGTTATTATCGCTAGAACTGTAATAATTATACTTATTACTTATATTATTATCAATATAACATGCATTATTACCCATATAATGCAGTTATTATCGCTAGAACTGTAATAATTATACTTATAACTTTTATTATTATCAATATAACATGCACTAATAGCCATATTTTACTATTATTATCGCTGGAACTATAATAATTATACTTATTACTCCCGATATTATCAATATAACATGCCTTATTACGCATATAATGCAATTATTATCGCTAGAACTGTAATAATTATGCTTATTACTTATATTATTAGCAATATAACGTGCATTATTACCCATATTATGCAGTTATTATCGCTAGAACTGTAATAATTATACTTATTACTCCCGATATTATCAATATAACATGCATTATTACGCATATTATGCAGTTATAATTGCTAGAACTATAATAAATATACTTAGTACTTTTATTATCATCAATATAACATGCATTATTACGCATATTATGCAGTTATAATCGCTAGAACTATAATAAATATACGTAGTACTTTTATTGTCATCAATATAACATGCATTATTACCCATATTATGCAGTTATTATCGATAGAACTATAATAAATATACTTATTACTTATATTATTATCAATATAACATGCATTATTACCCATATACTGGAGTTATTATCGCTAGAACTGTAATAATTATACTTATTACATATATTATTATCAATATAACATGTTATTATTACCCATATATAGCAGTTATTACCGACAGAAGTATAATAAATATACTTATTACTTTTATTATTATTAATATAACAGTCACTCTTAGCCATATTTTACTAGTATTATCGCTAGAACTGTAATAATTATACTTGTTACTCCCGATATTATCAATATAACATCCATTATTACCCATAAATTGCAGTTATTATCGCTAGAACTGTAATAATTATACTTGTTACTCCCGATATTATCAATATAACATGCATTATTACCCATATAATGCAGTTGTTATCGCTAGAACTGTAATAATTATACTTATTACTTATATTATTAGCAATATAACTTGCATTATTACCCATATAATGCAGTTATTATCTCTAGAACTGTAATAATTATACTTATTACTTATATTATTATCAATATAACATGCATTATTACCCATATAATGGAGTTATTATCGCTAGAACTGTAATAATTATACTTATTACTTATATTATTATCAATATAACATGCATTATTACCCATATAATGCAGTTATTATCGACAGAAGTATAATAAATATACTTATTACTTTTATTATTATCAATATAACAGGCACTATTAGCCATATTTTACTATTATTATCGCTAGAACTATAATAATTATACTTATTACTCCCGATATTATCAATATAACATGCCTTATTACGCATATAATGCAATTATTATCGCTAGAATTGTAATAATTATGCTTATTACTTATATTATTAGCAATATAACGTGCATTATTACCCATATAATGCAGTTATTATCGCTAGAACTGTAATAATTATACTTATAACTTTTATTATTATCAATATAACATGCACTAATAGCCATATTTTACTATTATTATCGCTGGAACTATAATAATTATACTTATTACTCCCGATATTATCAATATAACATGCCTTATTACGCATATAATGCAATTATTATCGCTAGAACTGTAATAATTATGCTTATTACTTATATTATTAGCAATATAACGTGCATTATTACCCATATTATGCAGTTATTATCGCTAGAACTGTAATAATTATACTTATTACTCCCGATATTATCAATATAACATGCATTATTACGCATATTATGCAGTTATAATTGCTAGAACTATAATAAATATACTTAGTACTTTTATTATCATCAATATAACATGCATTATTACGCATATTATGCAGTTATAGTCGCTAGAACTATAATAAATATACGTAGTACTTTTATTGTCATCAATATAACATGCATTATTACCCATATTATGCAGTTATTATCGATAGAACTATAATAAATATACTTATTACTTATATTATTATCAATATAACATGCATTATTACCCATATAATGGAGTTATTATCGCTAGAACTGTAATAATTATACTTATTACATATATTATTATCAATATAACATGCATTATTACCCATATATAGCAGTTATTACCGACAGAAGTATAATAAATATACTTATTACTTTTATTATTATTAATATAACAGTCACTCTTAGCCATATTTCACTAGTATTATCGCTAGAACTGTAATAATTATACTTGTTACTCCCGATATTATCAATATAACATCCATTATTACCCATAAATTGCAGTTATTATCGCTAGAACTGTAATAATTATACTTATTACTCCCGATATTATCAATATAACATGCATTATTACCCATATAATGCAGTTATTATCGCTAGAACTGTAATAATTATACTTATTACTTATATTATTAGCAATATAACTTGCATTATTACCCATATAATCCAGGTATTATCTCTAGAACTGTAATAATTATACTTATTACTTATATTATTATCAATATAACATGCATTATTACAAATATAATGGAGTTATTATCGCTAGAACAGTAATAGTTATACTTATTACTTATATTATTATCAATATAACATGCATTATTACCCATATAATGCAGTTATTATCGACAGAAGTATAATAAATATACTTATTACTTTTATTATTATCAATATAACAGGCACTATTAGCCATATTTTACTATTATTATCGCTAGAACTATAATAATTATACCTATTACTCCCGATATTATCAATATAACATGCCTTATTACCCATATAATGCAGTTATTATCGCTAGAACTGTAATAATTATACTTATAACTTTTATTATTATCAATATAACATGCACTAATAGCCATATTTTACTATTATTATCGCTGGAACTATAATAATTATACTTATTACTCCCGATATTATCAATATAACATGCCTTATTACGCATATAATGCAGTTATTATCGCTAGAACTGTAATAAATATACTTACTACTTTCATTATCATCAATATAACATGCATTATTACCCATATTATGCAGTTATTATCGATAGAACTATAATAAATATACTTAGTACTCCCAATATTATCAATATAACATGCATTATTACCCATATAATGCAGTTATTATCGCTAGAACTATAATAAATATACTTATTACTCCCAATATTATCAATATAACATGCATTATTACCCATATAATGGAGTTATTATCGTTAGAACTGTAATAATTATACTTATTACATATACTATTAGCAATATAACGTGCATTATTACCCATATAATGTAGTTATTATGGCCAGAACTGTAATAATTATACTTACTATTTATATTATTCTCAATATAACATGCATTATTAAGCATATTATGCAGTTATTATCGCTAGAACTATAATAAATATACGTATTACTTTTATTATCATCAATATAACATGCATTATTACCCATATTATGCAGTTATTATCGATAGAACTATAATAAATATACTTATTACTTATATTATTATCAATATAACATGCACTAATAGCCATATTTTACTATTATTATCGCTGGAACTATAATAATTATACTTATTACTCCCGATATTATCAATATAACATGCCTTATTACGCATATAATGCAATTATTATCGCTAGAACTGTAATAATTATGCTTATTACTTATATTATTAGCAATATAACGTGCATTATTACCCATATTATGCAGTTATTATCGCTAGAACTGTAATAATTATACTTATGACTCCCGATATTATCAATATAACATGCATTATTACGCATATTATGCAGTTATAATTGCTAGAACTATAATAAATATACTTAGTACTTTTATTATCATCAATATAACATGCATTATTACGCATATTATGCAGTTATAATCGCTAGAACTATAATAAATATACGTAGTACTTTTATTGTCATCAATATAACATGCATTATTACCCATATTATGCAGTTATTATCGATAGAACTATCATAAATATACTTATTACTTATATTATTATCAATATAACATGCATTATTACCCATATACTGGAGTTATTATCGCTAGAACTGTAATAATTATAGTTATTACATATATTATTATCAATATAACATGTTATTATTACCCATATATAGCAGTTATTACCGACAGAAGTATAATAAATATACTTATTACTTTTATTATTATTAATATAACAGTCACTCTTAGCCATATTTTACTAGTATTATCGCTAGAACTGTAATAAATATACTTACTACTTTCATTATCATCAATATAACATGCATTATTACCCATATTATGCAGTTATTATCGATAGAACTATAATAAATATACTTAGTACTCCCAATATTATCAATATAACATGCATTATTACCCATATAATGCAGTTATTATCGCTAGAACTATAATAAATATACTTATTACTCCCAATATTATCAATATAACATGCATTATTACCCATATAATGGAGTTATTATCGATAGAACTATAATAAATATACTTATTACTTATATTATTATCAATATAACATGCATTATTACCCATATAATGGAGTTATTATCGCTAGAACTGTAATAATTATACTTATTACATATATTATTATCAATATAACATGCATTATTACCCATATATAGCAGTTATTACCGACAGAAGTATAATAAATATACTTATTACTTTTATTATTATTAATATAACAGTCACTCTTAGCCATATTTCACTAGTATTATCGCTAGAACTGTAATAATTATACTTGTTACTCCCGATATTATCAATATAACATCCATTATTACCCATAAATTGCAGTTATTATCGCTAGAACTGTAATAATTATACTTATTACTCCCGATATTATCAATATAACATGCATTATTACCCATATAATGCAGTTATTATCGCTAGAACTGTAATAATTATACCTATTACTTATATTATTAGCAATATAACTTGCATTATTACCCATATAATCCAGGTATTATCTCTAGAACTGTAATAATTATACTTATTACTTATATTATTATCAATATAACATGCATTATTACAAATATAATGGAGTTATTATCGCTAGAACAGTAATAATTATACTTATTACTTATATTATTATCAATATAACATGCATTATTACCCATATAATGCAGTTATTATCGACAGAAGTATAATAAATATACTTATTACTTTTATTATTATCAATATAACAGGCACTATTAGCCATATTTTACTATTATTATCGCTAGAACTATAATAATTATACCTATTACTCCCGATATTATCAATATAACATGCCTTATTACCCATATAATGCAGTTATTATCGCTAGAACTGTAATAATTATACTTATAACTTTTATTATTATCAATATAACATGCACTAATAGCCATATTTTACTATTATTATCGCTGGAACTATAATAATTATACTTATTACTCCCGATATTATCAATATAACATGCCTTATTACGCATATAATGCAGTTATTATCGCTAGAACTGTAATAAATATACTTACTACTTTCATTATCATCAATATAACATGCATTATTACCCATATTATGCAGTTATTATCGATAGAACTATAATAAATATACTTAGTACTCCCAATATTATCAATATAACATGCATTATTACCCATATAATGCAGTTATTATCGCTAGAACTATAATAAATATACTTATTACTCCCAATATTATCAATATAACATGCATTATTACCCATATAATGGAGTTATTATCGTTCGAACTGTAATAATTATACTTATTACATATACTATTAGCAATATAACGTGCATTATTACCCATATAATGCAGTTATTATGGCCAGAACTGTAATAATTATACTTACTATTTATATTATTCTCAATATAACATGCATTATTAAGCATATTATGCAGTTATTATCGCTAGAACTATAATAAATATACGTATTACTTTTATTATCATCAATATAACATGCATTATTACCCATATTATGCAGTTATTATCGATAGAACTATAATAAATATACTTATTACTTATATTATTATCAATATAACATGCATTATTACCCATATAATGGAGTTATTGTCGCTAGAACTGTAATAATTATACTTATTACTTATATTATTATCAATATAACATGCATTATTACCCATATAATGCAGTTATTATCGACAGAAGTATAATAAATATACTTATTACTTTTATTATTATCAATATAACAGGCACTATTAGCCATGTTGTACTATTATTATCGCTAGAACTATAATAATTATACCTATTACTCCCGATATTATCAATATAACATGCCTTATTACGCATATAATGCAATTATCATCGCTAGAATTGTAATAATTATGCTTATTACTTATATTACTAGCAATATAACGTGCATTATTACCCATATAATGCAGTTATTATCGCTAGAACTGTAATAATTATACTTATAACTTTTATTATTATCAATATAACATGCACTAATAGCCATATTTTACTATTATTATCGCTGGAACTATAATAATTATACTTATTACTCCCGATATTATCAATATAACATGCCTTATTACGCATATAATGCAGTTATTATCGCTAGAACTGTAATAAATATACTTACTACTTTCATTATCATCAATATAACATGCATTATTACCCATATTATGCAGTTATTATCGATAGAACTATAATAAATATACTTATTACTCCCGATATTATCAATATAACATGCCTTATTACGCATATAATGCAGTTATTATCGCTAGAACTGTAATAAATATACTTACTACTTTCATTTTCATCAATATAACATGCATTATTACCCATATTATGCAGTTATTATCGATAGAACTATAATAAATATACTTAGTACTCCCAATATTATCAATATAACATGCATTATTACCCATATAATGCAGTTATTATCGCTAGAACTATAATAAATATACTTATTACTCCCAATATTATCAATATAACATGCATTATTACCCATATAATGGAGTTATTATCGTTAGAACTGTAATAATTATACTTATTACATATACTATTAGCAATATAACGTGCATTATTACCCATATAATGCAGTTATTATGGCCAGAACTGTAATAATTATACTTACTATTTATATTATTCTCAATATAACATGCATTATTAAGCATATTATGCAGTTATTATCGCTAGAACTATAATAAATATACGTATTACTTTTATTATCATCAATATAACATGCATTATTACCCATATTATGCAGTTATTATCGATAGAACTATAATAAATATACTTATTACTTATATTATTATCAATATAACATGCATTATTACCCATATAATGGAGTTATTGTCGCTAGAACTGTAATAATTATACTTATTACTTATATTATTATCAATATAACATGCATTATTACCCATATAATGCAGTTATTATCGACAGAAGTATAATAAATATACTTATTACTTTTATTATTATCAATATAACAGGCACTATTAGCCATGTTGTACTATTATTATCGCTAGAACTATAATAATTATACCTATTACTCCCGATATTATCAATATAACATGCCTTATTACGCATATAATGCAATTATCATCGCTAGAATTGTAATAATTATGCTTATTACTTATATTACTAGCAATATAACGTGCATTATTACCCATATAATGCAGTTATTATCGCTAGAACTGTAATAATTATACTTATAACTTTTATTATTATCAATATAACATGCACTAATAGCCATATTTTACTATTATTATCGCTGGAACTATAATAATTATACTTATTACTCCCGATATTATCAATATAACATGCCTTATTACGCATATAATGCAGTTATTATCGCTAGAACTGTAATAAATATACTTACTACTTTCATTTTCATCAATATAACATGCATTATTACCCATATTATGCAGTTATTATCGATAGAACTATAATAAATATACTTATTACTCCCGATATTATCAATATAACATGCCTTATTACGCATATAATGCAGTTATTATCGCTAGAACTGTAATAAATATACTTACTACTTTCATTTTCATCAATATAACATGCATTATTACCCATATTATGCAGTTATTATCGATAGAACTATAATAAATATACTTAGTACTCCCAATATTATCAATATAACATGCATTATTACCCATATAATGCAGTTATTATCGCTAGAACTATAATAAATATACTTATTACTCCCAATATTATCAATATAACATGCATTATTACCCATATAATGGAGTTATTATCGTTAGAACTGTAATAATTATACTTATTACATATACTATTAGCAATATAACGTGCATTATTACCCATATAATGCAGTTATTATGGCCAGAACTGTAATAATTATACTTACTATTTATATTATTCTCAATATAACATGCATTATTAAGCATATTATGCAGTTATTATCGCTAGAACTATAATAAATATACGTATTACTTTTATTATCATCAATATAACATGCATTATTACCCATATTATGCAGTTATTATCGATAGAACTATAATAAATATACTTATTACTTATATTATTATCAATATAACATGCATTATTACCCATATAATGGAGTTATTATCGCTAGAACTGTAATAATTATACTTATTACTTATATTATTATCAATATAACATGCATTATTACCCATATAATGCAGTTATTATCGACAGAAGTATAATAAATATACTTATTACTTTTATTATTATCAATATAACAGGCACTATTAGCCATGTTTTACTATTATTATCGCTAGAACTATAATAATTATACCTATTACTCCCGATATTATCAATATAACATGCCTTATTACGCATATAATGCAATTATCATCGCTAGAATTGTAATAATTATGCTTATTACTTATATTATTAGCAATATAACGTGCATTATTACCCATATAATGCAGTTATTATCGCTAGAACTGTAATAATTATACTTATAACTTTTATTATTATCAATATAACATGCACTAATAGCCATATTTTACTATTATTATCGCTGCAACTATAATAATTATACTTATTACTCCCGATATTATCAATATAACATGCCTTATTACGCATATAATGCAGTTATTATCGCTAGAACTGTAATAAATATACTTACTACTTTCATTATCATCAATATAACATGCATTATTACCCATATTATGCAGTTATTATCGATAGAACTATAATAAATATACTTAGTACTCCCAATATTATCAATATAACATGCATTATTACCCATATAATGGAGTTATTATCGCTAGAACTGTAATAATTATACTTATTACATATATTATTATCAATATAACATGCATTATTACCCATATATAGCAGTTATTACCGACAGAAGTATAATAAATATACTTATTACTTTTATTATTATTAATATAACAGTCACTCTTAGCCATATTTTACTAGTATTATCGCTAGAACTGTAATAATTATACTTGTTACTCCCGATATTATCAATATAACATGCATTATTACCCATATAATGCAGTTATTATCGCTAGAACTGTAATAATTATACTTATTACTTATATTATTAGCAATATAACTTGCATTATTACCCATATAATGCAGTTATTATCTCTAGAACTGTAATAATTATACTTATTACTTATATTATTATCAATATAACATGCATTATTACCCATATAATGGAGTTATTATCGCTAGAACTGTAATAATTATACTTATTACTTATATTATTATCAATATAACATGCATTATTACCCATATAATGCAGTTATTATCGACAGAAGTATAATAAATATACTTATTACTTTTATTATTATCAATATAACAGGCACTATTAGCCATATTTTACTATTATTATCGCTAGAACTATAATAATTATACTTATTACTCCCGATATTATCAATATAACATGCCTTATTACGCATATAATGCAATTATTATCGCTAGAATTGTAATAATTATGCTTATTACTTATATTATTAGCAATATAACGTGCATTATTACCCATATAATGCAGTTATTATCGCTAGAACTGTAATAATTATACTTATAACTTTTATTATTATCAATATAACATGCACTAATAGCCATATTTTACTATTATTATCGCTGGAACTATAATAATTATACTTATTACTCCCGATATTATCAATATAACATGCCTTATTACGCATATAATGCAATTATTATCGCTAGAACTGTAATAATTATGCTTATTACTTATATTATTAGCAGTATAACGTGCATTATTACCCATATTATGCAGTTATTATCGCTAGAACTGTAATAATTATACTTATTACTCCCGATATTATCAATATAACATGCATTATTACGCATATTATGCAGTTATAATTGCTAGAACTATAATAAATATACTTAGTACTTTTATTATCATCAATATAACATGCATTATTACGCATATTATGCAGTTATAATCGCTAGAACTATAATAAATATACGTAGTACTTTTATTGTCATCAATATAACATGCATTATTACCCATATTATGCAGTTATTATCGATAGAACTATAATAAATATACTTATTACTTATATTATTATCAATATAACATGCATTATTACCCATATACTGGAGTTATTATCGCTAGAACTGTAATAATTATACTTATTACATATATTATTATCAATATAACATGTTATTATTACCCATATATAGCAGTTATTACCGACAGAAGTATAATAAATATACTTATTACTTTTATTATTATTAATATAACAGTCACTCTTAGCCATATTTTACTAGTATTATCGCTAGAACTGTAATAATTATACTTGTTACTCCCGATATTATCAATATAACATCCATTATTACCCATAAATTGCAGTTATTATCGCTAGAACTGTAATAATTATACTTGTTACTCCCGATATTATCAATATAACATGCATTATTACCCATATAATGCAGTTATTATCGCTAGAACTGTAATAATTATACTTATTACTTATATTATTAGCAATATAACTTGCATTATTACCCATATAATGCAGTTATTATCTCTAGAACTGTAATAATTATACTTATTACTTATATTATTATCAATATAACATGCATTATTACCCATATAATGGAGTTATTATCGCTAGAACTGTAATAATTATACTTATTACTCATATTATTATCAATATAACATGCATTATTACCCATATAATGCAGTTATTATCGCTAGAACTGTAATAATTATACTTATAACTTTTATTATTATCAATATAACATGCACTAATAGCCATATTTTACTATTATTATCGCTGGAACTATAATAATTATACTTATTACTCCCGATATTATCAATATAACATGCCTTATTACGCATATAATGCAATTATTATCGCTAGAACTGTAATAATTATGCTTATTACTTATATTATTAGCAATATAACGTGCATTATTACCCATATTATGCAGTTATTATCGCTAGAACTGTAATAATTATACTTATTACTCCCGATATTATCAATATAACATGCATTATTACGCATATTATGCAGTTATAATTGCTAGAACTATAATAAATATACTTAGTTCTTTTATTATCATCAATATAACATGCATTATTACGCATATTATGCAGTTATAATCGCTAGAACTATAATAAATATACGTAGTACTTTTATTGTCATCAATATAACATGCATTATTACCCATATTATGCAGTTATTATCGATAGAACTATAATAAATATACTTATTACTTATATTATTATCAATATAACATGCATTATTACCCATATACTGGAGTTATTATCGCTAGAACTGTAATAATTATACTTATTACATATATTATTATCAATATAACATGTTATTATTACCCATATATAGCAGTTATTACCGACAGAAGTATAATAAATATACTTATTACTTTTATTATTATTAATATAACAGTCACTCTTAGCCATATTTTACTAGTATTATCGCTAGAACTGTAATAATTATACTTGTTACTCCCGATATTATCAATATAACATCCATTATTACCCATAAATTGCAGTTATTATCGCTAGAACTGTAATAATTATACTTGTTACTCCCGATATTATCAATATAACATGCATTATTACCCATATAATGCAGTTGTTATCGCTAGAACTGTAATAATTATACTTATTACTTATATTATTAGCAATATAACTTGCATTATTACCCATATAATGCAGTTATTATCTCTAGAACTGTAATAATTATACTTATTACTTATATTATTATCAATATAACATGCATTATTACCCATATAATGGAGTTATTATCGCTAGAACTGTAATAATTATACTTATTACTTATATTATTATCAATATAACATGCATTATTACCCATATAATGCAGTTATTATCGACAGAAGTATAATAAATATACTTATTACTTTTATTATTATCAATATAACAGGCACTATTAGCCATATTTTACTATTATTATCGCTAGAACTATAATAATTATACTTATTACTCCCGATATTATCAATATAACATGCCTTATTACGCATATAATGCAATTATTATCGCTAGAATTGTAATAATTATGCTTATTACTTATATTATTAGCAATATAACGTGCATTATTACCCATATAATGCAGTTATTATCGCTAGAACTGTAATAATTATACTTATAACTTTTATTATTATCAATATAACATGCACTAATAGCCATATTTTACTATTATTATCGCTGGAACTATAATAATTATACTTATTACTCCCGATATTATCAATATAACATGCCTTATTACGCATATAATGCAATTATTATCGCTAGAACTGTAATAATTATGCTTATTACTTATATTATTAGCAATATAACGTGCATTATTACCCATATTATGCAGTTATTATCGCTAGAACTGTAATAATTATACTTATTACTCCCGATATTATCAATATAACATGCATTATTACGCATATTATGCAGTTATAATTGCTAGAACTATAATAAATATACTTAGTACTTTTATTATCATCAATATAACATGCATTATTACGCATATTATGCAGTTATAGTCGCTAGAACTATAATAAATATACGTAGTACTTTTATTGTCATCAATATAACATGCATTATTACCCATATTATGCAGTTATTATCGATAGAACTATAATAAATATACTTATTACTTATATTATTATCAATATAACATGCATTATTACCCATATTATGCAGTTATTATCGATAGAACTATAATAAATATACTTAGTACTCCCAATATTATCAATATAACATGCATTATTACCCATATAATGCAGTTATTATCGCTAGAACTATAATAAATATACTTATTACTCCCAATATTATCAATATAACATGCATTATTACCCATATAATGGAGTTATTATCGTTAGAACTGTAATAATTATACTTATTACATATACTATTAGCAATATAACGTGCATTATTACCCATATAATGCAGTTATTATGGCCAGAACTGTAATAATTATACTTACTATTTATATTATTCTCAATATAACATGCATTATTAAGCATATTATGCAGTTATTATCGCTAGAACTATAATAAATATACGTATTACTTTTATTATCATCAATATAACATGCATTATTACCCATATTATGCAGTTATTATCGATAGAACTATAATAAATATACTTATTACTTATATTATTATCAATATAACATGCATTATTACCCATATAATGGAGTTATTATCGCTAGAACTGTAATAATTATACTTATTACTTATATTATTATCAATATAACATGCATTATTACCCATATAATGCAGTTATTATCGACAGAAGTATAATAAATATACTTATTACTTTTATTATTATCAATATAACAGGCACTATTAGCCATATTTTACTATTATTAACGCTGGAACTATAATAATTATACTTGTTACTCCCGATATTATCAATATAACATCCATTATTACCCATAAATTGCAGTTATTATCGCTAGAACTGTAATAATTATACTTATTACTCCCGATATTATCAATATAACATGCATTATTACCCATATAATGCAGTTATTATCGACAGAAGTATAATAAATATACTTATTACTTTTATTATTATCAATATAACAGGCACTATTAGCCATATTTTACTATTATTATCGCTAGAACTATAATAATTATACCTATTACTCCCGATATTATCAATATAACATGCCTTATTACGCATATAATGCAATTATTATCGCTAGAACTGTAATAATTATGCTTATTACTTATATTATTAGCAATATAACGTGCATTATTACCCATATAATGCAGTTATTATCGCTAGAACTGTAATAATTATGCTTGTAACTTTTATTATTATCAACATAACATGCACTAATAGCCATATTTTACTATTATTATCGCTGGAACTATAATAATTATACTTATTACTCCCGATGTTATCAATATAACATGCATTATTACCCATATAATGGAGTTATTATCGTTAGAACTGTAATAATTATACTTATTACATATACTATTAGCAATATAACGTGCATTATTACCCATATAATGCAGTTATTATGGCCAGAACTGTAATAATTATACTTACTATTTATATTATTCTCAATATAACATGCATTGTTAAGCATATTATGCAGTTATTATCGCTAGAACTATAATAAATATACGTATTACTTTTATTATCATCAATATAACATGCATTATTACCCATATTATGCAGTTATTATCGATAGAACTATAATAAATATACTTATTACTCCCAATATTATCAATATAACATGCGTTATTACCCGTATAATGCAGTTATTATCGCTAGAACTGTAATAATTATACTTATTACTTATATTATTATCAATATAACATGCATTATTACCCATATAATGGAGTTATTATCGCTAGAACTGTAATAATTATACTTATTACTTATATTATTATCAATATAACATGCATTATTACCCATATAATGCAGTTATTATCGACAGAAGTATAATAAATATACTTATTACTTTTATTATTATCAATATAACAGGCACTATTAGCCATATTTTACTATTATTATCGCTAGAACTATAATAATTATACTTATTACTCCCGATATTATCAATATAACATGCCTTATTACGCATATAATGCAATTATTATCGCTAGAACTGTAATAATTATGCTTATTACTTATATTATTAGCAATATAACGTGCATTATTACCCATATTATGCAGTTATTATCGCTAGAACTATAATAAATATACTTATTACTCCCAATATTATCAATATAACATGCGTTATTACCCGTATAATGCAGTTATTATCGCTAGAACTGTAATAATTATACTTATTACTTATATTATTAGCAATATAACGTGCATTATTACCCATATAATGCAGTTATTATCGCCAGAACTGTAATAATTATACGTATTACTTATATTATTATCAATATAACATGCATTATTACCCATATAATGCAGTTATTATCGCTAGAACTATAATAAATATACGTATTATTTTTATTATCATCAATATAACATGCATTATTACCCATATTATGCAGTTATTATCGATAGAACTATAATAATTATACTTATTACTCCCGATATTATCAATATAACATGCCCTATTACGCATGTAATGCAGTTATTATCGTTACAACTGTAATAATTATACTTATTACATATACTATTAGCAATATAACGTGCCTTATTACGCATATAATGCAATTATTATCGCTAGAACTGTAATAATTATACTTATTACTTATATTATTCTCAATATAACATGCATTATTACCCATATTATGCAGTTATTATCGCTAGAACTATAATAAATAGACGTATTACTTTTATTATCATCAATATAACATGCATTATTACGCATATTATGCAGTTATAATTGCTAGAACTATAATAAATATACTTAGTACTTTTATTATCATCAATATAACATGCATTATTACGCATATTATGCAGTTATAATCGCTAGAACTATAATAAATATACGTAGTACTTTTATTGTCATCAATATAACATGCATTATTACCCATATTATGCAGTTATTATCGATAGAACTATAATAAATATACTTATTACTTATATTATTATCAATATAACATGCATTATTACCCATATAATGGAGTTATTATCGCTAGAACTGTAATAATTATACTTATTACACATATTATTATCAATATAACATGCATTATTACCCATATATAGCAGTTATTACCGACAGAAGTATAATAAATATACTTATTACTTTTATTTTTATTAATATAACAGTCACTCTTAGCCATATTTTACTAGTATTATCGCTAGAACTGTAATAATTATACTTGTTACTCCCGATATTATCAATATAACATCCATTATTACCCATAAATTGCAGTTATTATCGCTAGAACTGTAATAATTATACTTATTACTTATATTATTAGCAATATAACTTGCATTATTACCCATATAATGCAGTTATTACCGACAGAAGTATAATAAATATACTTATTACTTTTATTATTATTAATATAACAGTCACTCTTAGCCATATTTTACTAGTATTATCGCTAGAACTGTAATAATTATACTTGTTACTCCCGATATTATCAATATAACATCCATTATTACCCATAAATTGCAGTTATTATCGCTAGAACTGTAATAATTATACTTATTACTCCCGATATTATCAATATAACATGCATTATTACCCATATAATGCAGTTATTATCGCTAAAACTGTAATAATTATACTTATTACTTATATTATTAGCAATATAACTTGCATTATTACCCATATAATGCAGTTATTATCTCTAGAACTGTAATAATTATACTTATTACTTATATTATTATCAATATAACATGCATTATTACAAATATAATGGAGTTATTATCGCTAGAACTGTAATAATTATACTTATTACTTATATTATTATCAATATAACATGCATTATTACCCATATAATGCAGTTATTATCGACAGAAGTATAATAAATATACTTATTACTTTTATTATTATCAATATAACAGGCACTATTAGCCATATTTTACTATTATTATCGCTAGAACTATAATAATTATACCTATTACTCCCGATATTATCAATATAACATGCCTTATTACGCATATAATGCAATTATTATCGCTAGAACTGTAATAATTATGCTTATTACTTATATTATTAGCAATATAACGTGCATTATTACCCATATAATGCAGTTATTATCGCTAGAACTGTAATAATTATGCTTGTAACTTTTATTATTATCAATATAACATGCACTAATAGGCATATTTTACTATTATTAACGCTGGAACTATAATAATTATACTTGTTACTCCCGATATTATCAATATAACATCCATTATTACCCATAAATTGCAGTTATTATCGCTAGAACTGTAATAATTATACTTATTACTCCCGATATTATCAATATAACATGCATTATTACCCATATAATGCAGTTATTATCGACAGAAGTATAATAAATATACTTATTACTTTTATTATTATCAATATAACAGGCACTATTAGCCATATTTTACTATTATTATCGCTAGAACTATAATAATTATACCTATTACTCCCGATATTATCAATATAACATGCCTTATTACGCATATAATGCAATTATTATCGCTAGAACTGTAATAATTATGCTTATTACTTATATTATTAGCAATATAACGTGCATTATTACCCATATAATGCAGTTATTATCGCTAGAACTGTAATAATTATGCTTGTAACTTTTATTATTATCAACATAACATGCACTAATAGCCATATTTTACTATTATTATCGCTGGAACTATAATAATTATACTTATTACTCCCGATGTTATCAATATAACATGCATTATTACCCATATAATGGAGTTATTATCGTTAGAACTGTAATAATTATACTTATTACATATACTATTAGCAATATAACGTGCATTATTACCCATATAATGCAGTTATTATGGCCAGAACTGTAATAATTATACTTACTATTTATATTATTCTCAATATAACATGCATTGTTAAGCATATTATGCAGTTATTATCGCTAGAACTATAATAAATATACGTATTACTTTTATTATCATCAATATAACATGCATTATTACCCATATTATGCAGTTATTATCGATAGAACTATAATAAATATACTTATTACTCCCAATATTATCAATATAACATGCGTTATTACCCGTATAATGCAGTTATTATCGCTAGAACTGTAATAATTATACTTATTACTTATATTATTATCAATATAACATGCATTATTACCCATATAATGGAGTTATTATCGCTAGAACTGTAATAATTATACTTATTACTTATATTATTATCAATATAACATGCATTATTACCCATATAATGCAGTTATTATCGACAGAAGTATAATAAATATACTTATTACTTTTATTATTATCAATATAACAGGCACTATTAGCCATATTTTACTATTATTATCGCTAGAACTATAATAATTATACTTATTACTCCCGATATTATCAATATAACATGCCTTATTACGCATATAATGCAATTATTATCGCTAGAACTGTAATAATTATGCTTATTACTTATATTATTAGCAATATAACGTGCATTATTACCCATATTATGCAGTTATTATCGCTAGAACTATAATAAATATACTTATTACTCCCAATATTATCAATATAACATGCGTTATTACCCGTATAATGCAGTTATTATCGCTAGAACTGTAATAATTATACTTATTACTTATATTATTAGCAATATAACGTGCATTATTACCCATATAATGCAGTTATTATCGCCAGAACTGTAATAATTATACGTATTACTTATATTATTATCAATATAACATGCATTATTACCCATATAATGCAGTTATTATCGCTAGAACTATAATAAATATACGTATTATTTTTATTATCATCAATATAACATGCATTATTACCCATATTATGCAGTTATTATCGATAGAACTATAATAATTATACTTATTACTCCCGATATTATCAATACAACATGCCCTATTACGCATGTAATGCAGTTATTATCGTTACAACTTTAATAATTATACTTATTACATATACTATTAGCAATATAACGTGCCTTATTACGCATATAATGCAATTATTATCGCTAGAACTGTAATAATTATGCTTATTACTTATATTATTAGCAATATAACATGCATTATTACCCATATAATGGAGTTATTATCGCTAGAACTGTAATAATTATACTTATTACTTATATTATTATCAATATAACATGCATTATTACCCATATAATGCAGTTATTATCGACAGAAGTATAATAAATATACTTATTACTTTTATTATTATCAATATAACAGGCACTATTAGCCATATTTTACTATTATTATCGCTAGAACTATAATAATTATACTTATTACTCCCGATATTATCAATATAACATGCCTTATTACGCATATAATGCAATTATTATCGCTAGAACTGTAATAATTATGCTTATTACTTATATTATTAGCAATATAACGTGCATTATTACCCATATTATGCAGTTATTATCGCTAGAACTATAATAAATATACTTATTACTCCCAATATTATCAATATAACATGCGTTATTACCCGTATAATGCAGTTATTATCGCTAGAACTGTAATAATTATACTTATTACGTATATTATTAGCAATATAACGTGCATTATTACCCATATAATGCAGTTATTATCGCCAGAACTGTAATAATTATACGTATTACTTATATTATTATCAATATAACATGCATTATTACCCATATAATGCAGTTATAATTGCTAGTACTATAATAAATATACTTAGTACTTTTATTATCATCAATATAACATACATTATTACCCATATAATGCAGTTATTATCGCTAGAATTGTAATAATTATACTTATTACATATACTATTATCAATATAACATGCATTATTACGCATATCATGCAGTTATAATCGCTAGAACTATAATAAATATACGTAGTACTTTTATTGTCATCAATATAACATGCATTATTACCCATATTATGCAGTTATTATCGATAGAACTATAATAAATATACTTATTACTTATATTATTATCAATATAACATGCATTATTACCCATATAATGGAGTTATTATCGCTAGAACTGTAATAATTATACTTATTACATATATTATTATCAATATAACATGCATTATTACCCATATATAGCAGTTATTACCGACAGAAGTATAATAAATATACTTATTACTTTTATTATTATTAATATAACAGTCACTCTTAGCCATATTTTACTAGTATTATCGCTAGAACTGTAATAATTATACTTGTAACTCCCGATATTATCAATATAACATCCATTATTACCCATAAATTGCAGTTATTATCGCTAGAACTGTAATAATTATACTTATTACTCCCGATATTATCAATATAACATGCATTATTACCCATATAATGCAGTTATTATCGCTAGAACTGTAATAATTATACTTATTACTTATATTATTAGCAATATAACTTGCATTATTACCCATATAATGCAGTTATTATCTCTAGAACTGTAATAATTATACTTATTACTTATATTATTATCAATATAACATGCATTATTACAAATATAATGGAGTTATTATCGCTAGAACTGTAATAATTATACTTATTACTTATATTATTATCAATATAACATGCATTATTACCCATATAATGCAGTTATTATCGCTAGAACTGTAATAATTATGCTTATAACTTTTATTATTATCAACATAACATGCACTAATAGCCATATTTTACTATTATTATCGCTGGAACTATAATAATTATACTTATTACTCCCGATATTATCAATATAACATGCATTATTACCCATATAATGGAGTTATTATCGTTAGAACTGTAATAATTATACTTATTACATATACTATTAGCAATATAACGTGCATTATTACCCATATAATGGAGTTATTAATGCTAGAACTGTAATAAATGTACGTATTACTTTTATTATTATCAATATAACATGCATTATTACCCATATAATGGAGTTATTATCGCTAGAACTGTAATAAATATACGTATTACTTTTATTATCATCAATATAACATGCATTATTACCCATATTATGCAGTTATTATGGATAGAACTGTAATAAGGATACTTATTACTTTTACTATTATCAATATAACATGCACTCTTAGCCATATTTTACTATTATTATCGCTAGAACTATAAGACTTATACTTATTACTCCCGATATTATCAATATAACATGCATTATTACCCATATAATGCAGGTATTATAGCCAGAACTGTAATAATTATACTTACTACTTATATTATTCTCAATATAACATGCATTATTTCCCATATTATGCAGTTATTATCGCTAGAACTATAATAAATATACGTATTACTTTTATTATCATCTATATAACATGCATTATTACCCATATTATGCAGTTATTATCGATAGAACTGTAATAAAGGTACATATTACTTTTACTATTATCAATATAACAGGCACTATTAGCCATATTTTTCTATTATTATCGCTACAACTATAATAATTATACTTATTACTCCCGATATTATCAATATAACATGCATTATTACCCATATAATGCAGTTATTATCGCTAGAACTGTAATAATTATACTTATTACTTATATTATTAGCAATATAACGTGCATTATTACCCATATAATGCAGTTATTATCGCTAGAACTGTAATAAATATACTTATTACTTATATTGTTATCTGTATAACATGCATTATTACCCATATTATGCAGTTATTATCGCTAGATCTATAATAAATATGCTTATTACTCCCAATATTATCAATATAACATGCATTATTACCTATATAATGGAGTTATTATCGCTAGAACTGTAATAAATATACGTATTACTTTTATTATCATCAATATAACATGCATTATTACCCATATTATGCAGTTATTATCGATAGAACTGTAATAAAGATACTTATTACTTTTACTATTATCAATATAACATGCACTATTAGCCATATTTTACTATTATTATCGCTAGAACTATAATAATAATACTTATTACTCCCGATATTATCAATATAACATGCATTATTACCCATATAATGCAGGTATTATCGACTGAAGTATAATAAATATACTTATTACTATTATTATTATCAATATAACAGGCACTCTTAGCCATATTTTACTATTATTATCGCTAGAACTATAATAATTATACTTATTACTCCCGATATTATCAATATAACATGCATTATTACCCATATAATGCAGGTATTATAGCCAGAACTGTAATAATTATACTTACTACTTATATTAATCTCAATATAACGTGCATTATTACCCATATAATGCAGTTATTATCGCTAGAACTGTAATAATTATACTTATGACTTATATTATTATCAATATAACAGGCATTATTACCCATATAATGGAGTTATTAATGCTAGAACTGTAATAAATGTACGTATTACTTTTATTATTATCAATATAACATGCATTATTACCCATATAATGGAGTTATTATCGCTAGAACTGTAATAAATATACGTATTACTTTTATTATCATCAATATAACATGCATTATTACCCATATTATGCAGTTATTATGGATAGAACTGTAATAAGGATACTTATTACTTTTACTATTATCAATATAACATGCACTATTAGCCATATTTTACTATTATTATCGCTAGAACTATAATAATAATACTTATTACTCCCGATATTATCAATATAACATGCATTATTACCCATATAATGCAGGTATTATCGACTGAAGAATAATAAATATACTTATTACTATTATTATTATCAATATAACAGGCACTCTTAGCCATATTTTACTATTATTATCGCTAGAACTATAAGAATTATACTTATTACTCCCGATATTATCAATATAACATGCATTATTACCCATATAATGCAGGTATTATAGCCAGAACTGTAATAATTATACTTACTACTTATATTATTCTCAATATAACATGCATTATTTCCCATATTATGCAGTTATTATCGCTAGAACTATAATAAATATACGTATTACTTTTATTATCATCTATATAACATGCATTATTACCCATATTATGCAGTTATTATCGATAGAACTGTAATAAATATACTTATTACTTATATTATTATCAATATAACATGCATTATTACCCATATAATGGAGTTATTATCGCTAGAACTGTAATAATTATACTTATTACTTATATTATTATCAATATAACATGCATTATTACCCATATAATGCAGTTATTATCGACAGAAGTATAATAAATATACTTATTACTTTTATTATTATCGCTAGAACTATAATAATTATACTTATTACTCCCGATATTATCAATATAACATGCCTTATTACGCATATAATGCAATTATTATCGCTAGAACTGTAATAATTATGCTTATTACTTATATTATTAGCAATATAACATGCATTATTACCCATATAATGGAGTTATTATCGCTAGAACTGTAATAATTATACTTATTACTTATATTATTATCAATATAACATGCATTATTACCCATATAATGCAGTTATTATCGACAGAAGTATAATAAATATACTTATTACTTTTATTATTATCAATATAACAGGCACTATTAGCCATATTTTACTATTATTATCGCTAGAACTATAATAATTATACTTATTACTCCCGATATTATCAATATAACATGCCTTATTACGCATATAATGCAATTATTATCGCTAGAACTGTAATAATTATGCTTATTACTTATATTATTAGCAATATAACGTGCATTATTACCCATATTATGCAGTTATTATCGCTAGAACTATAATAAATATACTTATTACTCCCAATATTATCAATATAACATGCGTTATTACCCGTATAATGCAGTTATTATCGCTAGAACTGTAATAATTATACTTATTACTTATATTATTAGCAATATAACGTGCATTATTACCCATATAATGCAGTTATTATCGCCAGAACTGTAATAATTATACGTATTACTTATATTATTATCAATATAACATGCATTATTACCCATATAATGCAGTTATAATTGCTAGTACTATAATAAATATACTTAGTACTTTTATTATCATCAATATAACATACATTATTACCCATATAATGCAGTTATTATCGCTAGAATTGTAATAATTATACTTATTACATATACTATTATCAATATAACATGCATTATTACGCATATCATGCAGTTATAATCGCTAGAACTATAATAAATATACGTAGTACTTTTATTGTCATCAATATAACATGCATTATTACCCATATTATGCAGTTATTATCGATAGAACTATAATAAATATACTTATTACTTATATTATTATCAATATAACATGCATTATTACCCATATAATGGAGTTATTATCGCTAGAACTGTAATAATTATACTTATTACATATATTATTATCAATATAACAGGCATTATTACCCATATATAGCAGTTATTACCGACAGAAGTATAATAAATATACTTATTACTTTTATTATTATTAATATAACAGTCACTCTTAGCCATATTTTACTAGTATTATCGCTAGAACTGTAATAATTATACTTGTTACTCCCGATATTATCAATATAACATCCATTATTACCCATAAATTGCAGTTATTATCGCTAGAACTGTAATAATTATACTTATTACTTATATTATTATCAATATAACATGCATTATTACCCATATAATGCAGTTATTATCGACAGAAGTATAATAAATATACTTATTACTTTTATTATTATCAATATAACAGGCACTATTAGCCATATTTTACTATTATTATCGCTAGAACTATAATAATTATACTTATTACTCCCGATATTATCAATATAACATGCCTTATTACGCATATAATGCAATTATTATCGCTAGAACTGTAATAATTATGCTTATTACTTATATTATTAGCAATATAACGTGCATTATTACCCATATAATGCAGTTATTATCGCTAGAACTGTAATAATTATGCTTATAACTTTTATTATTATCAACATAACATGCACTAATAGCCATATTTTACTATTATTATCGCTGGAACTATAATAATTATACTTATTACTCCCGATATTATCAATATAACATGCATTATTACCCATATAATGGAGTTATTATCGTTAGAACTGTAATAATTATACTTATTACATATACTATTAGCAATATAACGTGCATTATTACCCATATAATGCAGTTATTATGGCCAGAACTGTAATAATTATACTTACTATTTATACTATTCTCAATATAACATGCATTATTAAGCATATTATGCAGTTATTATCGCTAGAACTATAATAAATATACGTATTACTTTTATTATCATCAATATAACATGCATTATTACCCATATTATGCAGTTATTATCGATAGAACTATAATAAATATACTTATTACTTATATTATTATCAATATAACATGCATTATTACCCATATAATGGAGTTATTATCGCTAGAACTGTAATAATTATACTTATTACTTATATTATTATCAATATAACATGCATCATTACCCATATAATGCAGTTATTATCGACAGAAGTATAATAAATATACTTATTACTTTTATTATTATCAATATAACAGGCACTATTAGCCATATTTTACTATTATTATCGCTAGAACTATAATAATTATACTTATTACTCCCGATATTATCAATATAACATGCCTTATTACGCATATAATGCAATTATTATCGCTAGAACTGTAATAATTATGCTTATTACTTATATTATTAGCAATATAACGTGCATTATTACCCATATTATGCAGTTATTATCGCTAGAACTATAATAAATATACTTATTACTCCCAATATTATCAATATAACATGCGTTATTACCCGTATAATGCAGTTATTATCGCTAGAACTGTAATAATTATACTTATTACTTATATTATTAGCAATATAACGTGCATTATTACCCATATAATGCAGTTATTATCGCCAGAACTGTAATAATTATACGTATTACTTATATTATTATCAATATAACATGCATTATTACCCATATAATGCAGTTATTATCGCTAGAACTATAATAAATATACGTATTATTTTTATTATCATCAATATAACATGCATTATTACCCATATTATGCAGTTATTATCGATAGAACTATAATAATTATACTTATTACTCCCGATATTATCAATATAACATGCCTTATTACGCATGTAATGCAGTTATTATCGTTACAACTGTAATAATTATACTTATTACATATACTATTAGCAATATAACGTGCCTTATTACGCATATAATGCAATTATTATCGCTAGAACTGTAATAATTATACTTATTACTTATATTATTCTCAATATAACATGCATTATTACCCATATTATGCAGTTATTATCGCTAGAACTATAATAAATAGACGTATTACTTTTATTATCATCAATATAACATGCATTATTACGCATATTATGCAGTTATAATTGCTAGAACTATAATAAATATACTTAGTACTTTTATTATCATCAATATAACATGCATTATTACGCATATTATGCAGTTATAATCGCTAGAACTATAATAAATATACGTAGTACTTTTATTGTCATCAATATAACATGCATTATTACCCATATTATGCAGTTATTATCGATAGAACTATAATAAATATACTTATTACTTATATTATTATCAATATAACATGCATTATTACCCATATAATGGAGTTATTATCGCTAGAACTGTAATAATTATACTTATTACATATATTATTATCAATATAACATGCATTATTACACATATATAGCAGTTATTACCGACAGAAGTATAATAAATATACTTATTACTTTTATTATTATTAATATAACAGTCACTCTTAGCCATATTTTACTAGTATTATCGCTAGAACTGTAATAATTATACTTGTTACTCCCGATATTATCAATATAACATCCATTATTACCCATAAATTGCAGTTATTATCGCTATAACTGTAATAATTATACTTATTACTCCCGATATTATCAATATAACATGCATTATTACGCATATTATGCAGTTACAATTGCTAGAACTATAATAAATATACTTAGTACTTTTATTATCATCAATATAACATGCATTATTACGCATATTATGCAGTTATAATCGCTAGAACTATAATAAATATACGTAGTACTTTTATTGTCATCAATATAACATGCATTATTACCCATATTATGCAGTTATTATCGATAGAACTATAATAAATATACTTATTACTTATATTATTATCAATATAACATGCATTATTACCCATATAATGGAGTTATTATCGCTAGAACTGTAATAATTATACTTATTACATATATTATTATCAATATATCATGCATTATTACAAATATAATGGAGTTATTATCGCTAGAACTGTAATAATTATACTTATTACTTATATTATTATCAATATAACATGCATTATTACCCATATAATGCAGTTACTATCGACAGAAGTATAATAAATATACTTATTACTTTTATTATTATCAATATAACAGGCACTATTAGCCATATTTTACTATTATTATCGCTAGAACTATAATAATTATACTTATTACTCCCGATATTATCAATATAACATGCCTTATTACGCATATAATGCAATTATTATCGCTAGAACTGTAATAATTATGCTTATTACTTATATTATTAGCAATATAACGTGCATTATTACCCATATAATGCAGTTATTATCGCTAGGACTGTAATAATTATACTTATAACTTTTATTATTATCAATATAACATGCACTAATAGGCATATTTTACTATTATTAACGCTGGAACTATAATAATTATACTTGTTACTCCCGATATTATCAATATAACATCCATTATTACCCATAAATTGCAGTTATTATCGCTAGAACTGTAATAATTATACTTATTACTCCCGATATTATCAATATAACATGCATTATTACCCATATAATGCAGTTATTATCGCTAGAACTGTAATAATTATACTTATTACTTATATTATTAGCAATATAACTTGCATTATTACCCATATAATGCAGTTATTATCTCTAGAACTGTAATAATTATACTTATTACTTATATTATTATCAATATAACATGCATTATTACAAATATAATGGAGTTATTATCGCTAGAACTGTAATAATTATACTTATTACTTGTATTATTATCAATATAACATGCATTATTACCCATATAATGCAGTTACTATCGACAGAAGTATAATAAATATACTTATTACTTTTATTATTATCAATATAACAGGCACTATTAGCCATATTTTACTATTATTATCGCTAGAACTATAATAATTATACTTATTACTCCCGATATTATCAATATAACATGCCTTATTACGCATATAATGCAATTATTATCGCTAGAACTGTAATAATTATGCTTATTACTTATATTATTAGCAATATAACGTGCATTATTACCCATATAATGCAGTTATTATCGCTAGGACTGTAATAATTATACTTATAACTTTTATTATTATCAATATAACATGCACTAATAGGCATATTTTACTATTATTAACGCTGGAACTATAATAATTATACTTGTTACTCCCGATATTATCAATATAACATCCATTATTACCCATAAATTGCAGTTATTATCGCTAGAACTGTAATAATTATACTTATTACTCCCGATATTATCAATATAACATGCATTATTACCCATATAATGCAGTTATTATCGCTAGAACTGTAATAATTATACTTATTACTTATATTATTAGCAATATAACTTGCATTATTACCCATATAATGCAGTTATTATCTCTAGAACTGTAATAATTATACTTATTACTTATATTATTATCAATATAACATGCATTATTACAAATATAATGGAGTTATTATCGCTAGAACTGTAATAATTATACTTATTACTTATATTATTATCAATATAACATGCATTATTACCCATATAATGCAGTTATTATCGACAGAAGTATAATAAATATACTTATTACTTTTATTATTATCAATATAACAGGCACTATTAGCCATATTTTACTATTATTATCGCTAGAACTATAATAATTATACCTATTACTCCCGATATTATCAATATAACATGCCTTATTACGCATATAATGCAATTATTATCGCTAGAACTGTAATAATTATGCTTATTACTTATATTATTAGCAATATAACGTGCATTATTACCCATATAATGCAGTTATTATCGCTAGAACTGTAATAATTATGCTTGTAACTTTTATTATTATCAATATAACATGCACTAATAGGCATATTTTACTATTATTAACGCTGGAACTATAATAATTATACTTGTTACTCCCGATATTATCAATATAACATCCATTATTACCCATAAATTGCAGTTATTATCGCTAGAACTGTAATAATTATACTTATTACTCCCGATATTATCAATATAACATGCATTATTACCCATATAATGCAGTTATTATCGACAGAAGTATAATAAATATACTTATTACTTTTATTATTATCAATATAACAGGCACTATTAGCCATATTTTACTATTATTATCGCTAGAACTATAATAATTATACCTATTACTCCCGATATTATCAATATAACATGCCTTATTACGCATATAATGCAATTATTATCGCTAGAACTGTAATAATTATGCTTATTACTTATATTATTAGCAATATAACGTGCATTATTACCCATATAATGCAGTTATTATCGCTAGAACTGTAATAATTATGCTTGTAACTTTTATTATTATCAACATAACATGCACTAATAGCCATATTTTACTATTATTATCGCTGGAACTATAATAATTATACTTATTACTCCCGATGTTATCAATATAACATGCATTATTACCCATATAATGGAGTTATTATCGTTAGAACTGTAATAATTATACTTATTACATATACTATTAGCAATATAACGTGCATTATTACCCATATAATGCAGTTATTATGGCCAGAACTGTAATAATTATACTTACTATTTATATTATTCTCAATATAACATGCATTGTTAAGCATATTATGCAGTTATTATCGCTAGAACTATAATAAATATACGTATTACTTTTATTATCATCAATATAACATGCATTATTACCCATATTATGCAGTTATTATCGATAGAACTATAATAAATATACTTATTACTCCCAATATTATCAATATAACATGCGTTATTACCCGTATAATGCAGTTATTATCGCTAGAACTGTAATAATTATACTTATTACTTATATTATTATCAATATAACATGCATTATTACCCATATAATGGAGTTATTATCGCTAGAACTGTAATAATTATACTTATTACTTATATTATTATCAATATAACATGCATTATTACCCATATAATGCAGTTATTATCGACAGAAGTATAATAAATATACTTATTACTTTTATTATTATCAATATAACAGGCACTATTAGCCATATTTTACTATTATTATCGCTAGAACTATAATAATTATACTTATTACTCCCGATATTATCAATATAACATGCCTTATTACGCATATAATGCAATTATTATCGCTAGAACTGTAATAATTATGCTTATTACTTATATTATTAGCAATATAACGTGCATTATTACCCATATTATGCAGTTATTATCGCTAGAACTATAATAAATATACTTATTACTCCCAATATTATCAATATAACATGCGTTATTACCCGTATAATGCAGTTATTATCGCTAGAACTGTAATAATTATACTTATTACTTATATTATTAGCAATATAACGTGCATTATTACCCATATAATGCAGTTATTATCGCCAGAACTGTAATAATTATACGTATTACTTATATTATTATCAATATAACATGCATTATTACCCATATAATGCAGTTATTATCGCTAGAACTATAATAAATATACGTATTATTTTTATTATCATCAATATAACATGCATTATTACCCATATTATGCAGTTATTATCGATAGAACTATAATAATTATACTTATTACTCCCGATATTATCAATATAACATGCCCTATTACGCATGTAATGCAGTTATTATCGTTACAACTTTAATAATTATACTTATTACATATACTATTAGCAATATAACGTGCCTTATTACGCATATAATGCAATTATTATCGCTAGAACTGTAATAATTATACTTATTACTTATATTATTCTCAATATAACATGCATTATTACCCATATTATGCAGTTATTATCGCTAGAACTATAATAAATAGACGTATTACTTTTATTATCATCAATATAACATGCATTATTACGCATATTATGCAGTTATAATTGCTAGAACTATAATAAATATACTTAGTACTTTTATTATCATCAATATAACATGCATTATTACGCATATTATGCAGTTATAATCGCTAGAACTATAATAAATATACGTAGTACTTTTATTGTCATCAATATAACATGCATTATTACCCATATTATGCAGTTATTATCGATAGAACTATAATAAATATACTTATTACTTATATTATTATCAATATAACATGCATTATTACCCATATAATGGAGTTATTATCGCTAGAACTGTAATAATTATACTTATTACACATATTATTATCAATATAACATGCATTATTACCCATATATAGCAGTTATTACCGACAGAAGTATAATAAATATACTTATTACTTTTATTTTTATTAATATAACAGTCACTCTTAGCCATATTTTACTAGTATTATCGCTAGAACTGTAATAATTATACTTGTTACTCCCGATATTATCAATATAACATCCATTATTACCCATAAATTGCAGTTATTATCGCTAGAACTGTAATAATTATACTTATTACTCCCGATATTATCAATATAACATGCATTATTACGCATATTATGCAGTTATAATTGCTAGAACTATAATAAATATACTTAGTACTTTTATTATCATCAATATAACATGCATTATTACGCATATTATGCAGTTATAATCGCTAGAACTATAATAAATATACGTAGTACTTTTATTGTCATCAATATAACATGCATTATTACCCATATTATGCAGTTATTATCGATAGAACTATAATAAATATACTTATTACTTATATTATTATCAATATAACATGCATTATTACCCATATAATGGAGTTATTATCGCTAGAACTGTAATAATTATACTTATTACATATATTATTATCAATATAACATGCATTATTACCCATATATAGCAGTTATTACCGACAGAAGTATAATAAATATACTTATTACTTTTATTATTATTAATATAACAGTCACTCTTAGCCATATTTTACTAGTATTATCGCTAGAACTGTAATAATTATACTTGTTACTCCCGATATTATCAATATAACATCCATTATTACCCATAAATTGCAGTTATTATCGCTAGAACTGTAATAATTATACTTATTACTCCCGATATTATCAATATAACATGCATTATTACCCATATAATGCAGTTATTATCGCTAGAACTGTAATAATTATACTTATTACTTATATTATTAGCAATATAACTTGCATTATTACCCATATAATGCAGTTATTATCTCTAGAACTGTAATAATTATACTTATTACTTATATTATTATCAATATAACATGCATTATTACAAATATAATGGAGTTATTATCGCTAGAACTGTAATAATTATACTTATTACTTATATTATTATCAATATAACATGCATTATTACCCATATAATGCAGTTATTATCGACAGAAGTATAATAAATATACTTATTACTTTTATTATTATCAATATAACAGGCACTATTAGCCATATTTTACTATTATTATCGCTAGAACTATAATAATTATACCTATTACTCCCGATATTATCAATATAACATGCCTTATTACGCATATAATGCAATTATTATCGCTAGAACTGTAATAATTATGCTTATTACTTATATTATTAGCAATATAACGTGCATTATTACCCATATAATGCAGTTATTATCGCTAGAACTGTAATAATTATGCTTGTAACTTTTATTATTATCAATATAACATGCACTAATAGGCATATTTTACTATTATTAACGCTGGAACTATAATAATTATACTTGTTACTCCCGATATTATCAATATAACATCCATTATTACCCATAAATTGCAGTTATTATCGCTAGAACTGTAATAATTATACTTATTACTCCCGATATTATCAATATAACATGCATTATTACCCATATAATGCAGTTATTATCGACAGAAGTATAATAAATATACTTATTACTTTTATTATTATCAATATAACAGGCACTATTAGCCATATTTTACTATTATTATCGCTAGAACTATAATAATTATACCTATTACTCCCGATATTATCAATATAACATGCCTTATTACGCATATAATGCAATTATTATCGCTAGAACTGTAATAATTATGCTTATTACTTATATTATTAGCAATATAACGTGCATTATTACCCATATAATGCAGTTATTATCGCTAGAACTGTAATAATTATGCTTGTAACTTTTATTATTATCAACATAACATGCACTAATAGCCATATTTTACTATTATTATCGCTGGAACTATAATAATTATACTTATTACTCCCGATGTTATCAATATAACATGCATTATTACCCATATAATGGAGTTATTATCGTTAGAACTGTAATAATTATACTTATTACATATACTATTAGCAATATAACGTGCATTATTACCCATATAATGCAGTTATTATGGCCAGAACTGTAATAATTATACTTACTATTTATATTATTCTCAATATAACATGCATTGTTAAGCATATTATGCAGTTATTATCGCTAGAACTATAATAAATATACGTATTACTTTTATTATCATCAATATAACATGCATTATTACCCATATTATGCAGTTATTATCGATAGAACTATAATAAATATACTTATTACTCCCAATATTATCAATATAACATGCGTTATTACCCGTATAATGCAGTTATTATCGCTAGAACTGTAATAATTATACTTATTACTTATATTATTATCAATATAACATGCATTATTACCCATATAATGGAGTTATTATCGCTAGAACTGTAATAATTATACTTATTACTTATATTATTATCAATATAACATGCATTATTACCCATATAATGCAGTTATTATCGACAGAAGTATAATAAATATACTTATTACTTTTATTATTATCAATATAACAGGCACTATTAGCCATATTTTACTATTATTATCGCTAGAACTATAATAATTATACTTATTACTCCCGATATTATCAATATAACATGCCTTATTACGCATATAATGCAATTATTATCGCTAGAACTGTAATAATTATGCTTATTACTTATATTATTAGCAATATAACGTGCATTATTACCCATATTATGCAGTTATTATCGCTAGAACTATAATAAATATACTTATTACTCCCAATATTATCAATATAACATGCGTTATTACCCGTATAATGCAGTTATTATCGCTAGAACTGTAATAATTATACTTATTACTTATATTATTAGCAATATAACGTGCATTATTACCCATATAATGCAGTTATTATCGCCAGAACTGTAATAATTATACGTATTACTTATATTATTATCAATATAACATGCATTATTACCCATATAATGCAGTTATTATCGCTAGAACTATAATAAATATACGTATTATTTTTATTATCATCAATATAACATGCATTATTACCCATATTATGCAGTTATTATCGATAGAACTATAATAATTATACTTATTACTCCCGATATTATCAATATAACATGCCCTATTACGCATGTAATGCAGTTATTATCGTTACAACTGTAATAATTATACTTATTACATATACTATTAGCAATATAACGTGCCTTATTACGCATATAATGCAATTATTATCGCTAGAACTGTAATAATTATACTTATTACTTATATTATTCTCAATATAACATGCATTATTACCCATATTATGCAGTTATTATCGCTAGAACTATAATAAATAGACGTATTACTTTTATTATCATCAATATAACATGCATTATTACGCATATTATGCAGTTATAATTGCTAGAACTATAATAAATATACTTAGTACTTTTATTATCATCAATATAACATGCATTATTACGCATATTATGCAGTTATAATCGCTAGAACTATAATAAATATACGTAGTACTTTTATTGTCATCAATATAACATGCATTATTACCCATATTATGCAGTTATTATCGATAGAACTATAATAAATATACTTATTACTTATATTATTATCAATATAACATGCATTATTACCCATATAATGGAGTTATTATCGCTAGAACTGTAATAATTATACTTATTACACATATTATTATCAATATAACATGCATTATTACCCATATATAGCAGTTATTACCGACAGAAGTATAATAAATATACTTATTACTTTTATTTTTATTAATATAACAGTCACTCTTAGCCATATTTTACTAGTATTATCGCTAGAACTGTAATAATTATACTTGTTACTCCCGATATTATCAATATAACATCCATTATTACCCATAAATTGCAGTTATTATCGCTAGAACTGTAATAATTATACTTATTACTTATATTATTAGCAATATAACTTGCATTATTACCCATATAATGCAGTTATTACCGACAGAAGTATAATAAATATACTTATTACTTTTATTATTATTAATATAACAGTCACTCTTAGCCATATTTTACTAGTATTATCGCTAGAACTGTAATAATTATACTTGTTACTCCCGATATTATCAATATAACATCCATTATTACCCATAAATTGCAGTTATTATCGCTAGAACTGTAATAATTATACTTATTACTCCCGATATTATCAATATAACATGCATTATTACCCATATAATGCAGTTATTATCGCTAAAACTGTAATAATTATACTTATTACTTATATTATTAGCAATATAACTTGCATTATTACCCATATAATGCAGTTATTATCTCTAGAACTGTAATAATTATACTTATTACTTATATTATTATCAATATAACATGCATTATTACAAATATAATGGAGTTATTATCGCTAGAACTGTAATAATTATACTTATTACTTATATTATTATCAATATAACATGCATTATTACCCATATAATGCAGTTATTATCGACAGAAGTATAATAAATATACTTATTACTTTTATTATTATCAATATAACAGGCACTATTAGCCATATTTTACTATTATTATCGCTAGAACTATAATAATTATACCTATTACTCCCGATATTATCAATATAACATGCCTTATTACGCATATAATGCAATTATTATCGCTAGAACTGTAATAATTATGCTTATTACTTATATTATTAGCAATATAACGTGCATTATTACCCATATAATGCAGTTATTATCGCTAGAACTGTAATAATTATGCTTGTAACTTTTATTATTATCAATATAACATGCACTAATAGGCATATTTTACTATTATTAACGCTGGAACTATAATAATTATACTTGTTACTCCCGATATTATCAATATAACATCCATTATTACCCATAAATTGCAGTTATTATCGCTAGAACTGTAATAATTATACTTATTACTCCCGATATTATCAATATAACATGCATTATTACCCATATAATGCAGTTATTATCGACAGAAGTATAATAAATATACTTATTACTTTTATTATTATCAATATAACAGGCACTATTAGCCATATTTTACTATTATTATCGCTAGAACTATAATAATTATACCTATTACTCCCGATATTATCAATATAACATGCCTTATTACGCATATAATGCAATTATTATCGCTAGAACTGTAATAATTATGCTTATTACTTATATTATTAGCAATATAACGTGCATTATTACCCATATAATGCAGTTATTATCGCTAGAACTGTAATAATTATGCTTGTAACTTTTATTATTATCAACATAACATGCACTAATAGCCATATTTTACTATTATTATCGCTGGAACTATAATAATTATACTTATTACTCCCGATGTTATCAATATAACATGCATTATTACCCATATAATGGAGTTATTATCGTTAGAACTGTAATAATTATACTTATTACATATACTATTAGCAATATAACGTGCATTATTACCCATATAATGCAGTTATTATGGCCAGAACTGTAATAATTATACTTACTATTTATATTATTCTCAATATAACATGCATTGTTAAGCATATTATGCAGTTATTATCGCTAGAACTATAATAAATATACGTATTACTTTTATTATCATCAATATAACATGCATTATTACCCATATTATGCAGTTATTATCGATAGAACTATAATAAATATACTTATTACTCCCAATATTATCAATATAACATGCGTTATTACCCGTATAATGCAGTTATTATCGCTAGAACTGTAATAATTATACTTATTACTTATATTATTATCAATATAACATGCATTATTACCCATATAATGGAGTTATTATCGCTAGAACTGTAATAATTATACTTATTACTTATATTATTATCAATATAACATGCATTATTACCCATATAATGCAGTTATTATCGACAGAAGTATAATAAATATACTTATTACTTTTATTATTATCAATATAACAGGCACTATTAGCCATATTTTACTATTATTATCGCTAGAACTATAATAATTATACTTATTACTCCCGATATTATCAATATAACATGCCTTATTACGCATATAATGCAATTATTATCGCTAGAACTGTAATAATTATGCTTATTACTTATATTATTAGCAATATAACGTGCATTATTACCCATATTATGCAGTTATTATCGCTAGAACTATAATAAATATACTTATTACTCCCAATATTATCAATATAACATGCGTTATTACCCGTATAATGCAGTTATTATCGCTAGAACTGTAATAATTATACTTATTACTTATATTATTAGCAATATAACGTGCATTATTACCCATATAATGCAGTTATTATCGCCAGAACTGTAATAATTATACGTATTACTTATATTATTATCAATATAACATGCATTATTACCCATATAATGCAGTTATTATCGCTAGAACTATAATAAATATACGTATTATTTTTATTATCATCAATATAACATGCATTATTACCCATATTATGCAGTTATTATCGATAGAACTATAATAATTATACTTATTACTCCCGATATTATCAATACAACATGCCCTATTACGCATGTAATGCAGTTATTATCGTTACAACTTTAATAATTATACTTATTACATATACTATTAGCAATATAACGTGCCTTATTACGCATATAATGCAATTATTATCGCTAGAACTGTAATAATTATACTTATTACTTATATTATTCTCAATATAACATGCATTATTACCCATATTATGCAGTTATTATCGCTAGAACTATAATAAATAGACGTATTACTTTTATTATCATCAATATAACATGCATTATTACGCATATTATGCAGTTATAATTGCTAGAACTATAATAAATATACTTAGTACTTTTATTATCATCAATATAACATGCATTATTACGCATATTATGCAGTTATAATCGCTAGAACTATAATAAATATACGTAGTACTTTTATTGTCATCAATATAACATGCATTATTACCCATATTATGCAGTTATTATCGATAGAACTATAATAAATATACTTATTACTTATATTATTATCAATATAACATGCATTATTACCCATATAATGGAGTTATTATCGCTAGAACTGTAATAATTATACTTATTACACATATTATTATCAATATAACATGCATTATTACCCATATATAGCAGTTATTACCGACAGAAGTATAATAAATATACTTATTACTTTTATTTTTATTAATATAACAGTCACTCTTAGCCATATTTTACTAGTATTATCGCTAGAACTGTAATAATTATACTTGTTACTCCCGATATTATCAATATAACATCCATTATTACCCATAAATTGCAGTTATTATCGCTAGAACTGTAATAATTATACTTATTACTCCCGATATTATCAATATAACATGCATTATTACGCATATTATGCAGTTATAATTGCTAGAACTATAATAAATATACTTAGTACTTTTATTATCATCAATATAACATGCATTATTACGCATATTATGCAGTTATAATCGCTAGAACTATAATAAATATACGTAGTACTTTTATTGTCATCAATATAACATGCATTATTACCCATATTATGCAGTTATTATCGATAGAACTATAATAAATATACTTATTACTTATATTATTATCAATATAACATGCATTATTACCCATATAATGGAGTTATTATCGCTAGAACTGTAATAATTATACTTATTACATATATTATTATCAATATAACATGCATTATTACCCATATATAGCAGTTATTACCGACAGAAGTATAATAAATATACTTATTACTTTTATTATTATTAATATAACAGTCACTCTTAGCCATATTTTACTAGTATTATCGCTAGAACTGTAATAATTATACTTGTTACTCCCGATATTATCAATATAACATCCATTATTACCCATAAATTGCAGTTATTATCGCTAGAACTGTAATAATTATACTTATTACTCCCGATATTATCAATATAACATGCATTATTACCCATATAATGCAGTTATTATCGCTAGAACTGTAATAATTATACTTATTACTTATATTATTAGCAATATAACTTGCATTATTACCCATATAATGCAGTTATTATCTCTATAACTGTAATAATTATACTTATTACTTATATTATTATCAATATAACATGCATTATTACAAATATAATGGAGTTATTATCGCTAGAACTGTAATAATTATACTTATTACTTATATTATTATCAATATAACATGCATTATTACCCATATAATGCAGTTATTATCGACAGAAGTATAATAAATATACTTATTACTTTTATTATTATCAATATAACAGGCACTATTAGCCATATTTTACTATTATTATCGCTAGAACTATAATAATTATACCTATTACTCCCGATATTATCAATATAACATGCCTTATTACGCATATAATGCAATTATTATCGCTAGAACTGTAATAATTATGCTTATTACTTATATTATTAGCAATATAACGTGCATTATTACCCATATAATGCAGTTATTATCGCTAGAACTGTAATAATTATGCTTGTAACTTTTATTATTATCAATATAACATGCACTAATAGGCATATTTTACTATTATTAACGCTGGAACTATAATAATTATACTTGTTACTCCCGATATTATCAATATAACATCCATTATTACCCATAAATTGCAGTTATTATCGCTAGAACTGTAATAATTATACTTATTACTCCCGATATTATCAATATAACATGCATTATTACCCATATAATGCAGTTATTATCGACAGAAGTATGATAAATATACTTATTACTTTTATTATTATCAATATAACAGGCACTATTAGCCATATTTTACTATTATTATCGCTAGAACTATAATAATTATACCTATTACTCCCGATATTATCAATATAACATGCCTTATTACGCATATAATGCAATTATTATCGCTAGAACTGTAATAATTATGCTTATTACTTATATTATTAGCAATATAACGTGCATTATTACCCATATAATGCAGTTATTATCGCTAGAACTGTAATAATTATGCTTGTAACTTTTATTATTATCAACATAACATGCACTAATAGCCATATTTTACTATTATTATCGCTGGAACTATAATAATTATACTTATTACTCCCGATGTTATCAATATAACATGCATTATTACCCATATAATGGAGTTATTATCGTTAGAACTGTAATAATTATACTTATTACATATACTATTAGCAATATAACGTGCATTATTACCCATATAATGCAGTTATTATGGCCAGAACTGTAATAATTATACTTACTATTTATATTATTCTCAATATAACATGCATTGTTAAGCATATTATGCAGTTATTATCGCTAGAACTATAATAAATATACGTATTACTTTTATTATCATCAATATAACATGCATTATTACCCATATTATGCAGTTATTATCGATAGAACTATAATAAATATACTTATTACTCCCAATATTATCAATATAACATGCGTTATTACCCGTATAATGCAGTTATTATCGCTAGAACTGTAATAATTATACTTATTACTTATATTATTATCAATATAACATGCATTATTACCCATATAATGGAGTTATTATCGCTAGAACTGTAATAATTATACTTATTACTTATATTATTATCAATATAACATGCATTATTACCCATATAATGCAGTTATTATCGACAGAAGTATAATAAATATACTTATTACTTTTATTATTATCAATATAACAGGCACTATTAGCCATATTTTACTATTATTATCGCTAGAACTATAATAATTATACTTATTACTCCCGATATTATCAATATAACATGCCTTATTACGCATATAATGCAATTATTATCGCTAGAACTGTAATAATTATGCTTATTACTTATATTATTAGCAATATAACGTGCATTATTACCCATATTATGCAGTTATTATCGCTAGAACTATAATAAATATACTTATTACTCCCAATATTATCAATATAACATGCGTTATTACCCGTATAATGCAGTTATTATCGCTAGAACTGTAATAATTATACTTATTACTTATATTATTAGCAATATAACGTGCATTATTACCCATATAATGCAGTTATTATCGCCAGAACTGTAATAATTATACGTATTACTTATATTATTATCAATATAACATGCATTATTACCCATATAATGCAGTTATTATCGCTAGAACTATAATAAATATACGTATTATTTTTATTATCATCAATATAACATGCATTATTACCCATATTATGCAGTTATTATCGATAGAACTATAATAATTATACTTATTACTCCCGATATTATCAATATAACATGCCCTATTACGCATGTAATGCAGTTATTATCGTTACAACTGTAATAATTATACTTATTACATATACTATTAGCAATATAACGTGCCTTATTACGCATATAATGCAATTATTATCGCTAGAACTGTAATAATTATACTTATTACTTATATTATTCTCAATATAACATGCATTATTACCCATATTATGCAGTTATTATCGCTAGAACTATAATAAATAGACGTATTACTTTTATTATCATCAATATAACATGCATTATTACGCATATTATGCAGTTATAATTGCTAGAACTATAATAAATATACTTAGTACTTTTATTATCATCAATATAACATGCATTATTACGCATATTATGCAGTTATAATCGCTAGAACTATAATAAATATACGTAGTACTTTTATTGTCATCAATATAACATGCATTATTACCCATATTATGCAGTTATTATCGATAGAACTATAATAAATATACTTATTACTTATATTATTATCAATATAACATGCATTATTACCCATATAATGGAGTTATTATCGCTAGAACTGTAATAATTATACTTATTACACATATTATTATCAATATAACATGCATTATTACCCATATATAGCAGTTATTACCGACAGAAGTATAATAAATATACTTATTACTTTTATTTTTATTAATATAACAGTCACTCTTAGCCATATTTTACTAGTATTATCGCTAGAACTGTAATAATTATACTTGTTACTCCCGATATTATCAATATAACATCCATTATTACCCATAAATTGCAGTTATTATCGCTAGAACTGTAATAATTATACTTATTACTCCCGATATTATCAATATAACATGCATTATTACGCATATTATGCAGTTATAATTGCTAGAACTATAATAAATATACGTAGTACTTTTATTGTCATCAATATAACATGCATTATTACCCATATTATGCAGTTATTATCTCTAGAACTGTAATAATTATACTTATTACTTATATTATTATCAATATAACATGCATTATTACAAATATAATGGAGTTATTATCGCTAGAACTGTAATAATTATACTTATTACTTATATTATTATCAATATAACATGCATTATTAGACATATAATGCAGTTATTATCGACAGAAGTATAATAAATATACTTATTACTTTTATTATTATCAATATAACAGGCACTATTAGCCATATTTTACTATTATTATCGCTAGAACTATAATAATTATACTTATTACTCCCGATATTATCAATATAACATGCCTTATTACGCATATAATGCAATTATTATCGCTAGAACTGTAATAATTATGCTTATTACTTATATTATAAGCAATATAACGTGCATTATTACCCATATTATGCAGTTATTATCGCTAGAACTATAATAAATATACTTATTACTCCCAATATTATCAATATAACATGCGTTATTACCCGTATAATGCAGTTATTATCGCTAGAACTGTAATAATTATATTTATTACTTATATAATTAGCAATATAACGTGCATTATTACCCATATAATGCAGTTATTATCGCCAGAACTGTAATAATTATACGTATTACTTATATTATTATCAATATAACATGCATTATTACCCATATAATGCAGTTATTATCGCTAGAACTATAATAAATATACGTATTATTTTTATTATCATCAATATAACATGCATTATTACCCATATTATGCAGTTATTATCGATAGAACTATAATAATTATACTTATTACTCCCGATATTATCAATATAACATGCCTTATTACGCATGTAATGCAGTTATTATCGTTACAACTGTAATAATTATACTTATTACATATACTATTAGCAATATAACGTGCCTTATTACGCATATAATGCAATTATTATCGCTAGAACTGTAATAATTATACTTATTACTTATATTATTCTCAATATAACATGCATTATTACCCATATTATGCAGTTATTATCGCTAGAACTATAATAAATAGACGTATTACTTTTATTGTCATCAATATAACATGCATTATTACGCATATTATGCAGTTATAATTGCTAGAACTATAATAAATATACTTAGTACTTTTATTATCATCAATATAACATGCATTATTACGCATATTATGCAGTTATAATCGCTAGAACTATAATAAATATACGTAGTACTTTTATTGTCATCAATATAACATGCATTATTACCCATATTATGCAGTTATTATCGATAGAACTATAATAAATATACTTATTACTTATATTATTATCAATATAACATGCATTATTACCCATATAATGGAGTTATTATCGCTAGAACTGTAATAATTATACTTATTACATATATTATTATCAATATAACATGCATTATTACCCATATATAGCAGTTATTACCGACAGAAGTATAATAAATATACTTATTACTTTTATTATAATAATTAATATAACAGTCACTCTTAGCCATATTTTACTAGTATTATCGCTAGAACTGTAATAATTATACTTGTTACTCCCGATATTATCAATATAACATCCATTATTACCCATAAATTGCAGTTATTATCGCTAGAACTGTAATAATTATACTTATTACTCCCGATATTATCAATATAACATGCATTATTACGCATATTATGCAGTTATAATTGCTAGAACTATAATAAATATACTTAGTACTTTTATTATCATCAATATAACATGCATTATTACGCATATTATGCAGTTATAATCGCTAGAACTATAATAAATATACGTAGTACTTTTATTGTCATCAATATAACATGCATTATTACCCATATTATGCAGTTATTATCGATAGAACTATAATAAATATACTTATTACTTATATTATTATCAATATAACATGCATTATTACCCATATAATGGAGTTATTATCGCTAGAACTGTAATAATTATACTTATTACATATATTATTATCAATATAACATGCATTATTACCCATATATAGCAGTTATTACCGACAGAAGTATAATAAATATACTTATTACTTTTATTATTATTAATATAACAGTCACTCTTAGCCATATTTTACTAGTATTATCGCTAGAACTGTAATAATTATACTTGTTACTCCCGATATTATCAATATAACATCCATTATTACCCATAAATTGCAGTTATTATCGCTAGAACTGTAATAATTATACTTGTTACTCCCGATATTATCAATATAACATGCATTATTACCCATATAATGCAGTTATTATCGCTAGAACTGTAATAATTATACTTATTACTTATATTATTAGCAATATAACTTGCATTATTACCCATATAATGCAGTTATTATCTCTAGAACTGTAATAATTATACTTATTACTTATATTATTATCAATATAACATGCATTATTACCCATATAATGGAGTTATTATCGCTAGAACTGTAATAATTATACTTATTACTTATATTATTATCAATATAACATGCATTATTACCCATATAATGCAGTTATTATCGACAGAAGTATAATAAATATACTTATTACTTTTATTATTATCAATATAACAGGCACTATTAGCCATATTTTACTATTATTATCGCTAGAACTATAATAATTATACTTATTACTCCCGATATTATCAATATAACATGCCTTATTACGCATATAATGCAATTATTATCGCTAGAATTGTAATAATTATGCTTATTACTTATATTATTAGCAATATAACGTGCATTATTACCCATATAATGCAGTTATTATCGCTAGAACTGTAATAATTATACTTATAACTTTTATTATTATCAATATAACATGCACTAATAGCCATATTTTACTATTATTATCGCTGGAACTATAATAATTATACTTATTACTCCCGATATTATCAATATAACATGCCTTATTACGCATATAATGCAATTATTATCGCTAGAACTGTAATAATTATGCTTATTACTTATATTATTAGCAATATAACGTGCATTATTACCCATATTATGCAGTTATTATCGCTAGAACTGTAATAATTATACTTATTACTCCCGATATTATCAATATAACATGCATTATTACGCATATTATGCAGTTATAATTGCTAGAACTATAATAAATATACTTAGTACTTTTATTATCATCAATATAACATGCATTATTACGCATATTATGCAGTTATAATCGCTAGAACTATAATAAATATACATAGTACTTTTATTGTCATCAATATAACATGCATTATTACCCATATTATGCAGTTATTATCGATAGAACTATAATAAATATACTTATTACTTATATTATTATCAATATAACATGCATTATTACCCATATACTGGAGTTATTATCGCTAGAACTGTAATAATTATACTTATTACATATATTATTATCAATATAACATGTTATTATTACCCATATATAGCAGTTATTACCGACAGAAGTATAATAAATATACTTATTACTCTTATTATTATTAATATAACAGTCACTCTTAGCCATATTTTACTAGTATTATCGCTAGAACTGTAATAATTATACTTGTTACTCCCGATATTATCAATATAACATCCATTATTACCCATAAATTGCAGTTATTATCGCTAGAACTGTAATAATTATACTTGTTACTCCCGATATTATCAATATAACATGCATTATTACCCATATAATGCAGTTATTATCGCTAGAACTGTAATAATTATACTTATTACTTATATTATTAGCAATATAACATGCATTATTACCCATATAATGGAGTTATTATCGCTAGAACTGTAATAATTATACTTATTACATATATTATTATCAATATAACATGCATTATTACCCATATATAGCAGTTATTACCGACAGAAGTATAATAAATATACTTATTACTTTTATTATAATAATTAATATAACAGTCACTCTTAGCCATATTTTACTAGTATTATCGCTAGAACTGTAATAATTATACTTGTTACTCCCGATATTATCAATATAACATCCATTATTACCCATAAATTGCAGTTATTATCGCTAGAACTGTAATAATTATACTTATTACTCCCGATATTATCAATATAACATGCATTATTACGCATATTATGCAGTTATAATTGCTAGAACTATAATAAATATACTTAGTACTTTTATTATCATCAATATAACATGCATTATTACGCATATTATGCAGTTATAATCGCTAGAACTATAATAAATATACGTAGTACTTTTATTGTCATCAATATAACATGCATTATTACCCATATTATGCAGTTATTATCGATAGAACTATAATAAATATACTTATTACTTATATTATTATCAATATAACATGCATTATTACCCATATAATGGAGTTATTATCGCTAGAACTGTAATAATTATACTTATTACATATATTATTATCAATATAACATGCATTATTACCCATATATAGCAGTTATTACCGACAGAAGTATAATAAATATACTTATTACTTTTATTATTATTAATATAACAGTCACTCTTAGCCATATTTTACTAGTATTATCGCTAGAACTGTAATAATTATACTTGTTACTCCCGATATTATCAATATAACATGCATTATTACCCATATAATGCAGTTATTATCGCTAGAACTGTAATAATTATACTTATTACTTATATTATTAGCAATATAACTTGCATTATTACCCATATAATGCAGTTATTATCTCTAGAACTGTAATAATTATACTTATTACTTATATTATTATCAATATAACATGCATTATTACCCATATAATGGAGTTATTATCGCTAGAACTGTAATAATTATACTTATTACTTATATTATTATCAATATAACATGCATTATTACCCATATAATGCAGTTATTATCGACAGAAGTATAATAAATATACTTATTACTTTTATTATTATCAATATAACAGGCACTATTAGCCATATTTTACTATTATTATCGCTAGAACTATAATAATTATACTTATTACTCCCGATATTATCAATATAACATGCCTTATTACGCATATAATGCAATTATTATCGCTAGAATTGTAATAATTATGCTTATTACTTATATTATTAGCAATATAACGTGCATTATTACCCATATAATGCAGTTATTATCGCTAGAACTGTAATAATTATACTTATAACTTTTATTATTATCAATATAACATGCACTAATAGCCATATTTTACTATTATTATCGCTGGAACTATAATAATTATACTTATTACTCCCGATATTATCAATATAACATGCCTTATTACGCATATAATGCAATTATTATCGCTAGAACTGTAATAATTATGCTTATTACTTATATTATTAGCAATATAACGTGCATTATTACCCATATTATGCAGTTATTATCGCTAGAACTGTAATAATTATACTTATTACTCCCGATATTATCAATATAACATGCATTATTACGCATATTATGCAGTTATAATTGCTAGAACTATAATAAATATACTTAGTACTTTTATTATCATCAATATAACATGCATTATTACGCATATTATGCAGTTATAATCGCTAGAACTATAATAAATATACGTAGTACTTTTATTGTCATCAATATAACATGCATTATTACCCATATTATGCAGTTATTATCGATAGAACTATAATAAATATACTTATTACTTATATTATTATCAATATAACATGCATTATTACCCATATAATGGAGTTATTATCGCTAGAACTGTAATAATTATACTTATTACACATATTATTATCAATATAACATGCATTATTACCCATATATAGCAGTTATTACCGACAGAAGTATAATAAATATACTTATTACTTTTATTTTTATTAATATAACAGTCACTCTTAGCCATATTTTACTAGTATTATCGCTAGAACTGTAATAATTATACTTGTTACTCCCGATATTATCAATATAACATCCATTATTACCCATAAATTGCAGTTATTATCGCTAGAACTGTAATAATTATACTTATTACTCCCGATATTATCAATATAACATGCATTATTACGCATATTATGCAGTTATAATTGCTAGAACTATAATAAATATACTTAGTACTTTTATTATCATCAATATAACATGCATTATTACGCATATTATGCAGTTATAATCGCTAGAACTATAATAAATATACGTAGTACTTTTATTGTCATCAATATAACATGCATTATTACCCATATTATGCAGTTATTATCGATAGAACTATAATAAATATACTTATTACTTATATTATTATCAATATAACATGCATTATTACCCATATAATGGAGTTATTATCGCTAGAACTGTAATAATTATACTTATTACATATATTATTATCAATATAACATGCATTATTACCCATATATAGCAGTTATTACCGACAGAAGTATAATAAATATACTTATTACTTTTATTATTATTAATATAACAGTCACTCTTAGCCATATTTTACTAGTATTATCGCTAGAACTGTAATAATTATACTTGTTACTCCCGATATTATCAATATAACATCCATTATTACCCATAAATTGCAGTTATTATCGCTAGAACTGTAATAATTATACTTATTACTCCCGATATTATCAATATAACATGCATTATTACCCATATAATACAGTTATTATCGCTAGAACTGTAATAATTTTACTTATTACTTATATTATTAGCAATATAACTTGCATTATTACCCATATAATGCAGTTATTATCTCTAGAACTGTAATAATTATACTTATTACTTATATTATTATCAATATAACATGCATTATTACAAATATAATGGAGTTATTATCGCTAGAACTGTAATAATTATACTTATTACTTATATTATTATCAATATAACATGCATTATTAGACATATAATGCAGTTATTATCGACAGAAGTATAATAAATATACTTATTACTTTTATTATTATCAATATAACAGGCACTATTAGCCATATTTTACTATTATTATCGCTAGAACTATAATAATTATACTTATTACTCCCGATATTATCAATATAACATGCCTTATTACGCATATAATGCAATTATTATCGCTAGAACTGTAATAATTATGCTTATTACTTATATTATAAGCAATATAACGTGCATTATTACCCATATTATGCAGTTATTATCGCTAGAACTATAATAAATATACTTATTACTCCCAATATTATCAATATAACATGCGTTATTACCCGTATAATGCAGTTATTATCGCTAGAACTGTAATAATTATATTTATTACTTATATTATTAGCAATATAACGTGCATTATTACCCATATAATGCAGTTATTATCGCCAGAACTGTAATAATTATACGTATTACTTATATTATTATCAATATAACATGCATTATTACCCATATAATGCAGTTATTATCGCTAGAACTATAATAAATATACGTATTATTTTTATTATCATCAATATAACATGCATTATTACCCATATTATGCAGTTATTATCGATAGAACTATAATAATTATACTTATTACTCCCGATATTATCAATATAACATGCCTTATTACGCATGTAATGCAGTTATTATCGTTACAACTGTAATAATTATACTTATTACATATACTATTAGCAATATAACGTGCCTTATTACGCATATAATGCAATTATTATCGCTAGAACTGTAATAATTATACTTATTACTTATATTATTCTCAATATAACATGCATTATTACCCATATTATGCAGTTATTATCGCTAGAACTATAATAAATAGACGTATTACTTTTATTGTCATCAATATAACATGCATTATTACGCATATTATGCAGTTATAATTGCTAGAACTATAATAAATATACTTAGTACTTTTATTATCATCAATATAACATGCATTATTACGCATATTATGCAGTTATAATCGCTAGAACTATAATAAATATACGTAGTACTTTTATTGTCATCAATATAACATGCATTATTACCCATATTATGCAGTTATTATCGATAGAACTATAATAAATATACTTATTACTTATATTATTATCAATATAACATGCATTATTACCCATATAATGGAGTTATTATCGCTAGAACTGTAATAATTATACTTATTACATATATTATTATCAATATAACATGCATTATTACCCATATATAGCAGTTATTACCGACAGAAGTATAATAAATATACTTATTACTTTTATTATAATAATTAATATAACAGTCACTCTTAGCCATATTTTACTAGTATTATCGCTAGAACTGTAATAATTATACTTGTTACTCCCGATATTATCAATATAACATCCATTATTACCCATAAATTGCAGTTATTATCGCTAGAACTGTAATAATTATACTTATTACTCCCGATATTATCAATATAACATGCATTATTACGCATATTATGCAGTTATAATTGCTAGAACTATAATAAATATACTTAGTACTTTTATTATCATCAATATAACATGCATTATTACGCATATTATGCAGTTATAATCGCTAGAACTATAATAAATATACGTAGTACTTTTATTGTCATCAATATAACATGCATTATTACCCATATTATGCAGTTATTATCGATAGAACTATAATAAATATACTTATTACTTATATTATTATCAATATAACATGCATTATTACCCATATAATGGAGTTATTATCGCTAGAACTGTAATAATTATACTTATTACATATATTATTATCAATATAACATGCATTATTACCCATATATAGCAGTTATTACCGACAGAAGTATAATAAATATACTTATTACTTTTATTATTATTAATATAACAGTCACTCTTAGCCATATTTTACTAGTATTATCGCTAGAACTGTAATAATTATACTTGTTACTCCCGATATTATCAATATAACATGCATTATTACCAATATAATGCAGTTGTTATCGCTAGAACTGTAATACTTATACTTATTAATTATATTATTAGCAATATAACTTGCATTATTACCCATATAATGCAGTTATTATCTCTAGAACTGTAATAATTATACTTATTACTTATATTATTATCAATATAACATGCATTATTACCCATATAATGGAGTTATTATCGCTAGAACTGTAATAATTATACTTATTACTTATATTATTATCAATATAACATGCATTATTACCCATATAATGCAGTTATTATCGACAGAAGTATAATAAATATACTTATTACTTTTATTATTATCAATATAACAGGCACTATTAGCCATATTTTACTATTATTATCGCTAGAACTATAATAATTATACTTATTACTCCCGATATTATCAATATAACATGCCTTATTACGCATATAATGCAATTATTATCGCTAGAATTGTAATAATTATGCTTATTACTTATATTATTAGCAATATAACGTGCATTATTACCCATATAATGCAGTTATTATCGCTAGAACTGTAATAATTATACTTATAACTTTTATTATTATCAATATAACATGCACTAATAGCCATATTTTACTATTATTATCGCTGGAACTATAATAATTATACTTATTACTCCCGATATTATCAATATAACATGCCTTATTACGCATATAATGCAATTATTATCGCTAGAACTGTAATAATTATGCTTATTACTTATATTATTAGCAATATAACGTGCATTATTACCCATATTATGCAGTTATTATCGCTAGAACTGTAATAATTATACTTATTACTCCCGATATTATCAATATAACATGCATTATTACGCATATTATGCAGTTATAATTGCTAGAACTATAATAAATATACTTAGTACTTTTATTATCATCAATATAACATGCATTATTACGCATATTATGCAGTTATAATCGCTAGAACTATAATAAATATACGTAGTACTTTTATTGTCATCAATATAACATGCATTATTACCCATATTATGCAGTTATTATCGATAGAACTATAATAAATATACTTATTACTTATATTATTATCAATATAACATGCATTATTACCCATATACTGGAGTTATTATCGCTAGAACTGTAATAATTATACTTATTACATATATTATTATCAATATAACATGTTATTATTACCCATATATAGCAGTTATTACCGACAGAAGTATAATAAATATACTTATTACTTTTATTATTATTAATATAACAGTCACTCTTAGCCATATTTTACTAGTATTATCGCTAGAACTGTAATAATTATACTTGTTACTCCCGATATTATCAATATAACATCCATTATTACCCATAAATTGCAGTTATTATCGCTAGAACTGTAATAATTATACTTGTTACTCCCGATATTATCAATATAACATGCATTATTACCCATATAATGCAGTTATTATCGCTAGAACTGTAATAATTATACTTATTACTTATATTATTAGCAATATAACTTGCATTATTACCCATATAATGCAGTTATTATCTCTAGAACTGTAATAATTATACTTATTACTTATATTATTATCAATATAACATGCATTATTACCCATATAATGGAGTTATTATCGCTAGAACTGTAATAATTATACTTATTACTTATATTATTATCAATATAACATGCATTATTACCCATATAATGCAGTTATTATCGCTAGAACTGTAATAATTATACTTATAACTTTTATTATTATCAATATAACATGCACTAATAGCCATATTTTACTATTATTATCGCTGGAACTATAATAATTATACTTATTACTCCCGATATTATCAATATAACATGCCTTATTACGCATATAATGCAATTATTATCGCTAGAACTGTAATAATTATGCTTATTACTTATATTATTAGCAATATAACGTGCATTATTACCCATATTATGCAGTTATTATCGCTAGAACTGTAATAATTATACTTATTACTCCCGATATTATCAATATAACATGCATTATTACGCATATTATGCAGTTATAATTGCTAGAACTATAATAAATATACTTAGTACTTTTATTATCATCAATATAACATGCATTATTACGCATATTATGCAGTTATAATCGCTAGAACTATAATAAATATACGTAGTACTTTTATTGTCATCAATATAACATGCATTATTACCCATATTATGCAGTTATTATCGATAGAACTATAATAAATATACTTATTACTTATATTATTATCAATATAACATGCATTATTACCCATATACTGGAGTTATTATCGCTAGAACTGTAATAATTATACTTATTACATATATTATTATCAATATAACATGTTATTATTACCCATATATAGCAGTTATTACCGACAGAAGTATAATAAATATACTTATTACTTTTATTATTATTAATATAACAGTCACTCTTAGCCATATTTTACTAGTATTATCGCTAGAACTGTAATAATTATACTTGTTACTCCCGATATTATCAATATAACATCCATTATTACCCATAAATTGCAGTTATTATCGCTAGAACTGTAATAATTATACTTGTTACTCCCGATATTATCAATATAACATGCATTATTACCCATATAATGCAGTTGTTATCGCTAGAACTGTAATAATTATACTTATTACTTATATTATTAGCAATATAACTTGCATTATTACCCATATAATGCAGTTATTATCTCTAGAACTGTAATAATTATACTTATTACTTATATTATTATCAATATAACATGCATTATTACCCATATAATGGAGTTATTATCGCTAGAACTGTAATAATTATACTTATTACTTATATTATTATCAATATAACATGCATTATTACCCATATAATGCAGTTATTATCGACAGAAGTATAATAAATATACTTATTACTTTTATTATTATCAATATAACAGGCACTATTAGCCATATTTTACTATTATTATCGCTAGAACTATAATAATTATACTTATTACTCCCGATATTATCAATATAACATGCCTTATTACGCATATAATGCAATTATTATCGCTAGAATTGTAATAATTATGCTTATTACTTATATTATTAGCAATATAACGTGCATTATTACCCATATAATGCAGTTATTATCGCTAGAACTGTAATAATTATACTTATAACTTTTATTATTATCAATATAACATGCACTAATAGCCATATTTTACTATTATTATCGCTGGAACTATAATAATTATACTTATTACTCCCGATATTATCAATATAACATGCCTTATTACGCATATAATGCAATTATTATCGCTAGAACTGTAATAATTATGCTTATTACTTATATTATTAGCAATATAACGTGCATTATTACCCATATTATGCAGTTATTATCGCTAGAACTGTAATAATTATACTTATTACTCCCGATATTATCAATATAACATGCATTATTACGCATATTATGCAGTTATAATTGCTAGAACTATAATAAATATACTTAGTACTTTTATTATCATCAATATAACATGCATTATTACGCATATTATGCAGTTATAGTCGCTAGAACTATAATAAATATACGTAGTACTTTTATTGTCATCAATATAACATGCATTATTACCCATATTATGCAGTTATTATCGATAGAACTATAATAAATATACTTATTACTTATATTATTATCAATATAACATGCATTATTACCCATATAATGGAGTTATTATCGCTAGAACTGTAATAATTATACTTATTACATATATTATTATCAATATAACATGCATTATTACCCATATATAGCAGTTATTACCGACAGAAGTATAATAAATATACTTATTACTTTTATTATTATTAATATAACAGTCACTCTTAGCCATATTTCACTAGTATTATCGCTAGAACTGTAATAATTATACTTGTTACTCCCGATATTATCAATATAACATCCATTATTACCCATAAATTGCAGTTATTATCGCTAGAACTGTAATAATTATACTTATTACTCCCGATATTATCAATATAACATGCATTATTACCCATATAATGCAGTTATTATCGCTAGAACTGTAATAATTATACTTATTACTTATATTATTAGCAATATAACTTGCATTATTACCCATATAATCCAGGTATTATCTCTAGAACTGTAATAATTATACTTATTACTTATATTATTATCAATATAACATGCATTATTACAAATATAATGGAGTTATTATCGCTAGAACAGTAATAGTTATACTTATTACTTATATTATTATCAATATAACATGCATTATTACCCATATAATGCAGTTATTATCGACAGAAGTATAATAAATATACTTATTACTTTTATTATTATCAATATAACAGGCACTATTAGCCATATTTTACTATTATTATCGCTAGAACTATAATAATTATACCTATTACTCCCGATATTATCAATATAACATGCCTTATTACCCATATAATGCAGTTATTATCGCTAGAACTGTAATAATTATACTTATAACTTTTATTATTATCAATATAACATGCACTAATAGCCATATTTTACTATTATTATCGCTGGAACTATAATAATTATACTTATTACTCCCGATATTATCAATATAACATGCCTTATTACGCATATAATGCAGTTATTATCGCTAGAACTGTAATAAATATACTTACTACTTTCATTATCATCAATATAACATGCATTATTACCCATATTATGCAGTTATTATCGATAGAACTATAATAAATATACTTAGTACTCCCAATATTATCAATATAACATGCATTATTACCCATATAATGCAGTTATTATCGCTAGAACTATAATAAATATACTTATTACTCCCAATATTATCAATATAACATGCATTATTACCCATATAATGGAGTTATTATCGTTAGAACTGTAATAATTATACTTATTACATATACTATTAGCAATATAACGTGCATTATTACCCATATAATGTAGTTATTATGGCCAGAACTGTAATAATTATACTTACTATTTATATTATTCTCAATATAACATGCATTATTAAGCATATTATGCAGTTATTATCGCTAGAACTATAATAAATATACGTATTACTTTTATTATCATCAATATAACATGCATTATTACCCATATTATGCAGTTATTATCGATAGAACTATAATAAATATACTTATTACTTATATTATTATCAATATAACATGCACTAATAGCCATATTTTACTATTATTATCGCTGGAACTATAATAATTATACTTATTACTCCCGATATTATCAATATAACATGCCTTATTACGCATATAATGCAATTATTATCGCTAGAACTGTAATAATTATGCTTATTACTTATATTATTAGCAATATAACGTGCATTATTACCCATATTATGCAGTTATTATCGCTAGAACTGTAATAATTATACTTATGACTCCCGATATTATCAATATAACATGCATTATTACGCATATTATGCAGTTATAATTGCTAGAACTATAATAAATATACTTAGTACTTTTATTATCATCAATATAACATGCATTATTACGCATATTATGCAGTTATAATCGCTAGAACTATAATAAATATACGTAGTACTTTTATTGTCATCAATATAACATGCATTATTACCCATATTATGCAGTTATTATCGATAGAACTATCATAAATATACTTATTACTTATATTATTATCAATATAACATGCATTATTACCCATATACTGGAGTTATTATCGCTAGAACTGTAATAATTATAGTTATTACATATATTATTATCAATATAACATGTTATTATTACCCATATATAGCAGTTATTACCGACAGAAGTATAATAAATATACTTATTACTTTTATTATTATTAATATAACAGTCACTCTTAGCCATATTTTACTAGTATTATCGCTAGAACTGTAATAAATATACTTACTACTTTCATTATCATCAATATAACATGCATTATTACCCATATTATGCAGTTATTATCGATAGAACTATAATAAATATACTTAGTACTCCCAATATTATCAATATAACATGCATTATTACCCATATAATGCAGTTATTATCGCTAGAACTATAATAAATATACTTATTACTCCCAATATTATCAATATAACATGCATTATTACCCATATAATGGAGTTATTATCGATAGAACTATAATAAATATACTTATTACTTATATTATTATCAATATAACATGCATTATTACCCATATAATGGAGTTATTATCGCTAGAACTGTAATAATTATACTTATTACATATATTATTATCAATATAACATGCATTATTACCCATATATAGCAGTTATTACCGACAGAAGTATAATAAATATACTTATTACTTTTATTATTATTAATATAACAGTCACTCTTAGCCATATTTCACTAGTATTATCGCTAGAACTGTAATAATTATACTTGTTACTCCCGATATTATCAATATAACATCCATTATTACCCATAAATTGCAGTTATTATCGCTAGAACTGTAATAATTATACTTATTACTCCCGATATTATCAATATAACATGCATTATTACCCATATAATGCAGTTATTATCGCTAGAACTGTAATAATTATACCTATTACTTATATTATTAGCAATATAACTTGCATTATTACCCATATAATCCAGGTATTATCTCTAGAACTGTAATAATTATACTTATTACTTATATTATTATCAATATAACATGCATTATTACAAATATAATGGAGTTATTATCGCTAGAACAGTAATAATTATACTTATTACTTATATTATTATCAATATAACATGCATTATTACCCATATAATGCAGTTATTATCGACAGAAGTATAATAAATATACTTATTACTTTTATTATTATCAATATAACAGGCACTATTAGCCATATTTTACTATTATTATCGCTAGAACTATAATAATTATACCTATTACTCCCGATATTATCAATATAACATGCCTTATTACCCATATAATGCAGTTATTATCGCTAGAACTGTAATAATTATACTTATAACTTTTATTATTATCAATATAACATGCACTAATAGCCATATTTTACTATTATTATCGCTGGAACTATAATAATTATACTTATTACTCCCGATATTATCAATATAACATGCCTTATTACGCATATAATGCAGTTATTATCGCTAGAACTGTAATAAATATACTTACTACTTTCATTATCATCAATATAACATGCATTATTACCCATATTATGCAGTTATTATCGATAGAACTATAATAAATATACTTAGTACTCCCAATATTATCAATATAACATGCATTATTACCCATATAATGCAGTTATTATCGCTAGAACTATAATAAATATACTTATTACTCCCAATATTATCAATATAACATGCATTATTACCCATATAATGGAGTTATTATCGTTCGAACTGTAATAATTATACTTATTACATATACTATTAGCAATATAACGTGCATTATTACCCATATAATGCAGTTATTATGGCCAGAACTGTAATAATTATACTTACTATTTATATTATTCTCAATATAACATGCATTATTAAGCATATTATGCAGTTATTATCGCTAGAACTATAATAAATATACGTATTACTTTTATTATCATCAATATAACATGCATTATTACCCATATTATGCAGTTATTATCGATAGAACTATAATAAATATACTTATTACTTATATTATTATCAATATAACATGCATTATTACCCATATAATGGAGTTATTGTCGCTAGAACTGTAATAATTATACTTATTACTTATATTATTATCAATATAACATGCATTATTACCCATATAATGCAGTTATTATCGACAGAAGTATAATAAATATACTTATTACTTTTATTATTATCAATATAACAGGCACTATTAGCCATGTTGTACTATTATTATCGCTAGAACTATAATAATTATACCTATTACTCCCGATATTATCAATATAACATGCCTTATTACGCATATAATGCAATTATCATCGCTAGAATTGTAATAATTATGCTTATTACTTATATTACTAGCAATATAACGTGCATTATTACCCATATAATGCAGTTATTATCGCTAGAACTGTAATAATTATACTTATAACTTTTATTATTATCAATATAACATGCACTAATAGCCATATTTTACTATTATTATCGCTGGAACTATAATAATTATACTTATTACTCCCGATATTATCAATATAACATGCCTTATTACGCATATAATGCAGTTATTATCGCTAGAACTGTAATAAATATACTTACTACTTTCATTATCATCAATATAACATGCATTATTACCCATATTATGCAGTTATTATCGATAGAACTATAATAAATATACTTATTACTCCCGATATTATCAATATAACATGCCTTATTACGCATATAATGCAGTTATTATCGCTAGAACTGTAATAAATATACTTACTACTTTCATTTTCATCAATATAACATGCATTATTACCCATATTATGCAGTTATTATCGATAGAACTATAATAAATATACTTAGTACTCCCAATATTATCAATATAACATGCATTATTACCCATATAATGCAGTTATTATCGCTAGAACTATAATAAATATACTTATTACTCCCAATATTATCAATATAACATGCATTATTACCCATATAATGGAGTTATTATCGTTAGAACTGTAATAATTATACTTATTACATATACTATTAGCAATATAACGTGCATTATTACCCATATAATGCAGTTATTATGGCCAGAACTGTAATAATTATACTTACTATTTATATTATTCTCAATATAACATGCATTATTAAGCATATTATGCAGTTATTATCGCTAGAACTATAATAAATATACGTATTACTTTTATTATCATCAATATAACATGCATTATTACCCATATTATGCAGTTATTATCGATAGAACTATAATAAATATACTTATTACTTATATTATTATCAATATAACATGCATTATTACCCATATAATGGAGTTATTGTCGCTAGAACTGTAATAATTATACTTATTACTTATATTATTATCAATATAACATGCATTATTACCCATATAATGCAGTTATTATCGACAGAAGTATAATAAATATACTTATTACTTTTATTATTATCAATATAACAGGCACTATTAGCCATGTTGTACTATTATTATCGCTAGAACTATAATAATTATACCTATTACTCCCGATATTATCAATATAACATGCCTTATTACGCATATAATGCAATTATCATCGCTAGAATTGTAATAATTATGCTTATTACTTATATTACTAGCAATATAACGTGCATTATTACCCATATAATGCAGTTATTATCGCTAGAACTGTAATAATTATACTTATAACTTTTATTATTATCAATATAACATGCACTAATAGCCATATTTTACTATTATTATCGCTGGAACTATAATAATTATACTTATTACTCCCGATATTATCAATATAACATGCCTTATTACGCATATAATGCAGTTATTATCGCTAGAACTGTAATAAATATACTTACTACTTTCATTTTCATCAATATAACATGCATTATTACCCATATTATGCAGTTATTATCGATAGAACTATAATAAATATACTTATTACTCCCGATATTATCAATATAACATGCCTTATTACGCATATAATGCAGTTATTATCGCTAGAACTGTAATAAATATACTTACTACTTTCATTTTCATCAATATAACATGCATTATTACCCATATTATGCAGTTATTATCGATAGAACTATAATAAATATACTTAGTACTCCCAATATTATCAATATAACATGCATTATTACCCATATAATGCAGTTATTATCGCTAGAACTATAATAAATATACTTATTACTCCCAATATTATCAATATAACATGCATTATTACCCATATAATGGAGTTATTATCGTTAGAACTGTAATAATTATACTTATTACATATACTATTAGCAATATAACGTGCATTATTACCCATATAATGCAGTTATTATGGCCAGAACTGTAATAATTATACTTACTATTTATATTATTCTCAATATAACATGCATTATTAAGCATATTATGCAGTTATTATCGCTAGAACTATAATAAATATACGTATTACTTTTATTATCATCAATATAACATGCATTATTACCCATATTATGCAGTTATTATCGATAGAACTATAATAAATATACTTATTACTTATATTATTATCAATATAACATGCATTATTACCCATATAATGGAGTTATTATCGCTAGAACTGTAATAATTATACTTATTACTTATATTATTATCAATATAACATGCATTATTACCCATATAATGCAGTTATTATCGACAGAAGTATAATAAATATACTTATTACTTTTATTATTATCAATATAACAGGCACTATTAGCCATGTTTTACTATTATTATCGCTAGAACTATAATAATTATACCTATTACTCCCGATATTATCAATATAACATGCCTTATTACGCATATAATGCAATTATCATCGCTAGAATTGTAATAATTATGCTTATTACTTATATTATTAGCAATATAACGTGCATTATTACCCATATAATGCAGTTATTATCGCTAGAACTGTAATAATTATACTTATAACTTTTATTATTATCAATATAACATGCACTAATAGCCATATTTTACTATTATTATCGCTGCAACTATAATAATTATACTTATTACTCCCGATATTATCAATATAACATGCCTTATTACGCATATAATGCAGTTATTATCGCTAGAACTGTAATAAATATACTTACTACTTTCATTATCATCAATATAACATGCATTATTACCCATATTATGCAGTTATTATCGATAGAACTATAATAAATATACTTAGTACTCCCAATATTATCAATATAACATGCATTATTACCCATATAATGGAGTTATTATCGCTAGAACTGTAATAATTATACTTATTACATATATTATTATCAATATAACATGCATTATTACCCATATATAGCAGTTATTACCGACAGAAGTATAATAAATATACTTATTACTTTTATTATTATTAATATAACAGTCACTCTTAGCCATATTTTACTAGTATTATCGCTAGAACTGTAATAATTATACTTGTTACTCCCGATATTATCAATATAACATGCATTATTACCCATATAATGCAGTTATTATCGCTAGAACTGTAATAATTATACTTATTACTTATATTATTAGCAATATAACTTGCATTATTACCCATATAATGCAGTTATTATCTCTAGAACTGTAATAATTATACTTATTACTTATATTATTATCAATATAACATGCATTATTACCCATATAATGGAGTTATTATCGCTAGAACTGTAATAATTATACTTATTACTTATATTATTATCAATATAACATGCATTATTACCCATATAATGCAGTTATTATCGACAGAAGTATAATAAATATACTTATTACTTTTATTATTATCAATATAACAGGCACTATTAGCCATATTTTACTATTATTATCGCTAGAACTATAATAATTATACTTATTACTCCCGATATTATCAATATAACATGCCTTATTACGCATATAATGCAATTATTATCGCTAGAATTGTAATAATTATGCTTATTACTTATATTATTAGCAATATAACGTGCATTATTACCCATATAATGCAGTTATTATCGCTAGAACTGTAATAATTATACTTATAACTTTTATTATTATCAATATAACATGCACTAATAGCCATATTTTACTATTATTATCGCTGGAACTATAATAATTATACTTATTACTCCCGATATTATCAATATAACATGCCTTATTACGCATATAATGCAATTATTATCGCTAGAACTGTAATAATTATGCTTATTACTTATATTATTAGCAGTATAACGTGCATTATTACCCATATTATGCAGTTATTATCGCTAGAACTGTAATAATTATACTTATTACTCCCGATATTATCAATATAACATGCATTATTACGCATATTATGCAGTTATAATTGCTAGAACTATAATAAATATACTTAGTACTTTTATTATCATCAATATAACATGCATTATTACGCATATTATGCAGTTATAATCGCTAGAACTATAATAAATATACGTAGTACTTTTATTGTCATCAATATAACATGCATTATTACCCATATTATGCAGTTATTATCGATAGAACTATAATAAATATACTTATTACTTATATTATTATCAATATAACATGCATTATTACCCATATACTGGAGTTATTATCGCTAGAACTGTAATAATTATACTTATTACATATATTATTATCAATATAACATGTTATTATTACCCATATATAGCAGTTATTACCGACAGAAGTATAATAAATATACTTATTACTTTTATTATTATTAATATAACAGTCACTCTTAGCCATATTTTACTAGTATTATCGCTAGAACTGTAATAATTATACTTGTTACTCCCGATATTATCAATATAACATCCATTATTACCCATAAATTGCAGTTATTATCGCTAGAACTGTAATAATTATACTTGTTACTCCCGATATTATCAATATAACATGCATTATTACCCATATAATGCAGTTATTATCGCTAGAACTGTAATAATTATACTTATTACTTATATTATTAGCAATATAACTTGCATTATTACCCATATAATGCAGTTATTATCTCTAGAACTGTAATAATTATACTTATTACTTATATTATTATCAATATAACATGCATTATTACCCATATAATGGAGTTATTATCGCTAGAACTGTAATAATTATACTTATTACTCATATTATTATCAATATAACATGCATTATTACCCATATAATGCAGTTATTATCGCTAGAACTGTAATAATTATACTTATAACTTTTATTATTATCAATATAACATGCACTAATAGCCATATTTTACTATTATTATCGCTGGAACTATAATAATTATACTTATTACTCCCGATATTATCAATATAACATGCCTTATTACGCATATAATGCAATTATTATCGCTAGAACTGTAATAATTATGCTTATTACTTATATTATTAGCAATATAACGTGCATTATTACCCATATTATGCAGTTATTATCGCTAGAACTGTAATAATTATACTTATTACTCCCGATATTATCAATATAACATGCATTATTACGCATATTATGCAGTTATAATTGCTAGAACTATAATAAATATACTTAGTTCTTTTATTATCATCAATATAACATGCATTATTACGCATATTATGCAGTTATAATCGCTAGAACTATAATAAATATACGTAGTACTTTTATTGTCATCAATATAACATGCATTATTACCCATATTATGCAGTTATTATCGATAGAACTATAATAAATATACTTATTACTTATATTATTATCAATATAACATGCATTATTACCCATATACTGGAGTTATTATCGCTAGAACTGTAATAATTATACTTATTACATATATTATTATCAATATAACATGTTATTATTACCCATATATAGCAGTTATTACCGACAGAAGTATAATAAATATACTTATTACTTTTATTATTATTAATATAACAGTCACTCTTAGCCATATTTTACTAGTATTATCGCTAGAACTGTAATAATTATACTTGTTACTCCCGATATTATCAATATAACATCCATTATTACCCATAAATTGCAGTTATTATCGCTAGAACTGTAATAATTATACTTGTTACTCCCGATATTATCAATATAACATGCATTATTACCCATATAATGCAGTTGTTATCGCTAGAACTGTAATAATTATACTTATTACTTATATTATTAGCAATATAACTTGCATTATTACCCATATAATGCAGTTATTATCTCTAGAACTGTAATAATTATACTTATTACTTATATTATTATCAATATAACATGCATTATTACCCATATAATGGAGTTATTATCGCTAGAACTGTAATAATTATACTTATTACTTATATTATTATCAATATAACATGCATTATTACCCATATAATGCAGTTATTATCGACAGAAGTATAATAAATATACTTATTACTTTTATTATTATCAATATAACAGGCACTATTAGCCATATTTTACTATTATTATCGCTAGAACTATAATAATTATACTTATTACTCCCGATATTATCAATATAACATGCCTTATTACGCATATAATGCAATTATTATCGCTAGAATTGTAATAATTATGCTTATTACTTATATTATTAGCAATATAACGTGCATTATTACCCATATAATGCAGTTATTATCGCTAGAACTGTAATAATTATACTTATAACTTTTATTATTATCAATATAACATGCACTAATAGCCATATTTTACTATTATTATCGCTGGAACTATAATAATTATACTTATTACTCCCGATATTATCAATATAACATGCCTTATTACGCATATAATGCAATTATTATCGCTAGAACTGTAATAATTATGCTTATTACTTATATTATTAGCAATATAACGTGCATTATTACCCATATTATGCAGTTATTATCGCTAGAACTGTAATAATTATACTTATTACTCCCGATATTATCAATATAACATGCATTATTACGCATATTATGCAGTTATAATTGCTAGAACTATAATAAATATACTTAGTACTTTTATTATCATCAATATAACATGCATTATTACGCATATTATGCAGTTATAGTCGCTAGAACTATAATAAATATACGTAGTACTTTTATTGTCATCAATATAACATGCATTATTACCCATATTATGCAGTTATTATCGATAGAACTATAATAAATATACTTATTACTTATATTATTATCAATATAACATGCATTATTACCCATATTATGCAGTTATTATCGATAGAACTATAATAAATATACTTAGTACTCCCAATATTATCAATATAACATGCATTATTACCCATATAATGCAGTTATTATCGCTAGAACTATAATAAATATACTTATTACTCCCAATATTATCAATATAACATGCATTATTACCCATATAATGGAGTTATTATCGTTAGAACTGTAATAATTATACTTATTACATATACTATTAGCAATATAACGTGCATTATTACCCATATAATGCAGTTATTATGGCCAGAACTGTAATAATTATACTTACTATTTATATTATTCTCAATATAACATGCATTATTAAGCATATTATGCAGTTATTATCGCTAGAACTATAATAAATATACGTATTACTTTTATTATCATCAATATAACATGCATTATTACCCATATTATGCAGTTATTATCGATAGAACTATAATAAATATACTTATTACTTATATTATTATCAATATAACATGCATTATTACCCATATAATGGAGTTATTGTCGCTAGAACTGCAATAATTATACTTATTACTTATATTATTATCAATATAACATGCATTATTACCCATATAATGCAGTTATTATCGACAGAAGTATAATAAATATACTTATTACTTTTATTATTATCAATATAACAGGCACTATTAGCCATGTTGTACTATTATTATCGCTAGAACTATAATAATTATACCTATTACTCCCGATATTATCAATATAACATGCCTTATTACGCATATAATGCAATTATCATCGCTAGAATTGTAATAATTATGCTTATTACTTATATTATTAGCAATATAACGTGCATTATTACCCATATAATGCAGTTATTATCGCTAGAACTGTAATAATTATACTTATAACTTTTATTATTATCAATATAACATGCACTAATAGCCATATTTTACTATTATTATCGCCGGAACTATAATAATTATACTTATTACTCCCGATATTATCAATATAACATGCCTTATTACGCATATAATGCAATTATTATCGCTAGAACTGTAATAATTATGCTTATTACTTATATTATTAGCAATATAACGTGCATTATTACCCATATTATGCAGTTATTATCGCTAGAACTGTAATAATTATACTTATTACTCCCGATATTATCAATATAACATGCATTATTACGCATATTATGCAGTTATAATTGCTAGGACTATAATAAATATACTTAGTACTTTTATTATCATGAATATAACATGCATTATTACGCATATTATGCAGTTATAATCGCTAGAACTATAATAAATATACGTAGTACTTTTATTGTCATCAATATAACATGCATTATTACCCATATTATGCAGTTATTATCGATAGAACTATAATAAATATACTTATTACTTATATTATTATCAATATAACATGCATTATTACCCATATACTGGAGTTATTATCGCTAGAACTGTAATAATTATACTTATTACATATATTATTATCAATATAACATGTTATTATTACCCATATATAGCAGTTATTACCGACAGAAGTATAATAAATATACTTATTACTTTTATTATTATTAATATAACAGTCACTCTTAGCCATATTTTACTAGTATTATCGCTAGAACTGTAATAATTATACTTGTTACTCCCGATATTATCAATATAACATCCATTATTACCCATAAATTGCAGTTATTATCGCTAGAACTGTAATAATTATACTTGTTACTCCCGATATTATCAATATAACATGCATTATTACCCATATAATGCAGTTATTATCGCTAGAACTGTAATAATTATACTTATTACTTATATTATTAGCAATATAACTTGCATTATTACCCATATAATGCAGTTATTATCTCTAGAACTGTAATAATTATACTTATTACTTATATTATTATCAATATAACATGCATTATTACCCATATAATGGAGTTATTATCGCTAGAACTGTAATAATTATACTTATTACTTATATTATTATCAATATAACATGCATTATTACCCATATAATGCAGTTATTATCGACAGAAGTATAATAAATATACTTATTACTTTTATTATTATCAATATAACAGGCACTATTAGCCATATTTTACTATTATTATCGCTAGAACTATAATAATTATACTTATTACTCCCGATATTATCAATATAACATGCCTTATTACGCATATAATGCAATTATTATCGCTAGAATTGTAATGATTATGCTTATTACTTATATTATTAGCAATATAACGTGCATTATTACCCATATAATGCAGTTATTATCGCTAGAACTGTAATAATTATACTTATAACTTTTATTATTATCAATATAACATGCACTAATAGCCATATTTTACTATTATTATCGCTGGAACTATAATAATTATACTTATTACTCCCGATATTATCAATATAACATGCCTTATTACGCATATAATGCAATTATTATCGCTAGAACTGTAATAATTATGCTTATTACTTATATTATTAGCAATATAACGTGCATTATTACCCATATTATGCAGTTATTATCGCTAGAACTGTAATAATTATACTTATGACTCCCGATATTATCAATATAACATGCATTATTACGCATATTATGCAGTTATAATTGCTAGAACTATAATAAATATACTTAGTACTTTTATTATCATCAATATAACATGCATTATTACGCATATTATGCAGTTATAATCGCTAGAACTATAATAAATATACGTAGTACTTTTATTGTCATCAATATAACATGCATTATTACCCATATTATGCAGTTATTATCGATAGAACTATCATAAATATACTTATTACTTATATTATTATCAATATAACATGCATTATTACCCATATACTGGAGTTATTATCGCTAGAACTGTAATAATTATAGTTATTACATATATTATTATCAATATAACATGTTATTATTACCCATATATAGCAGTTATTACCGACAGAAGTATAATAAATATACTTATTACTTTTATTATTATTAATATAACAGTCACTCTTAGCCATATTTTACTAGTATTATCGCTAGAACTGTAATAAATATACTTACTACTTTCATTATCATCAATATAACATGCATTATTACCCATATTATGCAGTTATTATCGATAGAACTATAATAAATATACTTAGTACTCCCAATATTATCAATATAACATGCATTATTACCCATGTAATGCAGTTATTATCGCTAGAACTATAATAAATATACTTATTACTCCCAATATTATCAATATAACATGCATTATTACCCATATAATGGAGTTATTATCGATAGAACTATAATAAATATACTTATTACTTATATTATTATCAATATAACATGCATTATTACCCATATAATGGAGTTATTATCGCTAGAACTGTAATAATTATACTTATTACATATATTATTATCAATATAACATGCATTATTACCCATATATAGCAGTTATTACCGACAGAAGTATAATAAATATACTTATTACTTTTATTATTATTAATATAACAGTCACTCTTAGCCATATTTCACTAGTATTATCGCTAGAACTGTAATAATTATACTTGTTACTCCCGATGTTATCAATATAACATCCATTATTACCCATAAATTGCAGTTATTATCGCTAGAACTGTAATAATTATACTTATTACTCCCGATATTATCAATATAACATGCATTATTACCCATATAATGCAGTTATTATCGCTAGAACTGTAATAATTATACTTATTACTTATATTATTAGCAATATAACTTGCATTATTACCCATATAATCCAGGTATTATCTCTAGAACTGTAATAATTATACTTATTACTTATATTATTATCAATATAACATGCATTATTACAAATATAATGGAGTTATTATCGCTAGAACAGTAATAATTATACTTATTACTTATATTATTATCAATATAACATGCATTATTACCCATATAATGCAGTTATTATCGACAGAAGTATAATAAATATACTTATTACTTTTATTATTATCAATATAACAGGCACTATTAGCCATATTTTACTATTATTATCGCTAGAACTATAATAATTATACCTATTACTCCCGATATTATCAATATAACATGCCTTATTACCCATATAATGCAGTTATTATCGCTAGAACTGTAATAATTATACTTATAACTTTTATTATTATCAATATAACATGCACTAATAGCCATATTTTACTATTATTATCGCTGGAACTATAATAATTATACTTATTACTCCCGATATTATCAATATAACATGCCTTATTACGCATATAATGCAGTTATTATCGCTAGAACTGTAATAAATATACTTACTACTTTCATTATCATCAATATAACATGCATTATTACCCATATTATGCAGTTATTATCGATAGAACTATAATAAATATACTTAGTACTCCCAATATTATCAATATAACATGCATTATTACCCATATAATGCAGTTATTATCGCTAGAACTATAATAAATATACTTATTACTCCCAATATTATCAATATAACATGCATTATTACCCATATAATGGAGTTATTATCGTTCGAACTGTAATAATTATACTTATTACATATACTATTAGCAATATAACGTGCATTATTACCCATATAATGCAGTTATTATGGCCAGAACTGTAATAATTATACTTACTATTTATATTATTCTCAATATAACATGCATTATTAAGCATATTATGCAGTTATTATCGCTAGAACTATAATAAATATACGTATTACTTTTATTATCATCAATATAACATGCATTATTACCCATATTATGCAGTTATTATCGATAGAACTATAATAAATATACTTATTACTTATATTATTATCAATATAACATGCATTATTACCCATATAATGGAGTTATTGTCGCTAGAACTGTAATAATTATACTTATTACTTATATTATTATCAATATAACATGCATTATTACCCATATAATGCAGTTATTATCGACAGAAGTATAATAAATATACTTATTACTTTTATTATTATCAATATAACAGGCACTATTAGCCATGTTGTACTATTATTATCGCTAGAACTATAATAATTATACCTATTACTCCCGATATTATCAATATAACATGCCTTATTACGCATATAATGCAATTATCATCGCTAGAATTGTAATAATTATGCTTATTACTTATATTACTAGCAATATAACGTGCATTATTACCCATATAATGCAGTTATTATCGCTAGAACTGTAATAATTATACTTATAACTTTTATTATTATCAATATAACATGCACTAATAGCCATATTTTACTATTATTATCGCTGGAACTATAATAATTATACTTATTACTCCCGATATTATCAATATAACATGCCTTATTACGCATATAATGCAGTTATTATCGCTAGAACTGTAATAAATATACTTACTACTTTCATTATCATCAATATAACATGCATTATTACCCATATTATGCAGTTATTATCGATAGAACTATAATAAATATACTTATTACTCCCGATATTATCAATATAACATGCCTTATTACGCATATAATGCAGTTATTATCGCTAGAACTGTAATAAATATACTTACTACTTTCATTTTCATCAATATAACATGCATTATTACCCATATTATGCAGTTATTATCGATAGAACTATAATAAATATACTTAGTACTCCCAATATTATCAATATAACATGCATTATTACCCATATAATGCAGTTATTATCGCTAGAACTATAATAAATATACTTATTACTCCCAATATTATCAATATAACATGCATTATTACCCATATAATGGAGTTATTATCGTTAGAACTGTAATAATTATACTTATTACATATACTATTAGCAATATAACGTGCATTATTACCCATATAATGCAGTTATTATGGCCAGAACTGTAATAATTATACTTACTATTTATATTATTCTCAATATAACATGCATTATTAAGCATATTATGCAGTTATTATCGCTAGAACTATAATAAATATACGTATTACTTTTATTATCATCAATATAACATGCATTATTACCCATATTATGCAGTTATTATCGATAGAACTATAATAAATATACTTATTACTTATATTATTATCAATATAACATGCATTATTACCCATATAATGGAGTTATTATCGCTAGAACTGTAATAATTATACTTATTACTTATATTATTATCAATATAACATGCATTATTACCCATATAATGCAGTTATTATCGACAGAAGTATAATAAATATACTTATTACTTTTATTATTATCAATATAACAGGCACTATTAGCCATGTTTTACTATTATTATCGCTAGAACTATAATAATTATACCTATTACTCCCGATATTATCAATATAACATGCCTTATTACGCATATAATGCAATTATCATCGCTAGAATTGTAATAATTATGCTTATTACTTATATTATTAGCAATATAACGTGCATTATTACCCATATAATGCAGTTATTATCGCTAGAACTGTAATAATTATACTTATAACTTTTATTATTATCAATATAACATGCACTAATAGCCATATTTTACTATTATTATCGCTGCAACTATAATAATTATACTTATTACTCCCGATATTATCAATATAACATGCCTTATTACGCATATAATGCAGTTATTATCGCTAGAACTGTAATAAATATACTTACTACTTTCATTATCATCAATATAACATGCATTATTACCCATATTATGCAGTTATTATCGATAGAACTATAATAAATATACTTAGTACTCCCAATATTATCAATATAACATGCATATTACCCATATAATGCAGTTATTATCGCTAGAACTATAATAAATATACTTATTACTCCCAATATTATCAATATAACATGCATTATTACCCATATAATGGAGTTATTATCGATAGAACTATAATAAATATACTTATTACTTATATTATTATCAATATAACATGCATTATTACCCATATAATGGAGTTATTATCGCTAGAACTGTAATAATTATACTTATTACATATATTATTATCAATATAACATTCATTATTACCCATATATAGCAGTTATTACCGACAGAAGTATAATAAATATACTTATTACTTTTATTATTATTAATATAACAGTCACTCTTAGCCATTTTTTACTAGTATTATCGCTAGAACTGTAATAATTATACTTGTTACTCCCGATATTATCAATATAACATCCATTATTACCCATAAATTGCAGTTATTATCGCTAGAACTGTAATAATTATACTTATTACTCCCGATATTATCAATATAACATGCCTTATTACGCATATAATGCAGTTATTATCGCTAGAACTGTAATAAATATACTTACTACTTTCATTATCATCAATATAACATGCATTATTACCCATATTATGCAGTTATTATCGATAGAACTATAATAAATATACTTATTACTCCCGATATTATCAATATAACATGCCTTATTACGCATATAATGCAGTTATTATCGCTAGAACTGTAATAAATATACTTACTACTTTCATTATCATCAATATAACATGCATTATTACCCATATTATGCAGTTATTATCGATAGAACTATAATAAATATACTTAGTACTCCCAATATTATCAATATAACATGCATTATTACCCATATAATGCAGTTATTATCGCTAGAACTATAATAAATATACTTATTACTCCCAATATTATCAATATAACATGCATTATTACCCATATAATGGAGTTATTATCGCTAGAACTGTAATAATTATACTTATTACATATATTATTATCAATATAACATTCATTATTACCCATATATAGCAGTTATTACCGACAGAAGTATAATAAATATACTTATTACTTTTATTATTATTAATATAACAGTCACTCTTAGCCATATTTTACTAGTATTATCGCTAGAACTGTAATAATTATGCTTATTACTTATATTATTAGCAATATAACGTGCATTATTACCCATATTATGCAGTTATTATCGCTAGAACTGTAATAATTATACTTATTACTCCCGATATTATCAATATAACATGCATTATTACGCATATTATGCAGTTATAATTGCTAGAACTATAATAAATATACTTAGTACTTTTATTATCATCAATATAACATGCATTATTACGCATATTATGCAGTTATAGTCGCTAGAACTATAATAAATATACGTAGTACTTTTATTGTCATCAATATAACATGCATTATTACCCATATTATGCAGTTATTATCGATAGAACTATAATAAATATACTTATTACTTATATTATTATCAATATAACATGCATTATTACCCATATACTGGAGTTATTATCGCTAGAACTGTAATAATTATACTTATTACATATATTATTATCAATATAACATGTTATTATTACCCATATATAGCAGTTATTACCGACAGAAGTATAATAAATATACTTATTACTTTTATTATTATTAATATAACAGTCACTCTTAGCCATATTTTACTAGTATTATCGCTAGAACTGTAATAAATATACTTACTACTTTCATTATCATCAATATAACATGCATTATTACCCACATTATGCAGTTATTATCGATAGAACTATAATAAATATACTTAGTACTCCCAATATTATCAATATAACATGCATTATTACCCATATAATGCAGTTATTATCGCTAGAACTATAATAAATATACTTATTACTCCCAATATTATCAATATAACATGCATTATTACCCATATAATGGAGTTATTATCGATAGAACTATAATAAATATACTTATTACTTATATTATTATCAATATAACATGCATTATTACCCATATAATGGAGTTATTATCGCTAGAACTGTAATAATTATACTTATTACATATATTATTATCAATATAACATGCATTATTACCCATATATAGCAGTTATTACCGACAGAAGTATAATAAATATACTTATTACTTTTATTATTATTAATATAACAGTCACTCTTAGCCATATTTCACTAGTATTATCGCTAGAACTGTAATAATTATACTTGTTACTCCCGATATTATCAATATAACATCCATTATTACCCATAAATTGCAGTTATTATCGCTAGAACTGTAATAATTATACTTATTACTCCCGATATTATCAATATAACATGCATTATTACCCATATAATGCAGTTATTATCGCTAGAACTGTAATAATTATACTTATTACTTATATTATTAGCAATATAACTTGCATTATTACCCATATAATCCAGGTATTATCTCTAGAACTGTAATAATTATACTTATTACTTATATTATTATCAATATAACATGCATTATTACAAATATAATGGAGTTATTATCGCTAGAACAGTAATAGTTATACTTATTACTTATATTATTATCAATATAACATGCATTATTACCCATATAATGCAGTTATTATCGACAGAAGTATAATAAATATACTTATTACTTTTATTATTATCAATATAACAGGCACTATTAGCCATATTTTACTATTATTATCGCTAGAACTATAATAATTATACCTATTACTCCCGATATTATCAATATAACATGCCTTATTACGCATATAATGCAGTTATTATCGCTAGAACTGTAATAAATATACTTACTACTTTCATTATCATCAATATAACATGCATTATTACCCATATTATGCAGTTATTATCGATAGAACTATAATAAATATACTTAGTACTCCCAATATTATCAATATAACATGCATAATTACCCATATAATGCAGTTATTATCGCTAGAACTATAATAAATATACTTATTACTCCCAATATTATCAATATAACATGCATTATTACCCATATAATGGAGTTATTATCGTTAGAACTGTAATAATTATACTTATTACATATACTATTAGCAATATAACGTGCATTATTACCCATATAATGCAGTTATTATGGCCAGATCTGTAATAATTATACTTACTATTTATATTATTCTCAATATAACATGCATTATTAAGCATATTATGCAGTTATTATCGCTAGAACTATAATAAATATACGTATTACTTTTATTATCATCAATATAACATGCATTATTACCCATATTATGCAGTTATTATCGATAGAACTATAATAAATATACTTATTACTTATATTATTATCAATATAACAGGCACTATTAGCCATGTTGTACTATTATTATCGCTAGAACTATAATAATTATACCTATTACTCCCGATATTATCAATATAACATGCCTTATTACGCATATAATGCAATTATCATCGCTAGAATTGTAATAATTATGCTTATTACTTATATTATTAGCAATATAACGTGCATTATTACCCATATAATGCAGTTATTATCGCTAGAACTGTAATAATTATACTTATACCTTTTATTATTATCAATATAACATGCACTAATAGCCATATTTTACTATTATTATCGCCGGAACTATAATAATTATACTTATTACTCCCGATATTATCAATATAACATGCCTTATTACGCATATAATGCAATTATTATCGCTAGAACTGTAATAATTATGCTTATTACTTATATTATTAGCAATATAACGTGCATTATTACCCATATTATGCAGTTATTATCGCTAGAACTGTAATAATTATACTTATTACTCCCGATATTATCAATATAACATGCATTATTACGCATATTATGCAGTTATAATTGCTAGAACTATAATAAATATACTTAGTACTTTTATTATCATCAATATAACATGCATTATTACGCATATTATGCAGTTATAATCGCTATAACTATAATAAATATACGTAGTACTTTTATTGTCATCAATATAACATGCATTATTACCCATATAATGGAGTTATTATCGTTCGAACTGTAATAATTATACTTATTACATATACTATTAGCAATATAACGTGCATTATTACCCATATAATGCAGTTATTATGGCCAGAACTGTAATAATTATACTTACTATTTATATTATTCTCAATATAACATGCATTATTAAGCATATTATGCAGTTATTATCGCTAGAACTATAATAAATATACGTATTACTTTTATTATCATCAATATAACATGCATTATTACCCATATTATGCAGTTATTATCGATAGAACTATAATAAATATACTTATTACTTATATTATTATCAATATAACATGCATTATTACCCATATAATGGAGTTATTGTCGCTAGAACTGTAATAATTATACTTATTACTTATATTATTATCAATATAACATGCATTATTACCCATATAATGCAGTTATTATCGACAGAAGTATAATAAATATACTTATTACTTTTATTATTATCAATATAACAGGCACTATTAGCCATGTTGTACTATTATTATCGCTAGAACTATAATAATTATACCTATTACTCCCGATATTATCAATATAACATGCCTTATTACGCATATAATGCAATTATCATCGCTAGAATTGTAATAATTATGCTTATTACTTATATTACTAGCAATATAACGTGCATTATTACCCATATAATGCAGTTATTATCGCTAGAACTGTAATAATTATACTTATAACTTTTATTATTATCAATATAACATGCACTAATAGCCATATTTTACTATTATTATCGCTGGAACTATAATAATTATACTTATTACTCCCGATATTATCAATATAACATGCCTTATTACGCATATAATGCAGTTATTATCGCTAGAACTGTAATAAATATACTTACTACTTTCATTATCATCAATATAACATGCATTATTACCCATATTATGCAGTTATTATCGATAGAACTATAATAAATATACTTATTACTCCCGATATTATCAATATAACATGCCTTATTACGCATATAATGCAGTTATTATCGCTAGAACTGTAATAAATATACTTACTACTTTCATTTTCATCAATATAACATGCATTATTACCCATATTATGCAGTTATTATCGATAGAACTATAATAAATATACTTAGTACTCCCAATATTATCAATATAACATGCATTATTACCCATATAATGCAGTTATTATCGCTAGAACTATAATAAATATACTTATTACTCCCAATATTATCAATATAACATGCATTATTACCCATATAATGGAGTTATTATCGTTAGAACTGTAATAATTATACTTATTACATATACTATTAGCAATATAACGTGCATTATTACCCATATAATGCAGTTATTATGGCCAGAACTGTAATAATTATACTTACTATTTATATTATTCTCAATATAACATGCATTATTAAGCATATTATGCAGTTATTATCGCTAGAACTATAATAAATATACGTATTACTTTTATTATCATCAATATAACATGCATTATTACCCATATTATGCAGTTATTATCGATAGAACTATAATAAATATACTTATTACTTATATTATTATCAATATAACATGCATTATTACCCATATAATGGAGTTATTATCGCTAGAACTGTAATAATTATACTTATTACTTATATTATTATCAATATAACATGCATTATTACCCATATAATGCAGTTATTATCGACAGAAGTATAATAAATATACTTATTACTTTTATTATTATCAATATAACAGGCACTATTAGCCATGTTTTACTATTATTATCGCTAGAACTATAATAATTATACCTATTACTCCCGATATTATCAATATAACATGCCTTATTACGCATATAATGCAATTATCATCGCTAGAATTGTAATAATTATGCTTATTACTTATATTATTAGCAATATAACGTGCATTATTACCCATATAATGCAGTTATTATCGCTAGAACTGTAATAATTATACTTATAACTTTTATTATTATCAATATAACATGCACTAATAGCCATATTTTACTATTATTATCGCTGCAACTATAATAATTATACTTATTACTCCCGATATTATCAATATAACATGCCTTATTACGCATATAATGCAGTTATTATCGCTAGAACTGTAATAAATATACTTACTACTTTCATTATCATCAATATAACATGCATTATTACCCATATTATGCAGTTATTATCGATAGAACTATAATAAATATACTTAGTACTCCCAATATTATCAATATAACATGCATATTACCCATATAATGCAGTTATTATCGCTAGAACTATAATAAATATACTTATTACTCCCAATATTATCAATATAACATGCATTATTACCCATATAATGGAGTTATTATCGATAGAACTATAATAAATATACTTATTACTTATATTATTATCAATATAACATGCATTATTACCCATATAATGGAGTTATTATCGCTAGAACTGTAATAATTATACTTATTACATATATTATTATCAATATAACATTCATTATTACCCATATATAGCAGTTATTACCGACAGAAGTATAATAAATATACTTATTACTTTTATTATTATTAATATAACAGTCACTCTTAGCCATTTTTTACTAGTATTATCGCTAGAACTGTAATAATTATACTTGTTACTCCCGATATTATCAATATAACATCCATTATTACCCATAAATTGCAGTTATTATCGCTAGAACTGTAATAATTATACTTATTACTCCCGATATTATCAATATAACATGCCTTATTACGCATATAATGCAGTTATTATCGCTAGAACTGTAATAAATATACTTACTACTTTCATTATCATCAATATAACATGCATTATTACCCATATTATGCAGTTATTATCGATAGAACTATAATAAATATACTTATTACTCCCGATATTATCAATATAACATGCCTTATTACGCATATAATGCAGTTATTATCGCTAGAACTGTAATAAATATACTTACTACTTTCATTATCATCAATATAACATGCATTATTACCCATATTATGCAGTTATTATCGATAGAACTATAATAAATATACTTAGTACTCCCAATATTATCAATATAACATGCATTATTACCCATATAATGCAGTTATTATCGCTAGAACTATAATAAATATACTTATTACTCCCAATATTATCAATATAACATGCATTATTACCCATATAATGGAGTTATTATCGCTAGAACTGTAATAATTATACTTATTACATATATTATTATCAATATAACATTCATTATTACCCATATATAGCAGTTATTACCGACAGAAGTATAATAAATATACTTATTACTTTTATTATTATTAATATAACAGTCACTCTTAGCCATATTTTACTAGTATTATCGCTAGAACTGTAATAATTATGCTTATTACTTATATTATTAGCAATATAACGTGCATTATTACCCATATTATGCAGTTATTATCGCTAGAACTGTAATAATTATACTTATTACTCCCGATATTATCAATATAACATGCATTATTACGCATATTATGCAGTTATAATTGCTAGAACTATAATAAATATACTTAGTACTTTTATTATCATCAATATAACATGCATTATTACGCATATTATGCAGTTATAGTCGCTAGAACTATAATAAATATACGTAGTACTTTTATTGTCATCAATATAACATGCATTATTACCCATATTATGCAGTTATTATCGATAGAACTATAATAAATATACTTATTACTTATATTATTATCAATATAACATGCATTATTACCCATATACTGGAGTTATTATCGCTAGAACTGTAATAATTATACTTATTACATATATTATTATCAATATAACATGTTATTATTACCCATATATAGCAGTTATTACCGACAGAAGTATAATAAATATACTTATTACTTTTATTATTATTAATATAACAGTCACTCTTAGCCATATTTTACTAGTATTATCGCTAGAACTGTAATAAATATACTTACTACTTTCATTATCATCAATATAACATGCATTATTACCCACATTATGCAGTTATTATCGATAGAACTATAATAAATATACTTAGTACTCCCAATATTATCAATATAACATGCATTATTACCCATATAATGCAGTTATTATCGCTAGAACTATAATAAATATACTTATTACTCCCAATATTATCAATATAACATGCATTATTACCCATATAATGGAGTTATTATCGATAGAACTATAATAAATATACTTATTACTTATATTATTATCAATATAACATGCATTATTACCCATATAATGGAGTTATTATCGCTAGAACTGTAATAATTATACTTATTACATATATTATTATCAATATAACATGCATTATTACCCATATATAGCAGTTATTACCGACAGAAGTATAATAAATATACTTATTACTTTTATTATTATTAATATAACAGTCACTCTTAGCCATATTTCACTAGTATTATCGCTAGAACTGTAATAATTATACTTGTTACTCCCGATATTCTCAATATAACATCCATTATTACCCATAAATTGCAGTTATTATCGCTAGAACTGTAATAATTATACTTATTACTCCCGATATTATCAATATAACATGCATTATTACCCATATAATGCAGTTATTATCGCTAGAACTGTAATAATTATACTTATTACTTATATTATTAGCAATATAACTTGCATTATTACCCATATAATCCAGGTATTATCTCTAGAACTGTAATAATTATACTTATTACTTATATTATTATCAATATAACATGCATTATTACAAATATAATGGAGTTATTATCGCTAGAACAGTAATAGTTATACTTATTACTTATATTATTATCAATATAACATGCATTATTACCCATATAATGCAGTTATTATCGACAGAAGTATAATAAATATACTTATTACTTTTATTATTATCAATATAACAGGCACTATTAGCCATATTTTACTATTATTATCGCTAGAACTATAATAATTATACCTATTACTCCCGATATTATCAATATAACATGCCTTATTACGCATATAATGCAGTTATTATCGCTAGAACTGTAATAAATATACTTACTACTTTCATTATCATCAATATAACATGCATTATTACCCATATTATGCAGTTATTATCGATAGAACTATAATAAATATACTTAGTACTCCCAATATTATCAATATAACATGCATAATTACCCATATAATGCAGTTATTATCGCTAGAACTATAATAAATATACTTATTACTCCCAATATTATCAATATAACATGCATTATTACCCATATAATGGAGTTATTATCGTTAGAACTGTAATAATTATACTTATTACATATACTATTAGCAATATAACGTGCATTATTACCCATATAATGCAGTTATTATGGCCAGAACTGTAATAATTATACTTACTATTTATATTATTCTCAATATAACATGCATTATTAAGCATATTATGCAGTTATTATCGCTAGAACTATAATAAATATACGTATTACTTTTATTATCATCAATATAACATGCATTATTACCCATATTATGCAGTTATTATCGATAGAACTATAATAAATATACTTATTACTTATATTATTATCAATATAACAGGCACTATTAGCCATGTTGTACTATTATTATCGCTAGAACTATAATAATTATACCTATTACTCCCGATATTATCAATATAACATGCCTTATTACGCATATAATGCAATTATCATCGCTAGAATTGTAATAATTATGCTTATTACTTATATTATTAGCAATATAACGTGCATTATTACCCATATAATGCAGTTATTATCGCTAGAACTGTAATAATTATACTTATACCTTTTATTATTATCAATATAACATGCACTAATAGCCATATTTTACTATTATTATCGCCGGAACTATAATAATTATACTTATTACTCCCGATATTATCAATATAACATGCCTTATTACGCATATAATGCAATTATTATCGCTAGAACTGTAATAATTATGCTTATTACTTATATTATTAGCAATATAACGTGCATTATTACCCATATTATGCAGTTATTATCGCTAGAACTGTAATAATTATACTTATTACTCCCGATATTATCAATATAACATGCATTATTACGCATATTATGCAGTTATAATTGCTAGAACTATAATAAATATACTTAGTACTTTTATTATCATCAATATAACATGCATTATTACGCATATTATGCAGTTATAATCGCTATAACTATAATAAATATACGTAGTACTTTTATTGTCATCAATATAACATGCATTATTACCCATATTATGCAGTTATTATCGATAGAACTATAATAAATATACTTATTACTTATATTATTATCAATATAACATGCATTATTACCCATATACTGAAGTTATTATCGCTAGAACTGTAATAATTATACTTATTACATATATTATTATCAATATAACATGTTATTATTACCCATATATAGCAGTTATTACCGACAGAAGTATAATAAATATACTTATTACTTTTATTATTATTAATATAACAGTCACTCTTAGCCATATTTTACTAGTATTATCGCTAGAACTGTAATAATTATACTTGTTACTCCCGATATTATCAATATAACATCCATTATTACCCATAAATTGCAGTTATTATCGCTAGAACTGTAATAATTATACTTGTTACTCCCGATATTATCAATATAACATGCATTATTACCCATATAATGCAGTTATTATCGCTAGAACTGTAATAATTATACTTATTACTTATATTATTAGCAATATAACTTGCATTATTACCCATATAATGCAGTTATTATCTCTAGAACTGTAATAATTATACTTATTACTTATATTATTATCAATATAACATGCATTATTACCCATATAATGGAGTTATTATCGCTAGAACTGTAATAATTATACTTATTACTTATATTATTATCAATATAACATGCATTATTACCCATATAATGCAGTTATTATCGACAGAAGTATAATAAATATACTTATTACTTTTATTATTATCAATATAACAAGCACTATTAGCCATATTTTACTATTATTATCGCTAGAACTATAATAATTATACTTATTACTCCCGATATTATCAATATAACATGCCTTATTACGCATATAATGCAATTATTATCGCTAGAATTGTAATGATTATGCTTATTACTTATATTATTAGCAATATAACGTGCATTATTACCCATATAATGCAGTTATTATCGCTAGAACTGTAATAATTATACTTATAACTTTTATTATTATCAATATAACATGCACTAATAGCCATATTTTACTATTATTATCGCTGGAACTATAATAATTATACTTATTACTCCCGATATTATCAATATAACATGCCTTATTACGCATATAATGCAATTATTATCGCTAGAACTGTAATAATTATGCTTATTACTTATATTATTAGCAATATAACGTGCATTATTACCCATATTATGCAGTTATTATCGCTAGAACTGTAATAATTATACTTATTACTCCCGATATTATCAATATAACATGCATTATTACGCATATTATGCAGTTATAATTGCTAGAACTATAATAAATATACTTAGTACTTTTATTATCATCAATATAACATGCATTATTACGCATATTATGCAGTTATAATCGCTAGAACTATAATAAATATACGTAGTACTTTTATTGTCATCAATATAACATGCATTATTACCCATATTATGCAGTTATTATCGATAGAACTATAATAAATATACTTATTACTTATATTATTATCAATATAACATGCATTATTACCCATATAATGGAGTTATTATTGCTAGAACTGTAATAATTATACTTATTACATATATTATTATCAATATAACATGCATTATTACCCATATATAGCAGTTATTACCGACAGAAGTATAATAAATATACTTATTACTTTTATTATTATTAATATAACAGTCACTCTTAGCCATATTTCACTAGTATTATCGCTAGAACTGTAATAATTATACTTGTTACTCCCGATATTATCAATATAACATCCATTATTACCCATAAATTGCAGTTATTATCGCTAGAACTGTAATAATTATACTTATTACTCCCGATATTATCAATATAACATGCATTATTACCCATATAATGCAGTTATTATCGCTAGAACTGTAATAATTATACTTATTACTTATATTATTAGCAATATAACTTGCATTATTACCCATATAATCCAGGTATTATCTCTAGAACTGTAATAATTATACTTATTACTTATATTATTATCAATATAACATGCATTATTACAAATATAATGGAGTTATTATCGCTAGAACAGTAATAGTTATACTTATTACTTATATTATTATCAATATAACATGCATTATTACCCATATAATGCAGTTATTATCGACAGAAGTATAATAAATATACTTATTACTTTTATTATTATCAATATAACAGGCACTATTAGCCATATTTTACTATTATTATCGCTAGAACTATAATAATTATACCTATTACTCCCGATATTATCAATATAACATGCCTTATTACCCATATAATGCAGTTATTATCGCTAGAACTGTAATAATTATACTTATAACTTTTATTATTATCAATATAACATGCACTAATAGCCATATTTTACTATTATTATCGCTGGAACTATAATAATTATACTTATTACTCCCGATATTATCAATATAACATGCCTTATTACGCATATAATGCAGTTATTATCGCTAGAACTGTAATAAATATACTTACTACTTTCATTATCATCAATATAACATGCATTATTACCCATATTATGCAGTTATTATCGATAGAACTATAATAAATATACTTAGTACTCCCAATATTATCAATATAACATGCATTATTACCCATATAATGCAGTTATTATCGCTAGAACTATAATAAATATACTTATTACTCCCAATATTATCAATATAACATGCATTATTACCCATATAATGGAGTTATTATCGTTAGAACTGTAATAATTATACTTATTACATATACTATTAGCAATATAACGTGCATTATTACCCATATAATGCAGTTATTATGGCCAGAACTGTAATAATTATACTTACTATTTATATTATTCTCAATATAACATGCATTATTAAGCATATTATGCAGTTATTATCGCTAGAACTATAATAAATATACGTATTACTTTTATTATCATCAATATAACATGCATTATTACCCATATTATGCAGTTATTATCGATAGAACTATAATAAATATACTTATTACTTATATTATTATCAATATAACATGCATTATTACCCATATAATGGAGTTATTGTCGCTAGAACTGTAATAATTATACTTATTACTTATATTATTATCAATATAACATGCATTATTACCCATATAATGCAGTTATTATCGACAGAAGTATAATAAATATACTTATTACTTTTATTATTATCAATATAACAGGCACTATTAGCCATGTTGTACTATTATTATCGCTAGAACTATAATAATTATACCTATTACTCCCGATATTATCAATATAACATGCCTTATTACGCATATAATGCAATTATCATCGCTAGAATTGTAATAATTATGCTTATTACTTATATTATTAGCAATATAACGTGCATTATTACCCATATAATGCAGTTATTATCGCTAGAACTGTAATAATTATACTTATAACTTTTATTATTATCAATATAACATGCACTAATAGCCATATTTTACTATTATTATCGCCGGAACTATAATAATTATACTTATTACTCCCGATATTATCAATATAACATGCCTTATTACGCATATAATGCAATTATTATCGCTAGAACTGTAATAATTATGCTTATTACTTATATTATTAGCAATATAACGTGCATTATTACCCATATTATGCAGTTATTATCGCTAGAACTGTAATAATTATACTTATTACTCCCGATATTATCAATATAACATGCATTATTACGCATATTATGCAGTTATAATTGCTAGAACTATAATAAATATACTTAGTACTTTTATTATCATCAATATAACATGCATTATTACGCATATTATGCAGTTATAATCGCTATAACTATAATAAATATACGTAGTACTTTTATTGTCATCAATATAACATGCATTATTACCCATATTATGCAGTTATTATCGATAGAACTATAATAAATATACTTATTACTTATATTATTATCAATATAACATGCATTATTACCCATATACTGAAGTTATTATCGCTAGAACTGTAATAATTATACTTATTACATATATTATTATCAATATAACATGTTATTATTACCCATATATAGCAGTTATTACCGACAGAAGTATAATAAATATACTTATTACTTTTATTATTATTAATATAACAGTCACTCTTAGCCATATTTTACTAGTATTATCGCTAGAACTGTAATAATTATACTTGTTACTCCCGATATTATCAATATAACATCCATTATTACCCATAAATTGCAGTTATTATCGCTAGAACTGTAATAATTATACTTGTTACTCCCGATATTATCAATATAACATGCATTATTACCCATATAATGCAGTTATTATCGCTAGAACTGTAATAATTATACTTATTACTTATATTATTAGCAATATAACTTGCATTATTACCCATATAATGCAGTTATTATCTCTAGAACTGTAATAATTATACTTATTACTTATATTATTATCAATATAACATGCATTATTACCCATATAATGGAGTTATTATCGCTAGAACTGTAATAATTATACTTATTACTTATATTATTATCAATATAACATGCATTATTACCCATATAATGCAGTTATTATCGACAGAAGTATAATAAATATACTTATTACTTTTATTATTATCAATATAACAAGCACTATTAGCCATATTTTACTATTATTATCGCTAGAACTATAATAATTATACTTATTACTCCCGATATTATCAATATAACATGCCTTATTACGCATATAATGCAATTATTATCGCTAGAATTGTAATGATTATGCTTATTACTTATATTATTAGCAATATAACGTGCATTATTACCCATATAATGCAGTTATTATCGCTAGAACTGTAATAATTATACTTATAACTTTTATTATTATCAATATAACATGCACTAATAGCCATATTTTACTATTATTATCGCTGGAACTATAATAATTATACTTATTACTCCCGATATTATCAATATAACATGCCTTATTACGCATATAATGCAATTATTATCGCTAGAACTGTAATAATTATGCTTATTACTTATATTATTAGCAATATAACGTGCATTATTACCCATATTATGCAGTTATTATCGCTAGAACTGTAATAATTATACTTATTACTCCCGATATTATCAATATAACATGCATTATTACGCATATTATGCAGTTATAATTGCTAGAACTATAATAAATATACTTAGTACTTTTATTATCATCAATATAACATGCATTATTACGCATATTATGCAGTTATAATCGCTAGAACTATAATAAATATACGTAGTACTTTTATTGTCATCAATATAACATGCATTATTACCCATATTATGCAGTTATTATCGATAGAACTATAATAAATATACTTATTACTTATATTATTATCAATATAACATGCATTATTACCCATATAATGGAGTTATTATTGCTAGAACTGTAATAATTATACTTATTACATATATTATTATCAATATAACATGCATTATTACCCATATATAGCAGTTATTACCGACAGAAGTATAATAAATATACTTATTACTTTTATTATTATTAATATAACAGTCACTCTTAGCCATATTTCACTAGTATTATCGCTAGAACTGTAATAATTATACTTGTTACTCCCGATATTATCAATATAACATCCATTATTACCCATAAATTGCAGTTATTATCGCTAGAACTGTAATAATTATACTTATTACTCCCGATATTATCAATATAACATGCATTATTACCCATATAATGCAGTTATTATCGCTAGAACTGTAATAATTATACTTATTACTTATATTATTAGCAATATAACTTGCATTATTACCCATATAATCCAGGTATTATCTCTAGAACTGTAATAATTATACTTATTACTTATATTATTATCAATATAACATGCATTATTACAAATATAATGGAGTTATTATCGCTAGAACAGTAATAGTTATACTTATTACTTATATTATTATCAATATAACATGCATTATTACCCATATAATGCAGTTATTATCGACAGAAGTATAATAAATATACTTATTACTTTTATTATTATCAATATAACAGGCACTATTAGCCATATTTTACTATTATTATCGCTAGAACTATAATAATTATACCTATTACTCCCGATATTATCAATATAACATGCCTTATTACCCATATAATGCAGTTATTATCGCTAGAACTGTAATAATTATACTTATAACTTTTATTATTATCAATATAACATGCACTAATAGCCATATTTTACTATTATTATCGCTGGAACTATAATAATTATACTTATTACTCCCGATATTATCAATATAACATGCCTTATTACGCATATAATGCAGTTATTATCGCTAGAACTGTAATAAATATACTTACTACTTTCATTATCATCAATATAACATGCATTATTACCCATATTATGCAGTTATTATCGATAGAACTATAATAAATATACTTAGTACTCCCAATATTATCAATATAACATGCATTATTACCCATATAATGCAGTTATTATCGCTAGAACTATAATAAATATACTTATTACTCCCAATATTATCAATATAACATGCATTATTACCCATATAATGGAGTTATTATCGTTAGAACTGTAATAATTATACTTATTACATATACTATTAGCAATATAACGTGCATTATTACCCATATAATGCAGTTATTATGGCCAGAACTGTAATAATTATACTTACTATTTATATTATTCTCAATATAACATGCATTATTAAGCATATTATGCAGTTATTATCGCTAGAACTATAATAAATATACGTATTACTTTTATTATCATCAATATAACATGCATTATTACCCATATTATGCAGTTATTATCGATAGAACTATAATAAATATACTTATTACTTATATTATTATCAATATAACATGCATTATTACCCATATAATGGAGTTATTGTCGCTAGAACTGTAATAATTATACTTATTACTTTTATTATTATCAATATAACATGCACTAATAGCCATATTTTACTATTATTATCGCTGGAACTATAATAATTATACTTATTACTCCCGATATTATCAATATAACATGCCTTATTACGCATATAATGCAGTTATTATCGCTAGAACTGTAATAAATATACTTACTACTTTCATTATCATCAATATAACATGCATTATTACCCATATTATGCAGTTATTATCGATAGAACTATAATAAATATACTTAGTACTCCCAATATTATCAATATAACATGCATTATTACCCATATAATGCAGTTATTATCGCTAGAACTATAATAAATATACTTATTACTCCCAATATTATCAATATAACATGCATTATTACCCATATAATGGAGTTATTATCGTTAGAACTGTAATAATTATACTTATTACATATACTATTAGCAATATAACGTGCATTATTACCCATATAATGCAGTTATTATGGCCAGAACTGTAATAATTATACTTACTATTTATATTATTCTCAATATAACATGCATTATTAAGCATATTATGCAGTTATTATCGCTAGAACTATAATAAATATACGTATTACTTTTATTATCATCAATATAACATGCATTATTACCCATATTATGCAGTTATTATCGATAGAACTATAATAAATATACTTATTACTTATATTATTATCAATATAACATGCATTATTACCCATATAATGGAGTTATTGTCGCTAGAACTGTAATAATTATACTTATTACTTATATTATTATCAATATAACATGCATTATTACCCATATAATGCAGTTATTATCGACAGAAGTATAATAAATATACTTATTACTTTTATTATTATCAATATAACAGGCACTATTAGCCATGTTGTACTATTATTATCGCTAGAACTATAATAATTATACCTATTACTCCCGATATTATCAATATAACATGCCTTATTACGCATATAATGCAATTATCATCGCTAGAATTGTAATAATTATGCTTATTACTTATATTATTAGCAATATAACGTGCATTATTACCCATATAATGCAGTTATTATCGCTAGAACTGTAATAATTATACTTATAACTTTTATTATTATCAATATAACATGCACTAATAGCCATATTTTACTATTATTATCGCCGGAACTATAATAATTATACTTATTACTCCCGATATTATCAATATAACATGCCTTATTACGCATATAATGCAATTATTATCGCTAGAACTGTAATAATTATGCTTATTACTTATATTATTAGCAATATAACGTGCATTATTACCCATATTATGCAGTTATTATCGCTAGAACTGTAATAATTATACTTATTACTCCCGATATTATCAATATAACATGCATTATTACGCATATTATGCAGTTATAATTGCTAGGACTATAATAAATATACTTAGTACTTTTATTATCATCAATATAACATGCATTATTACGCATATTATGCAGTTATAATCGCTAGAACTATAATAAATATACGTAGTACTTTTATTGTCATCAATATAACATGCATTATTACCCATATTATGCAGTTATTATCGATAGAACTATAATAAATATACTTATTACTTATATTATTATCAATATAACATGCATTATTACCCATATACTGGAGTTATTATCGCTAGAACTGTAATAATTATACTTATTACATATATTATTATCAATATAACATGTTATTATTACCCATATATAGCAGTTATTACCGACAGAAGTATAATAAATATACTTATTACTTTTATTATTATTAATATAACAGTCACTCTTAGCCATATTTTACTAGTATTATCGCTAGAACTGTAATAATTATACTTGTTACTCCCGATATTATCAATATAACATCCATTATTACCCATAAATTGCAGTTATTATCGCTAGAACTGTAATAATTATACTTGTTACTCCCGATATTATCAATATAACATGCATTATTACCCATATAATGCAGTTATTATCGCTAGAACTGTAATAATTATACTTATTACTTATATTATTAGCAATATAACTTGCATTATTACCCATATAATGCAGTTATTATCTATAGAACTGTAATAATTATACTTATTACTTATATTATTATCAATATAACATGCATTATTACCCATATAATGGAGTTATTATCGCTAGAACTGTAATAATTATACTTATTACTTATATTATTATCAATATAACATGCATTATTACCCATATAATGCAGTTATTATCGACAGAAGTATAATAAATATACTTATTACTTTTATTATTATCAATATAACAAGCACTATTAGCCATATTTTACTATTATTATCGCTAGAACTATAATAATTATACTTATTACTCCCGATATTATCAATATAACATGCCTTATTACGCATATAATGCAATTATTATCGCTAGAATTGTAATGATTATGCTTATTACTTATATTATTAGCAATATAACGTGCATTATTACCCATATAATGCAGTTATTATCGCTAGAACTGTAATAATTATACTTATAACTTTTATTATTATCAATATAACATGCACTAATAGCCATATTTTACTATTATTATCGCTGGAACTATAATAATTATACTTATTACTCCCGATATTATCAATATAACATGCCTTATTACGCATATAATGCAATTATTATCGCTAGAACTGTAATAATTATGCTTATTACTTATATTATTAGCAATATAACGTGCATTATTACCCATATTATGCAGTTATTATCGCTAGAACTGTAATAATTATACTTATTACTCCCGATATTATCAATATAACATGCATTATTACGCATATTATGCAGTTATAATTGCTAGAACTATAATAAATATACTTAGTACTTTTATTATCATCAATATAACATGCATTATTACGCATATTATGCAGTTATAATCGCTAGAACTATAATAAATATACGTAGTACTTTTATTGTCATCAATATAACATGCATTATTACCCATATTATGCAGTTATTATCGATAGAACTATAATAAATATACTTATTACTTATATTATTATCAATATAACATGCATTATTACCCATATAATGGAGTTATTATCGCTAGAACTGTAATAATTATACTTATTACATATATTATTATCAATATAACATGCATTATTACCCATATATAGCAGTTATTACCGACAGAAGTATAATAAATATACTTATTACTTTTATTATTATTAATATAACAGTCACTCTTAGCCATATTTCACTAGTATTATCGCTAGAACTGTAATAATTATACTTGTTACTCCCGATATTATCAATATAACATCCATTATTACCCATAAATTGCAGTTATTATCGCTAGAACTGTAATAATTATACTTATTACTCCCGATATTATCAATATAACATGCATTATTACCCATATAATGCAGTTATTATCGCTAGAACTGTAATAATTATACTTATTACTTATATTATTAGCAATATAACTTGCATTATTACCCATATAATCCAGGTATTATCTCTAGAACTGTAATAATTATACTTATTACTTATATTATTATCAATATAACATGCATTATTACAAATATAATGGAGTTATTATCGCTAGAACAGTAATAGTTATACTTATCACTTATATTATTATCAATATAACATGCATTATTACCCATATAATGCAGTTATTATCGACAGAAGTATAATAAATATACTTATTACTTTTATTATTATCAATATAACAGGCACTATTAGCCATATTTTACTATTATTATCGCTAGAACTATAATAATTATACCTATTACTCCCGATATTATCAATATAACATGCCTTATTACCCATATAATGCAGTTATTATCGCTAGAACTGTAATAATTATACTTATAACTTTTATTATTATCAATATAACATGCACTAATAGCCATATTTTACTATTATTATCGCTGGAACTATAATAATTATACTTATTACTCCCGATATTATCATTATAACATGCCTTATTACGCATATAATGCAGTTATTATCGCTAGAACTGTAATAAATATACTTACTACTTTCATTATCATCAATATAACATGCATTATTACCCATATTATGCAGTTATTATCGATAGAACTATAATAAATATACTTAGTACTCCCAATATTATCAATATAACATGCATTATTACCCATATAATGCAGTTATTATCGCTAGAACTATAATAAATATACTTATTACTCCCAATATTATCAATATAACATGCATTATTACCCATATAATGGAGTTATTATCGTTAGAACTGTAATAATTATACTTATTACATATACTATTAGCAATATAACGTGCATTATTACCCATATAATGCAGTTATTATGGCCAGAACTGTAATAATTATACTTACTATTTATATTATTCTCAATATAACATGCATTATTAAGCATATTATGCAGTTATTATCGCTAGAACTATAATAAATATACGTATTACTTTTATTATCATCAATATAACATGCATTATTACCCATATTATGCAGTTATTATCGATAGAACTATAATAAATATACTTATTACTTATATTATTATCAATATAACATGCATTATTACCCATATAATGGAGTTATTGTCGCTAGAACTGTAATAATTATACTTATTACTTATATTATTATCAATATAACATGCATTATTACCCATATAATGCAGTTATTATCGACAGAAGTATAATAAATATACTTATTACTTTTATTATTATCAATATAACAGGCACTATTAGCCATGTTGTACTATTATTATCGCTAGAACTATAATAATTATACCTATTACTCCCGATATTATCAATATAACATGCCTTATTACGCATATAATGCAATTATCATCGCTAGAATTGTAATAATTATGCTTATTACTTATATTATTAGCAATATAACGTGCATTATTACCCATATAATGCAGTTATTATCGCTAGAACTGTAATAATTATACTTATAACTTTTATTATTATCAATATAACATGCACTAATAGCCATATTTTACTATTATTATCGCCGGAACTATAATAATTATACTTATTACTCCCGATATTATCAATATAACATGCCTTATTACGCATATAATGCAATTATTATCGCTAGAACTGTAATAATTATGCTTATTACTTATATTATTAGCAATATAACGTGCATTATTACCCATATTATGCAGTTATTATCGCTAGAACTGTAATAATTATACTTATTACTCCCGATATTATCAATATAACATGCATTATTACGCATATTATGCAGTTATAATTGCTAGGACTATAATAAATATACTTAGTACTTTTATTATCATCAATATAACATGCATTATTACGCATATTATGCAGTTATAATCGCTAGAACTATAATAAATATACGTAGTACTTTTATTGTCATCAATAAAACATGCATTATTACCCATATTATGCAGTTATTATCGATAGAACTATAATAAATATACTTATTACTTATATTATTATCAATATAACATGCATTATTACCCATATACTGGAGTTATTATCGCTAGAACTGTCATAATTATACTTATTACATATATTATTATCAATATAACATGTTATTATTACCCATATATAGCAGTTATTACCGACAGAAGTATAATAAATATACTTATTACTTTTATTATTATTAATATAACAGTCACTCTTAGCCATATTTTACTAGTATTATCGCTAGAACTGTAATAATTATACTTGTTACTCCCGATATTATCAATATAACATCCATTATTACCCATAAATTGCAGTTATTATCGCTAGAACTGTAATAATTATACTTGTTACTCCCGATATTATCAATATAACATGCATTATTACCCATATAATGCAGTTATTATCGCTAGAACTGTAATAATTATACTTATTACTTATATTATTAGCAATATAACTTGCATTATTACCCATATAATGCAGTTATTATCTATAGAACTGTAATAATTATACTTATTACTTATATTATTATCAATATAACATGCATTATTACCCATATAATGGAGTTATTATCGCTAGAACTGTAATAATTATACTTATTACTTATATTATTATCAATATAACATGCATTATTACCCATATAATGCAGTTATTATCGACAGAAGTATAATAAATATACTTATTACTTTTATTATTATCAATATAACAAGCACTATTAGCCATATTTTACTATTATTATCGCTAGAACTATAATAATTATACTTATTACTCCCGATATTATCAATATAACATGCCTTATTACGCATATAATGCAATTATTATCGCTAGAATTGTAATGATTATGCTTATTACTTATATTATTAGCAATATAACGTGCATTATTACCCATATAATGCAGTTATTATCGCTAGAACTGTAATAATTATACTTATAACTTTTATTATTATCAATATAACATGCACTAATAGCCATATTTTACTATTATTATCGCTGGAACTATAATAATTATACTTATTACTCCCGATATTATCAATATAACATGCCTTATTACGCATATAATGCAATTATTATCGCTAGAACTGTAATAATTATGCTTATTACTTATATTATTAGCAATATAACGTGCATTATTACCCATATTATGCAGTTATTATCGCTAGAACTGTAATAATTATACTTATTACTCCCGATATTATCAATATAACATGCATTATTACGCATATTATGCAGTTATAATTGCTAGAACTATAATAAATATACTTAGTACTTTTATTATCATCAATATAACATGCATTATTACGCATATTATGCAGTTATAATCGCTAGAACTATAATAAATATACGTAGTACTTTTATTGTCATCAATATAACATGCATTATTACCCATATTATGCAGTTATTATCGATAGAACTATAATAAATATACTTATTACTTATATTATTATCAATATAACATGCATTATTACCCATATAATGGAGTTATTGTCGCTAGAACTGTAATAATTATACTTATTACATATATTATTATCAATATAACATGCATTATTACCCATATATAGCAGTTATTACCGACAGAAGTATAATAAATATACTTATTACTTTTATTATTATTAATATAACAGTCACTCTTAGCCATATTTCACTAGTATTATCGCTAGAACTGTAATAATTATACTTGTTACTCCCGATATTATCAATATAACATCCATTATTACCCATAAATTGCAGTTATTATCGCTAGAACTGTAATAATTATACTTATTACTCCCGATATTATCAATATAACATGCATTATTACCCATATAATGCAGTTATTATCGCTAGAACTGTAATAATTATACTTATTACTTATATTATTAGCAATATAACTTGCATTATTACCCATATAATCCAGGTATTATCTCTAGAACTGTAATAATTATACTTATTACTTATATTATTATCAATATAACATGCATTATTACAAATATAATGGAGTTATTATCGCTAGAACAGTAATAGTTATACTTATTACTTATATTATTATCAATATAACATGCATTATTACCCATATAATGCAGTTATTATCGACAGAAGTATAATAAATATACTTATTACTTTTATTATTATCAATATAACAGGCACTATTAGCCATATTTTACTATTATTATCGCTAGAACTATAATAATTATACCTATTACTCCCGATATTATCAATATAACATGCCTTATTACCCATATAATGCAGTTATTATCGCTAGAACTGTAATAATTATACTTATAACTTTTATTATTATCAATATAACATGCACTAATAGCCATATTTTACTATTATTATCGCTGGAACTATAATAATTATACTTATTACTCCCGATATTATCAATATAACATGCCTTATTACGCATATAATGCAGTTATTATCGCTAGAACTGTAATAAATATACTTACTACTTTCATTATCATCAATATAACATGCATTATTACCCATATTATGCAGTTATTATCGATAGAACTATAATAAATATACTTAGTACTCCCAATATTATCAATATAACATGCATTATTACCCATATAATGCAGTTATTATCGCTAGAACTATAATAAATATACTTATTACTCCCAATATTATCAATATAACATGCATTATTACCCATATAATGGAGTTATTATCGTTAGAACTGTAATAATTATACTTATTACATATACTATTAGCAATATAACGTGCATTATTACCCATATAATGCAGTTATTATGGCCAGAACTGTAATAATTATACTTACTATTTATATTATTCTCAATATAACATGCATTATTAAGCATATTATGCAGTTATTATCGCTAGAACTATAATAAATATACGTATTACTTTTATTATCATCAATATAACATGCATTATTACCCATATTATGCAGTTATTATCGATAGAACTATAATAAATATACTTATTACTTATATTATTATCAATATAACATGCATTATTACCCATATAATGGAGTTATTGTCGCTAGAACTGTAATAATTATACTTATTACTTATATTATTATCAATATAACATGCATTATTACCCATATAATGCAGTTATTATCGACAGAAGTATAATAAATATACTTATTACTTTTATTATTATCAATATAACAGGCACTATTAGCCATGTTGTACTATTATTATCGCTAGAACTATAATAATTATACCTATTACTTCCGATATTATCAATATAACATGCCTTATTACGCATATAATGCAATTATCATCGCTAGAATTGTAATAATTATGCTTATTACTTATATTATTAGCAATATAACGTGCATTATTACCCATATAATGCAGTTATTATCGCTAGAACTGTAATAATTATACTTATAACTTTTATTATTATCAATATAACATGCACTAATAGCCATATTTTACTATTATTATCGCCGGAACTATAATAATTATACTTATTACTCCCGATATTATCAATATAACATGCCTTATTACGCATATAATGCAATTATTATCGCTAGAACTGTAATAATTATGCTTATTACTTATATTATTAGCAATATAACGTGCATTATTACCCATATTATGCAGTTATTATCGCTAGAACTGTAATAATTATACTTATTACTCCCGATATTATCAATATAACATGCATTATTACGCATATTATGCAGTTATAATTGCTAGGACTATAATAAATATACTTAGTACTTTTATTATCATCAATATAACATGCATTATTACGCATATTATGCAGTTATAATCGCTAGAACTATAATAAATATACGTAGTACTTTTATTGTCATCAATATAACATGCATTATTACCCATATTATGCAGTTATTATCGATAGAACTATAATAAATATACTTATTACTTATATTATTATCAATATAACATGCATTATTACCCATATACTGGAGTTATTATCGCTAGAACTGTAATAATTATACTTATTACATATATTATTATCAATATAACATGTTATTATTACCCATATATAGCAGTTATTACCGACAGAAGTATTATAAATATACTTATTACTTTTATTATTATTAATATAACAGTCACTCTTAGCCATATTTTACTAGTATTATCGCTAGAACTGTAATAATTATACTTGTTACTCCCGATATTATCAATATAACATCCATTATTACCCATAAATTGCAGTTATTATCGCTAGAACTGTAATAATTATACTTGTTACTCCCGATATTATCAATATAACATGCATTATTACCCATATAATGCAGTTATTATCGCTAGAACTGTAATAATTATACTTATTACTTATATTATTAGCAATATAACTTGCATTATTACCCATATAATGCAGTTATTATCTCTAGAACTGTAATAATTATACTTATTACTTATATTATTATCAATATAACATGCATTATTACCCATATAATGGAGTTATTATCGCTAGAACTGTAATAATTATACTTATTACTTATATTATTATCAATATAACATGCATTATTACCCATATAATGCAGTTATTATCGCTAGAACTATAATAAATATACTTATTACTCCCAATATTATCAATATAACATGCATTATTACCCATATAATGGAGTTATTATCGTTAGAACTGTAATAATTATACTTATTACATATACTATTAGCAATATAACGTGCATTATTACCCATATAATGCAGTTATTATGGCCAGAACTGTAATAATTATACTTACTATTTATATTATTCTCAATATAACATGCATTATTAAGCATATTATGCAGTTATTATCGCTAGAACTATAATAAATATACGTATTACTTTTATTATCATCAATATAACATGCATTATTACCCATATTATGCAGTTATTATCGATAGAACTATAATAAATATACTTATTACTTATATTATTATCAATATAACATGCATTATTACCCATATAATGGAGTTATTGTCGCTAGAACTGTAATAATTATACTTATTACTTATATTATTATCAATATAACATGCATTATTACCCATATAATGCAGTTATTATCGACAGAAGTATAATAAATATACTTATTACTTTTATTATTATCAATATAACAGGCACTATTAGCCATGTTGTACTATTATTATCGCTAGAACTATAATAATTATACCTATTACTTCCGATATTATCAATATAACATGCCTTATTACGCATATAATGCAATTATCATCGCTAGAATTGTAATAATTATGCTTATTACTTATATTATTAGCAATATAACGTGCATTATTACCCATATAATGCAGTTATTATCGCTAGAACTGTAATAATTATACTTATAACTTTTATTATTATCAATATAACATGCACTAATAGCCATATTTTACTATTATTATCGCCGGAACTATAATAATTATACTTATTACTCCCGATATTATCAATATAACATGCCTTATTACGCATATAATGCAATTATTATCGCTAGAACTGTAATAATTATGCTTATTACTTATATTATTAGCAATATAACGTGCATTATTACCCATATTATGCAGTTATTATCGCTAGAACTGTAATAATTATACTTATTACTCCCGATATTATCAATATAACATGCATTATTACGCATATTATGCAGTTATAATTGCTAGGACTATAATAAATATACTTAGTACTTTTATTATCATCAATATAACATGCATTATTACGCATATTATGCAGTTATAATCGCTAGAACTATAATAAATATACGTAGTACTTTTATTGTCATCAATATAACATGCATTATTACCCATATTATGCAGTTATTATCGATAGAACTATAATAAATATACTTATTACTTATATTATTATCAATATAACATGCATTATTACCCATATACTGGAGTTATTATCGCTAGAACTGTAATAATTATACTTATTACATATATTATTATCAATATAACATGTTATTATTACCCATATATAGCAGTTATTACCGACAGAAGTATAATAAATATACTTATTACTTTTATTATTATTAATATAACAGTCACTCTTAGCCATATTTTACTAGTATTATCGCTAGAACTGTAATAATTATACTTGTTACTCCCGATATTATCAATATAACATCCATTATTACCCATAAATTGCAGTTATTATCGCTAGAACTGTAATAATTATACTTGTTACTCCCGATATTATCAATATAACATGCATTATTACCCATATAATGCAGTTATTATCGCTAGAACTGTAATAATTATACTTATTACTTATATTATTAGCAATATAACTTGCATTATTACCCATATAATGCAGTTATTATCTCTAGAACTGTAATAATTATACTTATTACTTATATTATTATCAATATAACATGCATTATTACCCATATAATGGAGTTATTATCGCTAGAACTGTAATAATTATACTTATTACTTATATTATTATCAATATAACATGCATTATTACCCATATAATGCAGTTATTATCGACAGAAGTATAATAAATATACTTATTACTTTTATTATTATCAATATAACAGGCACTATTAGCCATATTTTACTATTATTATCGCTAGAACTATAATAATTATACTTATTACTCCCGATATTATCAATATAACATGCCTTATTACGCATATAATGCAATTATTATCGCTAGAATTGTAATGATTATGCTTATTACTTATATTATTAGCAATATAACGTGCATTATTACCCATATAATGCAGTTATTATCGCTAGAACTGTAATAATTATACTTATAACTATTATTATTATCAATATAACATGCACTAATAGCCATATTTTACTATTATTATCGCTGGAACTATAATAATTATACTTATTACTCCCGATATTATCAATATAACATGCCTTATTACGCATATAATGCAATTATTATCGCTAGAACTGTAATAATTATGCTTATTACTTATATTATTAGCAATATAACGTGCATTATTACCCATATTATGCAGTTATTATCGCTAGAACTGTAATAATTATACTTATGACTCCCGATATTATCAATATAACATGCATTATTACGCATATTATGCAGTTATAATTGCTAGAACTATAATAAATATACTTAGTACTTTTATTATCATCAATATAACATGCATTATTACGCATATTATGCAGTTATAATCGCTAGAACTATAATAAATATACGTAGTACTTTTATTGTCATCAATATAACATGCATTATTACCCATATTATGCAGTTATTATCGATAGAACTATCATAAATATACTTATTACTTATATTATTATCAATATAACATGCATTATTACCCATATACTGGAGTTATTATCGCTAGAACTGTAATAATTATAGTTATTACATATATTATTATCAATATAACATGTTATTATTACCCATATATAGCAGTTATTACCGACAGAAGTATAATAAATATACTTATTACTTTTATTATTATTAATATAACAGTCACTCTTAGCCATATTTTACTAGTATTATCGCTAGAACTGTAATAAATATACTTACTACTTTCATTATCATCAATATAACATGCATTATTACCCATATTATGCAGTTATTATCGATAGAACTATAATAAATATACTTAGTACTCCCAATATTATCAATATAACATGCATTATTACCCATGTAATGCAGTTATTATCGCTAGAACTATAATAAATATACTTATTACTCCCAATATTATCAATATAACATGCATTATTACCCATATAATGGAGTTATTATCGATAGAACTATAATAAATATACTTATTACTTATATTATTATCAATATAACATGCATTATTACCCATATAATGGAGTTATTATCGCTAGAACTGTAATAATTATACTTATTACATATATTATTATCAATATAACATGCATTATTACCCATATATAGCAGTTATTACCGACAGAAGTATAATAAATATACTTATTACTTTTATTATTATTAATATAACAGTCACTCTTAGCCATATTTCACTAGTATTATCGCTAGAACTGTAATAATTATACTTGTTACTCCCGATATTATCAATATAACATCCATTATTACCCATAAATTGCAGTTATTATCGCTAGAACTGTAATAATTATACTTATTACTCCCGATATTATCAATATAACATGCATTATTACCCATATAATGCAGTTATTATCGCTAGAACTGTAATAATTATACTTATTACTTATATTATTAGCAATATAACTTGCATTATTACCCATATAATCCAGGTATTATCTCTAGAACTGTAATAATTATACTTATTACTTATATTATTATCAATATAACATGCATTATTACAAATATAATGGAGTTATTATCGCTAGAACAGTAATAATTATACTTATTACTTATATTATTATCAATATAACATGCATTATTACCCATATAATGCAGTTATTATCGACAGAAGTATAATAAATATACTTATTACTTTTATTATTATCAATATAACAGGCACTATTAGCCATATTTTACTATTATTATCGCTAGAACTATAATAATTATACCTATTACTCCCGATATTATCAATATAACATGCCTTATTACCCATATAATGCAGTTATTATCGCTAGAACTGTAATAATTATACTTATAACTTTTATTATTATCAATATAACATGCACTAATAGCCATATTTTACTATTATTATCGCTGGAACTATAATAATTATACTTATTACTCCCGATATTATCAATATAACATGCCTTATTACGCACATAATGCAGTTATTATCGCTAGAACTGTAATAAATATACTTACTACTTTCATTATCATCAATATAACATGCATTATTACCCATATTATGCAGTTATTATCGATAGAACTATAATAAATATACTTAGTACTCCCAATATTATCAATATAACATGCATTATTACCCATATAATGCAGTTATTATCGCTAGAACTATAATAAATATACTTATTACTCCCAATATTATCAATATAACATGCATTATTACCCATATAATGGAGTTATTATCGTTCGAACTGTAATAATTATACTTATTACATATACTATTAGCAATATAACGTGCATTATTACCCATATAATGCAGTTATTATGGCCAGAACTGTAATAATTATACTTACTATTTATATTATTCTCAATATAACATGCATTATTAAGCATATTATGCAGTTATTATCGCTAGAACTATAATAAATATACGTATTACTTTTATTATCATCAATATAACATGCATTATTACCCATATTATGCAGTTATTATCGATAGAACTATAATAAATATACTTATTACTTATATTATTATCAATATAACATGCATTATTACCCATATAATGGAGTTATTGTCGCTAGAACTGTAATAATTATACTTATTACTTATATTATTATCAATATAACATGCATTATTACCCATATAATGCAGTTATTATCGACAGAAGTATAATAAATATACTTATTACTTTTATTATTATCAATATAACAGGCACTATTAGCCATGTTGTACTATTATTATCGCTAGAACTATAATAATTATACCTATTACTCCCGATATTATCAATATAACATGCCTTATTACGCATATAATGCAATTATCATCGCTAGAATTGTAATAATTATGCTTATTACTTATATTACTAGCAATATAACGTGCATTATTACCCATATAATGCAGTTATTATCGCTAGAACTGTAATAATTATACTTATAACTTTTATTATTATCAATATAACATGCACTAATAGCCATATTTTACTATTATTATCGCTGGAACTATAATAATTATACTTATTACTCCCGATATTATCAATATAACATGCCTTATTACGCATATAATGCAGTTATTATCGCTAGAACTGTAATAAATATACTTACTACTTTCATTATCATCAATATAACATGCATTATTACCCATATTATGCAGTTATTATCGATAGAACTATAATAAATATACTTATTACTCCCGATATTATCAATATAACATGCCTTATTACGCATATAATGCAGTTATTATCGCTAGAACTGTAATAAATATACTTACTACTTTCATTTTCATCAATATAACATGCATTATTACCCATATTATGCAGTTATTATCGATAGAACTATAATAAATATACTTAGTACTCCCAATATTATCAATATAACATGCATTATTACCCATATAATGCAGTTATTATCGCTAGAACTATAATAAATATACTTATTACTCCCAATATTATCAATATAACATGCATTATTACCCATATAATGGAGTTATTATCGTTAGAACTGTAATAATTATACTTATTACATATACTATTAGCAATATAACGTGCATTATTACCCATATAATGCAGTTATTATGGCCAGAACTGTAATAATTATACTTACTATTTATATTATTCTCAATATAACATGCATTATTAAGCATATTATGCAGTTATTATCGCTAGAACTATAATAAATATACGTATTACTTTTATTATCATCAATATAACATGCATTATTACCCATATTATGCAGTTATTATCGATAGAACTATAATAAATATACTTATTACTTATATTATTATCAATATAACATGCATTATTACCCATATAATGGAGTTATTATCGCTAGAACTGTAATAATTATACTTATTACTTATATTATTATCAATATAACATGCATTATTACCCATATAATGCAGTTATTATCGACAGAAGTATAATAAATATACTTATTACTTTTATTATTATCAATATAACAGGCACTATTAGCCATGTTTTACTATTATTATCGCTAGAACTATAATAATTATACCTATTACTCCCGATATTATCAATATAACATGCCTTATTACGCATATAATGCAATTATCATCGCTAGAATTGTAATAATTATGCTTATTACTTATATTATTAGCAATATAACGTGCATTATTACCCATATAATGCAGTTATTATCGCTAGAACTGTAATAATTATACTTATAACTTTTATTATTATCAATATAACATGCACTAATAGCCATATTTTACTATTATTATCGCTGCAACTATAATAATTATACTTATTACTCCCGATATTATCAATATAACATGCCTTATTACGCATATAATGCAGTTATTATCGCTAGAACTGTAATAAATATACTTACTACTTTCATTATCATCAATATAACATGCATTATTACCCATATTATGCAGTTATTATCGATAGAACTATAATAAATATACTTAGTACTCCCAATATTATCAATATAACATGCATTATTACCCATATAATGCAGTTATTATCGCTAGAACTATAATAAATATACTTATTACTCCCAATATTATCAATATAACATGCATTATTACCCATATAATGGAGTTATTATCGATAGAACTATAATAAATATACTTATTACTTATATTATTATCAATATAACATGCATTATTACCCATATAATGGAGTTATTATCGCTAGAACTGTAATAATTATACTTATTACATATATTATTATCAATATAACATTCATTATTACCCATATATAGCAGTTATTACCGACAGAAGTATAATAAATATACTTATTACTTTTATTATTATTAATATAACAGTCACTCTTAGCCATTTTTTACTAGTATTATCGCTAGAACTGTAATAATTATACTTGTTACTCCCGATATTATCAATATAACATCCATTATTACCCATAAATTGCAGTTATTATCGCTAGAACTGTAATAATTATACTTATTACTCCCGATATTATCAATATAACATGCCTTATTACGCATATAATGCAGTTATTATCGCTAGAACTGTAATAAATATACTTACTACTATCATTATCATCAATATAACATGCATTATTACCCATATTATGCAGTTATTATCGATAGAACTATAATAAATATACTTATTACTCCCGATATTATCAATATAACATGCCTTATTACGCATATAATGCAGTTATTATCGCTAGAACTGTAATAAATATACTTACTACTTTCATTATCATCAATATAACATGCATTATTACCCATATTATGCAGTTATTATCGATAGAACTATAATAAATATACTTAGTACTCCCAATATTATCAATATAACATGCATTATTACCCATATAATGCAGTTATTATCGCTAGAACTATAATAAATATACTTATTACTCCCAATATTATCAATATAACATGCATTATTACCCATATAATGGAGTTATTATCGCTAGAACTGTAATAATTATACTTATTACATATATTATTATCAATATAACATTCATTATTACCCATATATAGCAGTTATTACCGACAGAAGTATAATAAATATACTTATTACTTTTATTATTATTAATATAACAGTCACTCTTAGCCATATTTTACTAGTATTATCGCTAGAACTGTAATAATTATGCTTATTACTTATATTATTAGCAATATAACGTGCATTATTACCCATATTATGCAGTTATTATCGCTAGAACTGTAATAATTATACTTATTACTCCCGATATTATCAATATAACATGCATTATTACGCATATTATGCAGTTATAATTGCTAGAACTATAATAAATATACTTAGTACTTTTATTATCATCAATATAACATGCATTATTACGCATATTATGCAGTTATAGTCGCTAGAACTATAATAAATATACGTAGTACTTTTATTGTCATCAATATAACATGCATTATTACCCATATTATGCAGTTATTATCGATAGAACTATAATAAATATACTTATTACTTATATTATTATCAATATAACATGCATTATTACCCATATACTGGAGTTATTATCGCTAGAACTGTAATAATTATACTTATTACATATATTATTATCAATATAACATGTTATTATTACCCATATATAGCAGTTATTACCGACAGAAGTATAATAAATATACTTATTACTTTTATTATTATTAATATAACAGTCACTCTTAGCCATATTTTACTAGTATTATCGCTAGAACTGTAATAAATATACTTACTACTTTCATTATCATCAATATAACATGCATTATTACCCACATTATGCAGTTATTATCGATAGAACTATAATAAATATACTTAGTACTCCCAATATTATCAATATAACATGCATTATTACCCATATAATGCAGTTATTATCGCTAGAACTATAATAAATATACTTATTACTCCCAATATTATCAATATAACATGCATTATTACCCATATAATGGAGTTATTATCGATAGAACTATAATAAATATACTTATTACTTATATTATTATCAATATAACATGCATTATTACCCATATAATGGAGTTATTATCGCTAGAACTGTAATAATTATACTTATTACATATATTATTATCAATATAACATGCATTATTACCCATATATAGCAGTTATTACCGACAGAAGTATAATAAATATACTTATTACTTTTATTATTATTAATATAACAGTCACTCTTAGCCATATTTCACTAGTATTATCGCTAGAACTGTAATAATTATACTTGTTACTCCCGATATTATCAATATAACATCCATTATTACCCATAAATTGCAGTTATTATCGCTAGAACTGTAATAATTATACTTATTACTCCCGATATTATCAATATAACATGCATTATTACCCATATAATGCAGTTATTATCGCTAGAACTGTAATAATTATACTTATTACTTATATTATTAGCAATATAACTTGCATTATTACCCATATAATCCAGGTATTATCTCTAGAACTGTAATAATTATACTTATTACTTATATTATTATCAATATAACATGCATTATTACAAATATAATGGAGTTATTATCGCTAGAACAGTAATAGTTATACTTATTACTTATATTATTATCAATATAACATGCATTATTACCCATATAATGCAGTTATTATCGACAGAAGTATAATAAATATACTTATTACTTTTATTATTATCAATATAACAGGCACTATTAGCCATATTTTACTATTATTATCGCTAGAACTATAATAATTATACCTATTACTCCCGATATTATCAATATAACATGCCTTATTACGCATATAATGCAGTTATTATCGCTAGAACTGTAATAAATATACTTACTACTTTCATTATCATCAATATAACATGCATTATTACCCATATTATGCAGTTATTATCGATAGAACTATAATAAATATACTTAGTACTCCCAATATTATCAATATAACATGCATAATTACCCATATAATGCAGTTATTATCGCTAGAACTATAATAAATATACTTATTACTCCCAATATTATCAATATAACATGCATTATTACCCATATAATGGAGTTATTATCGTTAGAACTGTAATAATTATACTTATTACATATACTATTAGCAATATAACGTGCATTATTACCCATATAATGCAGTTATTATGGCCAGAACTGTAATAATTATACTTACTATTTATATTATTCTCAATATAACATGCATTATTAAGCATATTATGCAGTTATTATCGCTAGAACTATAATAAATATACGTATTACTTTTATTATCATCAATATAACATGCATTATTACCCATATTATGCAGTTATTATCGATAGAACTATAATAAATATACTTATTACTTATATTATTATCAATATAACATGCATTATTACCCATATAATGGAGTTATTGTCGCTAGAACTGTAATAATTATACTTATTACTTATATTATTATCAATATAACATGCATTATTACCCATATAATGCAGTTATTATCGACAGAAGTATAATAAATATACTTATTACTTTTATTATTATCAATATAACAGGCACTATTAGCCATGTTGTACTATTATTATCGCTAGAACTATAATAATTATACCTATTACTCCCGATATTATCAATATAACATGCCTTATTACGCATATAATGCAATTATCATCGCTAGAATTGTAATAATTATGCTTATTACTTATATTATTAGCAATATAACGTGCATTATTACCCATATAATGCAGTTATTATCGCTAGAACTGTAATAATTATACTTATACCTTTTATTATTATCAATATAACATGCACTAATAGCCATATTTTACTATTATTATCGCCGGAACTATAATAATTATACTTATTACTCCCGATATTATCAATATAACATGCCTTATTACGCATATAATGCAATTATTATCGCTAGAACTGTAATAATTATGCTTATTACTTATATTATTAGCAATATAACGTGCATTATTACCCATATTATGCAGTTATTATCGCTAGAACTGTAATAATTATACTTATTACTCCCGATATTATCAATATAACATGCATTATTACGCATATTATGCAGTTATAATTGCTAGAACTATAATAAATATACTTAGTACTTTTATTATCATCAATATAACATGCATTATTACGCATATTATGCAGTTATAATCGCTATAACTATAATAAATATACGTAGTACTTTTATTGTCATCAATATAACATGCATTATTACCCATATTATGCAGTTATTATCGATAGAACTATAATAAATATACTTATTACTTATATTATTATCAATATAACATGCATTATTACCCATATACTGAAGTTATTATCGCTAGAACTGTAATAATTATACTTATTACATATATTATTATCAATATAACATGTTATTATTACCCATATATAGCAGTTATTACCGACAGAAGTATAATAAATATACTTATTACTTTTATTATTATTAATATAACAGTCACTCTTAGCCATATTTTACTAGTATTATCGCTAGAACTGTAATAATTATACTTGTTACTCCCGATATTATCAATATAACATCCATTATTACCCATAAATTGCAGTTATTATCGCTAGAACTGTAATAATTATACTTGTTACTCCCGATATTATCAATATAACATGCATTATTACCCATATAATGCAGTTATTATCGCTAGAACTGTAATAATTATACTTATTACTTATATTATTAGCAATATAACTTGCATTATTACCCATATAATGCAGTTATTATCTCTAGAACTGTAATAATTATACTTATTACTTATATTATTATCAATATAACATGCATTATTACCCATATAATGGAGTTATTATCGCTAGAACTGTAATAATTATACTTATTACTTATATTATTATCAATATAACATGCATTATTACCCATATAATGCAGTTATTATCGACAGAAGTATAATAAATATACTTATTACTTTTATTATTATCAATATAACAGGCACTATTAGCCATATTTTACTATTATTATCGCTAGAACTATAATAATTATACTTATTACTCCCGATATTATCAATATAACATGCCTTATTACGCATATAATGCAATTATTATCGCTAGAATTGTAATGATTATGCTACTTACTTATATTATTAGCAATATAACGTGCATTATTACCCATATAATGCAGTTATTATCGCTAGAACTGTAATAATTATACTTATAACTTTTATTATTATCAATATAACATGCACTAATAGCCATATTTTACTATTATTATCGCTGGAACTATAATAATTATACTTATTACTCCCGATATTATCAATATAACATGCCTTATTACGCATATAATGCAATTATTATCGCTAGAACTGTAATAATTATGCTTATTACTTATATTATTAGCAATATAACGTGCATTATTACCCATATTATGCAGTTATTATCGCTAGAACTGTAATAATTATACTTATTACTCCCGATATTATCAATATAACATGCATTATTACGCATATTATGCAGTTATAATTGCTAGAACTATAATAAATATACTTAGTACTTTTATTATCATCAATATAACATGCATTATTACGCATATTATGCAGTTATAATCGCTAGAACTATAATAAATATACGTAGTACTTTTATTGTCATCAATATAACATGCATTATTACCCATATTATGCAGTTATTATCGATAGAACTATCATAAATATACTTATTACTTATATTATTATCAACATAACATGCATTATTACCCATATACTGGAGTTATTATCGCTAGAACTGTAATAATTATACTTATTACATATATTATTATCAATATAACATGTTATTATTACCCATATATAGCAGTTATTACCGACAGAAGTATAATAAATATACTTATTACTTTTATTATTATTAATATAACAGTCACTCTTAGCCATATTTTACTAGTATTATCGCTAGAACTGTAATAAATATACTTACTACTTTCATTATCATCAATATAACATGCATTATTACCCATATTATGCAGTTATTATCGATAGAACTATAATAAATATACTTGGTACTCCCAATATTATCAATATAAAATGCATTATTACCCATATAATGCAGTTATTATCGCTAGAACTATAGTAAATATACTTATTACTCCCAATATTATCAATATAACATGCATTATTACCCATATAATGGAGTTATTATCGATAGAACTATAATAAATATACTTATTACTTATATTATTATCAATATAACATGCATTATTACCCATATAATGGAGTTATTATCGCTAGAACTGTAATAATTATACTTATTACATATATTATTATCAATATAACATGCATTAGTACCCATATATAGCAGTTATTACCGACAGAAGTATAATAAATATACTTATTACTTTTATTATTATTAATATAACAGTCACTCTTAGCCATATTTCACTAGTATTATCGCTAGAACTGTAATAATTATACTTGTTACTCCCGATATTATCAATATAACATCCATTATTACCCATAAATTGCAGTTATTATCGCTAGAACTGTAATAATTATACTTATTACTTATATTATTATCAATATAACATGCATTATTACCCATATAATGCAGTTATTATCGCTAGAACTATAGTAAATATACTTATTACTCCCAATATTATCAATATAACATGCATTATTACCCATATAATGGAGTTATTATCGTTCGAACTGTAATAATTATACTTATTACATATACTATTAGCAATATAACGTGCATTATTACCCATATAATGCAGTTATTATGGCCAGAACTGTAATAATTATACTTACTATTTATATTATTCTCAATATAACATGCATTATTAAGCATATTATGCAGTTATTATCGCTAGAACTATAATAAATATACGTATTACTTTTATTATCATCAATATAACATGCATTATTACCCATATTATGCAGTTATTATCGATAGAACTATAATAAATATACTTATTACTTATATTATTATCAATATAACATGCAATATTACCCATATAATGGAGTTATTGTCGCTAGAACTGTAATAATTATACTTATTACTTATATTATTATCAATATAACATGCATTATTACCCATATAATGCAGTTATTATCGACAGAAGTATAATAAATATACTTATTACTTTTATTATTATCAATATAACAGGCACTATTAGCCATGTTGTACTATTATTATCGCTAGAACTATAATAATTATACCTATTACTCCCGATATTATCAATATAACATGCCTTATTACGCATATAATGCAATTATCATCGCTAGAATTGTAATAATTATGCTTATTACTTATATTACTAGCAATATAACGTGCATTATTACCCATATAATGCAGTTATTATCGCTAGAACTGTAATAATTATACTTATAACTTTTATTATTATCAATATAACATGCACTAATAGCCATATTTTACTATTATTATCGCTGGAACTATAATAATTATACTTATTACTCCCGATATTATCAATATAACATGCCTTATTACGCATATAATGCAGTTATTATCGCTAGAACTGTAATAAATATACTTACTACTTTCATTATCATCAATATAACATGCATTATTACCCATATTATGCAGTTATTATCGATAGAACTATAATAAATATACTTATTACTCCCGATATTATCAATATAACATGCCTTATTACGCATATAATGCAGTTATTATCGCTAGAACTGTAATAAATATACTTACTACTTTCATTATCATCAATATAACATGCATTATTACCCATATTATGCAGTTATTATCGATAGAACTATAATAAATATACTTAGTACTCCCAATATTATCAATATAACATGCATTATTACCCATATAATGCAGTTATTATCGCTAGAACTATAATAAATATACTTATTACTCCCAATATTATCAATATAACATGCATTATTACCCATATAATGGAGTTATTATCGTTAGAACTGTAATAATTATACTTATTACATATACTATTAGCAATATAACGTGCATTATTACCCATATAATGCAGTTATTATGGCCAGAACTGTAATAATTATACTTACTATTTATATTATTCTCAATATAACATGCATTATTAAGCATATTATGCAGTTATTATCGCTAGAACTATAATAAATATACGTATTACTTTTATTATCATCAATATAACATGCATTATTACCCATATTATGCAGTTATTATCGATAGAACTATAATAAATATACTTATTACTTATATTATTATCAATATAACATGCATTATTACCCATATAATGGAGTTATTATCGCTAGAACTGTAATAATTATACTTATTACTTATATTATTATCAATATAACATGCATTATTACCCATATAATGCAGTTATTATCGACAGAAGTATAATAAATATACTTATTACTTTTATTATTATCAATATAACAGGCACTATTAGCCATGTTTTACTATTATTATCGCTAGAACTATAATAATTATACCTATTACTCCCGATATTATCAATATAACATGCCTTATTACGCATATAATGCAATTATCATCGCTAGAATTGTAATAATTATGCTTATTACTTATATTATTAGCAATATAACGTGCATTATTACCCATATAATGCAGTTATTATCGCTAGAACGGTAATAATTATACTTATAACTTTTATTATTATCAATATAACATGCACTAATAGCCATATTTTACTATTATTATCGCTGCAACTATAATAATTATACTTATTACTCCCGATATTATCAATATAACATGCCTTATTACGCATATAATGCAGTTATTATCGCTAGAACTGTAATAAATATACTTACTACTTTCATTATCATCAATATAACATGCATTATTACCCATATTATGCAGTTATTATCGATAGAACTATAATAAATATACTTAGTACTCCCAATATTATCAATATAACATGCATTATTACCCATATAATGCAGTTATTATCGCTAGAACTATAATAAATATACTTATTACTCCCAATATTATCAATATAACATGCATTATTACCCATATAATGGAGTTATTATCGATAGAACTATAATAAATATACTTATTACTTATATTATTATCAATATAACATGCATTATTACCCATATAATGGAGTTATTATCGCTAGAACTGTAATAATTATACTTATTACATATATTATTATCAATATAACATTCATTATTACCCATATATAGCAGTTATTACCGACAGAAGTATAATAAATATACTTATTACTTTTATTATTATTAATATAACAGTCACTCTTAGCCATATTTTACTAGTATTATCGCTAGAACTGTAATAATTATACTTGTTACTCCCGATATTATCAATATAACATCCATTATTACCCATAAATTGCAGTTATTATCGCTAGAACTGTAATAATTATACTTATTACTCCCGATATTATCAATATAACATGCATTATTACCCATATAATGCAGTTATTATCGCTAGAACTGTAATAATTATACTTATTACTTATATTATTAGCAATATAACATGCATTATTACAAATATAATGGAGTTATTATCGCTAAAACAGTAATAATTATACTTATTACTTATATTATTATCAATATAACATGCATTATTACCCATATAATGCAGTTATTATCGACAGAAGTATAATAAATATACTTATTACTTTTATTATTATCAATATAACAGGCACTATTAGCCATATTTTACTATTATTATCGCTAGAACTATAATAATTATACCTATTACTCCCGATATTATCAATATAACATGCCTTATTACGCATATAATGCAATTATTATCGCTAGAATTGTAATAATTATGCTTATTACTTATATTATTAGCAATATAACGTGCATTATTACCCATATAATGCAGTTATTATCGCTAGAACTGTAATAATTATACTTATAACTTTTATTATTATCAATATAACATGCACTAATAGCCATATTTTACTATTATTATCGCTGGAACTATAATAATTATACTTATTACTCCCGATATTATCAATATAACATGCCTTATTACGCATATAATGCAGTTATTATCGCTAGAACTGTAATAAATATACTTACTACTTTCATTATCATCAATATAACATGCATTATTACCCATATTATGCAGTTATTATCGATAGAACTATAATAAATATACTTAGTACTCCCAATATTGTCAATATAACATGCATTATTACCCATATAATGCAGTTATTATCGCTAGAACTATAATAAATATACTTATTACTCCCAATATTATCAATATAACATGCATTATTACCCATATAATGGAGTTATTATCGTTAGAACTGTAATAATTATACTTATTACATATACTATTAGCAATATAACGTGCATTATTACCCGTATAATGCAGTTATTATGGCCAGAACTGTAATAATTATACTTACTATTTATATTATTCTCAATATAACATGCATTATTAAGCATATTATGCAGTTATTATCGCTAGAACTATAATAAATATACGTATTACTTTTATTATCATCAATATAACATGCATTATTACCCATATTATGCAGTTATTATCGATAGAACTATAATAAATATACTTATTACTTATATTATTATCAATATAACATGCATTATTACCCATATAATGGAGTTATTATCGCTAGAACTGTAATAATTATACTTATTACTTATATTATTATCAATATAACATGCATTATTACCCATATAATGCAGTTATTATCGACAGAAGTATAATAAATATACTTATTACTTTTATTATTATCAATATAACAGGCACTATTAGCCATGTTTTACTATTATTATCGCTAGAACTATAATAATTATACCTATTACTCCCGATATTATCAATATAACATGCCTTATTACGCATATAATGCAATTATCATCGCTAGAATTGTAATAATTATGCTTATTACTTATATTATTAGCAATATAACGTGCATTATTACCCATATAATGCAGTTATTATCGCTAGAACGGTAATAATTATACTTATAACTTTTATTATTATCAATATAACATGCACTAATAGCCATATTTTACTATTATTATCGCTGCAACTATAATAATTATACTTATTACTCCCGATATTATCAATATAACATGCCTTATTACGCATATAATGCAGTTATTATCGCTAGAACTGTAATAAATATACTTACTACTTTCATTATCATCAATATAACATGCATTATTACCCATATTATGCAGTTATTATCGATAGAACTATAATAAATATACTTAGTACTCCCAATATTATCAATATAACATGCATTATTACCCATATAATGCAGTTATTATCGCTAGAACTATAATAAATATACTTATTACTCCCAATATTATCAATATAACATGCATTATTACCCATATAATGGAGTTATTATCGATAGAACTATAATAAATATACTTATTACTTATATTATTATCAATATAACATGCATTATTACCCATATAATGGAGTTATTATCGCTAGAACTGTAATAATTATACTTATTACATATATTATTATCAATATAACATTGATTATTACCCATATATAGCAGTTATTACCGACAGAAGTATAATAAATATACTTATTACTTTTATTATTATTAATATAACAGTCACTCTTAGCCATATTTTACTAGTATTATCGCTAGAACTGTAATAATTATACTTGTTACTCCCGATATTATCAATATAACATCCATTATTACCCATAAATTGCAGTTATTATCGCTAGAACTGTAATAATTATACTTATTACTCCCGATATTATCAATATAACATGCATTATTACCCATATAATGCAGTTATTATCGCTAGAACTGTAATAATTATACTTATTACTTATATTATTAGCAATATAACATGCATTATTACAAATATAATGGAGTTATTATCGCTAAAACAGTAATAATTATACTTATTACTTATATTATTATCAATATAACATGCATTATTACCCATATAATGCAGTTATTATCGACAGAAGTATAATAAATATACTTATTACTTTTATTATTATCAATATAACAGGCACTATTAGCCATATTTTACTATTATTATCGCTAGAACTATAATAATTATACCTATTACTCCCGATATTATCAATATAACATGCCTTATTACGCATATAATGCAATTATTATCGCTAGAATTGTAATAATTATGCTTATTACTTATATTATTAGCAATATAACGTGCATTATTACCCATATAATGCAGTTATTATCGCTAGAACTGTAATAATTATACTTATAACTTTTATTATTATCAATATAACATGCACTAATAGCCATATTTTACTATTATTATCGCTGGAACTATAATAATTATACTTATTACTCCCGATATTATCAATATAACATGCCTTATTACGCATATAATGCAGTTATTATCGCTAGAACTGTAATAAATATACTTACTACTTTCATTATCATCAATATAACATGCATTATTACCCATATTATGCAGTTATTATCGATAGAACTATAATAAATATACTTAGTACTCCCAATATTGTCAATATAACATGCATTATTACCCATATAATGCAGTTATTATCGCTAGAACTATAATAAATATACTTATTACTCCCAATATTATCAATATAACATGCATTATTACCCATATAATGGAGTTATTATCGTTAGAACTGTAATAATTATACTTATTACATATACTATTAGCAATATAACGTGCATTATTACCCGTATAATGCAGTTATTATGGCCAGAACTGTAATAATTATACTTACTATTTATATTATTCTCAATATAACATGCATTATTAAGCATATTATGCAGTTATTATCGCTAGAACTATAATAAATATACGTATTACTTTTATTATCATCAATATAACATGCATTATTACCCATATTATGCAGTTATTATCGATAGAACTATAATAAATATACTTATTACTTATATTATTATCAATATAACATGCATTATTACCCATATAATGGAGTTATTATCGCTAGAACTGTAATAATTATACTTATTACTTATATTATTACCAATATAACATGCATTATTACCCATATAATGCAGTAATTATCGACAGAAGTATAATAAATATACTTATTACTTTTATTATTATCAATATAACAGGCACTATTAGCCATGTTTTACTATTATTATCGCTAGAACTATAATAATTATACTTATTACTCCCGATATTATCAATATAACATGCCTTATTACGCATATAATGCAATTATTATCGCTAGAACTGTAATAATTATGCTTATTACTTATATTATTAGCAATATAACGTGCATTATTACCCATATTATGCAGTTATTATCGCTAGAACTATAATAAATATACTTATTACTCCCAATATTATCAATATAACATGCGTTATTACCCGTATAATGCAGTTATTATCGCTAGAACTGTAATAATTATACTTATTACTTATATTATTAGCAATATAACGTGCATTATTACCCATATAATGCAGTTATTATCGCCAGAACTGTAATAATTATACGTATTACTTATATTATTATCAATATAACATGCATTATTACCCACATAATGCAGTTATTATCGACAGAAGTATAATAAAGATACTTATTACTTTTACTATTATCAATATAACATGCATTAATACCCATATTATGCAGTTGTTATCGCTAGAACTATAATAAATATACTAATTACCCCCAATATTATCAATATAACATGCATTATTACCCGTATAATGCAGTTATTATCGCTAGAACTATAATAAATATACGTATTATTTTTATTATCATCAATATAACATGCATTATTACCCATATTATGCAGTTATTATCGATAGAACTATAATAATTATACTTATTACTCCCGATATTATCAATATAACATGCCTTATTACGCATGTAATGCAGTTATTATCGTTACAACTGTAATAATTATACTTATAACATATACTATTAGCAATATAACGTGCCTTATTACGCATATAATGCAATTATTATCGCTAGAACTGTAATAATTATACTTATTACTTATATTATTCTCAATATAACATGCATTATTACTCATATTATGCAGTTATTATCGCTAGAACTATAATAAATAGACGTATTACTTTTATTATCATCAATATAACATGCATTATTACGCATATTATGCAGTTATAATTGCTAGAACTATAATAAATATACTTAGTACTTTTATTATCATCAATATAACATACATTATTACCCATATAATGCAGTTATTATCGCTAGAATTGTAATAATTATACTTATTACATATACTATTATCAATATAACATGCATTATTACGCATATTATGCAGTTATAATCGCTAGAACTATAATAAATATACGTAGTACTTTTATTGTCATCAATATAAGATGCATTATTACCCATATTATGCAGTTATTATCGATAGAACTATTATAAATATACTTATTACTTTTATTATTATTAATATAACAGTCACTCTTAGCCATATTTTACTAGTATTATCGCTAGAACTGTAATAATTATACTTGTTACTCCCGATATTATCAATATAACATCCATTATTACCCATAAATTGCAGTTATTATCGCTAGAACTGTAATAATTATACTTATTACTCCCGATGTTATCAATATAACATGCATTATTACCCATATAATGCAGTTATTATCGCTAGAACTGTAATAATTATACTTATTACTTATATTATTATCAATATAACATGCGTTATTACCCATATAATGCAGTTATTATCGACAGAAGTATAATAAATATACTTATTACTTTTATTATTATCTATATAACAGGCACTATTAGCCACATTTTACTATTATTATCGCTAGAACTATAATAATTATACTTATTACTCCCGATATTATCAATATAACATGCCTTATTACACATATAATGCAGTTATTATCGCTAGAACTGTAATAATTATACTTATTACTTATATTATTATCAATATAACATGTATTATTACCCATATTATGCAGTTATTATCGCTAGAACTATAATAATTATACTTATTACTCCCGATATTATCAATATAACATGCCTTATTACGCATGTAATGCAGTTATTATCGTTACAACTGTAATAATTATACTTATTACATATACTATTAGCAATATAACGTGCATTATTACCCATATAATGCAGTTATTATAGCCAGAACTGTAATAATTATACTTAATACTTATATTATTCTCAATATAACATGCATTTTTACCCATATTATGCAGTTATTGTCGCTAGAACTATAATAAATAGACGTATTACTTTTATTATCATCAATATAACATGCATTATTACCCATATAATGCAGTTATTATCGCTAGAACTGTAATAATTATACTTATTACTTATATTATTAGCAATATAACGTGCATTATTACCCATATAATGCAGTTATTATCGCTAGAACTGTAATAATTATACTTATTACTTATATTATTATCAATATAACATGCATAATTACCCATATTATGCAGTTATTATCGCTAGAACTATAATAATTATACTTATTACTCCCGATATTATCAATATAACATGCCTTATTACGCATGTAATGCAGTTATTATCGTTACAACTGTAATAATTATACTTATTACATATACTATTAGCAATATAACGTGCATTATTACCCATATAATGCAGTTATTATAGCCAGAACTGTAATAATTATACTTATTGCTTATATTATTATCAATTTAACATGCATTATTACCCATATTATGCAGTTATTATCGCTAGAACTATGTAACACCGGTGGGCTCGCGGTGAGCCCGCGGTCGCCGGGAATCACACAGTCGGGTGTGTCCGGGTTCGCTAGTGTTTTACGAGAAACGTGACTTAATCCTAACGCGACGCGGAGACGGAACGCAAACGGATACGCGGAGACGGAACGCAAACGGAAACGCGGAAACGGAACGCAAACGCAGAGACGCGGAACGCAAACGCGGAGACGCGGAACGCAAGCGCACTTAGCCTAGTACAAACTTCGCTGGTGGGTAGGAGGAAGACGGGAGACGGATTAGACGTTTCGCCGATATGAGGTCGGAACGGTTGCAGAGACGCACTCCGCCCTTCCCTGGCAAGAGACCGTGAGCCCAAGGACACCTTGCAGAAACGCACTGGTGTCTTCTTGGCGGCCGGGATGTCCTCCGTTTCGTAGCCGAGCTACGACGGCAAGACTAGGATACAGGGGGTCTCAGCAGGCAGTAGGTTGCAGAAACGCACTCCTACTGTATCCGCTCCCTGTTGGAGGAAACAAAAAGGGCACACCAAAAATAGTTGGAGAGCGGTAGTCACGGTGACGGTTCGTTCGCTTTACAATCGCTATTCGGATCGGTTCGTACGCTACGACGGTACCGGACGCTCTCCGGTAATTAGGTCGCTCCCGTTGTCTTATATCGCGACTCGTCGCGTGATTAGCTGCGAGAAGTCGCGGTTCGCGGTCTACGCCATCTATTGGCGTCGCGAGTAGTTCGCGCCTCAGTTACCTCGTTACAACTATAATAATTATACTTATTACTCCCGATATTATCAATATAACATGCCTTATTACGCATGTAATGCAGTTATTATCGTTACAACTGTAATAATTATACTTATTACATATACTATTAGCAATATAACTTGCATTATTACCCATATAATGCAGTTATTATCTCTAGAACTGTAATAATTATACTTATTACTTATATTATTATCAATATAACATGCATTATTACAAATATAATGGAGTTATTATCGCTAGAACTGTAATAATTATACTTATTACTTATATTATTATCAATATAACATGCATTATTACCCATATAATGCAGTTATTATCGACAGAAGTATAATAAATATACTTATTACTTTTATTATTATCTATATAACAGGCACTATTAGCCATATTTTACTATTATTATCGCTAGAACTATAATAATTATACTTATTACTCCCGATATTATCAATATAACATGCCTTATTACGCATATAATGCAGTTATTATCGCTAGAACTGTAATAATTATACTTATTACTTATATTATTATCAATATAACATGCATTATTACCCATATTATGCAGTTATTATCGCTAGAACTATAATAATTATACTTATTACTCCCGATATTATCAATATAACATGCCTTATTACGCATGTAATGCAGTTATTATCGTTACAACTGTAATAATTATACTTATTACATATACTATTAGCAATATAACGTACATTATTACCCATATAATGCAGTTATTATAGCCAGAACTGTAATAATTATACTTACTACTTATATTATTCTCAATATAACATGCATTTTTACCCATATTATGCAGTTATTGTCGCTAGAACTATAATAAATAGACGTATTACTTTTATTATCATCAATATAACATGCATTATTACCCATATTATGCAGTTATTATCGCTAGAACTGTAATAATTATACTTATTACTTATATTATTAGCAATATAACGTGCATTATTACCCATATAATGCAGTTATTATCGCTAGAACTGTAATAATTATACTTATTACTTATATTATTATCAATATAACATGCATTATTACCCATATTATGCAGTTATTATCGATAGAACTATAATAAATATACTTATTACTTATATTATTATCAATATAACATGCATTATTACCCATATAATGGAGTTATTATCGCTAGAACTGTAATAATTATACTTATTACATATATTATTATCAATATATCATGCATTATTACCCATATATAGCAGTTATTACCGACAGAAGTATAATAAATATACTTATTACTTTTATTATTATTAATATAACAGTCACTCTTAGCCATATTTTACTAGTATTATCGCTAGAACTGTAATAATTATACTTGTCACTCCCGATATTATCAATATAACATCCATTATTACCCATAAATTGCAGTTATTATCGCTAGAACTGTAATAATTATACTTATTACTCCCGATATTATCAATATAACATGCATTATTACCCATATAATGCAGTTATTATCGCTAGAACTGTAATAATTATACTTATTACTTATATTATTAGCAATATAACTTGCATTATTACACATATAATGCAGTTATTATCTCTTGAACTGTAATAATTATACTTATTACTTATATTATTATCAATATAACATGCATTATTACAAATATAATGGAGTTATTATCGCTAGAACTGTAATAATTATACTTATTACTTATATTATTATCAATATAACATGCGTTATTACCCATATAATGCAGTTATTATCGACAGAAGTATAATAAATATACTTATTACTTTTATTATTATCTATATAACAGGCACTATTAGCCATATTTTACTATTATTATCGCTAGAACTATAATAATTATACTTATTACTCCCGATATTATCAATATAACATGCCTTATTACGCATATAATGCAGTTATTATCGCTAGAACTGTAATAATTATACATATTACTTATATTATTATCAATATAACATGCATTATTACCCATATTATGCAGTTATTATCGCTAGAACTATAATAATTATACTTATTACTCCCGATATTATCAATATAACATGCCTTATTACGCATGTAATGCAGTTATTATCGTTACAACTGTAATAATTATACTTATTACATATACTATTAGCAATATAACGTACATTATTACCCATATAATGCAGTTATTATAGCCAGAACTGTAATAATTATACTTATTACTTATATTATTATCAATTTAACATGCATTATTACCCATATTATGCAGTTATTATCGCTAGAACTATAATAATTATACTTATTACTCCCGATATTATCAATATAACATGCCTTATTACGCATGTAATGCAGTTATTATCGATAGAACTATAATAAATATACTTATTACTTATATTATTATCAATATAACATGCATTATTACCCATATAATGGAGTTATTATCGCTAGAACTGTAATAATTATACTTATTACATATATTATTATCAATATAACATGCATTATTACCCATATATAGCAGTTATTACCGACAGAAGTATAATAAATATACTTATTACTTTTATTATTATTAATATAACAGTCACTCTTAGCCATATTTTACTAGTATTATCGCTAGAACTGTAATAATTATACTTGTTACTCCCGATATTATCAATATAACATCCATTATTACCCATAAATTGCAGTTATTATCGCTAGAACTGTAATAATTATACTTATTACTCCCGATATTATCAATATAACATGCATTATTACCCATATAATGCAGTTATTATCGCTAGAACTGTAATAATTATACTTATTACTTATATTATTAGCAATATAACTTGCATTATTACCCATATAATGCAGTTATTATCTCTAGAACTGTAATAATTATACTTATTACTTATATTATTATCAATATAACATGTATTATTACCCATATAATGGAGTTATTATCGCTAGAACTGTAATAATTATACTTATTACTTATATTATTATCAATATAACATGCATTATTACCCATATAATGCAGTTATTATCGACAGAAGTATAATAAATATACTTATTACTTTTATTATTATCAATATAACAGGCACTATTAGCCATATTTTACTATTATTATCGCTAGAACTATAATAATTATACTTATTACTCCCGATATTATCAATATAACATGCCTTATTACGCATATAATGCAATTATTATCGCTAGAATTGTAATAATTATGCTTATTACTTATATTATTAGCAATATAACGTGCATTATTACCCATATAATGCAGTTATTATCGCTAGAACTGTAATAATTATACTTATAACTTTTATTATTATCAATATAACATGCACTAATAGCCATATTTTACTATTATTATCGCTGGAACTATAATAATTATACTTATTACTCCCGATATTATCAATATAACATGCCTTATTACGCATATAATGCAGTTATTATCGCTAGAACTGTAATAAATATACTTACTACTTTCATTATCATCAATATAACATGCATTATTACCCATATTATGCAGTTATTATCGATAGAACTATAATAAATATACTTAGTACTCCCAATATTATCAATATAACATGCATTATTACCCATATAATGCAGTTATTATCGATAGAACTATAATAAATATACTTATTACTCCCAATATTATCAATATAACATGCATTATTACCCATATAATGGAGTTATTATCGATAGAACTATAATAAATATACTTATTACTTATATTATTATCAATATAACATGCATTATTACCCATATAATGGAGTTATTATCGCTAGAACTGTAATAATTATACTTATTACATATATTATTATCAATATAACATGCACTATTACCCATATATAGCAGTTATTACCGGCAGAAGTATAATAAATATACTTATTACTTTTATTATTATTAATATAACAGTCACTCTTAGCCATATTTTACTAGTATTATCGCTAGAACTGTAATAATTATACTTGTTACTCCCGATATTATCAATATAACATCCATTATTACCTATAAATTGCAGTTATTATCGCTAGAACTGTAATAATTATACTTATTACTCCCGATATTATCAATATAACATGCCTTATTACGCATGTAATGCAGTTATTATCGTTACAACTGTAATAATTATACTTATTACATATACTATTAGCAATATAACGTGCATTATTACCCATATAATGCAGTTATTATAGCCAGGACTGTAATAATTATACTTATTACATATATTATTATCAATATAACATGCATTATTACCCATATTATGCAGTTATTGTCGCTAGAACTATAATAAATAGACGTATTACTTTTATTATCATCAATATAACATGCATTATTACCCATATAATGCAGTTATTATCGCTAGAACTGTAATAATTATACTTATTACTTATATTATTAGCAATATAACGTGCATTATTACCCATATAATGCAGTTATTATCGCTAGAACTGTAATAATTATACTTATTACTTATATTATTATCAATATAACATCCATTATTACCCATAAATTGCAGTTATTATCGCTAGAACTGTAATAATTATACTTATTACTCCCGATATTATCAATATAACATGCCTTATTACGCATGTAATGCAGTTATTATCGTTACAACTGTAATAATTATACCTATTACATATACTATTAGCAATATAACGTGCATTATTACCCATATAATGCAGTTATTATAGCCAGAACTGTAATAATTATACTTACTACTTATATTATTCTCAATATAACATGCATTTTTACCCATATATAGCAGTTATTACCGGCAGAAGTATAATAAATATACTTATTACTTTTATTATTATTAATATAACAGTCACTCTTAGCCATATTTTACTAGTATTATCGCTAGAACTGTAATAATTATACTTGTTACTCCCGATATTATCAATATAACATCCATTATTACCCATAAATTGCAGTTATTATCGCTAGAACTGTAATAATTATACTTATTACTCCCGATATTATCAATATAACATGCCTTATTACGCATGTAATGCAGTTATTATCGTTACAACTGTAATAATTATACTTATTACATATACTATTAGCAATATAACGTGCATTATTACCCATATAATGCAGTTATTATAGCCAGGACTGTAATAATTATACTTATTACATATATTATTATCAATATAACATGCATTATTACCCATATTATGCAGTTATTGTCGCTAGAACTATAATAAATAGACGTATTACTTTTATTATCATCAATATAACATGCATTATTACCCATATAATGCAGTTATTATCGCTAGAACTGTAATAATTATACTTATTACTTATATTATTAGCAATATAACGTGCATTATTACCCATATAATGCAGTTATTATCGCTAGAACTGTAATAATTATACTTATTACTTATATTATTATCAATATAACATGCATAATTACCCATATTATGCAGTTATTATCGCTAGAACTATAATAATTATACTTATTACTCCCGATATTATCAATATAACATGCATTATTACCCATATAATGCAGTTATTATCGATAGAACTATAATAAATATACTTATTACTCCCAATATTATCAATATAACATGCCTTATTACGCATGTAATGCAGTTATTATCGATAGAACTATAATAAATATACTTATTACTTATATTATTATCAATATAACATGCATTATTACCCATATAATGGAGTTATTATCGCTAGAACTGTAATAATTATACTTATTACATATATTATTATCAATATAACATGCATTATTACCCATATATAGCAGTTATTACCGACAGAAGTATAATAAATATACTTATTACTTTTATTATTATTAATATAACAGTCACTCTTAGCCATATTTTACTAGTATTATCGCTAGAACTGTAATAATTATACTTGTTACTCCCGATATTATCAATATAACATCCATTATTACCCATAAATTGCAGTTATTATCGCTAGAACTGTAATAATTATACTTATTACTCCCGATATTATCAATATAACATGCATTATTACCCATATAATGCAGTTATTATCGCTAGAACTGTAATAATTATACTTATTACTTATATTATTAGCAATATAACTTGCATTATTACCCATATAATGCAGTTATTATCTCTAGAACTGTAATAATTATACTTATTACTTATATTATTATCAATATAACATGCATTATTACCCATATAATGGAGTTATTATCGCTAGAACTGTAATAATTATACTTATTACTTATATTATTATCAATATAACATGCATTATTACCCATATAATGCAGTTATTATCGACAGAAGTATAATAAATATACTTATTACTTTTATTATTATCAATATAACAGGCACTATTAGCCATATTTTACTATTATTATCGCTGGAACTATAATAATTATACTTATTACTCCCGATATTATCAATATAACATGCCTTATTACGCATATAATGCAGTTATTATCGCTAGAACTGTAATAATTATACTTATTACTTATATTATTATCAATATAACATGCATTATTACCCATATTATGCAGTTATTATCGATAGAACTATAATAAATATACTTAGTACTCCCAATATTATCAATATAACATGCATTATTACCCATATAATGCAGTTATTATCGATAGAACTATAATAAATATACTTATTACTCCCAATATTATCAATATAACATGCATTATTACCCATATAATGGAGTTATTATCGATAGAACTATAATAAATATACTTATTACTTATATTATTATCAATATAACATGCATTATTACCCATATAATGGAGTTATTATCGCTAGAACTGTAATAATTATACTTATTACATATATTATTATCAATATAACATGCATTATTACCCATATATAGCAGTTATTACCGGCAGAAGTATAATAAATATACTTATTACTTTTATTATTATTAATATAACAGTCACTCTTAGCCATATTTTACTAGTATTATCGCTAGAACTGTAATAATTATACTAGTTACTCCCGATATTATCAATATAACATCCATTATTACCCATAAATTGCAGTTATTATCGCTAGAACTGTAATAATTATACTTATTACTCCCGATATTATCAATATAACATGCCTTATTACGCATGTAATGCAGTTATTATCGTTACAACTGTAATAATTATACTTATTACATATACTATTAGCAATATAACGTGCATTATTACCCATATAATGCAGTTATTATAGCCAGGACTGTAATAATTATACTTATTACATATATTATTATCAATATAACATGCATTATTACCCATATTATGCAGTTATTGTCGCTAGAACTATAATAAATAGACGTATTACTTTTATTATCATCAATATAACATGCATTATTACCCATATAATGCAGTTTTTATCGCTAGAACTGTAATAATTATACTTATTACTTATATTATTAGCAATATAACGTGCATTATTACCCATATAATGCAGTTATTATCGCTAGAACTGTAATAATTATACTTATTACTCCCGATATGATCAATATAACATGCCTTATTACGCATGTAATGCAGTTATTATCGTTACAACTGTAATAGTTATACTTATTACATATACTATTAGCAATATAACGTGCATTATTACCCATATAATGCAGTTATTATAGCCAGAACTGTAATAATTATACTTACTACTTATATTATTCTCAATATAACATGCATTTTTACCCATATTATGCAGTTATTGTTGCTAGAACTATAATAAATAGACGTATTACTTTTATTATCATCAATATAACATGCATTATTACCCATATAATGCAGTTATTATCGCTAGAACTGTAATAATTATACTTATTACTTATATTATTAGCAATATAACGTGCATTATTACCCATATAATGCAGTTATTATCGCTAGAACTGTAATAATTATACTTATTACTTATATTATTATCAATATAACATGCATTATTACCCATATAATGCAGTTACTATCGACAGAAGTATAATAAATATACTTATTACTTTTATTATTATCAATATAACAGGCACTATTAGCAATATTTTACTATTATTATCGCTAGAACTATAATAATTATACTTATTACTCCCGATATTATCAATATAACATGCCTTATTACGCATATAATGCAATTATTATCGCTAGAACTGTAATAATTATGCTTATTACTTATATTATTAGCAATATAACGTGCATTATTACCCATATAATGCAGTTATTATCGCTAGGACCGTAATAATTATGCTTATAACTTTTATTATTATCAATATAACATGCACTAATAGGCATATTTTACTATTATTATCGCTGCAACTATAATAATTATACTTATTACTCCCGATATTATCAATATAACATGCATTATTACCCATATAATGGAGTTATTATCGTTAGAACTGTAATAATTATACTTATTACATATACTATTAGCAATATAACGTGCATTATTACCCATATAATGCAGTTATTATGGCCAGAACTGTAATAATTATAATTACTATTTATATTATTCTCAATATAACATGCATTATTAAGCATATTATGCAGTTATTATCGCTAGAACTATAATAAATATACGTATTACTTTTATTATCATCAATATAACATGCATTATTACCCATATTATGCAGTTATTATCGATAGAACTATAATAAATATACTTATTACTTATATTATTATCAATATAACATGCATTATTACCCATATAATGGAGTTATTATCGCTAGAACTGTAATAATTATGCTTATTACTTATATTATTAGCAATATTACGTGCATTATTACCCATATTATGCAGTTATTATCGCTAGAACTATAATAAATATACTTATTACTCCCAATATTATCAATATAACATGCGTTATTACCCGTATAATGCAGTTATTATCGCTAGAACTGTAATAATTATACTTATTACTTATATTATTAGCAATATAACGTGCATTATTACCCATATAATGCAGTTATTATCGCCAGAACTGTAATAATTATACGTATTACTTTTATTATTATTAATATAACAGTCACTCTTAGCCATATTTTACTAGTATTATCGCTAGAACTGTAATAATTATACTTGTTACTCCCGATATTATCAATATAACATCCATTATTACCCATAAATTGCAGTTATTATCGCTAGAACTGTAATAATTATACTTATTACTCCCGATATTATCAATATAACATGCATTATTACCCATATAATGCAGTTATTATCGCTAGAACTGTAATAATTATACTTATTACTTATATTATTAGCAATATAACTTGCATTATTACCCATATAATGCAGTTATTATCTCTAGAACTGTAATAATTATACTTATTACTTATATTATTATCAATATAACATGCATTATTACCCATATAATGCAGTTATAATTGCTAGTACTATAATAAATATACTTAGTACTTTTATTATCATCAATATAACATACATTATTACCCATATAATGCAGTTATTATCGCTAGAATTGTAATAATTATACTCATTACATATACTATTATCAATATAACATGCATTATTACGCATATCATGCAGTTATAATCGCTAGAACTATAATAAATATACGTAGTACTTTTATTGTCATCAATATAACATGCATTATTACCCATATTATGCAGTTATTATCGATAGAACTATAATAAATATACTTATTACTTATATTATTATCAATATAACATGCATTATTACCCATATAATGGAGTTATTATCGCTAGAACTGTAATAATTATACTTATTACATATATTATTATCAATATAACATGCATTATTACCCATATATAGCAGTTATTACCGACAGAAGTATAATAAATATACTTATTACTTTTATTATTATTAATATAACAGTCACTCTTAGCCATATTTTACTAGTATTATCGCTAGAACTGTAATAATTATACTTGTTACTCCCGATATTATCAATATAACATCCATTATTACCCATAAATTGCAGTTATTATCGCTAGAACTGTAATAATTATACTTATTACTCCCGATATTATCAATATAACATGCATTATTACCCATATAATGCAGTTATTATCGCTAGAACTGTAATAATTATACTTATTACTTATATTATTAGCAATATAACGTGCATTATTACCCATATAATGCAGTTATTATCGCCAGAACTGTAATAATTATACGTATTACTTATATTATTATCAATATAACATGCATTATTACCCATATAATGCAGTTATTATCGCTAGAACTATAATAAATATACGTATTATTTTTATTATCATCAATATAACATGCATTATTACCCATATTATGCAGTTATTATCGATAGAACTATAATAATTATACTTATTACTCCCGATATTATCAATATAACATGCCTTATTACGCATGTAATGCAGTTATTATCGTTACAACTGTAATAATTATACTTATTACATATACTATTAGCAATATAACGTGCCTTATTACGCATATAATGCAATTATTATCGCTAGAACTGTAATAATTATACTTATTACTTATATTATTCTCAATATAACATGCATTATTACCCATATTATGCAGTTATTATCGCTAGAACTATAATAAATAGACGTATTACTTTTATTATCATCAATATAACATGCATTATTACGCATATTATGCAGTTATAATTGCTAGAACTATAATAAATATACTTAGTACTTTTATTATCATCAATATAACATGCATTATTACGCATATTATGCAGTTATAATCGCTAGAACTATAATAAATATACGTAGCACTTTTACTGTCATCAATATAACATGCATTATTACCAATATTATGCAGTTATTATCGATAGAACTATAATAAATATACTTATTACTTATATTATTATCAATATAACATGCATTATTACCCATATAATGGAGTTATTATCGCTAGAACTGTAATAATTATACTTATTACATATATTATTATCAATATAACATGCATTATTACCCATATATAGCAGTTATTACCGACAGAACTATAATAAATATACTTATTACTTTTATTATTATTAATATAACAGTCACTCTTCGCCATATTTTACTAGTATTATCGCTAGAACTGTAATAATTATACTTGTTACTCCCGATATTATCAATATAACATCCATTATTACCCATAAATTGCAGTTATTATCGCTAGAACTGTAATAATTATACTTATTACTCCCGATATTATCAATATAACATGCATTATTACGCATATTATGCAGTTATAATTGCTAGAACTATAATAAATATACTTAGTACTTTTATTATCATCAATATAACATGCATTATTACGCATATTATGCAGTTATAATCGCTAGAACTATAATAAATATACGTAGAACTTTTATTGTCATCAATATAACATGCATTATTACCCATATTATGCAGTTATTATCGATAGAACTATAATAAATATACTTATTACTTATATTATTATCAATATAACATGCATTATTACCCATATAATGGAGTTATTATCGCTAGAACTGTAATAATTATACTTATTACATATATTATTATCAATATAACATGCATTATTACCCATATATAGCAGTTATTACCGACAGAAGTATAATAAATATACTTATTACTTTTATTATTATTAATATAACAGTCACTCTTAGCCATATTTTACTAGTATTATCGCTAGAACTGTAATAATTATACTTGTTACTCCCGATATTATCAATATAACATCCATTATTACCCATAAATTGCAGTTATTATCGCTAGAACTGTAATAATTATACTTATTACTCCCGATATTATCAATATAACATGCCTTATTACGCATATAATGCAATTATTATCGCTAGAATTGTAATAATTATGCTTATTACTTATATTATTAGCAATATAACGTGCATTATTACCCATATAATGCAGTTATAATCGCTAGAACTGTAATAATTATACTTATAACTTTTATTATTATCAATATAACATGCACTAATAGCCATATTTTACTATTATTATCGCTGGAACTATAATAATTATACTTATTACTCCCGATATTATCAATATAACATGCCTTATTACGCATATAATGCAGTTATTATCTCTAGAACTGTAATAATTATACTTATTATTTATATTATTATGAATATAACATGCATCATTACCCATATAATGGAGTTATTATCGCTAGAACTGTAATAAATATACTTACTACTTTCATTATCATCAATATAACATGCATTATTACCCATATTATGCAGTTATTATCGATAGAACTATAATAAATATACTTAGTACTCCCAATATTATCTATATAACATGCATTATTACCCATATAATGCAGTTATTATCGATAGAACTATAATAAATATACTTATTACTCCCAATATTATCAATATAACATGCATTATTACCCATATAATGGAGTTATTATCGATAGAATTATAATAAATATACTTATTACTTATATTATTATCAATATAACATGCATTATTACCCATATAATGGAGTTATTATCGCTAGAACTGTAATAATTATACTTATTACTTATATTATTATCAATATAACATGCATTATTACCCATATAATGCAGTTATTATCGACAGAAGTATAATAAATATACTTATTACTCTTATTATTATCAATATAACAGGCACTATTAGCCATATTTTACTATTATTATCGCTAGAACTATAATAATTATACTTATTACTCCCGATATTATCAATATAACATGCCTTATTACGCATATAATGCAATTATTATCGCTAGAACTGTAATAATTATGCTTATTACTTATATTATTAGCAATATTACGTGCATTATTACCCATATTATGCAGTTATTATCGCTAGAACTATAATAAATATACTTATTACTCCCAATATTATCAATATAACATGCGTTATTACCCGTATAATGCAGTTATTATCGCTAGAACTGTAATAATTATACTTATTACTTATATTATTAGCAATATAACGTGCATTATTACCCATATAATGCAGTTATTATCGCCAGAACTGTAATAATTATACGTATTACTTTTATTATTATTAATATAACAGTCACTCTTAGCCATATTTTACTAGTATTATCGCTAGAACTGTAATAATTATACTTGTTACTCCCGATATTATCAATATAACATCCATTATTACCCATAAATTGCAGTTATTATCGCTAGAACTGTAATAATTATACTTATTACTCCCGATATTATCAATATAACATGCATTATTACCCATATAATGCAGTTATTATCGCTAGAACTGTAATAATTATACTTATTACTTATATTATTAGCAATATAACTTGCATTATTACCCATATAATGCAGTTATTATCTCTAGAACTGTAATAATTATACTTATTACTTATATTATTATCAATATAACATGCATTATTACCCATATAATGCAGTTATAATTGCTAGTACTATAATAAATATACTTAGTACTTTTATTATCATCAATATAACATACATTATTACCCATATAATGCAGTTATTATCGCTAGAATTGTAATAATTATACTTATTACATATACTATTATCAATATAACATGCATTATTACGCATATCATGCAGTTATAATCGCTAGAACTATAATAAATATACGTAGTACTTTTATTGTCATCAATATAACATGCATTATTACCCATATTATGCAGTTATTATCGATAGAACTATAATAAATATACTTATTACTTATATTATTATCAATATAACATGCATTATTACCCATATAATGGAGTTATTATCGCTAGAACTGTAATAATTATACTTATTACATATATTATTATCAATATAACATGCATTATTACCCATATATAGCAGTTATTACCGACAGAAGTATAATAAATATACTTATTACTTTTATTATTATTAATATAACAGTCACTCTTAGCCATATTTTACTAGTATTATCGCTAGAACTGTAATAATTATACTTGTTACTCCCGATATTATCAATATAACATCCATTATTACCCATAAATTGCAGTTATTATCGCTAGAACTGTAATAATTATACTTATTACTCCCGATATTATCAATATAACATGCATTATTACCCATATAATGCAGTTATTATCGCTAGAACTGTAATAATTATACTTATTACTTATATTATTAGCAATATAACGTGCATTATTACCCATATAATGCAGTTATTATCGCCAGAACTGTAATAATTATACGTATTACTTATATTATTATCAATATAACATGCATTATTACCCATATAATGCAGTTATTATCGCTAGAACTATAATAAATATACGTATTATTTTTATTATCATCAATATAACATGCATTATTACCCATATTATGCAGTTATTATCGATAGAACTATAATAATTATACTTATTACTCCCGATATTATCAATATAACATGCCTTATTACGCATGTAATGCAGTTATTATCGTTACAACTGTAATAATTATACTTATTACATATACTATTAGCAATATAACGTGCCTTATTACGCATATAATGCAATTATTATCGCTAGAACTGTAATAATTATACTTATTACTTATATTATTCTCAATATAACATGCATTATTACCCATATTATGCAGTTATTATCGCTAGAACTATAATAAATAGACGTATTACTTTTATTATCATCAATATAACATGCATTATTACGCATATTATGCAGTTATAATTGCTAGAACTATAATAAATATACTTAGTACTTTTATTATCATCAATATAACATGCATTATTACGCATATTATGCAGTTATAATCGCTAGAACTATAATAAATATACGTAGCACTTTTATTGTCATCAATATAACATGCATTATTACCAATATTATGCAGTTATTATCGATAGAACTATAATAAATATACTTATTACTTATATTATTATCAATATAACATGCATTATTACCCATATAATGGAGTTATTATCGCTAGAACTGTAATAATTATACTTATTACATATATTATTATCAATATAACATGCATTATTACCTATATATAGCAGTTATTACCGACAGAACTATAATAAATATACTTATTACTTTTATTATTATCAATATAACAGGCACTATTAGCCATATTTTACTATTATTATCGCTAGAACTATAATAATTATACTTATTACTCCCGATATTATCAATATAACATGCCTTATTACGCATATAATGCAATTATTATCGCTAGAACTGTAATAATTATGCTTATTACTTATATTATTAGCAATATAACGTGCATTATTACCCATATTATGCAGTTATTATCGCTAGAACTGTAATAATTATACTTATTACTCCCGATATTATCAATATAACATGCATTATTACGCATATTATGCAGTTATAATTGCTAGAACTATAATAAATATACTTAGTACTTTTATTATCATCAATATAACATGCATTATTACGCATATTACGCAGTTATAATCGCTAGAACTATAATAAATATACGTAGTACTTTTATTGTCATCAATATAACATGCATTATTACCCATATTATGCAGTTATTATCGATAGAACTATAATAAATATACTTATTACTTATATTATTATCAATATAACATGCATTATTACCCATATACTGGAGTTATTATCGCTAGAACTGTAATAATTATACTTATTACATATATTATTATCAATATAACATGTTATTATTACCCATATATAGCAGTTATTACCGACAGAAGTATAATAAATATACTTATTACTTTTATTATTATTAATATAACAGTCACTCTTAGCCATATTTTACTAGTATTATCGCTAGAACTGTAATAATTATACTTGTTACTCCCGATATTATCAATATAACATCCATTATTACCCATAAATTGCAGTTATTATCGCTAGAACTGTAATAATTATACTTATTACTCCCGATATTATCAATATAACATGCATTATTACCCATATAATGCAGTTATTATCGCTAGAACTGTAATAATTATACTTATTACTTATATTATTAGCAATATAACTTGCATTATTACCCATATAATCCAGGTATTATCTCTAGAACTGTAATAATTATACTTATTACTTATATTATTATCAATATAACATGCATTATTACAAATATAATGGAGTTATTATCGCTAGAACAGTAATAATTATACTTATTACTTATATTATTATCAATATAACATGCATTATTACCCATATAATGCAGTTATTATCGACAGAAGTATAATAAATATACTTATTACTTTTATTATTATCAATATAACAGGCACTATTAGCCATATTTTACTATTATTATCGCTAGAACTATAATAATTATACCTATTACTCCCGATATTATGAATATAACATGCCTTATTACGCATATAATGCAATTATTATCGCTAGAATTGTAATAATTATGCTTATTACTTATATTATTAGCAATATAACGTGCATTATTACCCATATAATGCAGTTATTATCGCTAGAACTGTAATAATTATACTTATAACTTTTATTATTATCAATATAACATGCACTAATAGCCACATTTTACTATTATTATCGCTGGAACTATAATAATTATACTTATTACTCCCGATATTATCAATATAACATGCCTTATTACGCATATAATGCAGTTATTATCGCTAGAACTGTAATAAATATACTTACTACTTTCATTATCATCAATATAACATGCATTATTACCCATATTATGCAGTTATTATCGATAGAACTATAATAAATATACTTAGTACTCCCAATATTATCAATATAACATGCATTATTACCCATATAATGCAGTTATTATCGCTAGAACTATAATAAATATACTTATTACTCCCAATATTATCAATATAACATGCATTATTACCCATATAATGGAGTTATTATCGTTAGAACTGTAATAATTATACTTATTACATATACTATTAGCAATATAACGTGCATTATTACCCATATAATGCAGTTATTATGGCCAGAACTGTAATAATTATACTTACTATTTATATTATTCTCAATATAACATGCATTATTAAGCATATTATGCAGTTATTATCGCTAGAACTATAATAAATATACGTATTACTTTTATTATCATCAATATAACATGCATTATTACCCATATTATGCAGTTATTATCGATAGAACTATAATAAATATACTTATTACTTATATTATTATCAATATAACATGCATTATTACCCATATAATGGAGTTATTATCGCTAGAACTGTAATAATTATACTTATTACTTATATTATTATCAATATAACATGCATTATTACCCATATAATGCAGTTATTATCGACAGAAGTATAATAAATATACTTTTTACTTTTATTATTATCAATGTAACAGGCACTATTAGCCATGTTTTACTATTATTATCGCTAGAACTATAATAATTATACTTATTACTTAAATTATTATCAATATAACATGCATTATTACCCATATTATGCAGTTATTTTGGATAGAACTGTAATAAATATACTTATTACTTTTATTATTATCAATATTACATGCACTATGTGCCATATATTACTATTATTATCGCTAGAACTATAATAATTATACTTATTACTCCCAATGTTATCAATATAACATGCATTATTACCCATATAATGCAGTTATTATCGACAGAAGTATAATAAATATACTTTTTACTTTTATTATTATCAGTATAACATGTACTATTAGCCATATTTTCGTATTCTTATCGCTAGAACTATAATAATTATACTTATTACTCCCGATATTATCAATATAACATGCATTATTACCCATATATTGCAGTTATTATCGACAGAAGTATAATAAATATACTTATTACTTTTAATATTATCAATATAACATGCATTATTAGCCATATTTTACTATTATTATCGTTAGAACTATAATAATTATACTTATTACTCCCGGTATTATCCATATAACATGCATTATTACCCATATAATGCAGTTATTATCGCTAGAACTGTAATAATTATACTTATTACTTATATTATTAGCAATATAACGTGCATTATTACCCATAAATTGCAGTTATTATCGCTAGAACTCTAATAATTATACTTAGTACTTAAATTATTATCAATATAACATGCATTATTACCCATATTATGCAGTTATTTTGGATAGAACTGTAATAAATATACTTATTACTTTTATTATTATCAATATTACATGCACTATGTGCCATATATTACTATTATTATCGCTAGAACTATAATAATTATACTTATTACTCCCAATGTTATCAATATAACATGCATTATTACCCATATAATGGAGTTATTATCGCTAGAACTGTAATAATTATACTTATTACTTATACTATTAGCAATATAACGTGCACTATTACCCATAAATTGCAGTTAATATTGCTAGAACTGTAATAATTATACTTATTACTTATATCATTATCAATATAACATGCATTATTAACCATATTATGCAGTTATTATCGCTAGAACTATAATAAATATACGTACTACTTTTATTATCGTCAATATAACATGCATTATTACCCATATTATGCAGTTATTATCGATAGAACTGTAATAAATATACTTATAACTTTTATTATTATCAATATAACATGCACTATTAGCCATATTTTACTATTATTATCGCTAGAACTATAATAATTACACTTATTACTCCCAATATTATCAATATAACATGCATTATTACGCATATAATGCAGTTATTATCCCTAGAACTGTAATAATTATACTTATTACTTATATTATTATCAATATAACATGCATTATTACCCATATAATGCAGTTATTATCGCTAGAACTGTAATAATTATACTTAGTACTTATACTATTAGCAATATAACGTGCATTATTACCCATAAATTGCAGTTATTATCGCTAGAACTGTAATAATTATACTTATTACTTATACTATTATCAATATAACATGCATTATTACCCATATAATGGAGTTATTATCGCTAGAACTGTAATAATTATACTTATTACTTATATTATTATCAATATAACATGCATTATTACCCATATAATGCAGGTATTATCGACTGAAGTATAATAAATATACTTATTACTCTTATTATTATCAATATAACATGCACTATTAGCCATATTTTACTATTATTATCGCTAGAACTATAATAATTACACTTATTACTCCCAATATTATCAATATAACATGCATTATTACGCATATAATGCAGTTATTATCCCTAGAACTGTAATAATTATACTTATTACTTATATTATTATCAATATAACATGCATTATTACCCATATAATGCAGTTATTATCGCTAGAACTGTAATAATTATACTTAGTACTTATACTATTAGCAATATAACGTGCATTATTACCCATAAATTGCAGTTATTATCGCTAGAACTGTAATAATTATACTTATTACTTATACTATTATCAATATAACATGCATTATTACCCATATAATGGAGTTATTATCGCTAGAACTGTAATAATTATACTTATTACTTATATTATTATCAATATAACATGCATTATTACCCATATAATGCAGGTATTATCGACTGAAGTATAATAAATATACTTATTACTCTTATTATTATCAATATAATAGGCACCCTTAGCCATATTTTACTAGTATTATCGCTAGAACTATAATAACTATACTTATTACTCCCGACATTATCAATATAACATGCCTTATTACGCATATAATGCAGTTATTATCGCTAAAACTGTGATAAATATACTTACTACTTTCATTATCATCAATATAACATGCATTATTACGCATATTATGCAGTTATTATCGCTAGAACTATAATAAATATACTTATTACTCCCAATATTATCAATATAACATGCATTATTACCCATATAATGCAGTTATTATCGCTAGAACTGTAATAATTATGCTTATTACTTATATTATTAGCAATATAACGTGCATTATTACCCATATTATGCAGTTATTATCGCTAGAACTGTAATAATTATACTTATTACTTATACTATTAGCAATATAACGTGCATTATTACCCATAAATTGCAGTTATTATCGCTAGAACTGTAATAATTATACTTAGTACTTAAATTATTATCAATATAACATGCATTATTACCCATATTATGCAGTTATTTTGGATAGAACTGTAATAAATATACTTATTACTTTTATTATTATCAATATTACATGCACTATGTGCCATATATTACTATTATTATCGCTAGAACTATAATAATTATACTTATTACTCCCAATATTATCAATATAACATGCATTATTACCCATATTATGCAGTTATTATCGCTAGAACTGTAATAATTATACTTATTACTTATACTATTAGCAATATAACGTGCATTATTACCCATATTATGCAGTTATTATCGCTAGAGCTATAATAAATATACGTATTACTTATATTATTATCAACATAACATGCATTATTACCCATATAATGCAGTTATTATCGACAGAAGTATAATAAATATACTTTTTACTTTTATTATTATCAGTATAACATGTACTATTAGCCATATTTTCCTATTCTTATCGCTAGAACTATAATAATTATACTTATTACTCCCGATATTATCAATATAACATGCATTATTACCCATATATTGCAGTTATTATCGACAGAAGTATAATAAATATACTTATTACTTTTAATATTATCAATATAACATGCACTATTAGCCATATTTTACTATTATTATCGTTAGAACTATAATAATTATACTTATTACTCCCGGTATTATCAATATAACATGCATTATTACCCATATAATGCAGTTATTATCGCTAGAACTGTAATAATTATACTTATTACTTATATTATTAGCAATATAACGTGCATTATTACCCATAAATTGCAGTTATTATCGCTAGAACTCTAATAATTATACTTAGTACTTAAATTATTATCAATATAACATGCATTATTACCCATATTATGCAGTTATTTTGGATAGAACTGTAATAAATATACTTATTACTTTTATTATTATCAATATTACATGCACTATGTGCCATATATTACTATTATTATCGCTAGAACTATAATAATTATACTTATTACTCCCAATGTTATCAATATAACATGCATTATTACCCATATAATGCAGTTATTATCGACAGAAGTATAATAAATATACTTTTTACTTTTATTATTATCAGTATAACATGTACTATTAGCCATATTTTCGTATTCTTATCGCTAGAACTATAATAATTATACTTATTACTCCCGATATTATCAATATAACATGCATTATTACCCATATATTGCAGTTATTATCGACAGAAGTATAATAAATATACTTATTACTTTTAATATTATCAATATAACATGCATTATTAGCCATATTTTACTATTATTATCGTTAGAACTATAATAATTATACTTATTACTCCCGGTATTATGCATATAACATGCATTATTACCCATATAATGCAGTTATTATCGCTAGAACTGTAATAATTATACTTATTACTTATATTATTAGCAATATAACGTGCATTATTACCCATAAATTGCAGTTATTATCGCTAGAACTCTAATAATTATACTTAGTACTTAAATTATTATCAATATAACATGCATTATTACCCATATTATGCAGTTATTTTGGATAGAACTGTAATAAATATACTTATTACTTTTATTATTATCAATATTACATGCACTATGTGCCATATATTACTATTATTATCGCTAGAACTATAATAATTATACTTATTACTCCCAATGTTATCAATATAACATGCATTATTACCCATATAATGGAGTTATTATCGCTAGAACTGTAATAATTATACTTATTACTTATACTATTAGCAATATAACGTGCATTATTACCCATAAATTGCAGTTAATATTGCTAGAACTGTAATAATTATACTTATTACTTATATCATTATCAATATAACATGCATTATTAACCATATTATGCAGTTATTATCGCTAGAACTATAATAAATATACGTACTACTTTTATTATCGTCAATATAACATGCATTATTACCCATATTATGCAGTTATTATCGATAGAACTGTAATAAATATACTTATAACTTTTATTATTATCAATATAACATGCACTATTAGCCATATTTTACTATTATTATCGCTAGAACTATAATAATTACACTTATTACTCCCAATATTATCAATATAACATGCATTATTACGCATATAATGCAGTTATTATCCCTAGAACTGTAATAATTATACTTATTACTTATATTATTATCAATATAACATGCATTATTACCCATATAATGCAGTTATTATCGCTAGAACTGTAATAATTATACTTATTACTTATACTATTAGCAATATAACGTGCATTATTACCCATAAATTGCAGTTATTATCGCTAGAACTGTAATAATTATACTTATTACTTATACTATTATCAATATAACATGCATTATTACCCATATAATGGAGTTATTATCGCTAGAACTGTAATAATTATACTTATTACTTATATTATTATCAATATAACATGCATTATTACCCATATAATGCAGGTATTATCGACTGAAGTATAATAAATATACTTATTACTCTTATTATTATCAATATAACAGGCACCCTTAGCCATATTTTACTAGTATTATCGCTAGAACTATAATAACTATACTTATTACTCCCGACATTATCAATATAACATGCCTTATTACGCATATAATGCAGTTATTATCGCTAAAACTGTGATAAATATACTTACTACTTTCATTATCATCAATATAACATGCATTATTACGCATATTATGCAGTTATTATCGCTAGAACTATAATAAATATACTTATTACTCCCAATATTATCAATATAACATGCATTATTACCCATATAATGCAGTTATTATCGCTAGAACTGTAATAATTATGCTTATTACTTATATTATTAGCAATATAACGTGCATTATTACCCATATTATGCAGTTATTATCGCTAGAACTGTAATAATTATACTTATTACTTATACTATTAGCAATATAACGAGCATTATTACCCATAAATTGCAGTTATTATCGCTAGAACTGTAATAATTATACTTAGTACTTAAATTATTATCAATATAACATGCATTATTACCCATATTATGCAGTTATTTTGGATAGAACTGTAATAAATATACTTATTACTTTTATTATTATCAATATTACATGCACTATGTGCCATATATTACTATTATTATCGCTAGAACTATAATAATTATACTTATTACTCCCAATATTATCAATATAACATGCATTATTACCCATATTATGCAGTTATTATCGCTAGAACTGTAATAATTATACTTATTACTTATACTATTAGCAATATAACGTGCATTATTACCCATAAATTGCCGTTATTATCGCTAGAACTGTAATAATTATACTTAGTACTTAAATTATTATCAATATAACATGCATTATTACCCATATTATGCAGTTATTTTGGATAGAACTGTAATAAATATACTTATTACTTTTATTATTATCAATATTACATGCACTATGTGCCATATATTACTATTATTATCGCTAGAACTATAATAATTATACTTATTACTCCCAATATTATCAATATAACATGCATTATTACCCATATTATGCAGTTATTATCGCTAGAGCTATAATAAATATACGTATTACTTATATTATTATCAACATAACATGCATTATTACCCATATAATGCAGTTATTATCGACAGAAGTATAATAAATATACTTTTTACTTTTATTATTATCAGTATAACATGTACTATTAGCCATATTTTCCTATTCTTATCGCTAGAACTATAATAATTATACTTATTACTCCCGATATTATCAATATAACATGCATTATTACCCATATATTGCAGTTATTATCGACAGAAGTATAATAAATATACTTATTACTTTTAATATTATCAATATAACATGCACTATTAGCCATATTTTACTATTATTATCGTTAGAACTATAATAATTATACTTATTACTCCCGGTATTATCAATATAACATGCATTATTACCCATATAATGCAGTTATTATCGCTAGAACTGTAATAATTATACTTATTACTTATATTATTAGCAATATAACGTGCATTATTACCCATAAATTGCAGTTATTATCGCTAGAACTGTAATAATTATACTTAGTACTTAAATTATTATCAATATAACATGCATTATTACCCATATTATGCAGTTATTTTGGATAGAACTGTAATAAATATACTTATTACTTTTATTATTATCAATATTACATGCACTATGTGCCATATATTACTATTATTATCGCTAGAACTATAATAATTATACTTATTACTCCCAATATTATCAATATAACATGCATTATTACCCTTATTATGCAGTTATTATCGCTAGAACTGTAATAATTATACTTATTACTTATATTATTAGCAATATAACGTGCATTATTAGCCATAAATTGCAGTTATTATCGCTAGAACTGTAATAATTATACTTAGTACTTAAATTATTATCAATATAACATGCATTATTACCCATATTATGCAGTTATTTTGGATAGAACCGTAATAAATATACTTATTACTTTTATTATTATCAATATTACATGCACTATGTGCCATATATTTCTATTATTATCGCTAGAACTATAATAATTATACTTATTACTCCCAATATTATCAATATAACATGCATTATTACCCATATATTGCAGTTATTATCGACAGAAGTATAATAAATATACTTATTACTTTTAATATTATCAATATAACATGCACTATTAGCCATATTTTACTATTATTATCGTTAGAACTATAATAATTATACTTATTACTCCCGGTATTATCAATATAACATGCATTATTACCCATATAATGCAGTTATTATCGCTAGAACTGTAATAATTATACTTATTACTTATACTATTAGCAATATAACGTGCATTATTACCCATAAATTGCAGTTAATATTGCTAGAACTGTAATAATTATACTTATTACTTATATCATCATCAATATAACATGCATTATTAACCATATTATGCAGTTATTATCGCTAGAACTATAATAAATATACGTACTACTTTTATTATCGTCAATATAACATGCATTATTACCCATATTATGCAGATATTATCGATAGAACTGTAATAAATATACTTATTACTTTAATTATTATCAATATAACATGCACTAGTAGCCATATTTTACTATTATTATCGCTAGAACTATAATAAGTATACTTATTACTCCCGACATTATCAATATAACATGTATTATTACCCATATAATGCAGTTATTATCGCTAGAACTGTAATAATTATACTTATTACTCCCAATACTATCAATATAACATGCATTATTACCCATATAATGCAGTTATTATCGCTAGAGCTATAATAAATATACGTATTACTTATATTATTATCAACATAACATGCATTATTACCCATATAATGCAGTTATTATCGACAGAAGTATAATAAATATACTTTTTACTTTTATTATTATCAATATAACAGGCACTAATAGCCATATTTTACTATTATTATGGCTAGAACTATAATAATTATACTTATTACTCCCGATATTATCAATATAACATGCATTATTACCCATATAATGCAGGTATTATCGACTGAAGTATAATAAATATACTTATTACTCTTATTATTATCAATATAACAGGCACCCTTAGCCATATTTTACTAGTATTATCGCTAGAACTATAATAACTATACTTATTACTCCCGACGTTATCAATATAACATGCCTTATTACGCATATAATGCAGTTATTATCGCTAAAACTGTGATAAATATACTTACTACTTTCATTATCATCAATATAACATGCATTATTACCCATATTATGCAGTTATTATCGCTAGAACTATAATAAATATACTTATTACTCCCAATATTATCAATATAACATGCATTATTACCCATATAATGCAGTTATTATCGCTAGAACTGTAATAATTATACTTATTACTTATATTATTAGCAATATAACGTGCATTATTACCCATATTATGCAGTTATTATCGATAGAGCTGTAATAAATACACTTATTACTTTTATTATCATCAATATAACATGCATTATTACCCATATTATGCAGTTATTATCGCTAGAACTGTAATAATTATACTTATTACTTATACTATTAGCAATATAACGTGCATTATTACCCATAAATTGCAGTTATTATCGCTAGAACTGTAATAATTATACTTAGTACTTAAATTATTATCAATAAAACATGCATTATTACCCATATTATGCAGTTATTTTGGATAGAACTGTAATAAATATACTTATTACTTTTATTATTATCAATATTACATTCACTATGTGCCATATATTACTATTATTATCGCTAGAACTATAATAATTATACTTATTACTCCCAATATTATCAATATAACATGCATTATTACCCATATTATGCAGTTATTATCGCTAGAGCTATAATAAATATACGTATTACTTATATTATTATCAACATAACATGCATTATTACCCATAAAATGCAGTTATTATCGACAGAAGTATAATAAGTATACTTTTTACTTTTATTATTATCAGTATAACATGTACTATTAGCCATATTTTCCGATTCTTATCGCTAGAACTATAATAATTATACTTATTACTCCCGATATTATCAATATAACATGCATTATTACCCATATATTGCAGTTATTATCGACAGAAGTATAATAAATATACTTATTACTTTTAATATTATCAATATAACATGCACTATTAGCCATATTTTACTATTATTATCGTTAGAACTATAATAATTATACTTATTACTCCCGGTATTATCAATATAACATGCATTATTACCCATATAATGCAGTTATTATCGCTAGAACTGTAATAATTATACTTATTACTTATATTATTAGCAATATAACGTGCATTATTACCCATAAATTGCAGTTATTATCGCTAGAACTGTAATAATTATACTTAGTACTTAAATTATTATCAATATAACATGCATTATTACCCATATTATGCAGTTATTTTGGATAGAACTGTAATAAATATACTTATTACTTTTATTATTATCAATATTACATGCACTATGTGCCATATATTACTATTATTATCGCTAGAACTATAATAATTATACTTATTACTCCCAATATTATCAATATAACATGCATTATTACCCTTATTATGCAGTTATTATCGCTAGAACTGTAATAATTATACTTATTACTTATATTATTAGCAATATAACGTGCATTATTAGCCATAAATTGCAGTTATTATCCCTAGAACTGTAATAATTATACTTAGTACTTAAATTATTATCAATATAACATGCATTATTACCCATATAATGCAGTTATTATCGACAGAAGTATAATAAGTATACTTTTTACTTTTATTATTATCAATATAACAGGCACTAATAGCCATATTTTACTATTATTATGGCTAGAACTATAATAATTATACTTATTACTCCCGATATTATCAATATAACATGCATTATTACCCATATTATGCAGTTATTATCGCTAGAACTGTAATAATTATACTTAGTACTTATATTATTATCAATATAACATGCATTATTACCCATATAATGCAGGTATTATCGACTGAAGTATAATAAATGTACTTATTACTCTTATTATTATCAATATAACAGGCACCCTTAGCCATATTTTACTAGTATTATCGCTAGAACTATAATAACTATACTTATTACTCCCGACATTATCAATATAACATGCCTTATTACGCATATAATGCAGTTATTATCGCTAAAACTGTGATAAATATACTTACTACTTTCATTATCATCAATATAACATGCATTATTACGCATATTATGCAGTTATTATCGCTAGAACTATAATAAATATACTTATTACTCCCAATATTATCAATATAACATGCATTATTACCCATATAATGCAGTTATTATCGCTAGAACTGTAATAATTATGCTTATTACTTATATTATTAGCAATATAACGTGCATTATTACCCATATTATGCAGTTATTATCGCTAGAACTGTAATAATTATACTTATTACTTATACTATTAGCAATATAACGTGCATTATTACCCATAAATTGCAGTTATTATCGCTAGAAGTGTAATAATTATACTTAGTACTTAAATTATTATCAATATAACATGCATTATTACCCATATTATGCAGTTATTTTGGATAGAACTGTAATAAATATACTTATTACTTTTATTATTATCAATATTACATGCACTATGTGCCATATATTACTATTATTATCGCTAGAACTATAATAATTATACTTATTACTCCCAATATTATCAATATAACATGCATTATTACCCATATTATGCAGTTATTATCGCTAGAACTGTAATAATTATACTTATTACTTATACTATTAGCAATATAACGTGCATTATTACCCATAAATTGCCGTTATTATCGCTAGAACTGTAATAATTATACTTAGTACTTAAATTATTATCAATATAACATGCATTATTACCCATATTATGCAGTTATTATCGCTAGAACTGTAATAATTATACTTATTACTTATACTATTAGCAATATAACGTGCATTATTACCCATAAATTGCAGTTATTATCGCTAGAAGTGTAATAATTATACTTAGTACTTAAATTATTATCAATATAACATGCATTATTACCCATATATTGCAGTTATTATCGACAGAAGTATAATAAATATACTTATTACTTTTAATATTATCAATATAACATGCATTATTAGCCATATTTTACTATTATTATCGTTAGAACTATAATAATTATACTTATTACTCCCGGTATTATCCATATAACATGCATTATTACCCATATAATGCAGTTATTATCGCTAGAACTGTAATAATTATACTTATTACTTATATTATTAGCAATATAACGTGCATTATTACCCATAAATTGCAGTTATTATCGCTAGAACTCTAATAATTATACTTAGTACTTAAATTATTATCAATATAACATGCATTATTACCCATATTATGCAGTTATTTTGGATAGAACTGTAATAAATATACTTATTACTTTTATTATTATCAATATTACATGCACTATGTGCCATATATTACTATTATTATCGCTAGAACTATAATAATTATACTTATTACTCCCAATGTTATCAATATAACATGCATTATTACCCATATAATGGAGTTATTATCGCTAGAACTGTAATAATTATACTTATTACTTATACTATTAGCAATATAACGTGCATTATTACCCATAAATTGCAGTTAATATTGCTAGAACTGTAATAATTATACTTATTACTTATATCATTATCAATATAACATGCATTATTAACCATATTATGCAGTTATTATCGCTAGAACTATAATAAATATACGTACTACTTTTATTATCGTCAATATAACATGCATTATTACCCATATTATGCAGTTATTATCGATAGAACTGTAATAAATATACTTATAACTTTTATTATTATCAATATAACATGCACTATTAGCCATATTTTACTATTATTATCGCTAGAACTATAATAATTACACTTATTACTCCCAATATTATCAATATAACATGCATTATTACGCATATAATGCAGTTATTATCCCTAGAACTGTAATAATTATACTTATTACTTATATTATTATCAATATAACATGCATTATTACCCATATAATGCAGTTATTATCGCTAGAACTGTAATAATTATACTTATTACTTATACTATTAGCAATATAACGTGCATTATTACCCATAAATTGCAGTTATTATCGCTAGAACTGTAATAATTATACTTATTACTTATACTATTATCAATATAACATGCATTATTACCCATATAATGGAGTTATTATCGCTAGAACTGTAATAATTATACTTATTACTTATATTATTATCAATATAACATGCATTATTACCCATATAATGCAGGTATTATCGACTGAAGTATAATAAATATACTTATTACTCTTATTATTATCAATATAACAGGCACCCTTAGCCATATTTCACTAGTATTATCGCTAGAACTATAATAACTATACTTATTACTCCCGACATTATCAATATAACATGCCTTATTACGCATATAATGCAGTTATTATCGCTAAAACTGTGATAAATATACTTACTACTTTCATTATCATCAATATAACATGCATTATTACGCATATTATGCAGTTATTATCGCTAGAACTATAATAAATATACTTATTACTCCCAATATTATCAATATAACATGCATTATTACCCATATAATGCAGTTATTATCGCTAGAACTGTAATAATTATGCTTATTACTTATATTATTAGCAATATAACGTGCATTATTACCCATATTATGCAGTTATTATCGCTAGAACTGTAATAATTATACTTATTACTTATACTATTAGCAATATAACGAGCATTATTACCCATAAATTGCAGTTATTATCGCTAGAACTGTAATAATTATACTTAGTACTTAAATTATTATCAATATAACATGCATTATTACCCATATTATGCAGTTATTTTGGATAGAACTGTAATAAATATACTTATTACTTTTATTATTATCAATATTACATGCACTATGTGCCATATATTACTATTATTATCGCTAGAACTATAATAATTATACTTATTACTCCCAATATTATCAATATAACATGCATTATTACCCATATTATGCAGTTATTATCGCTAGAACTGTAATAATTATACTTATTACTTATACTATTAGCAATATAACGTGCATTATTACCCATAAATTGCCGTTATTATCGCTAGAACTGTAATAATTATACTTAGTACTTAAATTATTATCAATATAACATGCATTATTACCCATATTATGCAGTTATTTTGGATAGAACTGTAATAAATATACTTATTACTTTTATTATTATCAATATTACATGCACTATGTGCCATATATTACTATTATTATCGCTAGAACTATAATAATTATACTTATTACTCCCAATATTATCAATATAACATGCATTATTACCCATATTATGCAGTTATTATCGCTAGAGCTATAATAAATATACGTATTACTTATATTATTATCAACATAACATGCATTATTACCCATATAATGCAGTTATTATCGACAGAAGTATAATAAATATACTTTTTACTTTTATTATTATCAGTATAACATGTACTATTAGCCATATTTTCCTATTCTTATCGCTAGAACTATAATAATTATACTTATTACTCCCGATATTATCAATATAACATGCATTATTACCCATATATTGCAGTTATTATCGACAGAAGTATAATAAATATACTTATTACTTTTAATATTATCAATATAACATGCACTATTAGCCATATTTTACTATTATTATCGTTAGAACTATAATAATTATACTTATTACTCCCGGTATTATCAATATAACATGCATTATTACCCATATAATGCAGTTATTATCGCTAGAACTGTAATAATTATACTTATTACTTATATTATTAGCAATATAACGTGCATTATTACCCATAAATTGCAGTTATTATCGCTAGAACTGTAATAATTATACTTAGTACTTAAATTATTATCAATATAACATGCATTATTACCCATATTATGCAGTTATTTTGGATAGAACTGTAATAAATATACTTATTACTTTTATTATTATCAATATTACATGCACTATGTGCCATATATTACTATTATTATCGCTAGAACTATAATAATTATACTTATTACTCCCAATATTATCAATATAACATGCATTATTACCCTTATTATGCAGTTATTATCGCTAGAACTGTAATAATTATACTTATTACTTATATTATTAGCAATATAACGTGCATTATTAGCCATAAATTGCAGTTATTATCGCTAGAACTGTAATAATTATACTTAGTACTTAAATTATTATCAATATAACATGCATTATTACCCATATTATGCAGTTATTTTGGATAGAACCGTAATAAATATACTTATTACTTTTATTATTATCAATATTACATGCACTATGTGCCATATATTTCTATTATTATCGCTAGAACTATAATAATTATACTTATTACTCCCAATATTATCAATATAACATGCATTATTACCCATATATTGCAGTTATTATCGACAGAAGTATAATAAATATACTTATTACTTTTAATATTATCAATATAACATGCACTATTAGCCATATTTTACTATTATTATCGTTAGAACTATAATAATTATACTTATTACTCCCGGTATTATCAATATAACATGCATTATTACCCATATAATGCAGTTATTATCGCTAGAACTGTAATAATTATACTTATTACTTATACTATTAGCAATATAACGTGCATTATTACCCATAAATTGCAGTTAATATTGCTAGAACTGTAATAATTATACTTATTACTTATATCATCATCAATATAACATGCATTATTAACCATATTATGCAGTTATTATCGCTAGAACTATAATAAATATACGTACTACTTTTATTATCGTCAATATAACATGCATTATTACCCATATTATGCAGATATTATCGATAGAACTGTAATAAATATACTTATTACTTTAATTATTATCAATATAACATGCACTAGTAGCCATATTTTACTATTATTATCGCTAGAACTATAATAAGTATACTTATTACTCCCGACATTATCAATATAACATGTATTATTACCCATATAATGCAGTTATTATCGCTAGAACTGTAATAATTATACTTATTACTCCCAATACTATCAATATAACATGCATTATTACCCATATAATGCAGTTATTATCGCTAGAGCTATAATAAATATACGTATTACTTATATTATTATCAACATAACATGCATTATTACCCATATAATGCAGTTATTATCGACAGAAGTATAATAAATATACTTTTTACTTTTATTATTATCAATATAACAGGCACTAATAGCCATATTTTACTATTATTATGGCTAGAACTATAATAATTATACTTATTACTCCCGATATTATCAATATAACATGCATTATTACCCATATAATGCAGGTATTATCGACTGAAGTATAATAAATATACTTATTACTCTTATTATTATCAATATAACAGGCACCCTTAGCCATATTTTACTAGTATTATCGCTAGAACTATAATAACTATAATTATTACTCCCGACGTTATCAATATAACATGCCTTATTACGCATATAATGCAGTTATTATCGCTAAAACTGTGATAAATATACTTACTACTTTCATTATCATCAATATAACATGCATTATTACCCATATTATGCAGTTATTATCGCTAGAACTATAATAAATATACTTATTACTCCCAATATTATCAATATAACATGCATTATTACCCATATAATGCAGTTATTATCGCTAGAACTGTAATAATTATACTTATTACTTATATTATTAGCAATATAACGTGCATTATTACCCATATTATGCAGTTATTATCGATAGAGCTGTAATAAATACACTTATTACTTTTATTATCATCAATATAACATGCATTATTACCCATATTATGCAGTTATTATCGCTAGAACTGTAATAATTATACTTAGTACTTAAATTATTATCAATATAACATGCATTATTACCCATATTATGCAGTTATTTTGGATAGAACTGTAATAAATATACTTATTACTTTTATTATTATCAATATTACATGCACTATGTGCCATATATTACTATTATTATCGCTAGAACTATAATAATTATACTTATTACTCCCAATATTATCAATATAACATGCATTATTACCCATATTATGCAGTTATTATCGTTAGAGCTATAATAAATATACGTATTACTTATATTATTATCAACATAACATGCATTATTACCCATAAAATGCAGTTATTATCGACAGAAGTATAATAAGTATACTTTTTACTTTTATTATTATCAGTATAACATGTACTATTAGCCATATTTTCCTATTCTTATCGCTAGAACTATAATAATTATACTTATTACTCCCGATATTATCAATATAACATGCATTATTACCCATATATTGCAGTTATTATCGACAGAAGTATAATAAATATACTTATTACTTTTAATATTATCAATATAACATGCACTATTAGCCATATTTTACTATTATTATCGTTAGAACTATAATAATTATACTTATTACTCCCGGTATTATCAATATAACATGCATTATTACCCATATAATGCAGTTATTATCGCTAGAACTGTAATAATTATACTTATTACTTATATTATTAGCAATATAACGTGCATTATTACCCATAAATTGCAGTTATTATCGCTAGAACTGTAATAATTATACTTAGTACTTAAATTATTATCAATATAACATGCATTATTACCCATATTATGCAGTTATTTTGGATAGAACTGTAATAAATATACTTATTACTTTTATTATTATCAATATTACATGCACTATGTGCCATATATTACTATTATTATCGCTAGAACTATAATAATTATACTTATTACTCCCAATATTATCAATATAACATGCATTATTACCCTTATTATGCAGTTATTATCGCTAGAACTGTAATAATTATACTTATTACTTATATTATTAGCAATATAACGTGCATTATTAGCCATAAATTGCAGTTATTATCGCTAGAACTGTAATAATTATACTTAGTACTTAAATTATTATCAATATAACATGCATTATTACCCATATTATGCAGTTATTTTGGATAGAACTGTAATAAATATACTTATTACTTTTATTATTATCAATATTACATGCACTATGTGCCATATATTTCTATTATTATCGCTAGAACTATAATAATTATACTTATTACTCCCAATATTATCAATATAACATGCATTATTACCCATATTATGCAGTTATTATCGCTAGAGCTATAATAAATATACGTATTACTTATATTATTATCAACATAACATGCATTATTACCCATATAATGCAGTTATTATCGACAGAGCTATAATAAATATACGTATTACTTATATTATTATCAACATAACATGCATTATTACCCATATAATGCAGTTATTATCGACAGAAGTATAATAAGTATACTTTTTACTTTTATTATTATCAATATAACAGGCACTAATAGCCATATTTTACTATTATTATGGCTAGAACTATAATAATTATACTTATTACTCCCGATATTATCAATATAACATGCATTATTACCCATATAATGCAGGTATTATCGACTGAACTATAATAAATATACTTATTACTCTTATTATTATCAATATAACAGGCACCCTTAGCCATATTTTACTAGTATTATCGCTAGAACTATAATAACTATACTTATTACTCCCGACATTATCAATATAACATGCCTTATTACGCATATAATGCAGTTATTATCGCTAAAACTGTGATAAATATACTTACTACGTTCATTATCATCAATATAACATGCATTATTACCCATATTATGCAGTTATTATCGCTAGAACTATAATAAATATACTTATTACTCCCAATATTATCAATATAACATGCATTATTACCCATATAATGCAGTTATTATCGCTAGAACTGTAATAATTATACTTATTACTTATATTATTAGCAATATAACGTGCATTATTACCCATATTATGCAGTTATTATCGATAGAGCTGTAATAAATACACTTATTACTTTTATTATCATCAATATAACATGCATTATTACCCATATTATGCAGTTATTATCGCTAGAACTGTAATAATTATACTTATTACTTATACTATTAGCAATATAACGTGCATTATTACCCATAAATTGCAGTTATTATCGCTAGAACTGTAATAATTATACTTAGTACTTAAATTATTATCAATATAACATGCATTATTACCCATATTATGCAGTTATTTTGGATAGAACTGTAATAAATATACTTATTACTTTTATTATTATCAATATTACATGCACTATGTGCCATATATTACTATTATTATCGCTAGAACTACACTACTCAAAAAAATTAAGAGAACAAAAAAATTCCTTAAAATTTTAGGTCATTTTCAGATTGCTGTATCTCCGTTGGTATTAATCACAGAAGAATTCCAGAACAGTCATTTTGAAGCTCCAGGTCTCTAGTTTTCGGCCCTTAGTCTCAAAAGTATTTTGCGACTATTTTCATTAACAAAATATGCAAAAAATCATGATGAAAAAATTAAAAATTTTTTTTTCTTTTTTGTACGGTTTGCACTGACGCAGATAAATTTTTTTGAATAATGCCATTTATAGGGCGGTATTCGTTGTTTCTTCCCCTATAATTTGCATGCCCAGGAAATCGATTTCGACGTTTGGTTACAAAGTTATGAGCTACCAAAGCAAAAATGACGCTTTTTCCTTTGATAGTCATTATCTCATGAACCCAGCATCGAACAAACATTCTGAATACGGTTTCGGAAAGCAGAGGGTATACCCTTTACGATGGCTATCTCAGTTTTTCACTCGATGTTTTCTTTTTATGCTTAATATTGATGTAAAAAAACGTCAAAAAACGGTGTTTTTTCCTCAAATTACAAAAGTTACGATTCCTTTGTAAATAAGTATTGTAATGATTACGCCTATGTTTTTTTTTTAAGCTCATATTGCCCACTAAATGTATGCGAAGTTTCAAATCGCTCCGATTCGTTGTTCCCTATGACCCAATGGATCAAACTTTGACATTTGAACGAAAAGAGGTAAGGAAACGTCATTACTGTTCCGATACGCGACTAGTGCGCTTGATGGATAAAAATGTTTGTGCCTTTACCGGTACTATTGCGGAATTTTTAAAGAATGCTTTGATTTGGGAACGCCGGATTACGCTTTTTCTTCCATGTGTATGTACCGCGTATGTGCCTGTATGAACGTGGGCCCGTGCAGTCAAATGTGAGCGCGCAGTGCAGCATGCGCGCGCCGCGAATTCTGCGCGCGCATCTAAGTATGCGCGCGCAGCTAACTGTGCGCCGTTAAATATGCGCGCCTTTGCATACGACGCTTACATTTCACGTTCAGGTCCCTGCGCATTCATTGGCAATAGCGAACTCATTAATGATACGTCGTACGTTCACGTATTGCTAATTGCACCCGCATTAAACCGACACCTACTTCTCATTTTTCCTAAGGCATTTTGTTTTCTCGGCAGGAAAAATTTTAAATTGTTAAATTTAAACAATTTTGGTAACTTTGAAAAATTTTTAATTGGTAAATTTTAAATTTTAAATTTAATTTGGTAAATTGGAAAATTTTAAATTGGTAAATTTTAAATTAACTTAAAAATTCTTGGTTACGGAATAAAAATTTTATAAAATTTTTTATTTGATTATGGCTCGACGTCACTTGAGTGAGGCGGAAGTTGCTCGTCTCGTAACCCTCGTCGAGGGGGGCTATCGTTACCGCGAAATCGGGAACATGATGGGTATAAGTCTGTCGGTCGTTTGTCGAACTTATGCACGATACCAACAGACTGGCAGATACGGCCGACGTCCAGGTCAAGGTCGGGCACGTATCACTACCCCAAGAGATGATAGGGCAATAGTAAGACACGTAAGAGTTGAACCATTTGCCCATGCGGATGCTATTGCCCTGCGATTTCGAAACCGCCGCCATCAACAATCTCAGCGCATCATTTCAGGCCAAACTGTTCGAAATCGTTTGAGGCAGGTTGGATTACGAGCGAGACAACCTGTTCGCGTACCAATGCTTACGCCTAGACATCGCTGCAATCGTTTAACGTATGCACGTCAGCACGTCAATTGGCGGACACGCCAATGGAACAATGTGTTGTTCACAGACGAATCGAGATTTTGCCTCCACGGAAACGATCGGCGTCCTCAAGTTTGGCGTTATCGCGGAGAGCGAAATCGTCAGAGAAACACTGTTCCTGTAGCAGCGTATAATGGTGGTTCGGTAATGGTTTGGGCAGGTATTTCGCGGTTTAACCGGACGCAATTGGTAATCGTACGTGGTAGGTTGAATGCTAGCCAGTATATCAATGAAATTTTACGTCCACATGTCCTACCTTTTCGTCAACGAATTGGAAACCGATTTCGATTAGTCCAAGATAATGCTCGGCCTCATACAGCGAACATTACAAGACGGTTCCTGTCGCAACACCGAATTAATACGCTACCACATCCAGCAATGAGCCCAGATCTAAATCCAATTGAACACGTTTGGGATATGATGGGACGTCGATTGCGAACGGAGTATCCGCATTTAAGGAATTTACGTGCGCTGGAAAATGCGCTCCTTCGAATTTGGGACCAAATTCCACAAACCATGATACGGCGATGCATTAATATGCGTGAACGATTGCAGGATGTGATTAACAACCGTGGCGGAAATACTAGGTATTAAATTTTAAAGTCCTCGAATTTTTATTAAGATAAGAAAATTACACCCACGCGCGCAAGACATTGCTGCAGGTGCTCATACGTGCACGCGCTCACATTCGTATACGTGCATATACACAGCACACATACACACGGACTCACACAACACAAAAGGAAGCGTAAATCCAATCCTCTCAGACAAAAGAATTTTTTTAAAATTCTGCGATAGTACCAGTAAATGTAGAGACACAAACTTTTTCCCTAACCAACGGATTAATCGTGGATTGGAGCAGTAATGACGTTTCTTTAGCTCTTTTCGTTCAAATTTCAAAGTTTAATCCATCGATTCATAGGAAACAAAGAATCGGTGCCATTTGAACAGAACGCTCATACCCAAATGTCATGATATGGATGTCGCTATATGCGGCGCTCGTACCCACAGGTCGTCGAGCGAATTTTGTTTTCTCCAGTACTTGTAAATTTGATATCCAGTATTACCACCACGGTTGTTAATCACATCCTGCAATCGTTCACGCATATTAATGCATCGCCGTATCATGGTTTGTGGAATTTGGTCCCAAATTCGAAGGAGCGCATTTTCCAGCGCACGTAAATTCCTTAAATGCGGATACTCCGTTCGCAATCGACGTCCCATCATATCCCAAACGTGTTCAATTGGATTTAGATCTGGGCTCATTGCTGGATGTGGTAGCGTATTAATTCGGTGTTGCGACAGGAACCGTCTTGTAATGTTCGCTGTATGAGGCCGAGCATTACCTTGGACTAATCGAAATCGGTTTCCAATTCGTTGACGAAAAGGTAGGATATGTGGACGTAAAATTTCATTGATATACTGGCTAGCATTCAACCTACCACGTACGATTACCAATTGCGTCCGGTTAAACCGCGAAATACCTGCCCAAACCATTACCGAACCACCATTATACGCTGCTACAGGAACAGTGTTTCTCTGACGATTTCGCTCTCCGCGATAACGCCAAACTTGAGGACGCCGATCGTTTCCGTGGAGGCAAAATCTCGATTCGTCTGTGAACAACACATTGTTCCATTGGCGTATCCGTCAATTGACGTGCTGACGTGCATACGTTAAACGATTGCAGCGATGTCTAGGCGTAAGCATTGGTACGCGAACGGGTTGTCTCGCTCGTAATCCAACCTGCCTCAAACGATTTCGAACAGTTTGACCTGAAATGATGCGCTGAGATTGTTGATGGCGGCGGTTTCGAAATCGCAGGGCAATAGCATCCGCATGGGCAAATGGTTCAACTCTTACGTGTCTTACTATTGCCCTATCATCTCTTGGGGTAGTGATACGTGCCCGACCTTGACCTGGACGTCGGCCGTATCTGCCAGTCTGTTGGTATCGTGCATAAGTTCGACAAACGACCGACAGACTTATACCCATCATGTTCCCGATTTCGCGGTAACGATAGCCCCCCTCGACGAGGGTTACGAGACGAGCAACTTCCGCCTCACTCAAATGACGTCGAGCCATAATCAAATAAAAAATTTTATAAAATTTTTATTCCGTAAGCAAGAATTTTTAAGTAAATTTTAAATTTGTTAATTTAAAATGCGCGCGCACACATTCATACCTGCATATACACGGCACACATACACACTAACTTTCACACACAAGAGAAAGCGTAACCCGATCTTCTCAAACCAAAGCATTCTTTGAAAATTCCGCAATAGTACCGGTAAATGTAAAGGCACAAACATTTTTATCCATCAAGCGCACTAGTCGCGTATCGGAACAGTAATGACGTTTTCTTACCTCTTTTCGTTCAAATGTCAAAGTTTGATCCATTGGGTCATAGGGAACAACGAATCGGAGCGATTTGAAACTTCGCATACATTTAGTGGGCAATATGAGCTTAAAAAAAAAACATAGGCGTAATCATTACAATACTTATTTACAAAGGAATCGTAACTTTTGTAATTTGAGGAAAAAACACCGTTTTTTGACGTTTTTTTACATCAATATTAAGCATAAAAAGAAAACATTGAGTGAAAAACTGAGATAGCCATCGTAAAGGGTATACCCTCTGCTTTCCGAAACCGTATTCAGAATGTTTGTTCGATGCTAGGTTCATGAGATAATGACTATCAAAGGAAAAAGCGTCATTTTTGCTTTGGTAACTCATAACTTTGTAACCAAACGTCGAAATCGATTTCCTGGACATGCAAATTATAGGGGAAGAAACAACGAATACCGCCCTATAAATGGCATTATTCAAAAAAATTTATCTGCGTCAGTGCAAACCGTACAAAAAAGAAAAAAAAATTTTTAATTTTTTCATCATGATTTTTTGCATATTTTGTTAATGAAAATAGTCACAAAATACTTTTGAGACTAAGGGCCGAAAACTAGAGACCTGGAGCTTCAAAATGGCTATTCTGAAATTCTTCTGTGATTAATACCAACGGAGATACAGCAATCTGAAAATGACCTAAAATTTTAAGGAATTTTTTTGTTCCCTTAATTTTTTTGAGTAGTGTATAATAATTATACTTATTACTCCCAATATTATCAATATAACATGCATTATTACCCATATTATGCAGTTATTATCGCTAGAGCTATAATAAATATACGTATTACTTATATTATTATCAACATAACATGCATTATTACCCATAAAATGCAGTTATTATCGACAGAAGTATAATAAATATACTTTTTACTTTTATTATTATCAGTATAACATGTACTATTAGCCATATTTTCCTATTCTTATCGCTAGAACTATAATAATTATACTTATTACTCCCGATATTATCAATATAACATGCATTATTACCCATATATTGCAGTTATTATCGACAGAAGTATAATAAATATACTTATTACTTTTAATATTATCAATATAACATGCACTATTAGCCATATTTTACTATTATTATCGTTAGAACTATAATAATTATACTTATTACTCCCGGTATTATCAATATAACATGCATTATTACCCATATAATGCAGTTATTATCGCTAGAACTGTAATAATTATACTTATTACTTATATTATTAGCAATATAACGTGCATTATTACCCATAAATTGCAGTTATTATCGCTAGAACTGTAATAATTATACTTAGTACTTAAATTATTATCAATATAACATGCATTATTACCAATATTATGCAGTTATTTTGGATAGAACTGTAATAAATATACTTATTACTTTTATTATTATCAATATTACATGCACTATGTGCCATATATTACTATTATTATCGCTAGAACTATAATAATTATACTTATTACTCCCAATATTATCAATATAACATGCATTATTACCCATATTATGCAGTTATTATCGCTAGAGCTATAATAAATATACGTATTACTTATATTATTATCAACATAACATGCATTATTACCCATATAATGCAGTTATTATCGACAGAAGTATAATAAATATACTTATTACTTTTATTATTATCAATATGACAGGCACTAATAGCCATATTTTACTATTATTATGGCTAGAACTATAATAATTATACTTATTACTCCCGATATTATCAATATAACATGCATTATTACCCATATAATGCAGGTATTATCGACTGAAGTATAATAAATATACTTATTACTCTTATTATTATCAATATAACAGGCACTCTTAGCCATATTTTACTAGTATTATCGCTAGAACTATAATAACTATACTTATTGCTCCCGATATTATCAATATAACATGCCTTATTACGCATATAATGCAGTTATTATCGCTAAAACTGTGATAAATATACTTACTACTTTCATTATCGTCAATATAACATGCATTATTACCCATATTATGCAGTTATTTTGGATAGAACTGTAATAAATATACTTATTACTTTTATTATTATCAATATTACATGCACTATGTGCCATATATTACTATTATTATCGCTAGAACTATAATAATTATACTTATTACTCCCAATATTATCAATATAACATGCATTATTACCCTTATTATGCAGTTATTATCGCTAGAACTGTAATAATTATACTTATTACTTATATTATTAGCAATATAACGTGCATTATTAGCCATAAATTGCAGTTATTATCGCTAGAACAGTAATAATTATACTTAGTACTTAAATTATTATCAATATAACATGCATTATTACCCATATTATGCAGTTATTTTGGATAGAACTGTAATAAATATACTTATTACTTTTATTATTATCAATATTACATGCACTATGTGCCATATATTTCTATTATTATCGCTAGAACTATAATAATTATACTTATTACTCCCAATATTATCAATATAACATGCATTATTACCCATATATTGCAGTTATTATCGACAGAAGTATAATAAATATACTTATTACTTTTAATATTATCAATATAACATGCACTATTAGCCATATTTTACTATTATTATCGTTAGAACTATAATAATTATACTTATTACTCCCGGTATTATCAATATAACATGCATTATTACCCATATAATGCAGTTATTATCGCTAGAACTGTAATAATTATACTTATTACTTATACTATTAGCAATATAACGTGCATTATTACCCATAAATTGCAGTTAATATTGCTAGAACTGTAATAATTATACTTATTACTTATATCATTATCAATATAACATGCATTATTAACCATATTATGCAGTTATTATCGCTAGAACTATAATAAATATACGTACTACTTTTATTATCGTCAATATAACATGCATTATTACCCATATTATGCAGATATTATCGATAGAACTGTAATAAATATACTTATTACTTTAATTATTATCAATATAACATGCACTAGTAGCCATATTTTACTATTATTATCGCTAGAACTATAATAAGTATACTTATTACTCCCGACATTATCAATATAACATGTATTATTACCCATATAATGCAGTTATTATCGCTAGAACTGTAATAATTATACTTATTACTCCCAATACTATCAATATAACATGCATTATTACCCATATAATGCAGTTATTATCGCTAGAGCTATAATAAATATACGTATTACTTATATTATTATCAACATAACATGCATTATTACCCATATAATGCAGTTATTATCGACAGAAGTATAATAAATATACTTTTTACTTTTATTATTATCAATATAACAGGCACTAATAGCCATATTTTACTATTATTATGGCTAGAACTATAATAATTATACTTATTACTCCCGATATTATCAATATAACATGCATTATTACCCATATAATGCAGGTATTATCGACTGAAGTATAATAAATATACTTATTACTCTTATTATTATCAATATAACAGGCACCCTTAGCCATATTTTACTAGTATTATCGCTAGAACTATAATAACTATACTTATTACTCCCGACATTATCAATATAACATGCCTTATTACGCATATAATGCAGTTATTATCGCTAAAACTGTGATAAATATACTTACTACTTTCATTATCATCAATATAACATGCATTATTACCCATATTATGCAGTTATTATCGCTAGAACTATAATAAATATACTTATTACTCCCAATATTATCAATATAACATGCATTATTACCCATATAATGCAGTTATTATCGCTAGAACTGTAATAATTATACTTATTACTTATATTATTAGCAATATAACGTGCATTATTACCCATATTATGCAATTATTATCGATAGAGCTGTAATAAATACACTTATTACTTTTATTATCATCAATATAACATGCATTATTACCCATATTATGCAGTTATTATCGCTAGAACTGTAATAATTATACTTATTACTTATACTATTAGCAATATAACGTGCATTATTACCCATAAATTGCAGTTATTATCGCTAGAACTGTAATAATTATACTTAGTACTTAAATTATTATCAATATAACATGCATTATTACCCATATTATGCAGTTATTTTGGATAGAACTGTAATAAATATACTTATTACTTTTATTATTATCAATATTACATGCACTATGTGCCATATATTACTATTATTATCGCTAGAACTATAATAATTATACTTATTACTCCCAATATTATCAATATAACATGCATTATTACCCATATTATGCAGTTATTATCGCTAGAGCCATAATAAATATACGTATTACTTATATTATTATCAACATAACATGCATTATTACCCATAAAATGCAGTTATTATCGACAGAAGTATAATAAATATACTTTTTACTTTTATTATTATCAGTATAACATGTACTATTAGCCATATTTTCCTATTCTTATCGCTAGAACTATAATAATTATACTTATTACTCCCGATATTATCAATATAACATGCATTATTACCCATATATTGCAGTTATTATCGACAGAAGTATAATAAATATACTTATTACTTTTAATATTATCAATATAACATGCACTATTAGCCATATTTTACTATTATTATCGTTAGAACTATAATAATTATACTTATTACTCCCGGTATTATCAATATAACATGCATTATTACCCATATAATGCAGTTATTATCGCTAGAACTGTAATAATTATACTTATTACTTATATTATTAGCAATATAACGTGCATTATTAGCCATAAATTGCAGTTATTATCGCTAGAACTGTAATAATTATACTTAGTACTTAAATTATTATCAATATAACATGCATTATTACCCATATTATGCAGTTATTTTGGATAGAACTGTAATAAATATACTTATTACTTTTATTATTATCAATATTACATGCACTATGTGCCATATATTTCTATTATTATCGCTAGAACTATAATAATTATACTTATTACTCCCAATATTATCAATATAACATGCATTATTACCCATATTATGAAGTTATTATCGCTAGAGCTATAATAAATATACGTATTACTTATATTATTATCAACATAACATGCATTATTACCCATATAATGCAGTTATTATCGACAGAGCTATAATAAATATACGTATTACTTATATTATTATCAACATAACATGCATTATTACCCATATAATGCAGTTATTATCGACAGAAGTATAATAAATATACTTTTTACTTTTATTATTATCAATATAACAGGCACTAATAGCCATATTTTGCTATTATTATGGCTAGAACTATAATAATTATACTTATTACTCCCGATATTATCAATATAACATGCATTATTACCCATATAATGCAGGTATTATCGACTGAACTATAATAAATATACTTATTACTCTTATTATTATCAATATAACAGGCACCCTTAGCCATATTTTACTAGTATTATCGCTAGAACTATAATAACTATACTTATTACTCCCGACATTATCAATATAACATGCCTTATTACGCATATAATGCAGTTATTATCGCTAAAACTGTGATAAATATACTTACTACTTTCATTATCATCAATATAACATGCATTATTACCCATATTATGCAGTTATTATCGCTAGAACTATAATAAATATACTTATTACTCCCAATATTATCAATATAAGATGCATTATTACCCATATAATGCAGTTATTATCGCTAGAACTGTAATAATTATACTTATTACTGATATTATTAGCAATATAACGTGCATTATTACCCATATTATGCAGTTATTATCGATAGAGCTGTAATAAATACACTTATTACTTTTATTATCATCAATATAACATGCATTATTACCCATATTATGCAGTTATTATCGCTAGAACTGTAATAATTATACTTATTACTTATACTATTAGCAATATAACGTGCATTATTACCCATAAATTGCAGTTATTATCGCTAGAACTGTAATAATTATACTTAGTACTTAAATTATTATCAATATAACATGCATTATTACCCATATTATGCAGTTATTTTGGATAGAACTGTAATAAATATACTTATTACTTTTATTATTATCAATATTACATGCACTATGTGCCATATATTTCTATTATTATCGCTAGAACTATAATAATTATACTTATTACTCCCAATATTATCAATATAACATGCATTATTACCCATATTATGCAGTTATTATCGCTAGAGCTATAATAAATATACGTATTACTTATATTATTATCAACATAACATGCATTATTACCCATATAATGCAGTTATTATCGACAGAGCTATAATAAATATACGTATTACTTATATTATTATCAACATAACATGCATTATTACCCATATAATGCAGTTATTATCGACAGAAGTATAATAAGTATACTTTTTACTTTTATTATTATCAATATAACAGGCACTAATAGCCATATTTTACTATTATTATGGCTAGAACTATAATAATTATACTTATTACTCCCGATATTATCAATATAACATGCATTATTACCCATATAATGCAGGTATTATCGACTGAAGTATAATAAATATACTTATTACTCTTATTATTATCAATATAACAGGCACCCTTAGCCATATTTTACTAGTATTATCGCTAGAACTATAATAACTATACTTATTACTCCCGACATTATCAATATAACATGCCTTATTACGCATATAATGCAGTTATTATCGCTAAAACTGTGATAAATATACTTACTACTTTCATTATCATCAATATAACATGCATTATTACCCATATTATGCAGTTATTATCGCTAGAACTATAATAAATATACTTATTACTCCCAATATTATCAATATAACATGCATTATTACCCATATAATGCAGTTATTATCGCTAGAACTGTAATAATTATACTTATTACTTATATTATTAGCAATATAACGTGCATTATTACCCATATTATGCAGTTATTATCGATAGAGCTGTAATAAATACACTTATTACTTTTATTATCATCAATATAACATGCATTATTACCCATATTATGCAGTTATTATCGCTAGAACTGTAATAATTATACTTATTATTTATACTATTAGCAATATAACGTGCATTATTACCCATAAATTGCAGTTTTTATCGCTAGAACTGTAATAATTATACTTAGTACTTAAATTATTATCAATATAACATGCATTATTACCCATATTATGCAGTTATTTTGGATAGAACTGTAATAAATATACTTATTACTTTTATTATTATCAATATTACATGCACTATGTGCCATATATTACTATTATTATCGCTAGAACTATAATAATTATACTTATTACTCCCAATATTATCAATATAACATGCATTATTACCCTTATTATGCAGTTATTATCGCTAGAACTGTAATAATTATACTTATTACTTATACTATTAGCAATATAACGTGCATTATTACCCATAAATTGCAGTTATTATCGCTAGAACTGTAATAATTATACTTAGTACTTAAATTATTATCAATATAACATGCATTATTACCCATATTATGCAGTTATTTTGGATAGAACTGTAATAAATATACTTATTACTTTTATTATTATCAATATTACATGCACTATGTGCCATATATTTCTATTATTATCGCTAGAACTATAATAATTATACTTATTACTCCCAATATTATCAATATAACATGCATTATTACCCATATTATGCAGTTATTATCGCTAGAGCTATAATAAATATACGTATTACTTATATTATTATCAACATAACATGCATTATTACCCATATAATGCAGTTATTATCGACAGAGCTATAATAAATATACGTATTACTTATATTATTATCAACATAACATGCATTATTACCCATATAATGCAGTTATTATCGACAGAAGTATAATAAGTATACTTTTTACTTTTATTATTATCAATATAACAGGCACTAATAGCCATATTTTACTATTATTATGGCTAGAACTATAATAATTATACTTATTACTCCCGATATTATCAATATAACATGCATTATTACCCATATAATGCAGGTATTATCGACTGAAGTATAATAAATATACTTATTACTCTTATTATTATCAATATAACAGGCACCCTTAGCCATATTTTACTAGTATTATCGCTAGAACTATAATAACTATACTTATTACTCCCGACATTATCAATATAACATGCCTTATTACGCATATAATGCAGTTATTATCGCTAAAACTGTGATAAATATACTTACTACTTTCATTATCATCAATATAACATGCATTATTACCCATATTATGCAGTTATTATCGCTAGAACTATAATAAATATACTTATTACTCCCAATATTATCAATATAACATGCATTATTACCCATATAATGCAGTTATTATCGCTAGAACTGTAATAATTATACTTATTACTTATATTATTAGCAATATAACGTGCATTATTACCCATATTATGCAGTTATTATCGATAGAGCTGTAATAAATACACTTATTACTTTTATTATCATCAATATAACATGCATTATTACCCATATTATGCAGTTATTATCGCTAGAACTGTAATAATTATACTTATTACTTATACTATTAGCAATATAACGTGCATTATTACCCATAAATTGCAGTTTTTATCGCTAGAACTGTAATAATTATACTTAGTACTTAAATTATTATCAATATAACATGCATTATTACCCATATTATGCAGTTATTTTGGATAGAACTGTAATAAATATACTTATTACTTTTATTATTATCAATATTACATGCACTATGTGCCATATATTACTATTATTATCGCTAGAACTATAATAATTATACTTATTACTCCCAATATTATCAATATAACATGCATTATTACCCTTATTATGCAGTTATTATCGCTAGAACTGTAATAATTATACTTATTACTTATATTATTAGCAATATAACGTGCATTATTAGCCATAAATTGCAGTTATTATCGCTAGAACTGTAATAATTATACTTAGTACTTAAATTATTATCAATATAACATGCATTATTACCCATATTATGCAGTTATTTTGGATAGAACTGTAATAAATATACTTATTACTTTTATTATTATCAATATTACATGCACTATGTGCCATATATTTCTATTATTATCGCTAGAACTATAATAATTATACTTATTACTCCCAATATTATCAATATAACATGCATTATTACCCATATTATGCAGTTATTATCGCTAGAGCTATAATAAATATACGTATTACTTATATTATTATCAACATAACATGCATTATTACCCATATAATGCAGTTATTATCGACAGAGCTATAATAAATATACGTATTACTTATATTATTATCAACATAACATGCATTATTACCCATATAATGCAGTTATTATCGACAGAAGTATAATAAATATACTTTTTACTTTTATTATTATCAATATAACAGGCACTAATAGCCATATTTTACTATTATTATGGCTAGAACTATAATAATTATACTTATTACTCCCGATATTATCAATATAACATGCATTATTACCCATATAATGCAGGTATTATCGACTGAACTATAATAAATATACTTATTACTCTTATTATTATCAATATAACAGGCACCCTTAGCCATATTTTACTAGTATTATCGCTAGAACTATAATAACTATACTTATTACTCCCGACATTATCAATATAACATGCCTTATTACGCATATAATGCAGTTATTATCGCTAAAACTGTGATAAATATACTTACTACTTTCATTATCATCAATATAACATGCATTATTACCCATATTATGCAGTTATTATCGCTAGAACTATAATAAATATACTTATTACTCCCAATATTATCAATATAAGATGCATTATTACCCATATAATGCAGTTATTATCGCTAGAACTGTAATAATTATACTTATTACTTATATTATTAGCAATATAACATGCATTATTACCCATATTATGCAGTTATTTTGGATAGAACTGTAATAAATATACTTATTACTTTTATTATTATCAATATTACATGCACTATGTGCCATATATTACTATTATTATCGCTAGAACTATAATAATTATACTTATTACTCCCAATATTATCAATATAACATGCATTATTACCCTTATTATGCAGTTATTATCGCTAGAACTGTAATAATTATACTTATTACTTATATTATTAGCAATATAACGTGCATTATTAGCCATAAATTGCAGTTATTATCGCTAGAACTGTAATAATTATACTTAGTACTTAAATTATTATCAATATAACATGCATTATTACCCATATTATGCAGTTATTTTGGATAGAACTGTAATAAATATACTTATTACTTTTATTATTATCAATATTACATGCACTATGTGCCATATATTTCTATTATTATCGCTAGAACTATAATAATTATACTTATTACTCCCAATATTATCAATATAACATGCATTATTACCCATATTATGCAGTTATTATCGCTAGAGCTATAATAAATATACGTATTACTTATATTATTATCAACATAACATGCATTATTACCCATATAATGCAGTTATTATCGACAGAGCTATAATAAATATACGTATTACTTATATTATTATCAACATAACATGCATTATTACCCATATAATGCAGTTATTATCGACAGAAGTATAATAAGTATACTTTTTACTTTTATTATTATCAATATAACAGGCACTAATAGCCATATTTTACTATTATTATGGCTAGAACTATAATAATTATACTTATTACTCCCGATATTATCAATATAACATGCATTATTACCCATATAATGCAGGTATTATCGACTGAAGTATAATAAATATACTTATTACTCTTATTATTATCAATATAACAGGCACCCTTAGCCATATTTTACTAGTATTATCGCTAGAACTATAATAACTATACTTATTACTCCCGACATTATCAATATAACATGCCTTATTACGCATATAATGCAGTTATTATCGCTAAAACTGTGATAAATATACTTACTACTTTCATTATCATCAATATAACATGCATTATTACCCATATTATGCAGTTATTATCGCTAGAACTATAATAAATATACTTATTACTCCCAATATTATCAATATAACATGCATTATTACCCATATAATGCAGTTATTATCGCTAGAACTGTAATAATTATACTTATTACTTATATTATTAGCAATATAACGTGCATTATTACCCATATTATGCAGTTATTATCGATAGAGCTGTAATAAATACACTTATTACTTTTATTATCATCAATATAACATGCATTATTACCCATATTATGCAGTTATTATCGCTAGAACTGTAATAATTATACTTATTACTTATACTATTAGCAATATAACGTGCATTATTACCCATAAATTGCAGTTTTTATCGCTAGAACTGTAATAATTATACTTAGTACTTAAATTATTATCAATATAACATGCATTATTACCCATATTATGCAGTTATTTTGGATAGAACTGTAATAAATATACTTATTACTTTTATTATTATCAATATTACATGCACTATGTGCCATATATTACTATTATTATCGCTAGAACTATAATAATTATACTTATTACTCCCAATATTATCAATATAACATGCATTATTACCCTTATTATGCAGTTATTATCGCTAGAACTGTAATGATTATACTTATTACTTATATTATTAGCAATATAACGTGCATTATTAGCCATAAATTGCAGTTATTATCGCTAGAACTGTAATAATTATACTTAGTACTTAAATTATTATCAATATAACATGCATTATTACCCATATTATGCAGTTATTTTGGATAGAACTGTAATAAATATACTTATTACTTTTATTATTATCAATATTACATGCACTATGTGCCATATATTTCTATTATTATCGCTAGAACTATAATAATTATACTTATTACTCCCAATATTATCAATATAACATGCATTATTACCCATATTATGCAGTTATTATCGCTAGAGCTATAATAAATATACGTATTACTTATATTATTATCAACATAACATGCATTATTACCCATATAATGCAGTTATTATCGACAGAGCTATAATAAATATACGTATTACTTATATTATTATCAACATAACATGCATTATTACCCATATAATGCAGTTATTATCGACAGAAGTATAATAAATATACTTTTTACTTTTATTATTATCAATATAACAGGCACTAATAGCCATATTTTACTATTATTATGGCTAGAACTATAATAATTATACTTATTACTCCCGATATTATCAATATAACATGCATTATTACCCATATAATGCAGGTATTATCGACTGAACTATAATAAATATACTTATTACTCTTATTATTATCAATATAACAGGCACCCTTAGCCATATTTTACTAGTATTATCGCTAGAACTATAATAACTATACTTATTACTCCCGACATTATCAATATAACATGCCTTATTACGCATATAATGCAGTTATTATCGCTAAAACTGTGATAAATATACTTACTACTTTCATTATCATCAATATAACATGCATTATTACCCATATTATGCAGTTATTATCGCTAGAACTATAATAAATATACTTATTACTCCCAATATTATCAATATAAGATGCATTATTACCCATATAATGCAGTTATTATCGCTAGAACTGTAATAATTATACTTATTACTTATATTATTAGCAATATAACGTGCATTATTACCCATATTATGCAGTTATTATCGATAGAGCTGTAATAAATACACTTATTACTTTTATTATCATCAATATAACATGCATTATTACCCATATTATGCAGTTATTATCGCTAGAACTGTAATAATTATACTTATTACTTATACTATTAGCAATATAACGTGCATTATTACACATAAATTGCAGTTTTTATCGCTAGAACTGTAATAATTATACTTAGTACTTAAATTATTATCAATATAACATGCATTATTACCCATATTATGCAGTTATTTTGGATAGAACTGTAATAAATATACTTATTACTTTTATTATTATCAATATTACATGCACTATGTGCCATATATTACTATTATTATCGCTAGAACTATAATAATTATACTTATTACTCCCAATATTATCAATATAACATGCATTATTACCCTTATTATGCAGTTATTATCGCTAGAACTGTAATAATTATACTTATTACTTATATTATTAGCAATATAACGTGCATTATTAGCCATAAATTGCAGTTATTATCGCTAGAACTGTAATAATTATACTTAGTACTTAAATTATTATCAATATAACATGCATTATTACCCATATTATGCAGTTATTTTGGATAGAACTGTAATAAATATACTTATTACTTTTATTATTATCAATATTACATGCACTATGTGCCATATATTACTATTATTATCGCTAGAACTATAATAATTATACTTATTACTCCCAATATTATCAATATAACATGCATTATTACCCTTATTATGCAGTTATTATCGCTAGAACTGTAATAATTATGCTTATTGCTTATATTATTAGCAATATAACGTGCATTATTAGCCATAAATTGCAGTTATTATCGCTAGAACTGTAATAATTATACTTAGTACTTAAATTATTATCAATATAACATGCATTATTACCCATATTATGCAGTTATTTTGGATAGAACTGTAATAAATATACTTATTACTTTTATTATTATCAATATTACATGCACTATGTGCCATATATTTCTATTATTATCGCTAGAACTATAATAATTATACTTATTACTCCCAATATTATCAATATAACATGCATTATTACCCATATTATGCAGTTATTATCGCTAGAGCTATAATAAATATACGTATTACTTATATTATTATCAACATAACATGCATTATTACCCATATAATGCAGTTATTATCGACAGAGCTATAATAAATATACGTATTACTTATATTATTATCAACATAACATGCATTATTACCCATATAATGCAGTTATTATCGACAGAAGTATAATAAGTATACTTTTTACTTTTATTATTATCAATATAACAGGCACTAATAGCCATATTTTACTATTATTATGGCTAGAACTATAATAATTATACTTATTACTCCCGATATTATCAATATAACATGCATTATTACCCATATAATGCAGGTATTATCGACTGAAGTATAATAAATATACTTATTACTCTTATTATTATCAATATAACAGGCACCCTTAGCCATATTTTACTAGTATTATCGCTAGAACTATAATAACTATACTTATTACTCCCGACATTATCAATATAACATGCCTTATTACGCATATAATGCAGTTATTATCGCTAAAACTGTGATAAATATACTTACTACTTTCATTATCATCAATATAACATGCATTATTACCCATATTATGCAGTTATTATCGCTAGAACTATAATAAATATACTTATTACTCCCAATATTATCAATATAACATGCATTATTACCCATATAATGCAGTTATTATCGCTAGAACTGTAATAATTATACTTATTACTTATATTATTAGCAATATAACGTGCATTATTACCCATATTATGCAGTTATTATCGATAGAGCTGTAATAAATACACTTATTACTTTTATTATCATCAATATAACATGCATTATTACCCATATTATGCAGTTATTATCGCTAGAACTGTAATAATTATACTTATTACTTATACTATTAGCAATATAACGTGCATTATTACCCATAAATTGCAGTTTTTATCGCTAGAACTGTAATAATTATACTTAGTACTTAAATTATTATCAATATAACATGCATTATTACCCATATTATGCAGTTATTTTGGATAGAACTGTAATAAATATACTTATTACTTTTATTATTATCAATATTACATGCACTATGTGCCATATATTACTATTATTATCGCTAGAACTATAATAATTATACTTATTACTCCCAATATTATCAATATAACATGCATTATTACCCTTGTTATGCAGTTATTATCGCTAGAACTGTAATAATTATACTTATTACTTATATTATTAGCAATATAACGTGCATTATTAGCCATAAATTGCAGTTATTATCGCTAGAACTGTAATAATTATACTTAGTACTTAAATTATTATCAATATAACATGCATTATTACCCATATTATGCAGTTATTTTGGATAGAACTGTAATAAATATACTTATTACTTTTATTATTATCAATATTACATGCACTATGTGCCATATATTTCTATTATTATCGCTAGAACTATAATAATTATACTTATTACTCCCAATATTATCAATATAACATGCATTATTACCCATATTATGCAGTTATTATCGCTAGAGCTATAATAAATATACGTATTACTTATATTATTATCAACATAACATGCATTATTACCCATATAATGCAGTTATTATCGACAGAGCTATAATAAATATACGTATTACTTATATTATTATCAACATAACATGCATTATTACCCATATAATGCAGTTATTATCGACAGAAGTATAATAAATATACTTTTTACTTTTATTATTATCAATATAACAGGCACTAATAGCCATATTTTACTATTATTATGGCTAGAACTATAATAATTATACTTATTACTCCCGATATTATCAATATAACATGCATTATTACCCATATAATGCAGGTATTATCGACTGAACTATAATAAATATACTTATTACTCTTATTATTATCAATATAACAGGCACCCTTAGCCATATTTTACTAGTATTATCGCTAGAACTATAATAACTATACTTATTACTCCCGACATTATCAATATAACATGCCTTATTACGCATATAATGCAGTTATTATCGCTAAAACTGTGATAAATATACTTACTACTTTCATTATCATCAATATAACATGCATTATTACCCATATTATGCAGTTATTATCGCTAGAACTATAATAAATATACTTATTACTCCCAATATTATCAATATAAGATGCATTATTACCCATATAATGCAGTTATTATCGCTAGAACTGTAATAATTATACTTATTACTTATATTATTAGCAATATAACGTGCATTATTACCCATATTATGCAGTTATTATCGATAGAGCTGTAATAAATACACTTATTACTTTTATTATCATCAATATAACATGCATTATTACCCATATTATGCAGTTATTATCGCTAGAACTGTAATAATTATACTTATTACTTATACTATTAGCAATATAACGTGCATTATTACACATAAATTGCAGTTTTTATCGCTAGAACTGTAATAATTATACTTAGTACTTAAATTATTATCAATATAACATGCATTATTACCCATATTATGCAGTTATTTTGGATAGAACTGTAATAAATATACTTATTACTTTTATTATTATCAATATTACATGCACTATGTGCCATATATTACTATTATTATCGCTAGAACTATAATAATTATACTTATTACTCCCAATATTATCAATATAACATGCATTATTACCCTTATTATGCAGTTATTATCGCTAGAACTGTAATAATTATACTTATTACTTATATTATTAGCAATATAACGTGCATTATTAGCCATAAATTGCAGTTATTATCGCTAGAACTGTAATAATTATACTTAGTACTTAAATTATTATCAATATAACATGCATTATTACCCATATTATGCAGTTATTTTGGATAGAACTGTAATAAATATACTTATTACTTTTATTATTATCAATATTACATGCACTATGTGCCATATATTACTATTATTATCGCTAGAACTATAATAATTATACTTATTACTCCCAATATTATCAATATAACATGCATTATTACCCTTATTATGCAGTTATTATCGCTAGAACTGTAATAATTATGCTTATTGCTTATATTATTAGCAATATAACGTGCATTATTAGCCATAAATTGCAGTTATTATCGCTAGAACTGTAATAATTATACTTAGTACTTAAATTATTATCAATATAACATGCATTATTACCCATATTATGCAGTTATTTTGGATAGAACTGTAATAAATATACTTATTACTTTTATTATTATCAATATTACATGCACTATGTGCCATATATTTCTATTATTATCGCTAGAACTATAATAATTATACTTATTACTCCCAATATTATCAATATAACATGCATTATTACCCATATTATGCAGTTATTATCGCTAGAGCTATAATAAATATACGTATTACTTATATTATTATCAACATAACATGCATTATTACCCATATAATGCAGTTATTATCGACAGAGCTATAATAAATATACGTATTACTTATATTATTATCAACATAACATGCATTATTACCCATATAATGCAGTTATTATCGACAGAAGTATAATAAGTATACTTTTTACTTTTATTATTATCAATATAACAGGCACTAATAGCCATATTTTACTATTATTATGGCTAGAACTATAATAATTATACTTATTACTCCCGATATTATCAATATAACATGCATTATTACCCATATAATGCAGGTATTATCGACTGAAGTATAATAAATATACTTATTACTCTTATTATTATCAATATAACAGGCACCCTTAGCCATATTTTACTAGTATTATCGCTAGAACTATAATAACTATACTTATTACTCCCGACATTATCAATATAACATGCCTTATTACGCATATAATGCAGTTATTATCGCTAAAACTGTGATAAATATACTTACTACTTTCATTATCATCAATATAACATGCATTATTACCCATATTATGCAGTTATTATCGCTAGAACTATAATAAATATACTTATTACTCCCAATATTATCAATATAACATGCATTATTACCCATATAATGCAGTTATTATCGCTAGAACTGTAATAATTATACTTATTACTTATATTATTAGCAATATAACGTGCATTATTACCCATATTATGCAGTTATTATCGATAGAGCTGTAATAAATACACTTATTACTTTTATTATCATCAATATAACATGCATTATTACCCATATTATGCAGTTATTATCGCTAGAACTGTAATAATTATACTTATTACTTATACTATTAGCAATATAACGTGCATTATTACCCATAAATTGCAGTTTTTATCGCTAGAACTGTAATAATTATACTTAGTACTTAAATTATTATCAATATAACATGCATTATTACCCATATTATGCAGTTATTTTGGATAGAACTGTAATAAATATACTTATTACTTTTATTATTATCAATATTACATGCACTATGTGCCATATATTACTATTATTATCGCTAGAACTATAATAATTATACTTATTACTCCCAATATTATCAATATAACATGCATTATTACCCTTATTATGCAGTTATTATCGCTAGAACTGTAATAATTATACTTATTACTTATATTATTAGCAATATAACGTGCATTATTAGCCATAAATTGCAGTTATTATCGCTAGAACTGTAATAATTATACTTAGTACTTAAATTATTATCAATATAACATGCATTATTACCCATATTATGCAGTTATTTTGGATAGAACTGTAATAAATATACTTATTACTTTTATTATTATCAATATTACATGCACTATGTGCCATATATTTCTATTATTATCGCTAGAACTATAATAATTATACTTATTACTCCCAATATTATCAATATAACATGCATTATTACCCATATTATGCAGTTATTATCGCTAGAGCTATAATAAATATACGTATTACTTATATTATTATCAACATAACATGCATTATTACCCATATAATGCAGTTATTATCGACAGAGCTATACTAAATATACGTATTACTTATATTATTATCAACATAACATGCATTATTACCCATATAATGCAGTTATTATCGACAGAAGTATAATAAGTATACTTTTTACTTTTATTATTATCAATATAACAGGCACTAATAGCCATATTTTACTATTATTATGGCTAGAACTATAATAATTATACTTATTACTCCCGATATTATCAATATAACATGCATTATTACCCATATAATGCAGGTATTATCGACTGAAGTATAATAAATATACTTATTACTCTTATTATTATCAATATAACAGGCACCCTTAGCCATATTTTACTAGTATTATCGCTAGAACTATAATAACTATACTTATTACTCCCGACATTATCAATATAACATGCCTTATTACGCATATAATGCAGTTATTATCGCTAAAACTCTGATAAATATACTTACTACTTTCATTATCATCAATATAACATGCATTATTACCCATATTATGCAGTTATTATCGCTAGAACTATAATAAATATACTTATTACTCCCAATATTATCAATATAACATGCATTATTACCCATATAATGCAGTTATTATCGCTAGAACTGTAATAATTATACTTATTACTTATATTATTAGCAATATAACGTGCATTATTACCCATATTATGCAGTTATTATCGATAGAGCTGTAATAAATACACTTATTACTTTTATTATCATCAATATAACATGCATTATTACCCATATTATGCAGTTATTATCGCTAGAACTGTACTAATTATACTTATTACTTATACTATTAGCAATATAACGTGCATTATTACCCATAAATTGCAGTTTTTATCGCTAGAACTGTAATAATTATACTTAGTACTTAAATTATTATAAATATAACATGCATTATTACCCATATTATGCAGTTATTTTGGATAGAACTGTAATAAATATACTTATTACTTTTATTATTATCAATATTACATGCACTATGTGCCATATATTACTATTATTATCGCTAGAACTATAATAATTATACTTATTACTCCCAATATTATCAATATAACATGCATTATTACCCATATTATGCAGTTATTATCGCTAGAGCTATAATAAATATAGGTATTACTTATATTATTATCAACATAACATGCATTATTACCCATAAAATGCAGTTATTATCGACAGAAGTATAATAAATATACTTTTTACTTTTATTATTATCAGTATAACATGTACTATTAGCCATATTTTCCTATTCTTATCGCTAGAACTATAATAATTATACTTATTACTCCCGATATTATCAATATAACATGCATTATTACCCATATAATGCAGTTATTATCGACAGAAGTATAATAAATATACTTATTACTTTTATTATTATCAATATGACAGGCACTAATAGCCATATTTTACTATTATTATGGCTAGAACTATAATAATTATACTTATTACTCCCGATATTATCAATATAACATGCATTATTACCCATATAATGCAGGTATTATCGACTGAAGTATAATAAATATACTTATTACTCTTATTATTATCAATATAACAGGCACTCTTAGCCATATTTTACTAGTATTATCGCTAGAACTATAATAACTATACTTATTGCTCCCGATATTATCAATATAACATGCCTTATTACGCATATAATGCAGTTATTATCGCTAAAACTGTGATAAATATACTTACTACTTTCATTATCGTCAATATAACATGCATTATTACCCATATTATGCAGTTATTTTGGATAGAACTGTAATAAATATACTTATTACTTTTATTATTATCAATATTACATGCACTATGTGCCATATATTACTATTATTATCGCTAGAACTATAATAATTATACTTATTACTCCCAATATTATCAATATAACATGCATTATTACCCTTATTATGCAGTTATTTTCGCTAGAACTGTAATAATTATACTTACTACTTATATTATTAGCAATATAACGTGCATTATTAGCCATAAATTGCAGTTATTATCGCTAGAACTGTAATAATTATACTTAGTACTTAAATTATTATCAATATAACATGCATTATTACCCATATTATGCAGTTATTTTGGATAGAACTGTAATAAATATACTTATTACTTTTATTATTATCAATGTTACATGCACTATGTGCCATATATTTCTATTATTATCGCTAGAACTATAACAATTATACTTATTACTCCCAATATTATCAATATAACATGCATTATTACCCATATATTGCAGTTATTATCGACAGAAGTATAATAAATATACTTATTACTTTTAATATTATCAATATAACATGCACTATTAGCCATATTTTACTATTATTATCGTTAGAACTATAATAATTATACTTATTACTCCCGGTATTATCAATATAACATGCATTATTACCCATATTATGCAGTTATTATCGCTAGAGCTATAATAAATATACGTATTACTTATATTATTATCAACATAACATGCATTATTACCCATAAAATGCAGTTATTATCGACAGAAGTATAATAAATATACTTTTTACTTTTATTATTATCAGTATAACATGTACTATTAGCCATATTTTCCTATTCTTATCGCTAGAACTATAATAATTATACTTATTACTCCCGATATTATCAATATAACATGCATTATTACCCATATTATGCAGTTATTATCGCTAGAACTATAATAAATATACTTATTACTCCCAATATTATCAATATAACATGCATTATTACCCATATAATGCAGTTATTATCGCTAGAACTGTAATAATTATACTTATTACTTATATTATTAGCAATATAACGTGCATTATTACCCATATTATGCAGTTATTATCGATAGAGCTGTAATAAATACACTTATTACTTTTATTATCATCAATATAACATGCATTGTTACCCATATTATGCAGTTATTATCGCTAGAACTGTAATAATTATACTTATTACTTATACTATTAGCAATATAACGTGCATTATTACCCATAAATTGCAGTTATTATCGCTAGAACTGTAATAATTATACTTAGTACTTAAATTATTATCAATATAACATGCATTATTACCCATATTATGCAGTTATTTTGGATAGAACTGTAATAAATATACTTATTACTTTTATTATTATCAATATTACATGCACTATGTGCCATATATTACTATTATTATCGCTAGAACTATAATAATTATACTTATTACTCCCAATATTGTCAATATAACATGCATTATTACCCATATTATGCAGTTATTATCGCTAGAGCTATAATAAATATACGTATTACTTATATTATTATCAACATAACATGCATTATTACCCATAAAATGCAGTTATTATCGACAGAAGTATAATAAATATACTTTTTACTTTTATTATTATCAGTATAACATGTACTATTAGCCATATTTTCCTATTCTTATCGCTAGAACTATAATAATTATACTTATTACTCCCGATATTATCAATATAACATGCATTATTACCCATATATTGCAGTTATTATCGACAGAAGTATAATAAATATACTTATTACTTTTAATATTATCAATATAACATGCACTATTAGCCATATTTTACTATTATTATCGTTAGAACTATAATAATTATACTTATTACTCCCGGTATTATCAATATAACATGCATTATTACCCATATAATGCAGTTATTATCGCTAGAACTGTAATAATTATACTTATTACTTATACTATTAGCAATATAACGTGCATTATTACCCATAAATTGCAGTTAATATTGCTAGAACTGTAATAATTATACTTATTACTTATATCATTATCAATATAACATGCATTATTAACCATATTATGCAGTTATTATCGCTAGAACTATAATAAATATACGTACTACTTTTATTATCGTCAATATAACATGCATTATTACCCATATTATGCAGATATTATCGATAGAACTGTAATAAATATACTTATTACTTTAATTATTATCAATATAACATGCACTAGTAGCCATATTTTACTATTATTATCGCTAGAACTATAATAAGTATACTTATTACTCCCGACATTATCAATATAACATGTATTATTTCCCATATAATGCAGTTATTATCGCTAGAACTGTAATAATTATACTTATTACTCCCAATACTATCAATATAACATGCATTATTACCCATATAATGCAGTTATTATCGCTAGAGCTATAATAAATATACGTATTACTTATATTATTATCAACATAACATGCATTATTACCCATATAATGCAGTTATTATCGACAGAAGTATAATAAGTATACTTTTTACTTTTATTATTATCAATATAACAGGCACTAATAGCCATATTTTACTATTATTATGGCTAGAACTATAATAATTATACTTATTACTCCCGATATTATCAATATAACATGCATTATTACCCATATAATGCAGGTAGTATCGACTGAAGTATAATAAATATACTTATTACTCTTATTATTATCAATATAACAGGCACCCTTAGCCATATTTTACTAGTATTATCGCTAGAACTATAATAACTATACTTATTACTCCCGACATTATCAATATAACATGCCTTATTACGCATATAATGCAGTTATTATCGCTAAAACTGTGATAAATATACTTACTACTTTCATTATCATCAATATAACATGCATTATTACCCATATTATGCAGTTATTATCGCTAGAACTATAATAAATATACTTATTACTCCCAATATTATCAATATAACATGCATTATTACCCATATAATGCAGTTATTATCGCTAGAACTGTAATAATTACACTTATTACTTATATTATTAGCAATATAACGTGCATTATTACCCATATTATGCAGTTATTATCGATAGAGCTGTAATAAATACACTTATTACTTTTATTATCATCAATATAACATGCATTATTACCCATATTATGCAGTTATTATCGCTAGAACTGTAATAATTATACTTATTACTTATACTATTAGCAATATAACGTGCATTATTACCCATAAATTGCAGTTATTATCGCTAGAACTGTAATAATTATACTTAGTACTTAAATTATTATCAATATAACATGCATTATTACCCATATTATGCAGTTATTTTGGATAGAACTGTAATAAATATACTTATTACTTTTATTATTATCAATATTACATGCACTATGTGCCATATATTACTATTATTATCGCTAGAACTATAATAATTATACTTATTACTCCCAATATTATCAATATAACATGCATTATTACCCATATTATGCAGTTATTATCGCTAGAGCTATAATAAATATACGTATTACTTATATTATTATCAACATAACATGCATTATTACCCATAAAATGCAGTTATTATCGACAGAAGTATAATAAATATACTTTTTACTTTTATTATTATCAGTATAACATGTACTATTAGCCATATTTTCCTATTCTTATCGCTAGAACTATAATAATTATACTTATTACTCCCGATATTATCAATATAACATGCATTATTACCCATATATTGCAGTTATTATCGACAGAAGTATAATAAATATACTTATTACTTTTAATATTATCAATATAACATGCACTATTAGCCATATTTTACTATTATTATCGTTAGAACTATAATAATTATACTTATTACTCCCGGTATTATCAATATAACATGCATTATTACCCATATAATGCAGTTATTATCGCTAGAACTGTAATAATTATACTTATTACTTATATTATTAGCAATATAACGTGCATTATTACCCATAAATTGCAGTTATTATCGCTAGAACTGCAATAATTATACTTAGTACTTAAATTATTATCAATATAACATGCATTATTACCCATATATTGCAGTTATTATCGACAGAAGTATAATAAATATACTTATTACTTTTAATATTATCAATATAACATGCACTATTAGCCATATTTTACTATTATTATCGCTAGAACTATAATAATTATACTTATTACTCCCGATATTATCAATATAACATGCATTATTACCCATATAATGCAGTTATTATCGCTAGAACTGTAATAATTATACTTACTACTTATATTGTTCTCAATATAACATGCATTACTACCCATATTATGCAGTTATAATCGCTAGAACTATAATAAATATACTTACTACTTTTATTATCATCAATATAACATGCATTATTACCCATATTATGCAGTTATTATCGATAGAACTATAATAAATATACTTATTACTTTTATTATTATCAATATAACATGCACTATTAGCCATATTGTACTATTATTATCGCTAGAACTATAATAACTATACTTATTACTCCCGATATTATCAATATAACATCCATTATTACCCATATAATGCAGTTATTATCGCTAGAACTGTAATAATTATACTTATTACTTATATTATTATCAATATAACATGCATTATTACCCATATTATGCAGTTATTATCGTTAGAACTATAATGAATATACTTATTACTCCCAATATTATCAATATAACATGCATTATTACCCATGTAATGCAGTTATTATCGCTAGAACTGTAATAATTATACTTATTACTTATATTATTCTCAATATAACATGCATTATTACCCATATTATGCAGTTATTATCGATAGAACTGTAATAATTATACTTATTACTCCCGATATTATCAATATAACATCCATTATTACCCAAATAATGCAGTTACTATCGCTAGAACTGTAATAATTATACTTATTACTTATATTATTCTCAATATAACATGCATTATTACCCATATTATGCAGTTATAATCGATAGAACTGTAATAATTATACTTATTACTCCCGATATTATCAATATAACATCCATTATTTCCCAAATTATGCAGTTATTACCGCTAGAACTGTAATATATATACTTATTACTTATAGTGTTCTCAATATAACATGCATTATTACCCATATTATGCAGTTATAATCGCTAGAACTATAATAAATATACCTACTACTTTTATTATCATCAATATAACATGCATTATTACCCATATTATGCAGTTATTATCCATAGAACTATAATAAATATACTTATTACTTTTATTATTATCAATAGAACATGCACTATTAGCCATATTTTACTATTATTATCGCTAGAACTATAATAATTATACTTATTATACCCGATATTATCAATATAACATCCATTATTACCCAAATAATGCAGTTATTATCGCTAGAACTGTAATAATTATACCTATTACTTATATTATTCTCAATATAACATCCATTATTACCCAAATAATGCAGTTACTATCGCTAGAAATGTAATAATTATACTTATTACTTATATTATTAGCAATATAGCATGCATTATTACCCATATAATGCAGTTATTATCGCTAGAACTGTAATAATTATATTTATTACTTATATTATTAGCAATATAACATGCATTATTACCCATATTATGCAGTTATAATCGCTAGAACTATAATAAATATACTTACTACTTTTATTATCATCAATATAACATGCATTATTACCCATATTATGCAGTTATTATCGATAGAACTATAATAAATATACTTATTACTTTTATTATTATCAATAGAACATGCACTAATAGCCATATTTTACTATTATTATCGCTAGAACTATAATAATTATACTTATTACTCCCGATATTATCAATATAACATCCATTATTACCCAAATAATGCAGTTATTATCGCTAGAACTGTAATAATTATAGCTATTACTTATATTATTATCAATATAACATCCATTATTACCCAAATAATGCAGTTACTATCGCTAGAACTGTAATAATTATACTTATTACTTATATTATTCTCAATATAACATGCATTATTACCCATGTTATGCAGTTATAATCGCTAGAACTATAATAAATATACTTACTACATTTATTATCATCAATATAACATGCATTATTACCCATATTATGCAGTTATTATCGATAGAAGTGTAATAAATATACTTATTACTTTTATTATTATCAATATAACATGCACTATTAGCCATATTTTACTATTATTATCGCTCGAACTATAATAATTATACTTATTACTCCCGATATTATCAATATAACATGCATTATTACCCATATAATGCAGTTATTATCGCTAGAACTGTAATAATTATACTTACTACTTATATTGTTCTCAATATAACATGCATTACTACCCATATTATGCAGTTATAATCGCTAGAACTATAATAAATATACTTACTACTTTTATTATCATCAATATAACATGCATTATTACCCATATTATGCAGTTATTATCGATAGAACTATAATAAATATACTTATTACTTTTATTATTATCAATATAACATGCACTATTAGCCATATTGTACTATTATTATCGCTAGAACTATAATAACTATACTTATTACTCCCGATATTATCAATATAACATCCATTATTACCCATATAATGCAGTTATTATCGCTAGAACTGTAATAATTATACTTATTACTTATATTATTATCAATATAACATGCATTATTACACATATTATGCAGTTATTATCGTTAGAACTATAATGAATATACTTATTACTCCCAATATTATCAATATAACATGCATTATTACCCATATAATGCAGTTATTATCGCTAGAACTGTAATAATTATACTTATTACTTATATTATTCTCAATATAACATGCATTATTACCCATATTATGCAGTTATTATCGATAGAACTGTAATAATTATACTTATTACTCCCGATATTATCAATATAACATCCATTATTACCCAAATAATGCAGTTACTATCGCTAGAACTGTAATAATTATACTTATTACTTATATTATTCTCAATATAACATGCATTATTACCCATATTATGCAGTTATAATCGATAGAACTGTAATAATTATACTTATTACTCCCGATATTATCAATATAACATCCATTATTTCCCAAATTATGCAGTTATTACCGCTAGAACTGTAATATATATACTTATTACTTATAGTGTTCTCAATATAACATGCATTATTACCCATATTATGCAGTTATAATCGCTAGAACTATAATAAATATACCTACTACTTTTATTATCATCAATATAACATGCATTATTACCCATATTATGCAGTTATTATCCATAGAACTATAATAAATATACTTATTACTTTTATTATTATCAATAGAACATGCACTATTAGCCATATTTTACTATTATTATCGCTAGAACTATAATAATTATACTTATTATACCCGATATTATCAATATAACATCCATTATTACCCAAATAATGCAGTTATTATCGCTAGAACTGTAATAATTATACCTATTACTTATATTATTCTCAATATAACATCCATTATTACCCAAATAATGCAGTTACTATCGCTAGAAATGTAATAATTATACTTATTACTTATATTATTAGCAATATAGCATGCATTATTACCCATATAATGCAGTTATTATCGCTAGAACTGTAATAATTATATTTATTACTTATATTATTAGCAATATAACATGCATTATTACCCATATTATGCAGTTATAATCGCTAGAACTATAATAAATATACTTACTACTTTTATTATCATCAATATAACATGCATTATTACCCATATTATGCAGTTATTATCGATAGAACTATAATAAATATACTTATTACTTTTATTACTATCAATAGAACATGCACTAATAGCCATATTTTACTATTATTATCGCTAGAACTATAATAATTATACTTATTACTCCCGATATTATCAATATAACATGCATTATTACGCATATAATGCAGTTATTATCGCTAGAACTGTAATAATTATACTTATTACTTATATTATTCTCAATATAACATGCATTATTACCCATATAAATGCAGTTATTATCGATAGAACTGTAATAATTATACTTATTACTCCCGATATTATCAATATAACATCCATTATTTCCCAAATAATGCAGTTATTATCGCTAGAACTGTAATAATTATAGCTATTACTTATATTATTATCAATATAACATCCATTATTACCCAAATAATGCAGTTACTATCGCTAGAACTGTAATAATTATACTTATTACTTATATTATTCTCAATATAACATGCATTATTACCCATGTTATGCAGTTATAATCGCTAGAACTATAATAAATATACTTACTACATTTATTATCATCAATATAACATGCATTATTACCCATATTATGCAGTTATTATCGATAGAAGTGTAATAAATATACTTATTACTTTTATTATTATCAATATAACATGCACTATTAGCCATATTTTACTATTATTATCGCTCGAACTATAATAATTATACTTATTACTCCCGATATTATCAATATAACATGCATTATTACGCATATAATGCAGTTATTATCGCTAGAACTGTAATAATTATACTTATTACTTATATTATTAGCAGTATAACGTGCATTATTACCCATATTATGCAGTTATTATCGCTAGAACTGTAATAATTATACTTATTACTCTCGATATTATCAATATAACATCCATTATTACCCAAATAATGCAGTTATTATCGCTGGAACTGTAATAATTATACTTATTACTTATATTATTAGCAATATAACGTGCATTATTACCCATATAATGCAGTTATTATCGCTAGAACTGTAATAATTATACTTATTACTTATATTATTATCAATATAACATGCATTATTACCCATATTATGCAGTTATTATCGCTAGAACTATAATAAATATACTTATTACTCCCGATATTATCAATATAACATGCATTATTACGCATATAATGCAGTTATTATCGCTAGAACTGTAATAATTATACTTATTACTTATATTGTTCTCAAGATAACATGCATTATTACCCATATTATGCAGTTATAATCGCTAGAACTATAATAAATATACCTACTACTTTTATTATCATCAATATAACATGCATTATTACCCATATTATGCAGTTATTATCCATAGAACTATAATAAATATACTTATTACTTTTATTATTATCAATAGAACATGCACTATTAGCCATATTTTACTATTATTATCGCTAGAACTATAATAATTATACTTATTATACCCGATATTATCAATATAACATGCATTATTACCCATATAATGCAGTTATTATCGCTAGAACTGTAATAAATATACTTACTACTTTCATTATCATCAATATAACATGCATTATTACCCATATTATGCAGTTATAATCGCTAGAACTGTAATAATTATACTTATTACTTATATTATTAGCAATATAGCATGCATTATTACCCATATAATGCAGTTATTATCGCTAGAACTGTAATAATTATATTTATTACTTATATTATTAGCAATATAACATGCATTATTACCCATATTATGCAGTTATAATCGCTAGAACTATAATAAATATACCTACTACTTTTATTATCATCAATATAACATGCATTATTACCCATATTATGCAGTTATTATCCATAGAACTATAATAAATATACTTATTACTTTTATTATTATCAATAGAACATGCACTATTAGCCATATTTTACTATTATTATCGCTAGAACTATAATAATTATACTTATTATACCCGATATTATCAATATAACATGCATTATTACCCATATAATGTAGTTATTATCGCTAGAACTGTAATAAATATACTTACTACTTTCATTATCATCAATATAACATGCATTATTACCCATATTATGCAGTTATAATCGCTAGAACTGTAATAATTATAGCTATTACTTATATTATTAGCAATATAACGTGCATTATTACCCATATAATGCAGTTATTATCGCTAGAACTGTAATAATTATACTTATTACTTATATTATTATCAATATAACATGCATTATTACCCATATTATGCAGTTATTATCGCTAGAACTATAATAAATATACTTATTACTCCCGATATTATCAATATAACATGCATTATTACGCATATAATGCAGTTATTATCGCTAGAACTGTAATAATTATACTTATTACTTATATTATTCTCAATATAACATGCATTATTACCCATATTATGCAGTTATTATCGCTAGAACTGTAATAATTATACTTACTACTTATATTGTTCTCAATATAACATGCATTACTACCCATATTATGCAGTTATAATCGCTAGAACTATAATAAATATACTTACTACTTTTATTATCATCAATATAACATGCATTATTACCCATATTATGCAGTTATTATCGATAGAACTATAATAAATATACTTATTACTTTTATTATTATCAATATAACATGCACTATTAGCCATATTGTACTATTATTATCGCTAGAACTATAATAACTATACTTATTACTCCCGATATTATCAATATAACATCCATTATTACCCATATAATGCAGTTATTATCGCTAGAACTGTAATAATTATACTTATTACTTATATTATTATCAATATAACATGCATTATTACCCATATTATGCAGTTATTATCGTTAGAACTATAATGAATATACTTATTACTCCCAATATTATCAATATAACATGCATTATTACCCATATAATGCAGTTATTATCGCTAGAACTGTAATAATTATACTTATTACTTATATTATTCTCAATATAACATGCATTATTACCCATATTATGCAGTTATTATCGATAGAACTGTAATAATTATACTTATTACTCCCGATATTATCAATATAACATCCATTATTACCCAAATAATGCAGTTACTATCGCTAGAACTGTAATAATTATACTTATTACTTATATTATTCTCAATATAACATGCATTATTACCCATATTATGCAGTTATAATCGATAGAACTGTAATAATTATACTTATTACTCCCGATATTATCAATATAACATCCATTATTACCCAAATAATGCAGTTATTATCGCTAGAACTGTAATAATTATAGCTATTACTTATATTATTATCAATATAACATCCATTATTACCCAAATAATGCAGTTACTATCGCTAGAACTGTAATAATTATACTTATTACTTATATTATTCTCAATATAACATGCATTATTACCCATATTATGCCGTTATTATCGATAGAACTGTAATAATTATACTTATTACTCCCGATATTATCAATATAACATGCATTATTACCCATATAATGCAGTCATTATCGCTAGAACTGTAATAATTATACTTACTACTTATATTGTTCTCAATATAACATGCATTACTACCCATATTATGCAGTTATAATCGCTAGAACTATAATAAATATACTTACTACTTTTATTATCATCAATATAACATGCATTATTACCCATATTATGCAGTTATTATCGATAGAACTATAATAAATATACTTATTACTTTTATTATTATCAATATAACATGCACTATTAGCCATATTGTACTATTATTATCGCTAGAACTATAATAACTATACTTATTACTCCCGATATTATCAATATAACATCCATTATTACCCATATAATGCAGTTATTATCGCTAGAACTGTAATAATTATACTTATTACTTATATTATTATCAATATAACATGCATTATTACCCATATTATGCAGTTATTATCGTTAGAACTATAATGAATATACTTATTACTCCCAATATTATCAATATAACATGCATTATTACCCATATAATGCAGTTATTATCGCTAGAACTGTAATAATTATACTTATTACTTATATTATTCTCAATATAACATGCATTATTACCCATATTATGCAGTTATAATCGCTAGAACTATAATAAATATACTTACTACTTTTATTATCATCAATATAACATGCATTATTACCCATATTATGCAGTTATTATCGATAGAACTATAATAAATATACTTATTACTTTTATTATTATCAATATAACATGCACTATTAGCCATATTGTACTATTATTATCGCTAGAACTATAATAACTATACTTATTACTCCCGATATTATCAATATAACATCCATTATTACCCATATAATGCAGTTATTATCGCTAGAACTGTAATAATTATACTTATTACTTATATTATTATCAATTAACATGCATTATTACCCATATTATGCAGTTATTATCGTTAGAACTATAATGAATATACTTATTACTCCCAATATTATCAATATAACATGCATTATTACCCATATAATGCAGTTATTATCGCTAGAACTGTAATAATTATACTTATTACTTATATTATTCTCAATATAACATGCATTATTACCCATATTATGCAGTTATTATCGATAGAACTGTAATAATTATACTTATTACTCCCGATATTATCAATATAACATCCATTATTACCCAAATAATGCAGTTACTATCGCTAGAACTGTAATAATTATACTTATTACTTATATTATTCTCAATATAACATGCATTATTACCCATATTATGCAGTTATAATCGATAGAACTGTAATAATTATACTTATTACTCCCGATATTATCAATATAACATCCATTATTTCCCAAATTATGCAGTTATTACCGCTAGAACTGTAATATATATACTTATTACTTATAGTGTTCTCAATATAACATGCATTATTACCCATATTATGCAGTTATAATCGCTAGAACTATAATAAATATACCTACTACTTTTATTATCATCAATATAACATGCATTATTACCCATATTATGCAGTTATTATCCATAGAACTATAATAAATATACTTATTACTTATATTATTCTCAATATAACATGCATTATTACCCATATTATGCAGTTATAATCGATAGAACTGTAATAAATATACCTACTACTTTTATTATCATCAATATAACATGCATTATTACCCATATTATGCAGTTATTATCCATAGAACTATAATAAATATACTTATTACTTTTATTATTATCAATAGAACATGCACTATTAGCCATATTTTACTATTATTATCGCTAGAACTATAATAATTATACTTATTACTCCCGATATTATCAATATAACATCCATTATTACCCAAATAATGCAGTTATTATCGCTAGAACTGTAATAATTATAGCTATTACATATATTATTATCAATATAACATCCATTATTACCCAAATAATGCAGTTACTATCGCTAGAACTGTAATAATTATACTTATTACTTATATTATTCTCAATATAACATGCATTATTACCCATGTTATGCAGTTATAATCGCTAGAACTATAATAAATATACTTACTACATTTATTATCATCAATATAACATGCATTATTACCCATATTATGCAGTTATTATCGATAGAAGTGTAATAAATATACTTATTACTTTTATTATTATCAATATAACATGCACTATTAGCCATATTTTACTATTATTATCGCTCGAACTATAATAATTATACTTATTACTCCCGATATTATCAATATAACATGCATTATTACCCATATAATGCAGTTATTATCGCTAGAACTGTAATAATTATACTTACTACTTATATTGTTCTCAATATAACATGCATTACTACCCATATTATGCAGTTATAATCGCTAGAACTATAATAAATATACTTACTACTTTTATTATCATCAATATAACATGCATTATTACCCATATTATGCAGTTATTATCGATAGAACTATAATAAATATACTTATTACTTTTATTATTATCAATAGAACATGCACTAATAGCCATATTTTACTATTATTATCGCTAGAACTATAATAATTATACTTATTACTCCCGATATTATCAATATAACATGCATTATTACGCATATAATGCAGTTATTATCGCTAGAACTGTAATAATTATACTTATTACTTATATTATTCTCAATATAACATGCATTATTACCCATATTATGCAGTTATAATCGCTAGAACTATAATAAATATACTTACTACTTTTATTATTATCAATAGAACATGCACTAATAGCCATATTTTACTATTATTATCGCTAGAACTATAATAATTATACTTATTACTCCCGATATTATCAATATAACATCCATTATTACCCAAATAATGCAGTTATTATCGCTAGAACTGTAATAATTATAGCTATTACTTATATTATTATCAATATAACATCCATTATTACCCAAATAATGCAGTTACTATCGCTAGAACTGTAATAATTATACTTATTACTTATATTATTCTCAATATAACATGCATTATTACCCATGTTATGCAGTTATAATCGCTAGAACTATAATAAATATACTTACTACATTTATTATCATCAATATAACATGCATTATTACCCATATTATGCAGTTATTATCGATAGAAGTGTAATAAATATACTTATTACTTTTATTATTATCAATAGAACATGCACTAATAGCCATATTTTACTATTATTATCGCTAGAACTATAATAATTATACTTATTACTCCCGATATTATCAATATAACATCCATTATTACCCAAATAATGCAGTTATTATCGCTAGAACTGTAATAATTATAGCTATTACTTATATTATTATCAATATAACATCCATTATTACCCAAATAATGCAGTTACTATCGCTAGAACTGTAATAATTATACTTATTACTTATATTATTCTCAATATAACATGCATTATTACCCATGTTATGCAGTTATAATCGCTAGAACTATAATAAATATACTTACTACATTTATTATCATCAATATAACATGCATTATTACCCATATTATGCAGTTATTATCGATAGAAGTGTAATAAATATACTTATTACTTTTATTATTATCAATATAACATGCACTATTAGCCATATTTTACTATTATTATCGCTCGAACTATAATAATTATACTTATTACTCCCGATATTATCAATATAACATGCATTATTACCCATATAATGCAGTTATTATCGCTAGAACTGTAATAATTATACTTACTACTTATATTGTTCTCAATATAACATGCATTACTACCCATATTATGCAGTTATAATCGCTAGAACTATAATAAATATACTTACTACTTTTATTATCATCAATATAACATGCATTATTACCCATATTATGCAGTTATTATCGATAGAACTATAATAAATATACTTATTACTTTTATTATTATCAATATAACATGCACTATTAGCCATATTGTACTATTATTATCGCTAGAACTATAATAACTATACTTATTACTCCCGATATTATCAATATAACATCCATTATTACCCATATAATGCAGTTATTATCGCTAGAACTGTAATAATTATACTTATTACTTATATTATTATCAATTAACATGCATTATTACCCATATTATGCAGTTATTATCGTTAGAACTATAATGAATATACTTATTACTCCCAATATTATCAATATAACATGCATTATTACCCATATAATGCAGTTATTATCGCTAGAACTGTAATAATTATACTTATTACTTATATTATTCTCAATATAACATGCATTATTACCCATATTATGCAGTTATTATCGATAGAACTGTAATAATTATACTTATTACTCCCGATATTATCAATATAACATCCATTATTACCCAAATAATGCAGTTACTATCGCTAGAACTGTAATAATTATACTTATTACTTATATTATTCTCAATATAACATGCATTATTACCCATATTATGCAGTTATAATCGATAGAACTGTAATAATTATACTTATTACTCCCGATATTATCAATATAACATCCATTATTTCCCAAATTATGCAGTTATTACCGCTAGAACTGTAATATATATACTTATTACTTATAGTGTTCTCAATATAACATGCATTATTACCCATATTATGCAGTTATAATCGCTAGAACTATAATAAATATACCTACTACTTTTATTATCATCAATATAACATGCATTATTACCCATATTATGCAGTTATTATCCATAGAACTATAATAAATATACTTATTACTTTTATTATTATCAATAGAACATGCACTATTAGCCATATTTTACTATTATTATCGCTAGAACTATAATAATTATACTTATTATACCCGATATTATCAATATAACATCCATTATTACCCAAATAATGCAGTTATTATCGCTAGAACTGTAATAATTATACCTATTCCTTATATTATTCTCAATATAACATCCATTATTACCCAAATAATGCAGTTACTATCGCTAGAAATGTAATAATTATACTTATTACTTATATTATTAGCAATATAGCATGCATTATTACCCATATAATGCAGTTATTATCGCTAGAACTGTAATAATTATATTTATTACTTATATTATTAGCAATATAACATGCATTATTACCCATATTATGCAGTTATAATCGCTAGAACTATAATAAATATACTTACTACTTTTATTATCATCAATATAACATGCATTATTACCCATATTATGCAGTTATTATCGATAGAACTATAATAAATATACTTATTACTTTTATTATTATCAATAGAACATGCACTAATAGCCATATTTTACTATTATTATCGCTAGAACTATAATAATTATACTTATTACTCCCGATATTATCAATATAACATGCATTATTACGCATATAATGCAGTTATTATCGCTAGAACTGTAATAATTATACTTATTACTTATATTATTCTCAATATAACATGCATTATTACCCATATTATGCAGTTATTATCGATAGAACTGTAATAATTATACTTATTACTCCCGATATTATCAATATAACATCCATTATTACCCAAATAATGCAGTTATTATCGCTAGAACTGTAATAATTATAGCTATTACTTATATTATTATCAATATAACATCCATTATTACCCAAATAATGCAGTTACTATCGCTAGAACTGTAATAATTATACTTATTACTTATATTATTCTCAATATAACATGCATTATTACCCATGTTATGCAGTTATAATCGCTAGAACTATAATAAATATACTTACTACATTTATTATCATCAATATAACATGCATTATTACCCATATTATGCAGTTATTATCGATAGAAGTGTAATAAATATACTTATTACTTTTATTATTATCAATATAACATGCACTATTAGCCATATTTTACTATTATTATCGCTCGAACTATAATAATTATACTTATTACTCCCGATATTATCAATATAACATGCATTATTACGCATATAATGCAGTTATTATCGCTAGAACTGTAATAATTATACTTATTACTTATATTATTAGCAGTATAACGTGCATTATTACCCATATTATGCAGTTATTATCGCTAGAACTGTAATAATTATACTTATTACTCTCGATATTATCAATATAACATCCATTATTACCCAAATAATGCAGTTATTATCGCTGGAACTGTAATAATTATACTTATTACTTATATTATTAGCAATATAACGTGCATTATTACCCATATAATGCAGTTATTATCGCTAGAACTGTAATAATTATACTTATTACTTATATTATTATCAATATAACATGCATTATTACCCATATTATGCAGTTATTATCGCTAGAACTATAATAAATATACTTATTACTCCCGATATTATCAATATAACATGCATTATTACGCATATAATGCAGTTATTATCGCTAGAACTGTAATAATTATACTTATTACTTATATTGTTCTCAAGATAACATGCATTATTACCCATATTATGCAGTTATAATCGCTAGAACTATAATAAATATACCTACTACTTTTATTATCATCAATATAACATGCATTATTACCCATATTATGCAGTTATTATCCATAGAACTATAATAAATATACTTATTACTTTTATTATTATCAATAGAACATGCACTATTAGCCATATTTTACTATTATTATCGCTAGAACTATAATAATTATACTTATTATACCCGATATTATCAATATAACATGCATTATTACCCATATAATGCAGTTATTATCGCTAGAACTGTAATAAATATACTTACTACTTTCATTATCATCAATATAACATGCATTATTACCCATATTATGCAGTTATAATCGCTAGAACTGTAATAATTATACTTATTACTTATATTATTAGCAATATAGCATGCATTATTACCCATATAATGCAGTTATTATCGCTAGAACTGTAATAATTATATTTATTACTTATATTATTAGCAATATAACATGCATTATTACCCATATTATGCAGTTATAATCGCTAGAACTATAATAAATATACTTACTACTTTTATTATCATCAATATAACATGCATTATTACCCATATTATGCAGTTATTATCGATAGAACTATAATAAATATACTTATTACTTTTATTATTATCAATAGAACATGCACTAATAGCCATATTGTACTATTATTATCGCTAGAACTATAATAACTATACTTATTACTCCCGATATTATCAATATAACATGCATTATTACCCATATAATGCAGTTATTATCGCTAGAACTGTAATAATTATACTTACTACTTATATTGTTCTCAATATAACATGCATTACTACCCATATTATGCAGTTATAATCGCTAGAACTATAATAAATATACTTACTACTTTTATTATCATCAATATAACATGCATTATTACCCATATTATGCAGTTATTATCGATAGAACTATAATAAATATACTTATTACTTTTATTATTATCAATATAACATGCACTATTAGCCATATTGTACTATTATTATCGCTAGAACTATAATAACTATACTTATTACTCCCGATATTATCAATATAACATCCATTATTACCCATATAATGCAGTTATTATCGCTAGAACTGTAATAATTATACTTATTACTTATATTATTATCAATATAACATGCATTATTACACATATTATGCAGTTATTATCGTTAGAACTATAATGAATATACTTATTACTCCCAATATTATCAATATAACATGCATTATTACCCATATAATGCAGTTATTATCGCTAGAACTGTAATAATTATACTTATTACTTATATTATTCTCAATATAACATGCATTATTACCCATATTATGCAGTTATTATCGATAGAACTGTAATAATTATACTTATTACTCCCGATATTATCAATATAACATCCATTATTACCCAAATAATGCAGTTACTATCGCTAGAACTGTAATAATTATACTTATTACTTATATTATTCTCAATATAACATGCATTATTACCCATATTATGCAGTTATAATCGATAGAACTGTAATAATTATACTTATTACTCCCGATATTATCAATATAACATCCATTATTTCCCAAATTATGCAGTTATTACCGCTAGAACTGTAATATATATACTTATTACTTATAGTGTTCTCAATATAACATGCATTATTACCCATATTATGCAGTTATAATCGCTAGAACTATAATAAATATACTTATTACTTTTATTACTATCAATAGAACATGCACTAATAGCCATATTTTACTATTATTATCGCTAGAACTATAATAATTATACTTATTACTCCCGATATTATCAATATAACATGCATTATTACGCATATAATGCAGTTATTATCGCTAGAACTGTAATAATTATACTTATTACTTATATTATTCTCAATATAACATGCATTATTACCCATATTATGCAGTTATTATCGATAGAACTGTAATAATTATACTTATTACTCCCGATATTATCAATATAACATCCATTATTTCCCAAATAATGCAGTTATTATCGCTAGAACTGTAATAATTATAGCTATTACTTATATTATTATCAATATAACATCCATTATTACCCAAATAATGCAGTTACTATCGCTAGAACTGTAATAATTATACTTATTACTTATATTATTCTCAATATAACATGCATTATTACCCATGTTATGCAGTTATAATCGCTAGAACTATAATAAATATACTTACTACATTTATTATCATCAATATAACATGCATTATTACCCATATTATGCAGTTATTATCGATAGAAGTGTAATAAATATACTTATTACTTTTATTATTATCAATATAACATGCACTATTAGCCATATTTTACTATTATTATCGCTCGAACTATAATAATTATACTTATTACTCCCGATATTATCAATATAACATGCATTATTACGCATATAATGCAGTTATTATCGCTAGAACTGTAATAATTATACTTATTACTTATATTATTAGCAGTATAACGTGCATTATTACCCATATTATGCAGTTATTATCGCTAGAACTGTAATAATTATACTTATTACTCTCGATATTATCAATATAACATCCATTATTACCCAAATAATGCAGTTATTATCGCTGGAACTGTAATAATTATACTTATTACTTATATTATTAGCAATATAACGTGCATTATTACCCATATAATGCAGTTATTATCGCTAGAACTGTAATAATTATACTTATTACTTATATTATTATCAATATAACGTGCATTATTACCCATATTATGCAGTTATTATCGCTAGAACTATAATAAATATACTTATTACTCCCGATATTATCAATATAACATGCATTATTACGCATATAATGCAGTTATTATCGCTAGAACTGTAATAATTATACTTATTACTTATATTGTTCTCAAGATAACATGCATTATTACCCATATTATGCAGTTATAATCGCTAGAACTATAATAAATATACCTACTACTTTTATTATCATCAATATAACATGCATTATTACCCATATTATGCAGTTATTATCGATAGAAGTGTAATAAATATACTTATTACTTTTATTATTATCAATATAACATGCACTATTAGCCATATTTTACTATTATTATCGCTCGAACTATAATAATTATACTTATTACTCCCGATATTATCAATATAACATGCATTATTACGCATATAATGCAGTTATTATCGCTAGAACTGTAATAATTATACTTATTACTTATATTATTAGCAGTATAACGTGCATTATTACCCATATTATGCAGTTATTATCGCTAGAACTGTAATAATTATACTTATTACTCTCGATATTATCAATATAACATCCATTATTACCCAAATAATGCAGTTATTATCGCTGGAACTGTAATAATTATACTTATTACTTATATTATTAGCAATATAACGTGCATTATTACCCATATAATGCAGTTATTATCGCTAGAACTGTAATAATTATACTTATTACTTATATTATTATCAATATAACGTGCATTATTACCCATATTATGCAGTTATTATCGCTAGAACTATAATAAATATACTTATTACTCCCGATATTATCAATATAACATGCATTATTACGCATATAATGCAGTTATTATCGCTAGAACTGTAATAATTATACTTATTACTTATATTGTTCTCAAGATAACATGCATTATTACCCATATTATGCAGTTATAATCGCTAGAACTATAATAAATATACCTACTACTTTTATTATCATCAATATAACATGCATTATTACCCATATTATGCAGTTATTATCCATAGAACTATAATAAATATACTTATTACTTTTATTATTATCAATAGAACATGCACTATTAGCCATATTTTACTATTATTATCGCTAGAACTATAATAATTATACTTATTATACCCGATATTATCAATATAACATGCATTATTACCCATATAATGCAGTTATTATCGCTAGAACTGTAATAAATATACTTACTACTTTCATTATCATCAATATAACATGCATTATTACCCATATTATGCAGTTATAATCGCTAGAACTGTAATAATTATACTTATTACTTATATTATTAGCAATATAGCATGCATTATTACCCATATAATGCAGTTATTATCGCTAGAACTGTAATAATTATATTTATTACTTATATTATTAGCAATATAACATGCATTATTACCCATATTATGCAGTTATAATCGCTAGAACTATAATAAATATACCTACTACTTTTATTATCATCAATATAACATGCATTATTACCCATATTATGCAGTTATTATCCATAGAACTATAATAAATATACTTATTACTTTTATTATTATCAATAGAACATGCACTATTAGCCATATTTTACTATTATTATCGCTAGAACTATAATAATTATACTTATTATACCCGATATTATCAATATAACATGCATTATTACCCATATAATGTAGTTATTATCGCTAGAACTGTAATAAATATACTTACTACTTTCATTATCATCAATATAACATGCATTATTACCCATATTATGCAGTTATAATCGCTAGAACTGTAATAATTATAGCTATTACTTATATTATTAGCAATATAACGTGCATTATTACCCATATAATGCAGTTATTATCGCTAGAACTGTAATAATTATACTTATTACTTATATTATTATCAATATAACATGCATTATTACCCATATTATGCAGTTATTATCGCTAGAACTATAATAAATATACTTATTACTCCCGATATTATCAATATAACATGCATTATTACGCATATAATGCAGTTATTATCGCTAGAACTGTAATAATTATACTTATTACTTATATTATTCTCAATATAACATGCATTATTACCCATATTATGCAGTTATTATCGATAGAACTGTAATAATTATACTTATTACTCCCGATATTATCAATATAACATCCATTATTACCCAAATAATGCAGTTATTATCGCTAGAACTGTAATAATTATAGCTATTACTTATATTATTATCAATATAACATCCATTATTACCCAAATAATGCAGTTACTATCGCTAGAACTGTAATAATTATACTTATTACTTATATTATTCTCAATATAACATGCATTATTACCCATATTATGCCGTTATTATCGATAGAACTGTAATAATTATACTTATTACTCCCGATATTATCAATATAACATGCATTATTACCCATATAATGCAGTTATTATCGCTAGAACTGTAATAATTATACTTACTACTTATATTGTTCTCAATATAACATGCATTACTACCCATATTATGCAGTTATAATCGCTAGAACTATAATAAATATACTTACTACTTTTATTATCATCAATATAACATGCATTATTACCCATATTATGCAGTTATTATCGATAGAACTATAATAAATATACTTATTACTTTTATTATTATCAATATAACATGCACTATTAGCCATATTGTACTATTATTATCGCTAGAACTATAATAACTATACTTATTACTCCCGATATTATCAATATAACATCCATTATTACCCATATAATGCAGTTATTATCGCTAGAACTGTAATAATTATACTTATTACTTATATTATTATCAATATAACATGCATTATTACCCATATTATGCAGTTATTATCGTTAGAACTATAATGAATATACTTATTACTCCCAATATTATCAATATAACATGCATTATTACCCATATAATGCAGTTATTATCGCTAGAACTGTAATAATTATACTTATTACTTATATTATTCTCAATATAACATGCATTATTACCCATATTATGCAGTTATTATCGATAGAACTGTAATAATTATACTTATTACTCCCGATATTATCAATATAACATCCATTATTACCCAAATAATGCAGTTACTATCGCTAGAACTGTAATAATTATACTTATTACTTATATTATTCTCAATATAACATGCATTATTACCCATATTATGCAGTTATAATCGATAGAACTGTAATAATTATACTTATTACTCCCGATATTATCAATATAACATCCATTATTACCCAAATAATGCAGTTATTATCGCTAGAACTGTAATAATTATAGCTATTACTTATATTATTATCAATATAACATCCATTATTACCCAAATAATGCAGTTACTATCGCTAGAACTGTAATAATTATACTTATTACTTATATTATTCTCAATATAACATGCATTATTACCCATATTATGCCGTTATTATCGATAGAACTGTAATAATTATACTTATTACTCCCGATATTATCAATATAACATGCATTATTACCCATATAATGCAGTCATTATCGCTAGAACTGTAATAATTATACTTACTACTTATATTGTTCTCAATATAACATGCATTACTACCCATATTATGCAGTTATAATCGCTAGAACTATAATAAATATACTTACTACTTTTATTATCATCAATATAACATGCATTATTACCCATATTATGCAGTTATTATCGATAGAACTATAATAAATATACTTATTACTTTTATTATTATCAATATAACATGCACTATTAGCCATATTGTACTATTATTATCGCTAGAACTATAATAACTATACTTATTACTCCCGATATTATCAATATAACATCCATTATTACCCATATAATGCAGTTATTATCGCTAGAACTGTAATAATTATACTTATTACTTATATTATTATCAATATAACATGCATTATTACCCATATTATGCAGTTATTATCGTTAGAACTATAATGAATATACTTATTACTCCCAATATTATCAATATAACATGCATTATTACCCATATAATGCAGTTATTATCGCTAGAACTGTAATAATTATACTTATTACTTATATTATTCTCAATATAACATGCATTATTACCCATATTATGCAGTTATAATCGCTAGAACTATAATAAATATACTTACTACTTTTATTATCATCAATATAACATGCATTATTACCCATATTATGCAGTTATTATCGATAGAACTATAATAAATATACTTATTACTTTTATTATTATCAATATAACATGCACTATTAGCCATATTGTACTATTATTATCGCTAGAACTATAATAACTATACTTATTACTCCCGATATTATCAATATAACATCCATTATTACCCATATAATGCAGTTATTATCGCTAGAACTGTAATAATTATACTTATTACTTATATTATTATCAATTAACATGCATTATTACCCATATTATGCAGTTATTATCGTTAGAACTATAATGAATATACTTATTACTCCCAATATTATCAATATAACATGCATTATTACCCATATAATGCAGTTATTATCGCTAGAACTGTAATAATTATACTTATTACTTATATTATTCTCAATATAACATGCATTATTACCCATATTATGCAGTTATTATCGATAGAACTGTAATAATTATACTTATTACTCCCGATATTATCAATATAACATCCATTATTACCCAAATAATGCAGTTACTATCGCTAGAACTGTAATAATTATACTTATTACTTATATTATTCTCAATATAACATGCATTATTACCCATATTATGCAGTTATAATCGATAGAACTGTAATAATTATACTTATTACTCCCGATATTATCAATATAACATCCATTATTTCCCAAATTATGCAGTTATTACCGCTAGAACTGTAATATATATACTTATTACTTATAGTGTTCTCAATATAACATGCATTATTACCCATATTATGCAGTTATAATCGCTAGAACTATAATAAATATACCTACTACTTTTATTATCATCAATATAACATGCATTATTACCCATATTATGCAGTTATTATCCATAGAACTATAATAAATATACTTATTACTTATATTATTCTCAATATAACATGCATTATTACCCATATTATGCAGTTATAATCGATAGAACTGTAATAAATATACCTACTACTTTTATTATCATCAATATAACATGCATTATTACCCATATTATGCAGTTATTATCCATGGAACTATAATAAATATACTTATTACTTTTATTATTATCAATAGAACATGCACTATTAGCCATATTTTACTATTATTATCGCTAGAACTATAATAATTATACTTATTACTCCCGATATTATCAATATAACATCCATTATTACCCAAATAATGCAGTTATTATCGCTAGAACTGTAATAATTATAGCTATTACATATATTATTATAAATATAACATCCATTATTACCCAAATAATGCAGTTACTATCGCTAGAACTGTAATAATTATACTTATTACTTATATTATTCTCAATATAACATGCATTATTACCCATGTTATGCAGTTATAATCGCTAGAACTATAATAAATATACTTACTACATTTATTATCATCAATATAACATGCATTATTACCCATATTATGCAGTTATTATCGATAGAAGTGTAATAAATATACTTATTACTTTTATTATTATCAATATAACATGCACTATTAGCCATATTTTACTATTATTATCGCTCGAACTATAATAATTATACTTATTACTCCCGATATTATCAATATAACATGCATTATTACCCATATAATGCAGTTATTATCGCTAGAACTGTAATAATTATACTTACTACTTATATTGTTCTCAATATAACATGCATTACTACCCATATTATGCAGTTATAATCGCTAGAACTATAATAAATATACTTACTACTTTTATTATCATCAATATAACATGCATTATTACCCATATTATGCAGTTATTATCGATAGAACTATAATAAATATACTTATTACTTTTATTATTATCAATAGAACATGCACTAATAGCCATATTTTACTATTATTATCGCTAGAACTATAATAATTATACTTATTACTCCCGATATTATCAATATAACATGCATTATTACGCATATAATGCAGTTATTATCGCTAGAACTGTAATAATTATACTTATTACTTATATTATTCTCAATATAACATGCATTATTACCCATATTATGCAGTTATAATCGCTAGAACTATAATAAATATACTTACTACTTTTATTATTATCAATAGAACATGCACTAATAGCCATATTTTACTATTATTATCGCTAGAACTATAATAATTATACTTATTACTCCCGATATTATCAATATAACATCCATTATTACCCAAATAATGCAGTTAATATCGCTAGAACTGTAATAATTATAGCTATTACTTATATTATTATCAATATAACATCCATTATTACCCAAATAATGCAGTTACTATCGCTAGAACTGTAATAATTATACTTATTACTTATATTATTCTCAATATAACATGCATTATTACCCATGTTATGCAGTTATAATCGCTAGAACTATAATAAATATACTTACTACATTTATTATCATCAATATAACATGCATTATTACCCATATTATGCAGTTATTATCGATAGAAGTGTAATAAATATACTTATTACTTTTATTATTATCAATAGAACATGCACTAATAGCCATATTTTACTATTATTATCGCTAGAACTATAATAATTATACTTATTACTCCCGATATTATCAATATAACATCCATTATTACCCAAATAATGCAGTTATTATCGCTAGAACTGTAATAATTATAGCTATTACTTATATTATTATCAATATAACATCCATTATTACCCAAATAATGCAGTTACTATCGCTAGAACTGTAATAATTATACTTATTACTTATATTATTCTCAATATAACATGCATTATTACCCATGTTATGCAGTTATAATCGCTAGAACTATAATAAATATACTTACTACATTTATTATCATCAATATAACATGCATTATTACCCATATTATGCAGTTATTATCGATAGAAGTGTAATAAATATACTTATTACTTTTATTATTATCAATATAACATGCACTATTAGCCATATTTTACTATTATTATCGCTCGAACTATAATAATTATACTTATTACTCCCGATATTATCAATATAACATGCATTATTACCCATATAATGCAGTTATTATCGCTAGAACTGTAATAATTATACTTACTACTTATATTGTTCTCAATATAACATGCATTACTACCCATATTATGCAGTTATAATCGCTAGAACTATAATAAATATACTTACTACTTTTATTATCATCAATATAACATGCATTATTACCCATATTATGCAGTTATTATCGATAGAACTATAATAAATATACTTATTACTTTTATTATTATCAATATAACATGCACTATTAGCCATATTGTTCTATTATTATCGCTAGAACTATAATAACTATACTTATTACTCCCGATATTATCAATATAACATCCATTATTACCCATATAATGCAGTTATTATCGCTAGAACTGTAATAATTATACTTATTACTTATATTATTATCAATTAACATGCATTATTACCCATATTATGCAGTTATTATCGTTAGAACTATAATGAATATACTTATTACTCCCAATATTATCAATATAACATGCATTATTACCCATATAATGCAGTTATTATCGCTAGAACTGTAATAATTATACTTATTACTTATATTATTCTCAATATAACATGCATTATTACCCATATTATGCAGTTATTATCGATAGAACTGTAATAATTATACTTATTACTCCCGATATTATCAATATAACATCCATTATTACCCAAATAATGCAGTTACTATCGCTAGAACTGTAATAATTATACTTATTACTTATATTATTCTCAATATAACATGCATTATTACCCATATTATGCAGTTATAATCGATAGAACTGTAATAATTATACTTATTACTCCCGATATTATCAATATAACATCCATTATTTCCCAAATTATGCAGTTATTACCGCTAGAACTGTAATATATATACTTATTACTTATAGTGTTCTCAATATAACATGCATTATTACCCATATTATGCAGTTATAATCGCTAGAACTATAATAAATATACCTACTACTTTTATTATCATCAATATAACATGCATTATTACCCATATTATGCAGTTATTATCCATAGAACTATAATAAATATACTTATTACTTTTATTATTATCAATAGAACATGCACTATTAGCCATATTTTACTATTATTATCGCTAGAACTATAATAATTATACTTATTATACCCGATATTATCAATATAACATCCATTATTACCCAAATAATGCAGTTATTATCGCTAGAACTGTAATAATTATACCTATTACTTATATTATTCTCAATATAACATCCATTATTACCCAAATAATGCAGTTACTATCGCTAGAAATGTAATAATTATACTTATTACTTATATTATTAGCAATATAGCATGCATTATTACCCATATAATGCAGTTATTATCGCTAGAACTGTAATAATTATATTTATTACTTATATTATTAGCAATATAACATGCATTATTACCCATATTATGCAGTTATAATCGCTAGAACTATAATAAATATACTTACTACTTTTATTATCATCAATATAACATGCATTATTACCCATATTATGCAGTTATTATCGATAGAACTATAATAAATATACTTATTACTTTTATTATTATCAATAGAACATGCACTAATAGCCATATTTTACTATTATTATCGCTAGAACTATAATAATTATACTTATTACTCCCGATATTATCAATATAACATGCATTATTACGCATATAATGCAGTTATTATCGCTAGAACTGTAATAATTATACTTATTACTTATATTATTCTCAATATAACATGCATTATTACCCATATTATGCAGTTATTATCGATAGAACTGTAATAATTATACTTATTACTCCCGATATTATCAATATAACCTCCATTATTACCCAAATAATGCAGTTATTATCGCTAGAACTGTAATAATTATAGCTATTACTTATATTATTATCAATATAACATCCATTATTACCCAAATAATGCAGTTACTATCGCTAGAACTGTAATAATTATACTTATTACTTATATTATTCTCAATATAACATGCATTATTACCCATGTTATGCAGTTATAATCGCTAGAACTATAATAAATATACTTACTACATTTATTATCATCAATATAACATGCATTATTACCCATATTATGCAGTTATTATCGATAGAAGTGTAATAAATATACTTATTACTTTTATTATTATCAATATAACATGCACTATTAGCCATATTTTACTATTATTATCGCTCGAACTATAATAATTATACTTATTACTCCCGATATTATCAATATAACATGCATTATTACGCATATAATGCAGTTATTATCGCTAGAACTGTAATAATTATACTTATTACTTATATTATTAGCAGTATAACGTGCATTATTACCCATATTATGCAGTTATTATCGCTAGAACTGTAATAATTATACTTATTACTCTCGATATTATCAATATAACATCCATTATTACCCAAATAATGCAGTTATTATCGCTGGAACTGTAATAATTATACTTATTACTTATATTATTAGCAATATAACGTGCATTATTACCCATATAATGCAGTTATTATCGCTAGAACTGTAATAATTATACTTATTACTTATATTATTATCAATATAACATGCATTATTACCCATATTATGCAGTTATTATCGCTAGAACTATAATAAATATACTTATTACTCCCGATATTATCAATATAACATGCATTATTACGCATATAATGCAGTTATTATCGCTAGAACTGTAATAATTATACTTATTACTTATATTGTTCTCAAGATAACATGCATTATTACCCATATTATGCAGTTATAATCGCTAGAACTATAATAAATATACCTACTACTTTTATTATCATCAATATAACATGCATTATTACCCATATTATGCAGTTATTATCCATAGAACTATAATAAATATACTTATTACTTTTATTATTATCAATAGAACATGCACTATTAGCCATATTTTACTATTATTATCGCTAGAACTATAATAATTATACTTATTATACCCGATATTATCAATATAACATGCATTATTACCCATATAATGCAGTTATTATCGCTAGAACTGTAATAAATATACTTACTACTTTCATTATCATCAATATAACATGCATTATTACCCATATTATGCAGTTATAATCGCTAGAACTGTAATAATTATACTTATTACTTATATTATTAGCAATATAGCATGCATTATTACCCATATAATGCAGTTATTATCGCTAGAACTGTAATAATTATATTTATTACTTATATTATTAGCAATATAACATGCATTATTACCCATATTATGCAGTTATAATCGCTAGAACTATAATAAATATACTTACTACTTTTATTATCATCAATATAACATGCATTATTACCCATATTATGCAGTTATTATCGATAGAACTATAATAAATATACTTATTACTTTTATTATTATCAATAGAACATGCACTAATAGCCATATTTTACTATTATTATCGCTAGAACTATAATAATTATACTTATTACTCCCGATATTATCAATATAACATGCATTATTACCCATATAATGCTGTTATTATCGCTAGAACTGTAATAATTATACTTATTACTTATATTATTAGCAATATAACGTGCATTATTACCCATATAATGCAGTTATTATCGCTAGAACTGTAATAATTATACTTATTACTTATATTATTATCAATATAACATGCATTATTACCCATATTATGCAGTTATTATCGCTAGAACTATAATAAATATACTTACTACATTTATTATCATCAATATAACATGCACTATTACCCATATTATGCAGTTATTATCGGTAGAACTGTAATAAATATACTTATTACTTTTATTATTTTCAATATAACATGCACTATTAGCCATATTTTACTATTATTATCGCTAGAACTATAATAATTATACTTATTACTCCCGATATTATCAATATAACATGCATTGTTACGCATATAATGCAGTTATTATCGCTGGAACTGTAATAATTATACTTATTACTTATATTATTCTCAATATAACATGCATTATTACCCATATTATGCAGTTATAATCGATAGAACTGTAATAATTATACTTATTACTCCCGATATTATCAATATAACATCCATTATTACCCAAATAATGCAGTTATTATCGCTAGAACTGTAATATATATACTTATTACTTATATTGTTCTCAATATAACATGCATTATTACCCATATTATGCAGTTATAATCGCTAGAACTATAATAAATATACCTACTACTTTTATTATCATCAATATAACATGCATTATTACCCATATTATGCAGTTATTATCCATAGAACTATAATAAATATACTTATTACTTTTATTATTATCAATAGAACATGCACTATTAGCCATATTTTACTATTATTATCGCTAGAACTATAATAATTATACTTATTATACCCGATATTATCAATATAACATGCATTATTACCCATATAATGCAGTTATTATCGCTAGAACTGTAATAAATATACTTACTACTTTCATTATCATCAATATAACATGCATTATTACCCATATTATGCAGTTATAATCGCTAGAACTGTAATAATTATAGCTATTACTTATATTATTAGCAATATAACGTGCATTATTACCCATATAATGCAGTTATTATCGCTAGAACTGTAATAATTATACTTATTACTTATATTATTATCAATATAACATGCATTATTACCCATATTATGCAGTTATTATCGCTAGAACTATAATAAATATACTTATTACTCCCGATATTATCAATATAACATGCATTATTACGCATATAATGCAGTTATTATCGCTAGAACTGTAATAATTATACTTATTACTTATATTATTCTCAATATAACATGCATTATTACCCATATTATGCAGTTATTATCGATAGAACTGTAATAATTATACTTATTACTCCCGATATTATCAATATAACATCCATTATTACCCAAATAATGCAGTTATTATCGCTAGAACTGTAATAATTATAGCTATTACTTATATTATTATCAATATAACATCCATTATTACCCAAATAATGCAGTTACTATCGCTAGAACTGTAATAATTATACTTATTACTTATATTATTCTCAATATAACATGCATTATTACCCATATTATGCAGTTATTATCGATAGAACTGTAATAATTATACTTATTACTCCCGATATTATCAATATAACATGCATTATTACGCATATAATGCAGTTATTATCGCTAGAACTGTAATAATTATACTTATTACTTATATTATTCTCAATATAACATGCATTATTACCCATATTATGCAGTTATTATCGATAGAACTGTAATAATTATACTTATTACTTATATTATTCTCAATATAACATGCATTATTACCCATATTATGCAGTTATTATCGATAGAACTGTAATAATTATACTTATTACCCCCGATATTATCAATATAACATCCATTATTACCCAAATAATGCAGTTGTTATCGCTAGAACTGTAATAGTTATAGCTATTACTTATATTATTATCAATATAACATCCATTATTACCCAAATAATGCAGTTACTATCGCTAGAACTATAATAAATATACTTATTACTCCCGATATTATCAATATAACATGCATTATTACCCATATAATGCAGTTATTATCGATAGAACTGTAATAAATATACTTATTACTTTTATTATTATCAATATAACATGCACTATTAGCCATATTTTACTATTATTATCGCTCGAGCTATAATAATTATACGTATTACTCCCGATATTATCAATATAACATGCATTATTACGCATATAATGCAGTTATTATCGCTAGAACTGTAATAATTATACTTATTACTTATATTATTAGCAGTATAACGTGCATTATTACCCATATTATGCAGTTATTATCGCTAGAACTGTAATAATTATACTTATTACTCCCGATATTATCAATATAACATCCATTATTACCCAAATAATGCAGTTATTATCGCTAGAACTGTAATAATTATACTTATTACTTATATTATTAGCAGTATAACGTGCATTATTACCCATATTATGCAGTTATTATCGCTAGAACTGTAATAATTATACTTATTACTCTCGATATTATCAATATAACATGCATTATTACCCATATTATGCAGTTATTATCGCTAGAACTATAATAAATATACTTATTACTCCCGATATTATCAATATAACATGCATTATTACACATATAATGCAGTTATTATCGCTAGAACTGTAATAATTATACTTATTACTTATATTATTCTCAATATAACATGCATTATTACCCATATTATGCAGTTATTATCGATAGAACTGTAATAATTATACTTATTACTCCCGATATTATCAATATAACATCCATTATTTCCCAAATAATGCAGTTATTATCGCTAGAACTGCAATAATTATAGCTATTACTTATATTATTATCAATATAACATCCATTATTACCCATATAATGCAGTTACTATCGCTAGAACTGTAATAATTATACTTATTACTTATATTATTCTCAATATAACATGCGTTATTACCCATATTATGCAGTTATAATCGCTAGAACTATAATAAATATACTTACTACATTTATTATCATCAATATAACATGCATTATTACCCATATTATGCAGTTATTATCGCTAGAACTGTAATAATTATACTTATTACTCCCGATATTATCAATATAACATCCATTATTACCCAAATAATGCAGTTATTATCGCTAGAACTGTAATAATTATACTTATTACTTATATTATTCTCAATATAACATGCATTATTACCCATATTATGCCGTTATTATCGATAGAACTGTAATAATTATACTTATTACTCCCGATATTATCAATATAACATGCATTATTACCCATATAATGCTGTTATTATCGCTAGAACTGTAATAATTATACTTATTACTTATATTATTAGCAATATAACGTGCATTATTACCCATATAATGCAGTTATTATCGCTAGAACTGTAATAATTATACTTATTACTTATATTATTATCAATATAACATGCATTATTACCCATATTATGCAGTTATTATCGCTAGAACTATAATAAATATACTTACTACATTTATTATCATCAATATAACATGCACTATTACCCATATTATGCAGTTATTATCGGTAGAACTGTAATAAATATACTTATTACTTTTATTATTTTCAATATAACATGCACTATTAGCCATATTTTACTATTATTATCGCTAGAACTATAATAATTATACTTATTACTCCCGACATTATCAATATAACATGCATTGTTACGCATATAATGCAGTTATTATCGCTGGAACTGTAATAATTATACTTATTACTTATATTATTCTCAATATAACATGCATTATTACCCATATTATGCAGTTATAATCGATAGAACTGTAATAATTATACTTATTACTCCCGATATTATCAATATAACATCCATTATTACCCAAATAATGCAGTTATTATCGCTAGAACTGTAATATATATACTTATTACTTATATTGTTCTCAATATAACATGCATTATTACCCATATTATGCAGTTATAATCGCTAGAACTATAATAAATATACCTACTACTTTTATTATCATCAATATAACATGCATTATTACCCATATTATGCAGTTATTATCCATAGAACTATAATAAATATACTTATTACTTTTATTATTATCAATAGAACATGCACTATTAGCCATATTTTACTATTATTATCGCTAGAACTATAATAATTATACTTATTATACCCGATATTATCAATATAACATGCATTATTACCCATATAATGCAGTTATTATCGCTAGAACTGTAATAAATATACTTACTACTTTCATTATCATCAATATAACATGCATTATTACCCATATTATGCAGTTATAATCGCTAGAACTGTAATAATTATAGCTATTACTTATATTATTAGCAATATAACGTGCATTATTACCCATATAATGCAGTTATTATCGCTAGAACTGTAATAATTATACTTATTACTTATATTATTATCAATATAACATGCATTATTACCCATATTATGCAGTTATTATCGCTAGAACTATAATAAATATACCTATTACTCCCGATATTATCAATATAACATGCATTATTACGCATATAATGCAGTTATTATCGCTAGAACTGTAATAATTATACTTATTACTTATATTATTCTCAATATAACATGCATTATTACCCATATTATGCAGTTATTATCGATAGAACTGTAATAATTATACTTATTACTCCCGATATTATCAATATAACATCCATTATTACCCAAATAATGCAGTTATTATCGCTAGAACTGTAATAATTATAGCTATTACTTATATTATTATCAATATAACATCCATTATTACCCAAATAATGCAGTTACTATCGCTAGAACTGTAATAATTATACTTATTACTTATATTATTCTCAATATAACATGCATTATTATCCATGTTATGCAGTTATAATCGCTAGAACTATAATAAATATACTTACTACATTTATTATCATCAATATAACATGCATTATTACCCATATTATGCAGTTATTATCGATAGAAGTGTAATAAATATACTTATTACTTTTATTATTATCAATATAACATGCACTATTAGCCATATTTTACTATTATTATCGCTCGAACTATAATAATTATACTTATTACTCCCGATATTATCAATATAACATGCATTATTACGCATATAATGCAGTTATTATCGCTAGAACTGTAATAATTATACTTATTACTTATATTATTAGCAATATAACGTGCATTATTACCCATATAATGCAGTTATTATCGCTAGAACTGTAATAATTATACTTATTACTTATATTATTCTCAATATAACATGCATTATTACCCATATTATGCAGTTATTATCGCTAGAACTATAATAAATATACTTATTACTCCCGATATTATCAATATAACATGCATTATTACACATATAATGCAGTTATTATCGCTAGAACTGTATTAATTATACTTATTACTTATATTATTCTCAATATAACATGCATTATTACCCATATTATGCAGTTATTATCGATAGAACTGTAATAATTATACTTATTACTCCCGATATTATCAATATAACATCCATTATTTCCCAAATAATGCAGTTATTATCGCTAGAACTGTAATAATTATAGCTATTACTTATATTATTATCAATATAACATCCATTATTACCCATATAATGCAGTTACTATCGCTAGAACTGTAATAATTATACTTATTACTTATATTATTCTCAATATAACATGCGTTATTACCCATATTATGCAGTTATAATCGCTAGAACTATAATAAATATACTTACTACATTTATTATCATCAATATAACATGCATTATTACCCATATTATGCAGTTATTATCGCTAGAACTGTAATAATTATACTTATTACTCCCGATATTATCAATATAACATCCATTATTACCCAAATAATGCAGTTATTATCGCTAGAACTGTAATAATTATACTTATTACTTATATTATTCTCAATATAACATGCATTATTACCCATATTATGCCGTTATTATCGATAGAACTGTAATAATTATACTTATTACTCCCGATATTATCAATATAACATCCATTATTTCCCAAATAATGCAGTAATTATCGCTAGAACTGTAATAATTATAGCTATTACTTATATTATTATCAATATAACATCCATTATTACCCAAATAATGCAGTTACTATCGCTAGAACTGTAATAATTATACTTATTACTTATATTATTCTCAATATAACATGCATTATTACCCATATTATGCAGTTATAATCGCTAGAACTATAATAAATATACTTACTACATTTATTATCATCAATATAACATGCATTATTACCCATATTATGCAGTTATTATCGATAGAACTGTAATAAATATACTTATTACTTTTATTATTATCAATATAACATGCACTATTAGCCATATTTTACTATTATTATCGCTCGAGCTATAATAATTATACTTATTACTCCCGATATTATCAATATAACATGCATTATTACCCATATTATGCAGTTATTATCGATAGAACTGTAATAATTATACTTATTACTCCCGATATTATCAATATAACATCCATTATTTCCCAAATAATGCAGTAATTATCGCTAGAACTGTAATAATTATAGCTATTACTTATATTATTATCAATATAACATCCATTATTACCCAAATAATGCAGTTACTATCGCTAGAACTGTAATAATTATACTTATTACTTATATTATTCTCAATATAACATGCGTTATTACCCACATTATGCAGTTATAATCGCTAGAACTATAATAAATATACTTACTACATTTATTATCATCAATATAACATGCATTATTACCCATATTATGCAGTTATTATCGATAGAAGTGTAATAAATATACTTATTACTTTTATTATTATCAATATAACATGCACTATTAGCCATATTTTACTATTATTATCGCTCGAACTATAATAATTATACTTATTACTCCCGATATTATCAATATAACATGCATTATTACCCATATTATGCAGTTATTATCGCGAGAACCTTAATAAATATACGTATTACTTTTATTATCATCAATATTACGTGCATTATTACCCATATTATGCAGTTATTATCGCTAGAGCTATAATAAATATACGTATTACTTTTATTATTATCAATATAACATACACTATTAGCCATATTTTACTATTATTATCGCAAGAACTATAATAATTATACTTATTACTCCCGATATTATCAATATAACATGCATTATTACGCATATAATGCAGTTATTATCGCTAGAACTGTAATAAATATACTTACTACTTTTATTATCATCAATATAACATGCATTATTACCCGTATTATGCAGTTATTATCGAATAGAACTGTAATAAATATACTTATTGCTTTTATTATTATCAATATAACATGCACTATTAGCCATATTCTACTATTATTATCGCTAGAAATATAATAATTATACCTACTACTCCCAATATTATCAATATAACATGCATTATTACCCATATAATGCAGTTATTATCGATAGAACTATAATAAATATACTTATTACTTTTATTATTATCAATATAACATGCACTATTAGCCATATTTTACTAGTATTATCGCTAGAGCTATAATAATTATACTTATACTCCCGATATTATCAATATAACATGCATTATTACGCATATAATGCAGTTATTATCGCTAGAACTGTAATAAATATACTTACTACTTTTATTATTATCAATATAACATGCACTATTAGCCATATTTTACTAGTATTATCGCTAGAACTATAATAATTATACTTATTACTCCCAATATTATCAATATAACATGCATTATTACCCATATTATGCAGTTATTATCGCGAGAACCTTAATAAATATACGTATTACTTTTATTATCATCAATATAACATGCATTATTACCCATATTATGCAGTTATTATCGCTAGAACTGTAATAATTATACTTATTACTCCCGATATTATCAATATAACATCCATTATTACCCAAATAATGCAGTTATTATCGCTAGAACTGTAATAATTATACTTATTACTTATATTATTCTCAATATAACATGCATTATTACCCATATTATGCCGTTATTATCGATAGAACTGTAATAATTATACTTATTACTCCCGATATTATCAATATAACATCCATTATTTCCCAAATAATGCAGTAATTATCGCTAGAACTGTAATAATTATAGCTATTACTTATATTATTATCAATATAACATCCATTATTACCCAAATAATGCAGTTACTATCGCTAGAACTGTAATAATTATACTTATTACTTATATTATTCTCAATATAACATGCATTATTACCCATATTATGCAGTTATAATCGCTAGAACTATAATAAATATACTTACTACATTTATTATCATCAATATAACATGCATTATTACCCATATTATGCAGTTATTATCGATAGAACTGTAATAAATATACTTATTACTTTTATTATTATCAATATAACATGCACTATTAGCCATATTTTACTATTATTATCGCTCGAGCTATAATAATTATACTTATTACTCCCGATATTATCAATATAACATGCATTATTACCCATATTATGCAGTTATTATCGATAGAACTGTAATAATTATACTTATTACTCCCGATATTATCAATATAACATCCATTATTTCCCAAATAATGCAGTAATTATCGCTAGAACTGTAATAATTATAGCTATTACTTATATTATTATCAATATAACATCCATTATTACCCAAATAATGCAGTTACTATCGCTAGAACTGTAATAATTATACTTATTACTTATATTATTCTCAATATAACATGCGTTATTACCCACATTATGCAGTTATAATCGCTAGAACTATAATAAATATACTTACTACATTTATTATCATCAATATAACATGCATTATTACCCATATTATGCAGTTATTATCGATAGAAGTGTAATAAATATACTTATTACTTTTATTATTATCAATATAACATGCACTATTAGCCATATTTTACTATTATTATCGCTCGAACTATAATAATTATACTTATTACTCCCGATATTATCAATATAACATGCATTATTACCCATATTATGCAGTTATTATCGCGAGAACCTTAATAAATATACGTATTACTTTTATTATCATCAATATTACGTGCATTATTACCCATATTATGCAGTTATTATCGCTAGAGCTATAATAAATATACGTATTACTTTTATTATTATCAATATAACATACACTATTAGCCATATTTTACTATTATTATCGCAAGAACTATAATAATTATACTTATTACTCCCGATATTATCAATATAACATGCATTATTACCCATATTATGCAGTTATTATCGATAGAACTGTAATAAATATACTTATTACTTTTATTATTATCAATATAACATACACTATTAGCCATATTTTACTAGCATTATCGCTAGAACTATAATAATTATACTTATTACTCCCGATATTATCAATATAACATGCACTATTAGCCATATTCTACTATTATTATCGCTAGAAATATAATAATTATACCTATTACTCCCAATATTATCAATATAACATGCATTATTACCCATATAATGCAGTTATTATCGATAGAACTATAATAAATATACTTATTACTCCCGATATTATCAATATAACATCCATTATTACCCATATAATGCAGTTATTATCGCTAGAACTGTAATAATTATACTTATTACTTATATTATTAGCAATATAACGTGCAGTATTACCCATATTATGCAGTTATTATCGCTAGAACTATAATAAATATACGTATTACTTTTATTATCATCAATATAACATGCATTATTACCCATATTATGCAGTTATTATCGATAGAACTGTAATAAATATACTTATTACTTTTATTATTATCAATATAACATACACTATTAGCCATATTTTACTAGCATTATCGCTAGAACTATAATAATTATACTTATTACTCCCGATATTATCAATATAACATGCACTATTAGCCATATTCTACTATTATTATCGCTAGAAATATAATAATTATACCTATTACTCCCAATATTATCAATATAACATGCATTATTACCCATATTATGCAGTTATTATCGCGAGAACCTTAATAAATATACGTATTACTTTTATTATCATCAATATAACATGCATTATTACCCATATTATGCAGTTATTATCGATAGAACCTTAATAAATATACTAATTACTTTTATTATTATCAATATAAAGCGCACTATCAGCCATATTTTACTATTATTATCGCTAGAACTATAATAATAATACTTATTACTCCCAATATTATCAATATAACGTGCATTATTACCCATATAATGCAGATATTATCGCTAGAAATATAATAATTATACCTATTACTCCCAATATTATCAATATAACATGCATTAGTACCCATATAATGCAGTTATTATCGATAGAACTATAATAAATATACTTATTGCTTTTATTATTATCAATATAACATGCACTATTAGCCATATTCTACTATTATTATCGCTAGAAATATAATAATTATACCTATTACTCCCAATATTATCAATATAACATGCATTATTACCCATATAATGCAGTTATTATCGATAGAACTATAATAAATATACGTATTACTTTTATTATCATCAATATAACATGCATTATTACCCATATTATGCAGTTATTATCGATAGAACTGTAATAAATATACTTATTACTTATATTATTAGCAATATAACGTGCATTATTACCCATATAATGCAGTTATTATTGATAGAACTATAATAAATGTACTTATTACTTTTATTATTATCAATATAACGTGCATTACTACCTATATTGTGCAGTTATTATCGCTAGAACTATAATAAATATACTTATTACTCCCGATATTATCAATATAACATCCATTATTACCCATATAATGCAGTTATTATCGCTAGAACTGTAATAATTATACTTATTACTTATATTATTAGCAATATAACGTGCAGTATTACCCATATTATGCAGTTATTATCGCTAGAACTATAATAAATATACGTATTACTTTTATTATCATCAATATAACATGCATTATTACCCATATTATGCAGTTATTATCGATAGAACTGTAATAAATATACTTATTACTTTTATTATTATCAATATAACATACACTATTAGCCATATTTTACTAGCATTATCGCTAGAACTATAATAATTATACTTATTACTCCCGATATTATCAATATAACATGCACTATTAGCCATATAATGCAGTTATTATCGCTAGAACTATAATAAATATACTTATTACTCCCGATATTATCAATATAACATCCATTATTACCCATATAATGCAGTTATTATCGATAGAACTATAATAAATATACTTATTACTTTTATTATTATCAATATAACATGCACTATTAGCCATATTTTACTATTATTATCGCTAGAACTATAATAATAATACTTATTACTCCCAATATTATCAATATAACATGCATTATTACCCATATAATGAAGTTATTATCGCTAGAACTGTAATAATTATACTTATCACTTATATTATTATCAATATAACATGCATTATTATCCATATTATGCAGTTATTATCGCTAGAACTGTAATAATTATACTTACTACTTATATTATTCTCAATATAACATGCATTATTACCCATATTATGCAGTTATAATCGCTAGAACTATAATAAAAATACTTACTACTTTCATTATCATCAATATAACATGCATTATTACCCGTATTATGCAGTTATTATCGATAGAACTGTAATAAATATACTTATTGCTTTTATTATTATCAATATAACATGCACTATTAGCCATATTTTACTATTACTATCGCTAGAACTATAATAATTATACTTATTACCCCCAATATCATCAATATAACGTGCATTATTACCCATATAATGCAGTTATTATCGCTAGAACTATAATAAATATACTTATTACTCCCGATATTATCAATATAACATCCATTATTACCCATATAATGCAGTTATTATCGATAGAACTATAATAAATATACTTATTACTTTTATTATTATCAATATAACATGCACTATTAGCCATATTTTACTATTATTATCGCTAGAACTATAATAATTATACTTATTACTCCCGATATTATCAATATAACATGCATTATTACCCATATTATGCAGTTATTATCGATAGAACTGTAATAAATATACTTATTACTTTTATTATTATCAATATAACATACACTATTAGCCATATTTTACTAGCATTATCGCTAGAACTATAATAATTATACTTATTACTCCCGATATTATCAATATAACATGCACTATTAGCCATATTCTACTATTATTATCGCTAGAAATATAATAATTATACCTATTACTCCCAATATTATCAATATAACATGCATTATTACCCATATAATGCAGTTATTATCGATAGAACTATAATAAATATACTTATTACTCCCGATATTATCAATATAACATCCATTATTACCCATATAATGCAGTTATTATCGCTAGAACTGTAATAATTATACTTATTACTTATATTATTAGCAATATAACGTGCAGTATTACCCATATTATGCAGTTATTATCGCTAGAACTATAATAAATATACGTATTACTTTTATTATCATCAATATAACATGCATTATTACCCATATTATGCAGTTATTATCGATAGAACTGTAATAAATATACTTATTACTTTTATTATTATCAATATAACATACACTATTAGCCATATTTTACTAGCATTATCGCTAGAACTATAATAATTATACTTATTACTCCCGATATTATCAATATAACATGCACTATTAGCCATATTCTACTATTATTATCGCTAGAAATATAATAATTATACCTATTACTCCCAATATTATCAATATAACATGCATTATTACCCATATTATGCAGTTATTATCGCGAGAACCTTAATAAATATACGTATTACTTTTATTATCATCAATATAACATGCATTATTACCCATATTATGCAGTTATTATCGATAGAACCTTAATAAATATACTAATTACTTTTATTATTATCAATATAAAGCGCACTATCAGCCATATTTTACTATTATTATCGCTAGAACTATAATAATAATACTTATTACTCCCAATATTATCAATATAACGTGCATTATTACCCATATAATGCAGATATTATCGCTAGAAATATAATAATTATACCTATTACTCCCAATATTATCAATATAACATGCATTAGTACCCATATAATGCAGTTATTATCGATAGAACTATAATAAATATACTTATTGCTTTTATTATTATCAATATAACATGCACTATTAGCCATATTCTACTATTATTATCGCTAGAAATATAATAATTATACCTATTACTCCCAATATTATCAATATAACATGCATTATTACCCATATAATGCAGTTATTATCGATAGAACTATAATAAATATACGTATTACTTTTATTATCATCAATATAACATGCATTATTACCCATATTATGCAGTTATTATCGATAGAACTGTAATAAATATACTTATTACTTATATTATTAGCAATATAACGTGCATTATTACCCATATAATGCAGTTATTATTGATAGAACTATAATAAATGTACTTATTACTTTTATTATTATCAATATAACGTGCATTACTACCTATATTGTGCAGTTATTATCGCTAGAACTATAATAAATATACTTATTACTTATATTATTAGCAATATAACATGCATTATTATCCATATTATGCAGTTATTATCGCTAGAACTGTAATAATTATACTTACTACTTATATTATTCTCAATATAACATGCATTATTACCCATATTATGCAGTTATAATCGCTAGAACTATAATAAAAATACTTACTACTTTCATTATCATCAATATAACATGCATTATTACCCGTATTATGCAGTTATTATCGATAGAACTGTAATAAATATACTTATTGCTTTTATTATTATCAATATAACATGCACTATTAGCCATATTTTACTATTACTATCGCTAGAACTATAATAATTATACTTATTACCCCCAATATCATCAATATAACGTGCATTATTACCCATATAATGCAGTTATTATCGCTAGAACTATAATAAATATACTTATTACTCCCGATATTATCAATATAACATCCATTATTACCCATATAATGCAGTTATTATCGATAGAACTATAATAAATATACTTATTACTTTTATTATTATCAATATAACATGCACTATTAGCCATATTTTACTATTATTATCGCTAGAACTATAATAATTATACTTATTACTCCCGATATTATCAATATAACATGCATTATTACCCATATTATGCAGTTATTATCGATAGAACTGTAATAAATATACTTATTACTTTTATTATTATCAATATAACATACACTATTAGCCATATTTTACTAGCATTATCGCTAGAACTATAATAATTATACTTATTACTCCCGATATTATCAATATAACATGCACTATTAGCCATATTCTACTATTATTATCGCTAGAAATATAATAATTATACCTATTACTCCCAATATTATCAATATAACATGCATTATTACCCATATAATGCAGTTATTATCGATAGAACTATAATAAATATACTTATTACTCCCGATATTATCAATATAACATCCATTATTACCCATATAATGCAGTTATTATCGCTAGAACTGTAATAATTATACTTATTACTTATATTATTAGCAATATAACGTGCAGTATTACCCATATTATGCAGTTATTATCGCTAGAACTATAATAAATATACGTATTACTTTTATTATCATCAATATAACATGCATTATTACCCATATTATGCAGTTATTATCGATAGAACTGTAATAAATATACTTATTACTTTTATTATTATCAATATAACATACACTATTAGCCATATTTTACTAGCATTATCGCTAGAACTATAATAATTATACTTATTACTCCCGATATTATCAATATAACATGCACTATTAGCCATATTCTACTATTATTATCGCTAGAAATATAATAATTATACCTATTACTCCCAATATTATCAATATAACATGCATTATTACCCATATTATGCAGTTATTATCGCGAGAACCTTAATAAATATACGTATTACTTTTATTATCATCAATATAACATGCATTATTACCCATATTATGCAGTTATTATCGATAGAACCTTAATAAATATACTAATTACTTTTATTATTATCAATATAAAGCGCACTATCAGCCATATTTTACTATTATTATCGCTAGAACTATAATAATAATACTTATTACTCCCAATATTATCAATATAACGTGCATTATTACCCATATAATGCAGATATTATCGCTAGAAATATAATAATTATACCTATTACTCCCAATATTATCAATATAACATGCATTAGTACCCATATAATGCAGTTATTATCGATAGAACTATAATAAATATACTTATTGCTTTTATTATTATCAATATAACATGCACTATTAGCCATATTCTACTATTATTATCGCTAGAAATATAATAATTATACCTATTACTCCCAATATTATCAATATAACATGCATTATTACCCATATAATGCAGTTATTATCGATAGAACTATAATAAATATACGTATTACTTTTATTATCATCAATATAACATGCATTATTACCCATATTATGCAGTTATTATCGATAGAACTGTAATAAATATACTTATTACTTATATTATTAGCAATATAACGTGCATTATTACCCATATAATGCAGTTATTATTGATAGAACTATAATAAATGTACTTATTACTTTTATTATTATCAATATAACGTGCATTACTACCTATATTGTGCAGTTATTATCGCTAGAACTATAATAAATATACTTATTACTCCCGATATTATCAATATAACATCCATTATTACCCATATAATGCAGTTATTATCGCTAGAACTGTAATAATTATACTTATTACTTATATTATTAGCAATATAACGTGCAGTATTACCCATATTATGCAGTTATTATCGCTAGAACTATAATAAATATACGTATTACTTTTATTATCATCAATATAACATGCATTATTACCCATATTATGCAGTTATTATCGATAGAACTGTAATAAATATACTTATTGCTTTTATTATTATCAATATAACATGCACTATTAGCCATATTTTACTATTACTATCGCTAGAACTATAATAATTATACTTATTACCCCCAATATCATCAATATAACGTGCATTATTACCCATATAATGCAGTTATTATCGCTAGAACTATAATAAATATACTTATTACTCCCGATATTATCAATATAACATCCATTATTACCCATATAATGCAGTTATTATCGATAGAACTATAATAAATATACTTATTACTTTTATTATTATCAATATAACATGCACTATTAGCCATATTTTACTATTATTATCGCTAGAACTATAATAATTATACTTATTACTCCCGATATTATCAATATAACATGCATTATTACCCATATTATGCAGTTATTATCGATAGAACTGTAATAAATATACTTATTACTTTTATTATTATCAATATAACATACACTATTAGCCATATTTTACTAGCATTATCGCTAGAACTATAATAATTATACTTATTACTCCCGATATTATCAATATAACATGCACTATTAGCCATATTCTACTATTATTATCGCTAGAAATATAATAATTATACCTATTACTCCCAATATTATCAATATAACATGCATTATTACCCATATAATGCAGTTATTATCGATAGAACTATAATAAATATACTTATTACTCCCGATATTATCAATATAACATCCATTATTACCCATATAATGCAGTTATTATCGCTAGAACTGTAATAATTATACTTATTACTTATATTATTAGCAATATAACGTGCAGTATTACCCATATTATGCAGTTATTATCGCTAGAACTATAATAAATATACGTATTACTTTTATTATCATCAATATAACATGCATTATTACCCATATTATGCAGTTATTATCGATAGAACTGTAATAAATATACTTATTACTTTTATTATTATCAATATAACATACACTATTAGCCATATTTTACTAGCATTATCGCTAGAACTATAATAATTATACTTATTACTCCCGATATTATCAATATAACATGCACTATTAGCCATATTCTACTATTATTATCGCTAGAAATATAATAATTATACCTATTACTCCCAATATTATCAATATAACATGCATTATTACCCATATTATGCAGTTATTATCGCGAGAACCTTAATAAATATACGTATTACTTTTATTATCATCAATATAACATGCATTATTACCCATATTATGCAGTTATTATCGATAGAACCTTAATAAATATACTAATTACTTTTATTATTATCAATATAAAGCGCACTATCAGCCATATTTTACTATTATTATCGCTAGAACTATAATAATAATACTTATTACTCCCAATATTATCAATATAACGTGCATTATTACCCATATAATGCAGATATTATCGCTAGAAATATAATAATTATACCTATTACTCCCAATATTATCAATATAACATGCATTAGTACCCATATAATGCAGTTATTATCGATAGAACTATAATAAATATACTTATTGCTTTTATTATTATCAATATAACATGCACTATTAGCCATATTCTACTATTATTATCGCTAGAAATATAATAATTATACCTATTACTCCCAATATTATCAATATAACATGCATTATTACCCATATAATGCAGTTATTATCGATAGAACTATAATAAATATACGTATTACTTTTATTATCATCAATATAACATGCATTATTACCCATATTATGCAGTTATTATCGATAGAACTGTAATAAATATACTTATTACTTATATTATTAGCAATATAACGTGCATTATTACCCATATAATGCAGTTATTATTGATAGAACTATAATAAATGTACTTATTACTTTTATTATTATCAATATAACGTGCATTACTACCTATATTGTGCAGTTATTATCGCTAGAACTATAATAAATATACTTATTACTCCCGATATTATCAATATAACATCCATTATTACCCATATAATGCAGTTATTATCGCTAGAACTGTAATAATTATACTTATTACTTATATTATTAGCAATATAACGTGCAGTATTACCCATATTATGCAGTTATTATCGCTAGAACTATAATAAATATACGTATTACTTTTATTATCATCAATATAACATGCATTATTACCCATATTATGCAGTTATTATCGATAGAACTGTAATAAATATACTTATTACTTTTATTATTATCAATATAACATACACTATTAGCCATATTTTACTAGCATTATCGCTAGAACTATAATAATTATACTTATTACTCCCGATATTATCAATATAACATGCACTATTAGCCATATAATGCAGTTATTATCGCTAGAACTATAATAAATATACTTATTACTCCCGATATTATCAATATAACATCCATTATTACCCATATAATGCAGTTATTATCGATAGAACTATAATAAATATACTTATTACTTTTATTATTATCAATATAACATGCACTATTAGCCATATTTTACTATTATTATCGCTAGAACTATAATAATAATACTTATTACTCCCAATATTATCAATATAACATGCATTATTACCCATATAATGAAGTTATTATCGCTAGAACTGTAATAATTATACTTATCACTTATATTATTATCAATATAACATGCATTATTATCCATATTATGCAGTTATTATCGCTAGAACTGTAATAATTATACTTACTACTTATATTATTCTCAATATAACATGCATTATTACCCATATTATGCAGTTATAATCGCTAGAACTATAATAAAAATACTTACTACTTTCATTATCATCAATATAACATGCATTATTACCCGTATTATGCAGTTATTATCGATAGAACTGTAATAAATATACTTATTGCTTTTATTATTATCAATATAACATGCACTATTAGCCATATTTTACTATTACTATCGCTAGAACTATAATAATTATACTTATTACCCCCAATATCATCAATATAACGTGCATTATTACCCATATAATGCAGTTATTATCGCTAGAACTATAATAAATATACTTATTACTCCCGATATTATCAATATAACATCCATTATTACCCATATAATGCAGTTATTATCGATAGAACTATAATAAATATACTTATTACTTTTATTATTATCAATATAACATGCACTATTAGCCATATTTTACTATTATTATCGCTAGAACTATAATAATAATACTTATTACTCCCAATATTATCAATATAACATGCATTATTACCCATATAATGAAGTTATTATCGCTAGAGCTGTAATAATTATACTTATTACTTATATTATTCTCAATATAACATGCATTATTACCCATATCATGCAGTTATAATCGCTAGAACTATAATAAATGTACTTACTACTTTCATTATCATCAATATAACATGCATTATTACCCATATAATGCAGTTATTATCGCTAGAACTGTAACAATTATACTTATTACTTATATTATTAGCAATATAACGTGCATTATTACCCATATAATGCAGTTATTATTGATAGAACTATAATAAATGTACTTATTACTTTTATTATTATCAATATAACGTGCATTACTACCTATATTGTGCAGTTATTATCGCTAGAACTATAATAAATATACTTATTACTCCCGATATTATCAATATAACATCCATTATTACCCATATAATGCAGTTATTATCGCTAGAACTGTAATAATTATACTTATTACTTATATTATTAGCAATATAACGTGCACTATTAGCCATATTTTACTATTATTATCGCTAGAACTATAATAATTATACTTATTACTCCCAATATTATCAAAATAACATGCATTATTACCCATATAATGCAGTTATTATCGCTAGAACTGTAATAATTATACTTATCACTTATATTATTATCAATATAACATGCATTATTATCCATATTATGCAGTTATTATCGCTAGAACTGTAATAATTATACTTACTACTTATATTATTCTCAATATAACATGCATTATTACCCATATTATGCAGTTATAATCGCTAGAACTATAATAAAAATACTTACTACTTTCATTATCATCAATATAACATGCATTATTACCCGTATTATGCAGTTATTATCGATAGAACTGTAATAAATATACTTATTGCTTTTATTATTATCAATATAACATGCACTATTAGCCATATTTTACTATTACTATCGCTAGAACTATAATAATTATACTTATTACCCCCAATATCATCAATATAACGTGCATTATTACCCATATAATGCAGTTATTATCACTAGAACTATAATAATTATACTTATTACTCCCGATATTATCAATATAACATGCACTATTAGCCATATTCTACTATTATTATCGCTAGAAATATAATAATTATACCTATTACTCCCAATATTATCAATATAACATGCATTATTACCCATATAATGCAGTTATTATCGATAGAACTATAATAAATATACTTATTACTTTTATTATTATCAATATAACATGCACTATTAGCCATATTTTACTAGTATTATCGCTAGAACTATAATAATTATACTTATTACTCCCAATATTATCAATATAACATGCATTATTACCCATATTATGCAGTTATTATCGATAGAACCTTAATAAATATACTAATTACTTTTATTATTATCAATATAAAGCGCACTATCAGCCATATTTTACTATTATTATCGCTAGAACTATAATAATAATACTTATTACTCCCAATATTATCAATATAACATGCATTATTACCCATATAATGCAGTTATTATCGCTAGAACTGTAATAATTATACTTATTACTTATATTATTAGCAATATAACGTGCAGTATTACCCATATTATGCAGTTATTATCGCTAGAACTATAATAAATATACTTATTACTTTTATTATCATCAATATAACATGCATTATTACCCATATTATGCAGTTATTATCGATAGAACCTTAATAAATATACTAATTACTTTTATTATTATCAATATAAAGCGCACTATCAGCCATATTTTACTATTATTATCGCTAGAACTATAATAATAATACTTATTACTCCCAATATTATCAATATAACATGCATTATTACCCATATAATGCAGTTATTATCGCTAGAACTGTAATAATTATACTTATTACTTATATTATTAGCAATATAACGTGCAGTATTACCCATATTATGCAGTTATTATCGCTAGAACTATAATAAATATACGTATTACTTTTATTATCATCAATATAACATGCATTATTACCCATATTGTGCAGTTATTATCGATAGAACTGTAATAAATATACTTATTACTTTTATTATTATCAATATAACATACACTATTAGCCATATTTTACTATTATTATCGCCAGAACTATAATAATTATACTTATTACTCCCGATATTATCAATATAACATGCATTATTACGCATATAATGCAGTTATTATCGCTAGAACTGTAATAAATATACTTACTACTTTCATTATCATCAATATAACATGCATTATTACCCGTATTATGCAGTTATTATCGAATAGAACTGTAATAAATATACTTATTGCTTTTATTATTATCAATATAACATGCACTATTAGCCATATTCTACTATTATTATCGCTAGAACTATAATAATTATACCTATTACTCCCAATATTATCAATATAACATGCATTATTACCCATATAATGCAGTTATTATCGATAGAACTATAATAAATATACTTATTACTTTTATTATTATCAATATAACATGCACTATTAGCCATATTTTACTAGTATTATCGCTAGAACTATAATAATTATACTTATTACTCCCAATATTATCAATATAACATGCATAATTACCCATATTATGCAGTTATTATCGCGAGAACCTTAATAAATATACGTATTACTTTTATTATCATCAATATAACGTGCATTATTACCCATATTATGCAGTTATTATCGCTAGAGCTATAATAAATATACTTATTACTTTTATTATCATCAATATAACATGCATTATTACCCATATTATGCAGTTATTATCGATAGAACCTTAATAAATATACTAATTACTTTTATTATTATCAATATAAAGCGCACTATCAGCCATATTTTACTATTATTATCGCTGGAACTATAATAATAATACTTATTACTCCCAATATTATCAATATAACATGCATTATTACCCATATAATGCAGTTATTATCGCTAGAGCTATAATAATTATACTTATACTCCCGATATTATCAATATAACATGCATTATTACGCATATAATGCAGTTATTATCGCTAGAACTGTAATAAATATACTTACTACTTTTATTATTATCAATATAACATGCACTATTAGCCATATTTTACTATTATTATCGCTAGAACTATAATAATAATACTTATTACTCCCAATATTATCAATATAACATGCATTATTACCCATATTATGCAGTTATTATCGATAGAACCTTAATAAATATACTAATTACTTTTATTATTATCAATATAAAGCGCACTATCAGCCATATTTTACTATTATTATCGCTAGAACTATAATAATAATACTTATTACTCCCAATATTATCAATATAACGTGCATTATTACCCATATAATGCAGTTATTATCGCTAGAAATATAATAATTATACCTATTACTCCCAATATTATCAATATAACATGCATTATTACCCATATAATGCAGTTATTATCGATAGAACTATAATAAATATACTTATTACTTTTATTATTATCAATATAACATGCACTATTAGCCATATTTTACTAGTATTATCGCTAGAACTATAATAATTATACTTATTACTCCCAATATTATCAATATAACATGCATTATTACCCATATTATGCAGTTATTATCGCGAGAACCTTAATAAATATACGTATTACTTTTATTATCGTCAATATTACGTGCATTATTACCCATATAATGCAGTTAGTATCGCTAGAGCTATAATAATTATACTTATTCTCCCGATATTATCAATATAACATGCATTATTACGCACATAATGCAGTTATTATCGCTAGAACTGTAATAAATATACTTACTATTTTTATTATCATCAATATAACATGCATTATTACCCGTATTATGCAGTTATTATCGAATAGAACTGTAATAAATATACGTATTGCTTTTATTATTATCAATATAACATGCACTATTAGCCATATTCTACTATTATTATCGCTAGAAATATAATAATTATACCTATTACTCCCAATATTATCAATATAACATGCATTATTACCCATATAATGCAGTTATTATCGATAGAACTATAATAAATATACTTATTACTTTTATTATTATCAATATAACATGCACTATTAGCCATATTTTACTATTATTATCGCTAGAACTATAATAATAATACTTATTACTCCCAATATTATCAATATAACATGCATTATTACCCATATAATGAAGTTATTATCGCTAGAGCTGTAATAATTATACTTATTACTTATATTATTCTCAATATATCATGCATTATTACCCATATCATGCAGTTATAATCGCTAGAACTATAATAAATGTACTTACTACTTTCATTATCATCAATATAACATGCATTATTACCCATATTATGCAGTTATTATCGATAGAACCTTAATAAATATACTAATTACTTTTATTATTATCAATATAAAGCGCACTATCAGCCATATTTTACTATTATTATCGCTAGAACTATAATAATAATACTTATTACTCCCAATATTATCAATATAACGTGCATTATTACCCATATAATGCAGTTATTATCGCTAGAAATATAATAATTATACCTATTACTCCCAATATTATCAATATAACATGCATTATTACCCATATAATGCAGTTATTATCGATAGAACTGTAATAATTATACTTATTACTTATATTATGCGCAATATAACGTGCAGTATTACCCATATTATGCAGTTATTATCGCTAGAACTATAATAAATATACGTATTACTTTTATTATCATCAATATAACATGCATTATTACCCATATTATGCAGTTATTATCGATAGAACTGTAATAAATATACTTATTGCTTTTATTATTATCAATATAACATGCACTATTAGCCATATTTTACTAGCATTATCGCTAGAACTATAATAATTATACTTATTACTCCCGATATTATGAATATAACATGCATTATTGCGCATATAATGCAGTTATTATCGCTAGAACTGTAATAAATATACTTACTAGTTTTATTATCATCAATATAACATGTATTATTACCCGTATTATGCAGTTATTATCGATAGAACTGTAATAAATATACTTATTGCTTTTATTATTATCAATATAACATGCACTATTAGCCATATTCTACTATTATTATCGCTAGAAATATAATAATTATACCTATTACTCCCAATATTATCAATATAACATGCATTATTACCCATATAATGCAGTTATTATCGATAGAACTATAATAAATATACTTATTACTTTTATTATTATCAATATAACATGCACTATTAGCCATATTTTACTATTATTATCGCTAGAACTATAATAATAATACTTATTACTCCCAATATTATCAATATAACATGCATTATTACCCATATAATGAAGTTATTATCGCTAGAGCTGTAATAATTATACTTATTACTTATATTATTCTCAATATATCATGCATTATTACCCATATCATGCAGTTATAATCGCTAGAACTGTAACAATTATACTTATTACTTATATTATTAGCAATATAACGTGCATTATTACCCATATAATGCAGTTATTATTGATAGAACTATAATAAATGTACTTATTACTTTTATTATTATCAATATAACGTGCATTACTACCTATATTGTGCAGTTATTATCACTAGAACTATAATAAATATACTTATTACTCCCGATATTATCAATATAACATCCATTATTACCCATATAATGCAGTTATTATCGCTAGAACTGTAATAATTATACTTATTACTTATATTATTAGCAATATAACGTGCAGTATTACCCATATTATGCAGTTATTATCGCTAGAACTATAATAAATATACGTATTACTTTTATTATTATCAATATAACATACACTATTAGCCATATTTTACTATTATTATCGCAAGAACAATAATAATTATACTTATTACTCCCGATATTATCAATATAACATGCATTATTACGCATATAATGCAGTTATTATCGCTAGAACTGTAATAAATATACTTACTACTTTTATTATCATCAATATAACATGCATTATTACCCGTATTATGCAGTTATTATCGAATAGAACTGTAATAAATATACTTATTGCTTTTATTATTATCAATATAACATGCACTATTAGCCATATTCTACTATTATTATCGCTAGAAATATAATAATTATACCTACTACTCCCAATATTATCAATATAACATGCATTATTACCCATATAATGCAGTTATTATCGATAGAACTATAATAAATATACTTATTACTTTTATTATTATCAATATAACATGCACTATTAGCCATATTTTACTAGTATTATCGCTAGAGCTATAATAATTATACTTATACTCCCGATATTATCAATATAACATGCATTATTACGCATATAATGCAGTTATTATCGCTAGAACTGTAATAAATATACTTACTACTTTTATTATTGTCAATATAACATGCACTATTAGCCATATTTTACTAGTATTATCGCTAGAACTATAATAATTATACTTATTACTCCCAATGTTATCAATATAACATGCATTATTACCCATATTATGCAGTTATTATCGCGAGAACCTTAATAAATATACGTATTACTTTTATTATCATCAATATAACGTGCATTATTACCCATATTATGCAGTTATTATCGCTAGAGCTATAATAAATATACTTATTACTTTTATTATTATCAATATAACATGCACTATTAGCCATATTTTACTATTATTATCGCTAGAACTATAATAATAATACTTATTACTCCCAATATTATCAATATAACATGCATTATTACCCATATAATGAAGTTATTATCGCTAGAGCTGTAATAATTATACTTATTACTTATATTATTCTCAATATATCATGCATTATTACCCATATCATGCAGTTATAATCGCTAGAACTATAATAAATGTACTTACTACTTTCATTATCATCAATATAACATGCATTATTACCCATATTATGCAGTTATTATCGATAGAACCTTAATAAATATACTAATTACTTTTATTATTATCAATATAAAGCGCACTATCAGCCATATTTTACTATTATTATCGCTAGAACTATAATAATAATACTTATTACTCCCAATATTATCAATATAACGTGCATTATTACCCATATAATGCAGTTATTATCGCTAGAAATATAATAATTATACCTATTACTCCCAATATTATCAATATAACATGCATTATTACCCATATAATGCAGTTATTATCGATAGAACTGTAATAATTATACTTATTACTTATATTATGCGCAATATAACGTGCAGTATTACCCATATTATGCAGTTATTATCGCTAGAACTATAATAAATATACGTATTACTTTTATTATCATCAATATAACATGCATTATTACCCATATTATGCAGTTATTATCGATAGAACTGTAATAAATATACTTATTGCTTTTATTATTATCAATATAACATGCACTATTAGCCATATTTTACTAGCATTATCGCTAGAACTATAATAATTATACTTATTACTCCCGATATTATGAATATAACATGCATTATTGCGCATATAATGCAGTTATTATCGCTAGAACTGTAATAAATATACTTACTAGTTTTATTATCATCAATATAACATGTATTATTACCCGTATTATGCAGTTATTATCGATAGAACTGTAATAAATATACTTATTGCTTTTATTATTATCAATATAACATGCACTATTAGCCATATTCTACTATTATTATCGCTAGAAATATAATAATTATACCTATTACTCCCAATATTATCAATATAACATGCATTATTACCCATATAATGCAGTTATTATCGATAGAACTATAATAAATATACTTATTACTTTTATTATTATCAATATAACATGCACTATTAGCCATATTTTACTATTATTATCGCTAGAACTATAATAATAATACTTATTACTCCCAATATTATCAATATAACATGCATTATTACCCATATAATGAAGTTATTATCGCTAGAGCTGTAATAATTATACTTATTACTTATATTATTCTCAATATATCATGCATTATTACCCATATCATGCAGTTATAATCGCTAGAACTGTAACAATTATACTTATTACTTATATTATTAGCAATATAACGTGCATTATTACCCATATAATGCAGTTATTATTGATAGAACTATAATAAATGTACTTATTACTTTTATTATTATCAATATAACGTGCATTACTACCTATATTGTGCAGTTATTATCACTAGAACTATAATAAATATACTTATTACTCCCGATATTATCAATATAACATCCATTATTACCCATATAATGCAGTTATTATCGCTAGAACTGTAATAATTATACTTATTACTTATATTATTAGCAATATAACGTGCAGTATTACCCATATTATGCAGTTATTATCGCTAGAACTATAATAAATATACGTATTACTTTTATTATTATCAATATAACATACACTATTAGCCATATTTTACTATTATTATCGCAAGAACAATAATAATTATACTTATTACTCCCGATATTATCAATATAACATGCATTATTACGCATATAATGCAGTTATTATCGCTAGAACTGTAATAAATATACTTACTACTTTTATTATCATCAATATAACATGCATTATTACCCGTATTATGCAGTTATTATCGAATAGAACTGTAATAAATATACTTATTGCTTTTATTATTATCAATATAACATGCACTATTAGCCATATTCTACTATTATTATCGCTAGAAATATAATAATTATACCTACTACTCCCAATATTATCAATATAACATGCATTATTACCCATATAATGCAGTTATTATCGATAGAACTATAATAAATATACTTATTACTTTTATTATTATCAATATAACATGCACTATTAGCCATATTTTACTAGTATTATCGCTAGAGCTATAATAATTATACTTATACTCCCGATATTATCAATATAACATGCATTATTACGCATATAATGCAGTTATTATCGCTAGAACTGTAATAAATATACTTACTACTTTTATTATTGTCAATATAACATGCACTATTAGCCATATTTTACTAGTATTATCGCTAGAACTATAATAATTATACTTATTACTCCCAATGTTATCAATATAACATGCATTATTACCCATATTATGCAGTTATTATCGCGAGAACCTTAATAAATATACGTATTACTTTTATTATCATCAATATAACGTGCATTATTACCCATATTATGCAGTTATTATCGCTAGAGCTATAATAAATATACTTATTACTTTTATTATCATCAATATAACATGCATTATTACCCGTATTATGCAGTTATTATGGAATAGAACTGTAATAAATATACTTATTGCTTTTATTATTATCAATATAACATGCACTATTAGCCATATTCTACTATTATTATCGCTAGAAATATAATAATTATACCTATTACTCCCAATATTATCAATATAACATGCATTATTACCCATATAATGCAGTTATTATCGATAGAACTATAATAAATATACTTATTACTTTTATTATTATCAATATAACATGCACTATTAGCCATATTTTACTAGTATTATCGCTAGAACTATAATAATTATACTTATTACTCCCAATATTATCAATATAACATGCATTATTACCCATATAATGAAGTTATTATCGCTAGAGCTGTAATTATTATACTTATTACTTATATTATTCTCAATATATCATGCATTATTACCCATATCATGCAGTTATAATCGCTAGAACTGTAACAATTATACTTATTACTTATATTATTAGCAATATAACGTGCATTATTACCCATATAATGCAGTTATTATTGATAGAACTATAATAAATGTACTTATTACTTTTATTATTATCAATATAACGTGCATTACTACCTATATTGTGCAGTTATTATCGCTAGAACTATAATAAATATACTTATTACTCCCGATATTATCAATATAACATCCATTATTACCCATATAATGCAGTTATTATCGCTAGAACTGTAATAATTATACTTATTGGTTATATTATTAGCAATATAACGTGCAGTATTACCCATATTATGCAGTTATTATCGCTAGAACTATAATAAATATACGTATTACTTTTATTATTATCAATATAACATACACTATTAGCCATATTTTACTATTATTATCGCAAGAACTATAATAATTATACTTATTACTCCCGATATTATCAATATAACATGCATTATTACGCATATAATGCAGTTATTATCGCTAGAACTGTAATAAATATACTTACTACTTTTATTATCATCAATATAACATGCATTATTACCCGTATTATGCAGTTATTATCGAATAGAACTGTAATAAATATACTTATTGCTTTTATTATTATCAATATAACATGCACTATTAGCCATATTCTACTATTATTATCGCTAGAAATATAATAATTATACCTACTACTCCCAATATTATCAATATAACATGCATTATTACCCATATAATGCAGTTATTATCGATAGAACTATAATAAATATACTTATTACTTTTATTATTATCAATATAACATGCACTATTAGCCATATTTTACTAGTATTATCGCTAGAGCTATAATAATTATACTTATACTCCCGATATTATCAATATAACATGCATTATTACGCATATAATGCAGTTATTATCGCTAGAACTGTAATAAATATACTTACTACTTTTATTATTATCAATATAACATGCACTATTAGCCATATTTTACTAGTATTATCGCTAGAACTATAATAATTATACTTATTACTCCCAATATTATCAATATAACATGCATTATTACCCATATTATGCAGTTATTATCGCGAGAACCTTAATAAATATACGTATTAATTTTATTATCATCAATATAACGTGCATTATTACCCATATTATGCAGTTATTATCGCTAGAACTATAATAAATATACTTATTACTTTTATTATCATCAATATAACATGCATTATTACCCATATTATGCAGTTATTATCGATAGAACCTTAATAAATATACTTATTACTTTTATTATCATCAATATAACATGCATTATTACCCATATTATCCAGTTATTATCGATAGAACCTTAATAAATATACTAATTACTTTTATTATTATCAATATAAAGCGCACTATCAGCCATATTTTACTATTATTATCGCTAGAACTATAATAATAATACTTATTACTCCCAATATTATCAATATAACATGCATTATTACCCATATAATGCAGTTATTATCGCTAGAACTGTAATAATTATACTTATCACTTATATTATTATCAATATAACATGCATTATTATCCATATTATGCAGTTATTATCGCTAGAACTGTAATAATTATACTTACTACTTATATTATTCTCAATATAACATGCATTATTACCCATATTATGCAGTTATAATCGCTAGAACTATAATAAATATACTTACTACTTTCATTATCATCAATATAACATGCATTATTACCCATATTATGCAGTTATTATCGATAGAACTATAATAAATATACTTATTACTTTTATTATTATCAATATAACATGCACTATTAGCCATATTTTACTAGTATTATCGCTAGAAATATAATAATTATACCTATTACTCCCAATATTATCAATATAACATGCATTATTACCCATATAATGCAGTTATTATCGATAGAACTATAATAAATATACTTATTACTTTTATTATTATCAATATAACATGCACTATTAGCCATATTTTACTAGTATTATCGCTAGAACTATAATAATTATACTTATTACTCCCAATATTATCAATATAACATGCATTATTACCCATATTATGCAGTTATTATCGCGAGAACCTTAATAAATATACGTATTACTTTTATTATCATCAATATTACGTGCATTATTACCCATATTATGCAGTTATTATCGCTAGAGCTATAATAAATATACTTATTACTTTTATTATCATCAATATAACATGCATTATTACCCATATTATGCAGTTATTATCGATAGAACCTTAATAAATATACTAATTACTTTTATTATTATCAATATAAAGCGCACTATCAGCCATATTTTACTATTATTATCGCTAGAACTATAATAATAATACTTATTACTCCCAATATTATCTATATAACGTGCATTATTACCCATATAATGCAGTTATTATCGCTAGAAATATAATAATTATACCTATTACTCCCAATATTATCAATATAACATGCATTATTACCCATATAATGCAGTTATTATCGATAGAACTATAATAAATATACTTATTGCTTTTATTATTATCAATATAACATGCACTATTAGCCATATTCTACTATTATTATCGCTAGAAATATAATAATTATACCTATTACTCCCAATATTATCAATACAACATGCATTATTACCCATATAATGCAGTTATTATCGATAGAACTATAATAAATATACTTATTACTTTTATTATTATCAATATAACATGCACTATTAGCCATATTTTACTATTATTATCGCTAGAACTATAATAATAATACTTATTACTCCCAATATTATCAATATAACATGCATTATTACCCATATAATGAAGTTATTATCGCTAGAGCTGTAATTATTATACTTATTACTTATATTATTCTCAATATATCATGCATTATTACCCATATCATGCAGTTATAATCGCTAGAACTGTAACAATTATACTTATTACTTATATTATTAGCAATATAACGTGCATTATTACCCATATAATGCAGTTATTATTGATAGAACTATAATAAATGTACTTATTACTTTTATTATTATCAATATAACGTGCATTACTACCTATATTGTGCAGTTATTATCGCTAGAACTATAATAAATATACTTATTACTCCCGATATTATCAATATAACATCCATTATTACCCATATAATGCAGTTATTATCGCTAGAACTGTAATAATTATACTTATTGGTTATATTATTAGCAATATAACGTGCAGTATTACCCATATTATGCAGTTATTATCGCTAGAACTATAATAAATATACGTATTACTTTTATTATTATCAATATAACATACACTATTAGCCATATTTTACTATTATTATCGCAAGAACTATAATAATTATACTTATTACTCCCGATATTATCAATATAACATGCATTATTACGCATATAATGCAGTTATTATCGCTAGAACTGTAATAAATATACTTACTACTTTTATTATCATCAATATAACATGCATTATTACCCGTATTATGCAGTTATTATCGAATAGAACTGTAATAAATATACTTATTGCTTTTATTATTATCAATATAACATGCACTATTAGCCATATTCTACTATTATTATCGCTAGAAATATAATAATTATACCTACTACTCCCAATATTATCAATATAACATGCATTATTACCCATATAATGCAGTTATTATCGATAGAACTATAATAAATATACTTATTACTTTTATTATTATCAATATAACATGCACTATTAGCCATATTTTACTAGTATTATCGCTAGAGCTATAATAATTATACTTATACTCCCGATATTATCAATATAACATGCATTATTACGCATATAATGCAGTTATTATCGCTAGAACTGTAATAAATATACTTACTACTTTTATTATTATCAATATAACATGCACTATTAGCCATATTTTACTAGTATTATCGCTAGAACTATAATAATTATACTTATTACTCCCAATATTATCAATATAACATGCATTATTACCCATATTATGCAGTTATTATCGCGAGAACCTTAATAAATATACGTATTAATTTTATTATCATCAATATAACGTGCATTATTACCCATATTATGCAGTTATTATCGCTAGAACTATAATAAATATACTTATTACTTTTATTATCATCAATATAACATGCATTATTACCCATATTATGCAGTTATTATCGATAGAACCTTAATAAATATACTTATTACTTTTATTATCATCAATATAACATGCATTATTACCCATATTATCCAGTTATTATCGATAGAACCTTAATAAATATACTAATTACTTTTATTATTATCAATATAAAGCGCACTATCAGCCATATTTTACTATTATTATCGCTAGAACTATAATAATAATACTTATTACTCCCAATATTATCAATATAACATGCATTATTACCCATATAATGCAGTTATTATCGCTAGAACTGTAATAATTATACTTATCACTTATATTATTATCAATATAACATGCATTATTATCCATATTATGCAGTTATTATCGCTAGAACTGTAATAATTATACTTACTACTTATATTATTCTCAATATAACATGCATTATTACCCATATTATGCAGTTATAATCGCTAGAACTATAATAAATATACTTACTACTTTCATTATCATCAATATAACATGCATTATTACCCATATTATGCAGTTATTATCGATAGAACTATAATAAATATACTTATTACTTTTATTATTATCAATATAACATGCACTATTAGCCATATTTTACTAGTATTATCGCTAGAACTATAATAATTATACTTATACTCCCGATATTATCAATATAACATGCATTATTACGCATATAATGCAGTTATTATCGCTAGAACTGTAATAAATATACTTACTACTTTTATTATTATCAATATAACATGCACTATTAGCCATATTTTACTAGTATTATCGCTAGAACTATAATAATTATACTTATTACTCCCAATATTATCAATATAACATGCATAATTACCCATATTATGCAGTTATTATCGCGAGAACCTTAATAAATATACGTATTACTTTTATTATCATCAATATAACGTGCATTATTACCCATATTATGCAGTTATTATCGCTAGAGCTATAATAAATATACTTATTACTTTTATTATCATCAATATAACATGCATTATTACCCATATTATGCAGTTATTATCGATAGAACCTTAATAAATATACTAATTACTTTTATTATTATCAATATAAAGCGCACTATCAGCCATATTTTACTATTATTATCGCTGGAACTATAATAATAATACTTATTACTCCCAATATTATCAATATAACATGCATTATTACCCATATAATGCAGTTATTATCGCTAGAGCTATAATAATTATACTTATACTCCCGATATTATCAATATAACATGCATTATTACGCATATAATGCAGTTATTATCGCTAGAACTGTAATAAATATACTTACTACTTTTATTATTATCAATATAACATGCACTATTAGCCATATTTTACTAGTATTATCGCTAGAACTATAATAATTATACTTATTACTCCCAATATTATCAATATAACATGCATTATTACCCATATTATGCAGTTATTATCGCGAGAACCTTAATAAATATACGTATTACTTTCATTATCATCTATATAACGTGCATTATTACCCATATTATGCAGTTATTATCGCTAGATCTATAATAAATATACTTATTACTTTTATTATCATCAATATAACATGCATTATTACCCATATTATGCAGTTATTATCGATAGAACCTTAATAAATATACTAATTACTTTTATTATTATCAATATAAAGCGCACTATCAGCCATATTTTACTATTATTATCGCTAGAACTGTAATAATAATACTTATTACTCCCAATATTATCAATATAACATGCATTATTACCCATATAATGCAGTTATTATCGCTAGAGCTATAATAATTATACTTATACTCCCGATATTATCAATATAACATGCATTATTACGCATATAATGCAGTTATTATCGCTAGAACTGTAATAAATATACTTACTACTTTTATTATTATCAATATAACATGCACTATTAGCCATATTTTACTAGTATTATCGCTAGAACTATAATAGTTATACTTATTACTCCCAATATTATCAATATAACATGCATTATTACCCATATTATGCAGTTATTATCGCGAGAACCTTAATAAATATACGTATTACTTTTATTATCATCAATATAACGTGCATTATTACCCATATTATGCAGTTATTATCGCTAGATCTATAATAAATATACTTATTACTTTTATTATCATCAATATAACATGCATTATTACCCATATTATGCAGTTATTATCGATAGAACCTTAATAAATATACTTATTACTTTTATTATCATCAATATAACATGCATTATTACCCATATTATCCAGTTATTATCGATAGAACCTTAATAAATATACTAATTACTTTTATTATTATCAATATAAAGCGCACTATCAGCCATATTTTACTATTATTATCGCTAGAACTATAATAATAATACTTATACTCCCGATATTATCAATATAACATGCATTATTACGCATATAATGCAGTTATTATCGCTAGAACTGTAATAAATATACTTACTACTTTTATTATTATCAATATAACATGCACTATTAGCCATATTTTACTAGTATTATCGCTAGAACTATAATAATTATACTTATTACTCCCAATATTATCAATATAACATGCATAATTACCCATATTATGCAGTTATTATCGCGAGAACCTTAATAAATATACGTATTACTTTTATTATCATCAATATAACGTGCATTATTACCCATATTATGCAGTTATTATCGCTAGAGCTATAATAAATATACTTATTACTTTTATTATCATCAATATAACATGCATTATTACCCATATTATGCAGTTATTATCGATAGAACCTTAATAAATATACTAATTACTTTTATTATTATCAATATAAAGCGCACTATCAGCCATATTTTACTATTATTATCGCTGGAACTATAATAATAATACTTATTACTCCCAATATTATCAATATAACATGCATTATTACCCATATAATGCAGTTATTATCGCTAGAGCTATAATAATTATACTTATACTCCCGATATTATCAATATAACATGCATTATTACGCATATAATGCAGTTATTATCGCTAGAACTGTAATAAATATACTTACTACTTTTATTATTATCAATATAACATGCACTATTAGCCATATTTTACTAGTATTATCGCTAGAACTATAATAATTATACTTATTACTCCCAATATTATCAATATAACATGCATTATTACCCATATTATGCAGTTATTATCGCGAGAACCTTAATAAATATACGTATTACTTTCATTATCATCTATATAACGTGCATTATTACCCATATTATGCAGTTATTATCGCTAGATCTATAATAAATATACTTATTACTTTTATTATCATCAATATAACATGCATTATTACCCATATTATGCAGTTATTATCGATAGAACCTTAATAAATATACTAATTACTTTTATTATTATCAATATAAAGCGCACTATCAGCCATATTTTACTATTATTATCGCTAGAACAGTAATAATAATACTTATTACTCCCAATATTATCAATATAACATGCATTATTACCCATATAATGCAGTTATTATCGCTAGAGCTATAATAATTATACTTATACTCCCGATATTATCAATATAACATGCATTATTACGCATATAATGCAGTTATTATCGCTAGAACTGTAATAAATATACTTACTACTTTTATTATTATCAATATAACATGCACTATTAGCCATATTTTACTAGTATTATCGCTAGGACTATAATAATTATACTTATTACTCCCAATATTATCAATATAACATGCATTATTACCCATATTATGCAGTTATTATCGCGAGAACCTTAATAAATATACGTATTACTTTTATTATCATCAATATAACGTGCATTATTACCCATATTATGCAGTTATTATCGCTAGATCTATAATAAATATACTTATTACTTTTATTATCATCAATATAACATGCATTATTACCCATATTATGCAGTTATTATCGATAGAACCTTAATAAATATACTAATTACTTTTATTATTATCAATATAAAGCGCACTATCAGCCATATTTTACTATTATTATCGCTGGAACTATAATAATAATACTTATTACTCCCAATATTATCAATATAACATGCATTATTACCCATATAATGCAGTTATTATCGCTAGAGCTATAATAATTATACTTATACTCCCGATATTATCAATATAACATGCATTATTACGCATATAATGCAGTTATTATCGCTAGAACTGTAATAAATATACTTACTACTTTTATTATTATCAATATAACATGCACTATTAGCCATATTTTACTAGTATTATCGCTAGAACTATAATAATTATACTTATTACTCCCAATATTATCAATATAACATGCATTATTACCCATATTATGCAGTTATTATCGCGAGAACCTTAATAAATATACGTATTACTTTTATTATCATCAATATAACGTGCATTATTACCCATATTACGCAGTTATTATCGCTAGATCTATAATAAATATACTTATTACTTTTATTATCATCAATATAACATGCATTATTACCCATATTATGCAGTTATTATCGATAGAACCTTAATAAATATACTAATTACTTTTATTATTATCAATATAAAGCGCACTATCAGCCATATTTTACTATTATTATCGCTAGAACTATAATAATAATACTTATTACTCCCAATATTATCAATATAACATGCATTATTACCCATATAATGCAGTTATTATCGCTAGAGCTATAATAATTATACTTATACTCCCGATATTATCAATATAACATGCATTATTACGCATATAATGCAGTTATTATCGCTAGAACTGTAATAAATATACTTACTACTTTTATTATTATCAATATAACATACACTATTAGCCATATTTTACTAGTATTATCGCTAGAACTATAATAATTATACTTATTACTCCCAATATTATCAATATAACATGCATTATTACCCGTATTATGCAGTTATTATCGCGAGAACCTTAATAAATATACGTATTACTTTTATTATCATCAATATAACGTGCATTATTACCCATATTATGCAGTTATTATCGCTAGAGCTATAATAAATATACTTATTACTTTTATTATCATCAATATAACATGCATTATTACCCATATTATGCAGTTATTATCGATAGAACCTTAATAAATATACTAATTACTTTTATTATTATCAATATAAAGCGCACTATCAGCCATATTTTACTATTATTATCGCTGGAACTATAATAATAATACTTATTACTCCCAATATTATCAATATAACATGCATTATTACCCATATAATGCAGTTATTATCGCTAGAGCTATAATAATTATACTTATACTCCCGATATTATCAATATAACATGCATTATTACGCATATAATGCAGTTATTATCGCTAGAACTGTAATAAATATACTTACTACTTTTATTATTATCAATATAACATGCACTATTAGCCATATTTTACTATTATTATCGCTAGAACTATAATAATAATACTTATTACTCCCAATATTATCAATATAACATGCATTATTACCCATATAATGAAGTTATTATCGCTAGAGCTGTAATAATTATACTTATTACTTATATTATTCTCAATATATCATGCATTATTACCCATATCATGCAGTTACAATCGCTAGAACTATAATAAATGTACTTACTACTTTCATTATCATCAATATAACATGCATTATTACCCATATTATGCAGTTATTATCGATAGAACCTTAATAAATATACTAATTACTTTTATTATTATCAATATAAAGCGCACTATCAGCCATATTTTACTATTATTATCGCTAGAACTATAATAATAATACTTATTACTCCCAATATTATCAATATAACGTGCATTATTACCCATATAATGCAGTTATTATCGCTAGAAATATAATAATTATACCTATTACTCCCAATATTATCAATATAACATGCATTATTACCCATATAATGCAGTTATTATCGATAGAACTATAATAAATATACTTATTACTTTTATTATTATCAATATAACATGCACTATTAGCCATATTTTACTAGTATTATCGCTAGAACTATAATAATTATACTTATTACTCCCAATATTATCAATATAACATGCATTATTACCCATATTATGCAGTTATTATCGCGAGAACCTTAATAAATATACGTATTACTTTTATTATCGTCAATATTACGTGCATTATTACCCATATAATGCAGTTAGTATCGCTAGAGCTATAATAATTATACTTATTCTCCCGATATTATCAATATAACATGCATTATTACGCACATAATGCAGTTATTATCGCTAGAACTGTAATAAATATACTTACTACTTTTATTATCATCAATATAACATGCATTATTACCCGTATTATGCAGTTATTATCGAATAGAACTGTAATAAATATACGTATTGCTTTTATAATTATCAATATAACATGCACTATTAGCCATATTCTACTATTATTATCGCTAGAAATATAATAATTATACCTATTACTCCCAATATTATCAATATAACATGCATTATTACCCATATAATGCAGTTATTATCGATAGAACTATAATAAATATACTTATTACTTTTATTATTATCAATATAACATGCACTATTAGCCATATTTTACTATTATTATCGCTAGAACTATAATAATAATACTTATTACTCCCAATATTATCAATATAACATGCATTATTACCCATATAATGAAGTTATTATCGCTAGAGCTGTAATAATTATACTTATTACTTATATTATTCTCAATATATCATGCATTATTACCCATATTATGCAGTTATTATCGATAGAACCTTAATAAATATACTAATTACTTTTATTATTATCAATATAAAGCGCACTATCAGCCATATTTTACTATTATTATCGCTAGAACTATAATAATAATACTTATTACTCCCAATATTATCAATATAACGTGCATTATTACCCATATAATGCAGTTATTATCGCTAGAAATATAATAATTATACCTATTACTCCCAATATTATCAATATAACATGCATTATTACCCATATAATGCAGTTATTATCGATAGAACTATAATAAATATACTTATTGCTTTTATTATTATCAATATAACATGCACTATTAGCCATATTCTACTATTATTATCGCTAGAAATATAATAATTATACCTATTACTCCCAATATTATCAATATAACATGCATTATTACCCATATAATGCAGTTATTATCGATAGAACTATAATAAATATACTTATTACTTTTATTATTATCAATATAACATGCACTATTAGCCATATTTTACTATTATTATCGCTAGAACTATAATAATAATACTTATTACTCCCAATATTATCAATATAACATGCATTATTACCCATATAATGAAGTTATTATCGCTAGAGCTGTAATAATTATACTTATTACTTATATTATTCTCAATATATCATGCATTATTACCCATATCATGCAGTTATAATCGCTAGAACTGTAACAATTATACTTATTACTTATATTATTAGCAATATAACGTGCATTATTACCCATATAATGCAGTTATTATTGATAGAACTATAATAAATGTACTTATTACTTTTATTATTATCAATATAACGTGCATTACTACCTATATTGTGCAGTTATTATCGCTAGAACTATAATAAATATACTTATTACTCCCGATATTATCAATATAACATCCATTATTACCCATATAATGCAGTTATTATCGCTAGAACTGTAATAATTATACTTATTACTTATATTATTAGCAATATAACGTGCAGTATTACCCATATTATGCAGTTATTATCGCTAGAACTATAATAAATATACGTATTACTTTTATTATTATCAATATAACATACACTATTAGCCATATTTTACTATTATTATCGCAAGAACAATAATAATTATACTTATTACTCCCGATATTATCAATATAACATGCATTATTACGCATATAATGCAGTTATTATCGCTAGAACTGTAATAAATATACTTACTACTTTTATTATCATCAATATAACATGCATTATTACCCGTATTATGCAGTTATTATCGAATAGAACTGTAATAAATATACTTATTGCTTTTATTATTATCAATATAACATGCACTATTAGCCATATTCTACTATTATTATCGCTAGAAATATAATAATTATACCTACTACTCCCAATATTATCAATATAACATGCATTATTACCCATATAATGCAGTTATTATCGATAGAACTATAATAAATATACTTATTACTTTTATTATTATCAATATAACATGCACTATTAGCCATATTTTACTAGTATTATCGCTAGAGCTATAATAATTATACTTATACTCCCGATATTATCAATATAACATGCATTATTACGCATATAATGCAGTTATTATCGCTAGAACTGTAATAAATATACTTACTACTTTTATTATTGTCAATATAACATGCACTATTAGCCATATTTTACTAGTATTATCGCTAGAACTATAATAATTATACTTATTACTCCCAATGTTATCAATATAACATGCATTATTACCCATATTATGCAGTTATTATCGCGAGAACCTTAATAAATATACTAATTACTTTTATTATTATCAATATAAAGCGCACTATCAGCCATATTTTACTATTATTATCGCTGGAACTATAATAATAATACTTATTACTCCCAATATTATCAATATAACATGCATTATTACCCATATAATGCAGTTATTATCGCTAGAGCTATAATAATTATACTTATACTCCCGATATTATCAATATAACATGCATTATTACGCATATAATGCAGTTATTATCGCTAGAACTGTAATAAATATACTTACTACTTTTATTATTATCAATATAACATGCACTATTAGCCATATTTTACTATTATTATCGCTAGAACTATAATAATAATACTTATTACTCCCAATATTATCAATATAACATGCATTATTACCCATATAATGAAGTTATTATCGCTAGAGCTGTAATAATTATACTTATTACTTATATTATTCTCAATATATCATGCATTATTACCCATATCATGCAGTTACAATCGCTAGAACTATAATAAATGTACTTACTACTTTCATTATCATCAATATAACATGCATTATTACCCATATTATGCAGTTATTATCGATAGAACCTTAATAAATATACTAATTACTTTTATTATTATCAATATAAAGCGCACTATCAGCCATATTTTACTATTATTATCGCTAGAACTATAATAATAATACTTATTACTCCCAATATTATCAATATAACATGCATTATTACGCACATAATGCAGTTATTATCGCTAGAACTGTAATAAATATACTTACTACTTTTATTATCATCAATATAACATGCATTATTACCCGTATTATGCAGTTATTATCGAATAGAACTGTAATAAATATACGTATTGCTTTTATTATTATCAATATAACATGCACTATTAGCCATATTCTACTATTATTATCGCTAGAAATATAATAATTATACCTATTACTCCCAATATTATCAATATAACATGCATTATTACCCATATAATGCAGTTATTATCGATAGAACTATAATCAATATACTTATTACTTTTATTATTATCAATATAACATGCACTATTAGCCATATTTTACTATTATTATCGCTAGAACTATAATAATAATACTTATTACTCCCAATATTATCAATATAACATGCATTATTACCCATATAATGAAGTTATTATCGCTAGAGCTGTAATAATTATACTTATTACTTATATTATTCTCAATATATCATGCATTATTACCCATATCATGCAGTTATAATCGCTAGAACTATAATAAATGTACTTACTACTTTCATTATCATCAATATAACATGCATTATTACCCATATTATGCAGTTATTATCGATAGAACCTTAATAAATATACTAATTACTTTTATTATTATCAATATAAAGCGCACTATCAGCCATATTTTACTATTATTATCGCTAGAACTATAATAATAATACTTATTACTCCCAATATTATCAATATAACGTGCATTATTACCCATATAATGCAGTTATTATCGCTAGAAATATAATAATTATACCTATTACTCCCAATATTATCAATATAACATGCATTATTACCCATATAATGCAGTTATTATCGATAGAACTATAATAAATATACTTATTGCTTTTATTATTATCAATATAACATGCACTATTAGCCATATTCTACTATTATTATCGCTAGAAATATGATAATTATACCTATTACTCCCAATATTATCAATATAACATGCATTATTTCCCATATAATGCAGTTATTATCGATAGAACTATAATAAATATACTTATTACTTTTATTATTATCAATATAACATGCACTATTAGCCATATTTTACTATTATTATCGCTAGAACTATAATAATAATACTTATTACTCCCAATATTATCAATATAACATGCATTATTACCCATATAATGAAGTTATTATCGCTAGAGCTGTAATAATTATACTTATTACTTATATTATTCTCAATATATCATGCATTATTACCCATATCATGCAGTTATAATCGCTAGAACTGTAACAATTATACTTATTACTTATATTAATAGCAATATAACGTGCATTATTACCCATATAATGCAGTTATTATTGATAGAACTATAATAAATGTACTTATTACTTTTATTATTATCAATATAACGTGCATTACTACCTATATTGTGCAGTTATTATCGCTAGAACTATAATAAATATACTTATTACTCCCGATATTATCAATATAACATCCATTATTACCCATATAATGCAGTTATTATCGCTAGAACTGTAATAATTATACTTATTACTTATATTATTAGCAATATAACGTGCAGTATTACCCATATTATGCAGTTATTATCGCTAGAACTATAATAAATATACGTATTACTTTTATTATTATCAATATAACATACACTATTAGCCATATTTTACTATTATTATCGCAAGAACAATAATAATTATACTTATTACTCCCGATATTATCAATATAACATGCATTATTACGCATATAATGCAGTTATTATCGCTAGAACTGTAATAAATATACTTACTACTTTTATTATCATCAATATAACATGCATTATTACCCGTATTATGCAGTTATTATCGAATAGAACTGTAATAAATATACTTATTGCTTTTATTATTATCAATATAACATGCACTATTAGCCATATTCTACTATTATTATCGCTAGAAATATAATAATTATACCTACTACTCCCAATATTATCAATATAACATGCATTATTACCCATATAATGCAGTTATTATCGATAGAACTATAATAAATATACTTATTACTTTTATTATTATCAATATAACATGCACTATTAGCCATATTTTACTAGTATTATCGCTAGAGCTATAATAATTATACTTATACTCCCGATATTATCAATATAACATGCATTATTACGCATATAATGCAGTTATTATCGCTAGAACTGTAATAAATATACTTACTACTTTTATTATTGTCAATATAACATGCACTATTAGCCATATTTTACTAGTATTATCGCTAGAACTATAATAATTATACTTATTACTCCCAATGTTATCAATATAACATGCATTATTACCCATATTATGCAGTTATTATCGCGAGAACCTTAATAAATATACGTATTACTTTTATTATCATCAATATAACGTGCATTATTACCCATATTATGCAGTTATTATCGCTAGAGCTATAATAAATATACTTATTACTTTTATTATCATCAATATAACATGCATTATTACCCGTATTATGCAGTTATTATGGAATAGAACTGTAATAAATATACTTATTGCTTTTATTATTATCAATATAACATGCACTATTAGCCATATTCTACTATTATTATCGCTAGAAATATAATAATTATACCTATTACTCCCAATATTATCAATATAACATGCATTATTACCCATATAATGCAGTTATTATCGATAGAACTATAATAAATATACTTATTACTTTTATTATTATCAATATAACATGCACTATTAGCCATATTTTACTAGTATTATCGCTAGAACTATAATAATTATACTTATTACTCCCAATATTATCAATATAACATGCATTATTACCCATATTATGCAGTTATTATCGCGAGAACCTTAATAAATATACGTATTACTTTTATTATCATCAATATTACGTGCATTATTACCCATATTATGCAGTTATTATCGCTAGAGCTATAATAAATATACTTATTACTTTTATTATCATCAATATAACATGCATTATTACCCATATTATGCAGTTATTATCGATAGAACCTTAATAAATATACTAATTACTTTTATTATTATCAATATAAAGCGCACTATCAGCCATATTTTACTATTATTATCGCTAGAACTATAATAATAATACTTATTACTCCCAATATTATCTATATAACATGCATTATTACCCATATAATGAAGTTATTATCGCTAGAGCTGTAATTATTATACTTATTACTTATATTATTCTCAATATATCATGCATTATTACCCATATCATGCAGTTATAATCGCTAGAACTGTAACAATTATACTTATTACTTATATTATTAGCAATATAACGTGCATTATTACCCATATAATGCAGTTATTATTGATAGAACTATAATAAATGTACTTATTACTTTTATTATTATCAATATAACGTGCATTACTACCTATATTGTGCAGTTATTATCGCTAGAACTATAATAAATATACTTATTACTCCCGATATTATCAATATAACATCCATTATTACCCATATAATGCAGTTATTATCGCTAGAACTGTAATAATTATACTTATTGGTTATATTATTAGCAATATAACGTGCAGTATTACCCATATTATGCAGTTATTATCGCTAGAACTATAATAAATATACGTATTACTTTTATTATTATCAATATAACATACACTATTAGCCATATTTTACTATTATTATCGCAAGAACTATAATAATTATACTTATTACTCCCGATATTATCAATATAACATGCATTATTACGCATATAATGCAGTTATTATCGCTAGAACTGTAATAAATATACTTACTACTTTTATTATCATCAATATAACATGCATTATTACCCGTATTATGCAGTTATTATCGAATAGAACTGTAATAAATATACTTATTGCTTTTATTATTATCAATATAACATGCACTATTAGCCATATTCTACTATTATTATCGCTAGAAATATAATAATTATACCTACTACTCCCAATATTATCAATATAACATGCATTATTACCCATATAATGCAGTTATTATCGATAGAACTATAATAAATATACTTATTACTTTTATTATTATCAATATAACATGCACTATTAGCCATATTTTACTAGTATTATCGCTAGAGCTATAATAATTATACTTATACTCCCGATATTATCAATATAACATGCATTATTACGCATATAATGCAGTTATTATCGCTAGAACTGTAATAAATATACTTACTACTTTTATTATTATCAATATAACATGCACTATTAGCCATATTTTACTAGTATTATCGCTAGAACTATAATAATTATACTTATTACTCCCAATATTATCAATATAACATGCATTATTACCCATATTATGCAGTTATTATCGCGAGAACCTTAATAAATATACGTATTAATTTTATTATCATCAATATAACGTGCATTATTACCCATATTATGCAGTTATTATCGCTAGAACTATAATAAATATACTTATTACTTTTATTATCATCAATATAACATGCATTATTACCCATATTATGCAGTTATTATCGATAGAACCTTAATAAATATACTTATTACTTTTATTATCATCAATATAACATGCATTATTACCCATATTATCCAGTTATTATCGATAGAACCTTAATAAATATACTAATTACTTTTATTATTATCAATATAAAGCGCACTATCAGCCATATTTTACTATTATTATCGCTAGAACTATAATAATAATACTTATTACTCCCAATATTATCAATATAACATGCATTATTACCCATATAATGCAGTTATTATCGCTAGAACTGTAATAATTATACTTATCACTTATATTATTATCAATATAACATGCATTATTATCCATATTATGCAGTTATTATCGCTAGAACTGTAATAATTATACTTACTACTTATATTATTCTCAATATAACATGCATTATTACCCATATTATGCAGTTATAATCGCTAGAACTATAATAAATATACTTACTACATTCATTGTCATCAATATAACATGCATTATTACCCATATTATGCAGTTATTATCGATAGAACTATAATAAATATACTTATTACTTTTATTATTATCAATATAACATGCACTATTAGCCATATTTTACTAGTATTATCGCTAGAACTATAATAATTATACTTATACTCCCGATATTATCAATATAACATGCATTATTACGCATATAATGCAGTTATTATCGCTAGAACTGTAATAAATATACTTACTACTTTTATTATTATCAATATAACATGCACTATTAGCCATATTTTACTAGTATTATCGCTAGAACTATAATAATTATACTTATTACTCCCAATATTATCAATATAACATGCATAATTACCCATATTATGCAGTTATTATCGCGAGAACCTTAATAAATATACGTATTACTTTTATTATCATCAATATAACGTGCATTATTACCCATATTATGCAGTTATTATCGCTAGAGCTATAATAAATATACTTATTACTTTTATTATCATCAATATAACATGCATTATTACCCATATTATGCAGTTATTATCGATAGAACCTTAATAAATATACTAATTACTTTTATTATTATCAATATAAAGCGCACTATCAGCCATATTTTACTATTATTATCGCTGGAACTATAATAATAATACTTATTACTCCCAATATTATCAATATAACATGCATTATTACCCATATAATGCAGTTATTATCGCTAGAGCTATAATAATTATACTTATACTCCCGATATTATCAATATAACATGCATTATTACGCATATAATGCAGTTATTATCGCTAGAACTGTAATAAATATACTTACTACTTTTATTATTATCAATATAACATGCACTATTAGCCATATTTTACTAGTATTATCGCTAGAACTATAATAATTATACTTATTACTCCCAATATTATCAATATAACATGCATTATTACCCATATTATGCAGTTATTATCGCGAGAACCTTAATAAATATACGTATTACTTTTATTATCATCAATATAACGTGCATTATTACCCATATTACGCAGTTATTATCGCTAGATCTATAATAAATATACTTATTACTTTTATTATCATCAATATAACATGCATTATTACCCATATTATGCAGTTATTATCGATAGAACCTTAATAAATATACTAATTACTTTTATTATTATCAATATAAAGCGCACTATCAGCCATATTTTACTATTATTATCGCTAGAACTATAATAATAATACTTATTACTCCCAATATTATCAATATAACATGCATTATTACCCATATAATGCAGTTATTATCGCTAGAGCTATAATAATTATACTTATACTCCCGATATTATCAATATAACATGCATTATTACGCATATAATGCAGTTATTATCGCTAGAACTGTAATAAATATACTTACTACTTTTATTATTATCAATATAACATACACTATTAGCCATATTTTACTAGTATTATCGCTAGAACTATAATAATTATACTTATTACTCCCAATATTATCAATATAACATGCATTATTACCCATATTATGCAGTTATTATCGCGAGAACCTTAATAAATATACGTATTACTTTTATTATCATCAATATAACGTGCATTATTACCCATATTATGCAGTTATTATCGCTAGAGCTATAATAAATATACTTATTACTTTTATTATCATCAATATAACATGCATTATTACCCATATTATGCAGTTATTATCGATAGAACCTTAATAAATATACTAATTACTTTTATTATTATCAATATAAAGCGCACTATCAGCCATATTTTACTATTATTATCGCTGGAACTATAATAATAATACTTATTACTCCCAATATTATCAATATAACATGCATTATTACCCATATAATGCAGTTAGTATCGCTAGAGCTATAATAATTATACTTATACTCCCGATATTATCAATATAACATGCATTATTACGCATATAATGCAGTTATTATCGCTAGAACTGTAATAAATATACTTACTACTTTTATTATTATCAATATAACATGCACTATTAGCCATATTTTACTAGTATTATCGCTAGAACTATAAAAATTATACTTATTACTCCCAATATTATCAATATAACATGCATTATTACCCATATTATGCAGTTATTATCGCGAGAACCTTAATAAATATACGTATTACTTTTATTATCATCAATATAACATGCATTATTACCCATATTATGCAGTTATTATCGATAGAGCTATAATAAATATACTTATTACTTTTATTATTATCAATATAACATGCACTATTAGCCATATTTTACTATTATTATCGCTAGAACTATAATAATTATACTTATTACTCCCAATATTATCAAAATAACATGCATTATTACCCATATAATGCAGTTACTATCGCTAGAACTGTAATAATTATACTTATCACTTATATTATTATCAATATAACATGCATTGTTATCCATATTATGCAGTTATTATCGCTAGAACTGTAATAATTATACTTACTACTTATATTACTCTCAATATAACATGCAGTATTACCCATATTATGCAGTTATAATCGCTAGAACTATAATAAATATACTTACTACTTTCATTATCATCAATATAACATGCATTATTACCCATATTATGCAGTTATTACCGAAAGAACTATAATAAATATACTTATTCCTTTTATTATTATCAATATAACATGCACTATTAGCCATATTTTACTATTATTATCGCTAGAACTATAATGATTATACTTATTACTCCCAATATTATCAATATAACATGCATTATTACCCATATAATGCAGTTATTATCGATAGAACTATAATAAATATACTTATTACTTTTATTATTATCAATATAACATGCACTATTAGCCATATTTTACTAGGATTATCGCTAGAACTATAATAATTATACTTATTACTCCCGATATTATCAATATAACATGCATTATTAATCATATAATGCAGTTATTATCGCTAGAACTGTAATAAATATACTTACTACTTTTATTATCATCAATATAACATGCATTATTACCCGTATTATGCAGTTATTATCGATAGAACTGTAATAAATATACTTATTGCTCTTATTATTATCAATATAACATGCACTATTAGCCATATTTTACTATTATTATCGCTAGAACTATAATAATTATACTTATTACTCCCAATATCATCAATATAACATGCATTATTACCCATATAATGCAGTTATTATCGCTAGAACTATAATAGATATACTTATTACTCCCGATATTATCAATATAACATCCATTATTACCCATATAATGCAGTTATTATCGATAGAACGGTAATAAATATACTTATTACTTTTATTATTATCAATATAACATACACTATTAGCCATATTTTACTATTATTATCGCTAGAACTATAATAATTATACTTATTACTCCCGATATTATCAATATAACATGCATTATTACGCATATAATGCAGTTATTATCGCTAGAACTGTAATAAATACACTTGTTACTTTTATTATCATCAATATAACATGCATTATTACCCGTATTATGCAGTTATTATCGAATAGAACTGTAATAAATATACTTATTGCTTTTATTATTATCAATATAACATGCACTATTAGCCATATTCTACTATTATTATCGCTAGAAATATAATAATTATACCTATTACTCCCAATATTATCAATATAACATGCATTATTATCCATATAATGCACTTATTATCGCTAGAGCTGTAATAATTATACTTACTACTTTTATTATCATCAATATAACATGCATTATTACCCGTATTATGCAGTTATTATCGATAGAACTGTAATAAATATACTTATTGCTTTTATTATTATCAATATAACATGCAGTATTAGCCATATTTTACTATTATTATCGCTAGAACTATAATAATTATACTTATTACTCCCAATATTATCAATATAACATGCATTATTACCCATATAATGCAGTTATTATCGCTAGAACTGTAATAATTATACTTATCACTTATATTATTATCAATATAACATGCATTATTATCCATATTATGCAGTTATTATCGCTAGAACTGTAATAATTATACTTACTACTTATATTATTCTGAATATAACATGCATTATTACCCATATTATGCAGTTATAATCGCTAGAACTATAATAAATATACTTACTACTTTCATTATCATCAATATAACACGCATTATTACCCATATTATACAGTTATTATCGATAGAACTATAATAAATATACTTATTACTTTTATTATTATCAATATAACATGCACTATTAGCCATATTTTACTAGTATTATCGCTAGAACTATAATAATTATACTTATTACTCCCAATATTATCAATATAACGTGCATTATTACCCATATTATGCAGTTATTATCGCGAGAACCTTAATAAATATACGTATTACTTTTATTATCATCAATATAACATGCATTATTACCCATATTATGCAGTTATTATCGATAGAACCTTAATAAATATACTTATTACTTTTATTATCATCAATATAACATGCATTATTACCCATATTATGCAGTTATTATCGATAGAACCTTAATAAATATACTAATTACTTTTATTATTATCAATATAAAGCGCACTATCAGCCATATTTTACTATTATTATCGCTAGAACTATAATAATAATACTTATTACTCCCAATATTATCAATATAACATGCATTATTATCCATATAATGCACTTATTATCGCTAGAGCTGTAATAATTATACTTACTACTTTTATTATCATCAATATAACATGCATTATTACCCGTATTATGCAGTTATTATCGATAGAACTGTAATAAATATACTTATTGCTTTTATTATTATCAATATAACATGCACTATTAGCCATATTTTACTATTATTATCGCTAGAACTATAATAATTATACTTATTACTCCCAATATTATCAATATAACATGCATTATTGCCCATATAATGCAGTTATTATCGCTAGAACTGTAATAATTATACTTATCACTTATATTATTATCAATATAACATGCATTATTATCCATATTATGCAGTTATTATCGATAGAACTATAATAAATATACTTATTACTTTTATTATTATCAATATAACATGCACTATTAGCCATATTTTACTAGTATTATCGCTAGAACTATAATAATTATACTTATTACTCCCAATATTATCAATATAACATGCATTATTAACCATATTATGCAGTTATTATCGCGAGAACCTTAATAAATTAACGTATTACTTTTATTATCATCAATATAACGTGCATTATTACCCATATTATGCAGCTATTATCGCTAGAGCTATAATAAATATACTTATTACTTTTATTATCATCAATATAACATGCATTATTACCCATATTATGCAGTTATTATCGATAGAACCTTAATAAATATACTAATTACTTTTATTATTATCAATATAAAGCGCACTATCAGCCATATTTTACTATTATTATCGCTAGAACTATAATAATAATACTTATTACTCCCAATATTATCATTATAACATGCATTATTACCCATATAATGCAGTTATTATCGCTAGAGCTATAATAATTATACTTATACTCCCGATATTATCAATATAACATGCATTATTACGCATATAATGCAGTTATTATCGCTAGAACTGTAATAAATATACTTACTACTTTTATTATCATCAATATAACATGCATTATTACCCGTATTATGCAGTTATTATCGAATAGAACTGTAATATATATACTTATTGCTTTTATTATTATCAATATAACATGCACTATTAGCCATATTCTACTATTATTATCGCTAGAAATATAATAATTATACCTATTACTCCCAATATTATCAATATAACATGCATTATTACCCATATAATGCAGTTATTATCGATAGAACTATAATAAATATACTTATTACTTTTATTATTATCAATATAACATGCACTATTAGCCATATTTTACTAGTATTATCGCTAGAACTATAATAATTATACTTATTACTCCAAATATTATCAATATAACATGCATTATTACCCATATTATGCAGTTATTATCGATAGAATCTTAATAAATATACTAATTACTTTTATTATTATCAATATAAAGCGCACTATCAGCCATATTTTACTATTATTATCGCTAGAACTATAATAATAATACTTATTACTCCCAATATTATCAATATAACATGCATTATTACCCATATAATGCAGTTATTATCGATAGAACTGTAATAAATATACTTATTGCTTTTATTATTATCAATATAACATGCACTATTAGCCATATTTTACTATTATTATCGCTAGAACTATAATAATTATACTTATTACTCCCGATATTATCAATATAACATCCATTATTACCCATATAATGCAGTTATTATCGATAGAACTATAATAAATATACTTATTGCTTTTATTATTATCAATATAACATGCACTATTAGCCATATTTTACTATTATTATCGCTAGAACTATAATAATTATACTTATTACTCCCGATATTATCAATATAACATCCATTATTACCCATATTATGCAGTTATTATCGCTAGGACTGTAATAATTATACTTATTACTTATATTATTCTCAATATAACATGCATTATTACCCATATTATGCAGTTATAATCGCTAGAACTATAATAATTATACTTGTTGCTTTTATTATTATCAATATAACATGCACTATTAGCCATATTTTACTATTATTATCGCTAGAACTATAATAATTATACCTATTACTCCCAATATTATCAATATAACATGCATTATTACCCATATTATGCAGTCATAATCGCGAGAACTATAATAAATATACGTATTACTTTTGTTATCATCAATATAACATGCATTATTACCCATATTATGCAGTTATTATCGATAGAACTGTAATAAATATACTTATTACTTGTATTATTAGCAATATAACATACACTATTAGCCATATTTTACTATTATTATCGCTAGAGCTATAATAATTATACTTATACTCCCGATATTATCAATATAACATGCATTATTACGCATATAATGCAGTTATTATCGCTAGAACTGTAATAAATATACTTACAACTTTTATTATCATCAATATAACATGCATTATTACCCGTATTATGCAGTTATTATCGATAAAACTGTAATAAATATACTTATTGCTTTTATTATTAGCAATATAACATGCACTATTAGCCATATTTTACTATTATTATCGCTAGAACTGTAATAATTATACCTATTACTCCCAATATTATCAATATAACATGCATTATTACCCATATAATGCAGTTGTTATCGCTAGAACTGTAATAATTATACTTATTACTTATATTATTAGCAATATAACATGCACTATTAGCCATATTTTACTATTATTATCGCTAGAACTGTAATAATTATACCTATTACTCCCAATATTATCAATATAACATGCATTATTACCCATATAATGCAGTTGTTATCGCTAGAACTGTAATAATTATACTTATTACTTATATTATTAGCAATATAACATACACTATTAGCCATATTTTACTATTATTATCGCTAGAGCTATAATAATTATACTTATACTCCCGATATTATCAATATAACATGCATTATTACCCGTATTATGCAGTTATTATCGATAAAACTGTAATAAATATACTTATTACTTTCATTATTATCAATATAGCATGCACTATTAGCCATATTTTACTAGTATTATCGCTAGAACTATAATAATTATACTTATTACTCCCAATATTATCAATATAACATGCATTATTACCCCTATTATGCAGCTATTATCGATAAAACTGTAATAAATATACTTATTGCTTTTATTATTATCAATATAACATGCACTATTAGCCATATTTTACTATTATTATCGCTAGAACTATAATAATTATACCTATTACTCCCAATATTATCAATATAACATGCATTATTACCCATATAATGCAGTTATTATCGATAAAACTATAATAAATATACTTATTACTTTCATTATTATCAATATAGCATGCACTATTAACCATATTTTACTAGTATTATCGCTAGAACTATAATGATTATACCTATTACTCCCAATATTATCAATATAACATGCATTATTACCCATAAAATGCAGTTATTATCGCTAGAACTGTAATAATTATACTTATTACTTATGTTATTAGCAATATAACGTGCAGTATTAACCATATTATGCAGTTATTATCGCTAGAACTATAATAAATATATGTATTACTTTTATTATCATCAATATATCATGCATTATTACCCATATTATGCAGTTATTATCGATAGAACTGTAATAAATATACTTATTACTTTTATTATTATCAATATAACATACACTATTAGCCATATTTTACTATTATTATCGCTAGAGCTATAATAATTATACTTATACTCCCGATATTATCAATATAACATGCATTATTACGCATATAATGCAGTTATTATCGCTAGAACTGTAATAAATATACTTACTACTTTTATTATCATCAATATAACATGCATTATTACCCGTATTATGCAGTTATTATCGATAAAACTGTAATAAATATACTTATTGCTTTTATTATTATCAATATAACATGCACTATTAGCCATTATTATCGCTAGAACTATAATAATTATACCTATTACTCCCAATATTATCAATATAACATGCATTATTACCCATATAATGCAGTTATTAACGATAAAACTAGAATAAATATACTTATTACTTTCATTATTATCAATATAACATGCATTATTACCCATATAATGCAGTTATTATCGATAAAACTAGAATAAATATACTTATTACTTTCATTATTATCAATATAGCATGCACTATTAGCCATATTTTACTAGTATTATCGCTAGAACTATAATAATTATACTTATTACTCCCAATATTATCAATATAACATGCATTATTACCCATATTATGCAGTAATTTTTGCGAGAACTGTAATAAATATACTTATTACTTTTATTATCATCAATATAACATGCATTATTACCCATATTATGCAGTTATTATCGATAGAACCTTAATAAATATACTAATTACTTTTATTATTATCAATATAAAGCGCACTATTAGCCATATTTTACTAATATTATCGCTAGAACTATAATGATTATACCTATTACTCCCAATATTATCAATATAACATGCATTATTACCCATAAAATGCAGTTATTATCGCTAGAACTGTAATAATTATACTTATTACTTATGTTATTAGCAATATAACGTGCAGTATTAACCATATTATGCAGTTATTATCGCTAGAACTATAATAAATATATGTATTACTTTTATTATCATCAATATATCATGCATTATTACCCATATTATGCAGTTATTATCGATAGAACTGTAATAAATATACTTATTACTTTTATTATTATCAATATAACATACACTATTAGCCATATTTTACTATTATTATCGCTAGAGCTATAATAATTATACTTATACTCCCGATATTATCAATATAACATGCATTATTACGCATATAATGCAGTTATTATCGCTAGAACTGTAATAAATATACTTACTACTTTTATTATCATCAATATAACATGCATTATTACCCGTATTATGCAGTTATTATCGATAAAACTGTAATAAATATACTTATTGCTTTTATTATTATCAATATAACATGCACTATTAGCCATTATTATCGCTAGAACTATAATAATTATACCTATTACTCCCAATATTATCAATATAACATGCATTATTACCCATATAATGCAGTTATTATCGATAAAACTAGAATAAATATACTTATTACTTTCATTATTATCAATATAACATGCATTATTACCCATATAATGCAGTTATTATCGATAAAACTAGAATAAATATACTTATTACTTTCATTATTATCAATATAGCATGCACTATTAGCCATATTTTACTAGTATTATCGCTAGAACTATAATAATTATACTTATTACTCCCAATATTATCAATATAACATGCATTATTACCCATATTATGCAGTAATTTTTGCGAGAACTGTAATAAATATACTTATTACTTTTATTATCATCAATATAACATGCATTATTACCCATATTATGCAGTTATTATCGATAGAACCTTAATAAATATACTAATTACTTTTATTATTATCAATATAAAGCGCACTATTAGCCATATTTTACTAGTATTATCGCTAGAACTATAATGATTATACCTATTACTCCCAATATTATCAATATAACATGCATTATTACCCATAAAATGCAGTTATTATCGCTAGAACTGTAATAATTATACTTATTACTTATGTTATTAGCAATATAACGTGCAGTATTAACCATATTATGCAGTTATTATCGCTAGAACTATAATAAATATATGTATTACTTTTATTATCATCAATATATCATGCATTATTACCCATATTATGCAGTTATTATCGATAGAACTGTAATAAATATACTTATTACTTTTATTATTATCAATATAACATACACTATTAGCCATATTTTACTATTATTATCGCTAGAGCTATAATAATTATACTTATACTCCCGATATTATCAATATAACATGCATTATTACGCATATAATGCAGTTATTATCGCTAGAACTGTAATAAATATACTTACTACTTTTATTATCATCAATATAACATGCATTATTACCCGTATTATGCAGTTATTATCGATAAAACTGTAATAAATATACTTATTGCTTTTATTATTATCAATATAACATGCACTATTAGCCATTATTATCGCTAGAACTATAATAATTATACCTATTACTCCCAATATTATCAATATAACATGCATTATTACCCATATAATGCAGTTATTATCGATAAAACTAGAATAAATATACTTATTACTTTCATTATTATCAATATAACATGCATTATTACCCATATAATGCAGTTATTATCGATAAAACTAGAATAAATATACTTATTACTTTCATTATTATCAATATAGCATGCACTATTAGCCATATTTTACTAGTATTATCGCTAGAACTATAATAATTATACTTATTACTCCCAATATTATCAATATAACATGCATTATTACCCATATTATGCAGTAATTTTTGCGAGAACTGTAATAAATATACTTATTACTTTTATTATCATCAATATAACATGCATTATTACCCATATTATGCAGTTATTATCGATAGAACCTTAATAAATATACTAATTACTTTTATTATTATCAATATAAAGCGCACTATTAGCCATATTTTACTAATATTATCGCTAGAACTATAATGATTATACCTATTACTCCCAATATTATCAATATAACATGCATTATTACCCATAAAATGCAGTTATTATCGCTAGAACTGTAATAATTATACTTATTACTTATGTTATTAGCAATATAACGTGCAGTATTAACCATATTATGCAGTTATTATCGCTAGAACTATAATAAATATATGTATTACTTTTATTATCATCAATATATCATGCATTATTACCCATATTATGCAGTTATTATCGATAGAACTGTAATAAATATACTTATTACTTTTATTATTATCAATATAACATACACTATTAGCCATATTTTACTATTATTATCGCTAGAGCTATAATAATTATACTTATACTCCCGATATTATCAATATAACATGCATTATTACGCATATAATGCAGTTATTATCGCTAGAACTGTAATAAATATACTTACTACTTTTATTATCATCAATATAACATGCATTATTACCCGTATTATGCAGTTATTATCGATAAAACTGTAATAAATATACTTATTGCTTTTATTATTATCAATATAACATGCACTATTAGCCATTATTATCGCTAGAACTATAATAATTATACCTATTACTCCCAATATTATCAATATAACATGCATTATTACCCATATAATGCAGTTATTATCGATAAAACTAGAATAAATATACTTATTACTTTCATTATTATCAATATAACATGCATTATTACCCATATAATGCAGTTATTATCGATAAAACTAGAATAAATATACTTATTACTTTCATTATTATCAATATAGCATGCACTATTAGCCATATTTTACTAGTATTATCGCTAGAACTATAATAATTATACTTATTACTCCCAATATTATCAATATAACATGCATTATTACCCATATTATGCAGTAATTTTTGCGAGAACTGTAATAAATATACTTATTACTTTTATTATCATCAATATAACATGCATTATTACCCATATTATGCAGTTATTATCGATAGAACCTTAATAAATATACTAATTACTTTTATTATTATCAATATAAAGCGCACTATTAGCCATATTTTACTAGTATTATCGCTAGAACTATAATGATTATACCTATTACTCCCAATATTATCAATATAACATGCATTATTACCCATAAAATGCAGTTATTATCGCTAGAACTGTAATAATTATACTTATTACTTATGTTATTAGCAATATAACGTGCAGTATTAACCATATTATGCAGTTATTATCGCTAGAACTATAATAAATATATGTATTACTTTTATTATCATCAATATATCATGCATTATTACCCATATTATGCAGTTATTATCGATAGAACTGTAATAAATATACTTATTACTTTTATTATTATCAATATAACATACACTATTAGCCATATTTTACTATTATTATCGCTAGAGCTATAATAATTATACTTATACTCCCGATATTATCAATATAACATGCATTATTACGCATATAATGCAGTTATTATCGCTAGAACTGTAATAAATATACTTACTACTTTTATTATCATCAATATAACATGCATTATTACCCGTATTATGCAGTTATTATCGATAAAACTGTAATAAATATACTTATTGCTTTTATTATTATCAATATAACATGCACTATTAGCCATTATTATCGCTAGAACTATAATAATTATACCTATTACTCCCAATATTATCAATATAACATGCATTATTACCCATATAATGCAGTTATTATCGATAAAACTAGAATAAATATACTTATTACTTTCATTATTATCAATATAACATGCATTATTACCCATATAATGCAGTTATTATCGATAAAACTAGAATAAATATACTTATTACTTTCATTATTATCAATATAGCATGCACTATTAGCCATATTTTACTAGTATTATCGCTAGAACTATAATAATTATACTTATTACTCCCAATATTATCAATATAACATGCATTATTACCCATATTATGCAGTAATTTTTGCGAGAACTGTAATAAATATACTTATTACTTTTATTATCATCAATATAACATGCATTATTACCCATATTATGCAGTTATTATCGATAGAACCTTAATAAATATACTAATTACTTTTATTATTATCAATATAAAGCGCACTATTAGCCATATTTTACTATTATTATCGCTAGAACTATAATAATTATACTTATTACTCCCGATATTATCAATATAACATGCATTATTACCCATATAATGCAGTTGTTATCGCTAGAACTGTAATAATTATACTTATTACTTATATTATTAGCAATATAACGTGCATTATTACCCATATAATGCAGTTATTATTGATAGAACTATAATAAATATACTTATTACTTTTATTATTATCAATATAACATGCATTACTACCTATATTGTGCAGTTATTATCGCTAGAACTATAATAAATATACTTATTACTCCCGATATTATCAATATAACGTCCATTATTACCCATATAATGCAGTTATTATCGCTAGAACTGTAATAATTATACTTATTACTTATATTATTATCAATATAACATGCATTATTACGCATATTGTGCAGTTATAATCGCTAGAACTGTAATAATTATACTTATTACTTATATTATTAGCAATATAACGTGCATTATTACCCGTATAATGCAGTTATTATCGCTAGAGCTGTAATAATTATACTTATTACTTATATTATTATCAATATAACATCCATTATTACCCATATTATGCAGTTATAATCGCGAGAACTATAATAAATATACGTATTACTTTTCTTATCATCAATATAACATGCATTATTACCCATATTATGCAGTTGTTATCGATAGAAGTGTAATAAATATACCTATTGCTTTTATTATTATCAATATAACATGCACTATTAGCCATATTTTACTATTATTATCGCTAGAACTATGATAATTATACTAATTACTCCCAATATTATCAATATAACATGCATTATTACCCATGTAATGCAGTTATTATCGCTAGAACTATAATAAATATACTTATTACTCCCGATATTATCAATATAACATGCATTATTACGCATATAATGCAGTTATTATCGCTAGAACTGTAATAAATATACTTACTACTTTTATTATCATCAATATAACATGCATTATTACCCGTATTATGCAGTTATTATCGATAGAACTGTAATAAATACACTTATTGCTTTTATTATTATCAATATAACATGCACTATTAGCCATATTTTACTATTATTACCGCTGTAACTATAATAATTATACTTATTACTCCCGATATTATCAATATAACATGCATTATTACCCATGTAATGCGGTTATTATCGCTAGAACTGTAATAATTATACTTATTACTTATGTTATTAGCAATATAACGTGCATGATTACCAATATTATGCAGTTATTATCGCTAGAACTATAATAAATATACGTATTACTTTTATTATCATCAATATAACATGCATTATTACCCATATTATGCAGTTATTATCGATAGAACTATAATAAATATACTTATTACTTTTATTATTATCAATATAACATGCACTATTAGCCATATTTTACTAGTATTATCGCTAGAACTATAATAATTATACTTATTACTCCCAATATTATCAATATAACATGCATTATTACGCATATTGTGCAGTTATAATCGCTAGAACTGTAATAATTATACTTATTACTTATATTATTAGCAATATAACGTGCATTATTACCCATATAATGCAGTTATTATCGCTAGAGCTGTAATAATTATACTTATTACTTATATTATTATCAATATTACATCCATTATTACCCATATTATGCAGTTATAATCGCGAGAACTATAATAAATATACGTATTACTTTTCTTATCATCAATATAACATGCATTATTACCCATATTATGCAGTTGTTATCGATAGAACTGTAATAAATATACCTATTGCTTTTATTATTATCAATATAACATGCACTATTAGCCATATTTTTCTATTATTATCGCTAGAACTATGATAATTATACTAATTACTCCCAATATTATCAATATAACATGCATTATTACCCATGTAATGCAGTTATTATCGCTAGAACTATAATAAATATACTTATTACTCCCGATATTATCAATATAACATGCATTATTACGCATATAATGCAGTTATTATCGCTAGAACTGTAATAAATATACTTACTACTTTTATTATCATCAATATAACATGCATTATTACCCGTATTATGCAGTTATTATCGATAGAACTGTAATAAATACACTTATTGCTTTTATTATTATCAATATAACATGCACTATTAGCCATATTTTACTATTATTACCGCTGTAACTATAATAATTATACTTATTACTCCCGATATTATCAATATAACATGCATTATTACCCATGTAATGCGGTTATTATCGCTAGAACTGTAATAATTATACTTATTACTTATGTTATTAGCAATATAACGTGCATGATTACCAATATTATGCAGTTATTATCGCTAGAACTATAATAAATATACGTATTACTTTTATTATCATCAATATAACATGCATTATTACCCATATTATGCAGTTATTATCGATAGAACTATAATAAATATACTTATTACTTTTATTATTATCAATATAACATGCACTATTAGCCATATTTTACTAGTATTATCGCTAGAACTATAATAATTATACTTATTACTCCCAATATTATCAATATAACATGCATTATTACCCATATTATGCAGTTATTATCGCGAGAACTATAATAAATATACGTATTACTTTTATTATCATCAATATAACATGCATTATTACCCATATTATGCAGTTATTATCGATAGAACTATAATAAATATACTTATTACTTTTATTATTATCAATATAACATGCACTATTAGCCATATTTTACTAGTATTATCGCTAGAACTATAATAATTATACTTATTACTCCCAATATTATCAATATAACATGCATTATTACCCATATTATGCAGTTATTATCGCGAGAACTATAATAAATATACGTATTACTTTTATTATCATCAATATAACGTGCATTATTACCCATATTATGCAGTTATTATCGCTAGAACTATAATAAATATACTAACTACTTTCATTATCATCAATATAACATGCATTATTACCCATATTATGCAGTTATTATCGATAGAACTGTAATAAATATACTTATTACTTTTATTATTATCAATATAACATACACTATTAGCCATATTTTACTATTATTATCGCTAGAACTATAATAATTTTACTTATTACTCCCGATATTATCAATATAACATGCATTATTACGCATATAATGCAGTTATTATCACTAGAACTGTAATAAATATACTTACTACTTTTATTATCATCAATATAACATGCATTATTACCCCTATTATGCAGTTATTATCGAATAGAACTGTAATAAATATACTTATTGCTTTTATTATTATCAATATAACATGCACTATTAGCCATATTCTACTATTATTATCGCTAGAAATATAATAATTATACCTATTACTCCCAATATTATCAATATAACATGCATTATTACCCATATAATGCAGTTATTATCGATAGAACTATAATAAATATACTTATTACTTTTATTATTACCAATATAACATGAACTATTAGCCATATTTTACTAGTATTATCGCTAGAACTATAATAATTATACTTATTACTCCCAATATTATCAATATAACATGCATTACTACCCATATTATGCAGTTATTCTCGCGAGAACTATAATAAATATACGTATTACTTTTATTATCATCAATATAACATGCATTATTACCCATATTATGCAGTTATTATCGCTAGAACTATAATAAATATACTTATTACTTTTATTATCATCAATATAACATGCATTATTACCCATATTATGCAGTTATTATCGATAGAACCTTAATAAATATACTAATTACTTTTATTATTATCAATATAAAGCGCACTATCAGCCATATTTTACTATTATTATCGCTAGAACTATAATAATAATACGTATTACTCCCAATATTATCAATATAATATGCATTATTACCCATATAATGCAGTTATTATCGCTAGAGCTGTAATAATTATACTTATTACTTATATTATTCTCAATATAACATGCATTATTACCCATATCATGCAGTTATAATCGCTAGAACTATAATAAATATACTTACTACTTTCATTATCATCAATATAACATGCATTGTTACCCATATTATGCAGTTATTATCGATAGAACTATATTAAATATACTTATTACTTTTATTATTATCAATATAACATGCACTATTAGCCATATTTTACTATTATTATCGCTAGAACTATAATAATTATACTTATTACTCCCAATATTATCAATATAACATGCATTATTACCCATATAATGCAGTTATTATCGCTAGAACTATAATAAATATACTTATTACTCCCAATATTATCAATATAACATGCATTACTACCCATATTATGCAGTTATTCTCGCGAGAACTATAATAAATATACGTATTACTTTTATTATCATCAATATAACATGCATTATTACCCATATTATGCAGTTATTATCGCTAGAACTATAATAAATATACTTATTACTTTTATTATCATCAATATAACATGCATTATTACCCATATTATGCAGTTATTATCGATAGAACCTTAATAAATATACTAATTACTTTTATTATTATCAATATAAAGCGCACTATCAGCCATATTTTACTATTATTATCGCTAGAACTATAATAATAATACGTATTACTCCCAATATTATCAATATAATATGCATTATTACCCATATAATGCAGTTATTATCGCTAGAGCTGTAATAATTATACTTATTACTTATATTATTCTCAATATAACATGCATTATTACCCATATCATGCAGTTATAATCGCTAGAACTATAATAAATATACTTACTACTTTCATTATCATCAATATAACATGCATTGTTACCCATATTATGCAGTTATTATCGATAGAACTATATTAAATATACTTATTACTTTTATTATTATCAATATAACATGCACTATTAGCCATATTTTACTATTATTATCGCTAGAACTATAATAATTATACTTATTACTCCCAATATTATCAATATAACATGCATTATTACCCATGTAATGCAGTTATTATCGCTGGAACTGTAATAAATATACTTATTACTCCCAATATTATCAATATAATATGCATTATTACCCATATAATGCAGTTATTATCGCTAGAACTGTAATAATTATACTTATTACTTATATTATTATCAATATAACATGCATTATTAATCATATTATGCAGTTATAATCGCGAGAACTACAATAAATATACGTATTACTTTTATTATCATCAATATAACATGCATGATTACCAATATTATGCAGTTATTATTGATAGAACTATAATAAATATACGTATCACTTTTATTATCATCAATATAACATGCATTATTACCCATATAATGCAGTTATTATCGCTAGAGCTATAATAATTATACTTATACTCCCGATATTATCAATATAACATGCATTATTACGCATATAATGCAGTTATTATCGCTAGAACTGTAATAAATATACTTACTACTTTTATTATCATCAACATAACATGCATTATTACCCGTATTATGCAGTTATTATCGAATAGAACTGTAATATATATACTTATTGCTTTTATTATTATCAATATAACATGCACTATTAGCCATATTCTACTATTATTATCGCTAGAAATATAATAATTATACCTATTACTCCCAATATTATCAATATAACATGCATTATTACCCATATAATGCAGTTATTATCGATAGAACTATAATAAATATACTTATTACTTTTATTATTATCAATATAACATGCACTATTAGCCATATTTTACTAGTATTATCGCTAGAACTATAATAATTATACTTATTACTCCAAATATTATCAATATAACATGCATTATTACCCATATTATGCAGTTATTATCGATAGAATCTTAATAAATATACTAATTACTTTTATTATTATCAATATAAAGCGCACTATCAGCCATATTTTACTATTATTATCGCTAGAACTATAATAATAATACTTATTACTCCCAATATTATCAATATAACATGCATTATTACCCATATAATGCAGTTATTATCGATAGAACTGTAATAAATATACTTATTGCTTTTATTATTATCAATATAACATGCACTATTAGCCATATTTTACTATTATTATCGCTAGAACTATAATAATTATACTTATTACTCCCGATATTATCAATATAACATCCATTATTACCCATATAATGCAGTTATTATCGATAGAACTATAATAAATATACTTATTGCTTTTATTATTATCAATATAACATGCACTATTAGCCATATTTTACTATTATTATCGCTAGAACTATAATAATTATACTTATTACTCCCGATATTATCAATATAACATCCATTATTACCCATATTATGCAGTTATTATCGCTAGGACTGTAATAATTATACTTATTACTTATATTATTCTCAATATAACATGCATTATTACCCATATTATGCAGTTATAATCGCTAGAACTATAATAATTATACTTGTTGCTTTTATTATTATCAATATAACATGCACTATTAGCCATATTTTACTATTATTATCGCTAGAACTATAATAATTATACCTATTACTCCCAATATTATCAATATAACATGCATTATTACCCATATTATGCAGTCATAATCGCGAGAACTATAATAAATATACGTATTACTTTTGTTATCATCAATATAACATGCATTATTACCCATATTATGCAGTTATTATCGATAGAACTGTAATAAATATACTTATTACTTGTATTATTAGCAATATAACATACACTATTAGCCATATTTTACTATTATTATCGCTAGAGCTATAATAATTATACTTATACTCCCGATATTATCAATATAACATGCATTATTACGCATATAATGCAGTTATTATCGCTAGAACTGTAATAAATATACTTACAACTTTTATTATCATCAATATAACATGCATTATTACCCGTATTATGCAGTTATTATCGATAAAACTGTAATAAATATACTTATTGCTTTTATTATTAGCAATATAACATGCACTATTAGCCATATTTTACTATTATTATCGCTAGAACTGTAATAATTATACCTATTACTCCCAATATTATCAATATAACATGCATTATTACCCATATAATGCAGTTGTTATCGCTAGAACTGTAATAATTATACTTATTACTTATATTATTAGCAATATAACATGCACTATTAGCCATATTTTACTATTATTATCGCTAGAACTGTAATAATTATACCTATTACTCCCAATATTATCAATATAACATGCATTATTACCCATATAATGCAGTTGTTATCGCTAGAACTGTAATAATTATACTTATTACTTATATTATTAGCAATATAACATACACTATTAGCCATATTTTACTATTATTATCGCTAGAGCTATAATAATTATACTTATACTCCCGATATTATCAATACAACATGCATTATTACCCGTATTATGCAGTTATTATCGATAAAACTGTAATAAATATACTTATTACTTTCATTATTATCAATATAGCATGCACTATTAGCCATATTTTACTAGTATTATCGCTAGAACTATAATAATTATACTTATTACTCCCAATATTATCAATATAACATGCATTATTACCCCTATTATGCAGTTATTATCGATAAAACTGTAATAAATATACTTATTGCTTTTATTATTATCAATATAACATGCACTATTAGCCATATTTTACTATTATTATCGCTAGAACTATAATAATTATACCTATTACTCCCAATATTATCAATATAACATGCATTATTACCCATATAATGCAGTTAGTATCGATAAAACTATAATAAATATACTTATTACTTTCATTATTATCAATATAGCATGCACTATTAACCATATTTTACTAGTATTATCGCTAGAACTATAATGATTATAACTATTACTCCCAATATTATCAATATAACATGCATTATTACCCATAAAATGCAGTTATTATCGCTAGAACTGTAATAATTATACTTATTACTTATGTTATTAGCAATATAACGTGCAGTATTAACCATATTATGCAGTTATTATCGCTAGAACTATAATAAATATATGTATTACTTTTATTATCATCAATATATCATGCATTATTACCCATATTATGCAGTTATTATCGATAGAACTGTAATAAATATACTTATTACTTTTATTATTATCAATATAACATACACTATTAGCCATATTTTACTATTATTATCGCTAGAGCTATAATAATTATACTTATACTCCCGATATTATCAATATAACATGCATTATTACGCATATAATGCAGTTATTATCGCTAGAACTGTAATAAATATACTTACTACTTTTATTATCATCAATATAACATGCATTATTACCCGTATTATGCAGTTATTATCGATAAAACTGTAATAAATATACTTATTGCTTTTATTATTATCAATATAACATGCACTATTAGCCATTATTATCGCTAGAACTATAATAATTATACCTATTACTCCCAATATTATCAATATAACATGCATTATTACCCATATAATGCAGTTATTATCGATAAAACTAGAATAAATATACTTATTACTTTCATTATTATCAATATAACATGCATTATTACCCATATAATGCAGTTATTATCGATAAAACTAGAATAAATATACTTATTACTTTCATTATTATCAATATAGCATGCACTATTAGCCATATTTTACTAGTATTATCGCTAGAACTATAATAATTATACTTATTACTCCCAATATTATCAATATAACATGCATTATTACCCATATTATGCAGTAATTTTTGCGAGAACTGTAATAAATATACTTATTACTTTTATTATCATCAATATAACATGCATTATTACCCATATTATGCAGTTATTATCGATAGAACCTTAATAAATATACTAATTACTTTTATTATTATCAATATAAAGCGCACTATTAGCCATATTTTACTAATATTATCGCTAGAACTATAATGATTATACCTATTACTCCCAATATTATCAATATAACATGCATTATTACCCATAAAATGCAGTTATTATCGCTAGAACTGTAATAATTATACTTATTACTTATGTTATTAGCAATATAACGTGCAGTATTAACCATATTATGCAGTTATTATCGCTAGAACTATAATAAATATATGTATTACTTTTATTATCATCAATATATCATGCATTATTACCCATATTATGCAGTTATTATCGATAGAACTGTAATAAATATACTTATTACTTTTATTATTATCAATATAACATACACTATTAGCCATATTTTACTATTATTATCGCTAGAGCTATAATAATTATACTTATACTCCCGATATTATCAATATAACATGCATTATTACGCATATAATGCAGTTATTATCGCTAGAACTGTAATAAATATACTTACTACTTTTATTATCATCAATATAACATGCATTATTACCCGTATTATGCAGTTATTATCGATAAAACTGTAATAAATATACTTATTGCTTTTATTATTATCAATATAACATGCACTATTAGCCATTATTATCGCTAGAACTATAATAATTATACCTATTACTCCCAATATTATCAATATAACATGCATTATTACCCATATAATGCAGTTATTATCGATAAAACTAGAATAAATATACTTATTACTTTCATTATTATCAATATAACATGCATTATTACCCATATAATGCAGTTATTATCGATAAAACTAGAATAAATATACTTATTACTTTCATTATTATCAATATAGCATGCACTATTAGCCATATTTTACTAGTATTATCGCTAGAACTATAATAATTATACTTATTACTCCCAATATTATCAATATAACATGCATTATTACCCATATTATGCAGTAATTTTTGCGAGAACTGTAATAAATATACTTATTACTTTTATTATCATCAATATAACATGCATTATTACCCATATTATGCAGTTATTATCGATAGAACCTTAATAAATATACTAATTACTTTTATTATTATCAATATAAAGCGCACTATTAGCCATATTTTACTAGTATTATCGCTAGAACTATAATGATTATACCTATTACTCCCAATATTATCAATATAACATGCATTATTACCCATAAAATGCAGTTATTATCGCTAGAACTGTAATAATTATACTTATTACTTATGTTATTAGCAATATAACGTGCAGTATTAACCATATTATGCAGTTATTATCGCTAGAACTATAATAAATATATGTATTACTTTTATTATCATCAATATATCATGCATTATTACCCATATTATGCAGTTATTATCGATAGAACTGTAATAAATATACTTATTACTTTTATTATTATCAATATAACATACACTATTAGCCATATTTTACTATTATTATCGCTAGAGCTATAATAATTATACTTATACTCCCGATATTATCAATATAACATGCATTATTACGCATATAATGCAGTTATTATCGCTAGAACTGTAATAAATATACTTACTACTTTTATTATCATCAATATAACATGCATTATTACCCGTATTATGCAGTTATTATCGATAAAACTGTAGTAAATATACTTATTGCTTTTATTATTATCAATATAACATGCACTATTAGCCATTATTATCGCTAGAACTATAATAATTATACCTATTACTCCCAATATTATCAATATAACATGCATTATTACCCATATAATGCAGTTATTATCGATAAAACTAGAATAAATATACTTATTACTTTCATTATTATCAATATAACATGCATTATTACCCATATAATGCAGTTATTATCGATAAAACTAGAATAAATATACTTATTACTTTCATTATTATCAATATAGCATGCACTATTAGCCATATTTTACTAGTATTATCGCTAGAACTATAATAATTATACTTATTACTCCCAATATTATCAATATAACATGCATTATTACCCATATTATGCAGTAATTTTTGCGAGAACTGTAATAAATATACTTATTACTTTTATTATCATCAACATAACATGCATTATTACCCATATTATGCAGTTTTTATCGATAGAACCTTAATAAATATACTAATTACTTTTATTATTATCAATATAAAGCGCACTATTAGCCATATTTTACTATTATTATCGCTAGAACTATAATAATTATACTTATTACTCCCGATATTATCAATATAACATGCATTATTACCCATATAATGCAGTTGTTATCGCTAGAACTGTAATAATTATACTTATTACTTATATTATTAGCAATATAACGTGCATTATTACCCATATAATGCAGTTATTATTGATAGAACTATAATAAATATACTTATTACTTTTATTATTATCAATATAACATGCATTACTACCTATATTGTGCAGTTATTATCGCTAGAACTATAATAAATATACTTATTACTCCCGATATTATCAATATAACGTCCATTATTACCCATATAATGCAGTTATTATCGCTAGAACTGTAATAATTATACTTATTACTTATATTATTATCAATATAACATGCATTATTACGCATATTGTGCAGTTATAATCGCTAGAACTGTAATAATTATACTTATTACTTATATTATTAGCAATATAACGTGCATTATTACCCGTATAATGCAGTTATTATCGCTAGAGCTGTAATAATTATACTTATTACTTATATTATTATCAATATAACATCCATTATTACCCATATTATGCAGTTATAATCGCGAGAACTATAATAAATATACGTATTACTTTTCTTATCATCAATATAACATGCATTATTACCCATATTATGCAGTTGTTATCGATAGAACTGTAATAAATATACCTATTGCTTTTATTATTATCAATATAACATGCACTATTAGCCATATTTTACTATTATTATCGCTAGAACTATGATAATTATACTAATTACTCCCAATATTATCAATATAACATGCATTATTACCCATGTAATGCAGTTATTATCGCTAGAACTATAATAAATATACTTATTACTCCCGATATTATCAATATAACATGCATTATTACGCATATAATGCAGTTATTATCGCTAGAACTGTAATAAATATACTTACTACTTTTATTATCATCAATATAACATGCATTATTACCCGTATTATGCAGTTATTATCGATAGAACTGTAATAAATACACTTATTGCTTTTATTATTATCAATATAACATGCACTATTAGCCATATTTTACTATTATTACCGCTGTAACTATAATAATTATACTTATTACTCCCGATATTATCAATATAACATGCATTATTACCCATGTAATGCGGTTATTATCGCTAGAACTGTAATAATTATACTTATTACTTATGTTATTAGCAATATAACGTGCATGATTACCAATATTATGCAGTTATTATCGCTAGAACTATAATAAATATACGTATTACTTTTATTATCATCAATATAACATGCATTATTACCCATATTATGCAGTTATTATCGATAGAACTATAATAAATATACTTATTACTTTTATTATTATCAATATAACATGCACTATTAGCCATATTTTACTAGTATTATCGCTAGAACTATAATAATTATACTTATTACTCCCAATATTATCAATATAACATGCATTATTACGCATATTGTGCAGTTATAATCGCTAGAACTGTAATAATTATACTTATTACTTATATTATTAGCAATATAACGTGCATTATTACCCATATAATGCAGTTATTATCGCTAGAGCTGTAATAATTATACTTATTACTTATATTATTATCAATATAACATCCATTATTACCCATATTATGCAGTTATAATCGCGAGAACTATAATAAATATACGTATTACTTTTCTTATCATCAATATAACATGCATTATTACCCATATTATGCAGTTGTTATCGATAGAACTGTAATAAATATACCCATTGCTTTTATTATTATCAATATAACATGCACTATTAGCCATATTTTACTATTATTATCGCTAGAACTATGATAATTATACTAATTACTCCCAATATTATCAATATAACATACATTATTACCCATGTAATGCAGTTATTATCGCTAGAACTATAATAAATATACTTATTACTCCCGATATTATCAATATAACATGCATTATTACGCATATAATGCAGTTATTATCGCTAGAACTGTAATAAATATACTTACTACTTTTATTATCATCAATATAACATGCATTATTACCCGTATTATGCAGTTATTATCGATAGAACTGTAATAAATACACTTATTGCTTTTATTATTATCAATATAACATGCACTATTAGCCATATTTTACTATTATTACCGCTGTAACTATAATAATTATACTTATTACTCCCGATATTATCAATATAACATGCATTATTACCCATGTAATGCGGTTATTATCGCTAGAACTGTAATAATTATACTTATTACTTATGTTATTAGCAATATAACGTGCATGATTACCAATATTATGCAGTTATTATCGCTAGAACTATAATAAATATACGTATTACTTTTATTATCATCAATATAACATGCATTATTACCCATATTATGCAGTTATTATCGATAGAACTATAATAAATATACTTATTACTTTTATTATTATCAATATAACATGCACTATTAGCCATATTTTACTAGTATTATCGCTAGAACTATAATAATTATACTTATTACTCCCAATATTATCAATATAACATGCATTATTACCCATATTATGCAGTTATTATCGCGAGAACTATAATAAATATACGTATTACTTTTATTATCATCAATATAACATGCATTATTACCCATATTATGCAGTTATTATCGATAGAACTATAATAAATATACTTATTACTTTTATTATTATCAATATAACATGCACTATTAGCCATATTTTACTAGTATTATCGCTAGAACTATAATAATTATACTTATTACTCCCAATATTATCAATATAACATGCATTATTACCCATATTATGCAGTTATTATCGCGAGAACTATAATAAATATACGTATTACTTTTATTATCATCAATATAACGTGCATTATTACCCATATTATGCAGTTATTATCGCTAGAACTATAATAAATATACTAACTACTTTCATTATCATCAATATAACATGCATTATTACCCATATTATGCAGTTATTATCGATAGAACTGTAATAAATATACTTATTACTTTTATTATTATCAATATAACATACACTATTAGCCATATTTTACTATTATTATCGCTAGAACTATAATAATTTTACTTATTACTCCCGATATTATCAATATAACATGCATTATTACGCATATAATGCAGTTATTATCACTAGAACTGTAATAAATATACTTACTACTTTTATTATCATCAATATAACATGCATTATTACCCCTATTATGCAGTTATTATCGAATAGAACTGTAATAAATATACTTATTGCTTTTATTATTATCAATATAACATGCACTATTAGCCATATTCTACTATTATTATCGCTAGAAATATAATAATTATACCTATTACTCCCAATATTATCAATATAACATGCATTATTACCCATATAATGCAGTTATTATCGATAGAACTATAATAAATATACTTATTACTTTTATTATTACCAATATAACATGAACTATTAGCCATATTTTACTAGTATTATCGCTAGAACTATAATAATTATACTTATTACTCCCAATATTATCAATATAACATGCATTACTACCCATATTATGCAGTTATTCTCGCGAGAACTATAATAAATATACGTATTACTTTTATTATCATCAATATAACATGCATTATTACCCATATTATGCAGTTATTATCGCTAGAACTATAATAAATATACTTATTACTTTTATTATCATCAATATAACATGCATTATTACCCATATTATGCAGTTATTATCGATAGAACCTTAATAAATATACTAATTACTTTTATTATTATCAATATAAAGCGCACTATCAGCCATATTTTACTATTATTATCGCTAGAACTATAATAATAATACGTATTACTCCCAATATTATCAATATAATATGCATTATTACCCATATAATGCAGTTATTATCGCTAGAGCTGTAATAATTATACTTATTACTTATATTATTCTCAATATAACATGCATTATTACCCATATCATGCAGTTATAATCGCTAGAACTATAATAAATATACTTACTACTTTCATTATCATCAATATAACATGCATTGTTACCCATATTATGCAGTTATTATCGATAGAACTATATTAAATATACTTATTACTTTTATTATTATCAATATAACATGCACTATTAGCCATATTTTACTATTATTATCGCTAGAACTATAATAATTATACTTATTACTCCCAATATTATCAATATAACATGCATTATTACCCATATAATGCAGTTATTATCGCTAGAACTATAATAAATATACTTATTACTCCCAATATTATCAATATAACATGCATTACTACCCATATTATGCAGTTATTCTCGCGAGAACTATAATAAATATACGTATTACTTTTATTATCATCAATATAACATGCATTATTACCCATATTATGCAGTTATTATCGCTAGAACTATAATAAATATACTTATTACTTTTATTATCATCAATATAACATGCATTATTACCCATATTATGCAGTTATTATCGATAGAACCTTAATAAATATACTAATTACTTTTATTATTATCAATATAAAGCGCACTATCAGCCATATTTTACTATTATTATCGCTAGAACTATAATAATAATACGTATTACTCCCAATATTATCAATATAATATGCATTATTGCCCATATAATGCAGTTATTATCGCTAGAGCTGTAATAATTATACTTATTACTTATATTATTCTCAATATAACATGCATTATTACCCATATCATGCAGTTATAATCGCTAGAACTATAATAAATATACTTACTACTTTCATTATCATCAATATAACATGCATTGTTACCCATATTATGCAGTTATTATCGATAGAACTATATTAAATATACTTATTACTTTTATTATTATCAATATAACATGCACTATTAGCCATATTTTACTATTATTATCGCTAGAACTATAATAATTATACTTATTACTCCCAATATTATCAATATAACATGCATTATTACCCATGTAATGCAGTTATTATCGCTGGAACTGTAATAAATATACTTATTACTCCCAATATTATCAATATAATATGCATTATTACCCATATAATGCAGTTATTATCGCTAGAACTGTAATAATTATACTTATTACTTATATTATTATCAATATAACATGCATTATTAATCATATTATGCAGTTATAATCGCGAGAACTACAATAAATATACGTATTACTTTTATTATCATCAATATAACATGCATGATTACCAATATTATGCAGTTATTATTGATAGAACTATAATAAATATACGTATCACTTTTATTATCATCAATATAACATGCATTATTACCCATGTAATGCAGTTATTATCGCTAGAACTATAATAAATATACTTATTCTTCCCGATATTATCAATATAACATCCATTATTACCCATATAATGCAGTTATTATCGATAGAACTGTAATAAATATACTTATTGCTTTTATTATTATCAATATAACATGCACTATTAGCCATATTTTACTATTATTATCGCTAGAACTATAATAATTATACTTATTACTCCCAATGTTATCAATATAACATGCATTATTACCTATATAATGCAGTTATTATCGCTAGAACTGTAATTATTATACTTATTACTTATATTATTAGCAATATAACGTGCAGTATTACCCATATTATGCAGTTATTATCGCTAGAACTATAATAAATATACGTATTACTTTTATTATCATCAATATAACATGCATTATTACCCATATTATGCAGTTATTATGGATAGAACTGTAATAAATATACTTATTACTTTTATTATTATCAATATAACATGCACTATTAGCCATATTTTACTAGCATTATCGCTAGAACTATAATAATTATACTTATTACTCCCGATATTATCAATATAACATGCATTATTACGCATATAATGCAGTTATTATCGCTAGAACTGTAATAAATATACTTACTAATTCTATTATCATCAATATAACATGCATTATTACCCGTATTATGCAGTTATTATCGAATAGAACTGTAATAAATATACTTATTACTTTTATTATTATCAATATAACATGCACTATTAGCCATATTTTACTAGTATTATCGCTAGAACTATAACAATTATACTTATTACCCATGTAATGCAGTTATTATCGCTAGAACTGTAATAAATATACTTATTACTCCCGATATTATCAATATAACATCCATTATTACCCATATAATGCAGTTATTATCGCTAGAACTGTAATAATTATACTCATTACTTGTATTATTATCAATATAACATGCATTATTACCCATATTATGCAGTTATAATCGCGAGAACTACAATAAATATACGTATTACTTTTATTATCATCAATATAACATGCATTATTACCCATATTACGCAGTTATTATCGATAGAACTGTAATAAATACACTTATTGCTTTTATTATTATCAATATAACATGCACTATTAGCCATATTTTACTATTATTATCGCTGTAACTATAATAATTATACTTATTACTCCCGATATTATCAATATAACATGCATTATTACCCATGTAATGCAGTTATTATCGCTAGAACTGTAATAATTATACTTATTACTTATGTTATTAGCAATATAACGTGCATGATTACCAATATTATGCAGTTATTATTGATAGAACTATAATAAATATACGTATCCCTTTTATTATCATCAATATAACATGCATTATTACCCATATTATGCAGTTATTATCGATAGAACTGTAATAAATATACTTATTGCTTTTATTATTACCAATATAACATGCACTATTAGCCATATTTTACTATTATTACCGCTAGAACTATAATAATTATACTTATTACTCCCAATATTATCAATATAACATGCATTATTACCCATATAATGCAGTTATTATCGCTAGAACTATAATAAATATACTTATTACTCCCGATATTATCAATATAACATCCATTATTACCCATATAATGCAGTCATTATCGATAGAACTCTAATAAATATACTTATTGCTTTTATTATTATCAATATAACATGCACTATTAGCAATATTTTACTATTATTATCGCTAGAACTATAATGATTATACTTATTACTCCCAATATTATCAATATAACATGCATTATTACCCATATAATGCAGTTATTATCGCTAGAACTGTAATAATTATACTTATTACTTATATTATGCGCAATATAACGTGCAGTATTACCCATATTATGCAGTTATTATCGCTAGAACTATAATAAATATACGTATTACTTTTATTATCATCAATATAACATGCATTATTACCCATATTATGCAGTTATTATCGATAGAACTGTAATAAATATACTTATTGCTTTTATTATTATCAATATAACATGCACTATTAGCCATATTTTACTAGCATTATCGCTAGAACTATAATAATTATACTTATTACTCCCGATATTATGAATATAACATGCATTATTGCGCATATAATGCAGTTATTATCGCTAGAACTGTAATAAATATACTTACTAGTTTTATTATCATCAATATAACATGTATTATTACCCGTATTATGCAGTTATTATCGATAGAACTGTAATAAATATACTTATTGCTTTTATTATTATCAATATAACATGCACTATTAGCCATATTTTACTATTATTACCGCTAGAACTATAATAATTATACTTATTACTCCCAATATTATCAATATAACATGCATTATTACCCATATAATGCAGTTATTATCGCTAGAACTATAATAAATATACTTATTACTCCCGATATTATCTATATAACATCCATTATTACCCATATAATGCAGTCATTATCGATAGAACTCTAATAAATATACTTATTGCTTTTATTATTATCAATATAACATGCACTATTAGCCATATTTTACTATTACTATCGCTAGAACTATAATGATTATACTTATTACTCCCAATATTATCAATATAACATGCATTATTACCCATATAATGCAGTTATTATCGCTAGAACTGTAATAATTATACTTATTACTTATATTATTAGCAATATAACGTGCAGTATTACCCATATTATGCAGTTATTATCGCTAGAACTATAATAAATATACGTATTACTTTTATTATCATCAATATAACATGCATTATTACCCATATTACGCAGTTATTATCGATAGAACTGTAATAAATATACTTATTACTTTTATTATTATCAATATAACATACACTAATAGCCATATTTTACTATTATTATCGCTAGAACTATAAAGATTATACTTATTACTCCCGATATTATCAATATAACATGCATTATTACGCATATAATGCAGTTATTATCGCTAGAACTGTAATAAATATACTTACTACTTTTATTATCATCAATATAACATGCATTATTACCCGTATTATGCAGTTATTATCGATAGAACTGTAATAAATATACTTATTGCTTTTATTATTATCAATATAACATGCACTATTAGCCATATTTTACTATTATTACCGCTAGAACTATAATAATTATACTTATTACTCCCAATATTATCAATATAACATGCATTATTACCCATATAATGCAGTTATTATCGCTAGAACTATAATAAATATACTTATTACTCCCAATATTATCAATATAACATGCATTACTACCCATATTATGCAGTTATTCTCGCGAGAACTATAATAAATATACGTATTACTTTTATTATCATCAATATAACATGCATTATTACCCATATTATGCAGTTATTATCGCTAGAACTATAATAAATATACTTATTACTTTTATTATCATCAATATAACATGCATTATTACCCATATTATGCAGTTATTATCGATAGAACCTTAATAAATATACTAATTACTTTTATTATTATCAATATAAAGCGCACTATCAGCCATATTTTACTATTATTATCGCTAGAACTATAATAATAATACGTATTACTCCCAATATTATCAATATAATATGCATTATTACCCATATAATGCAGTTATTATCGCTAGAGCTGTAATAATTATACTTATTACTTATATTATTCTCAATATAACATGCATTATTACCCATATCATGCAGTTATAATCGCTAGAACTATAATAAATATACTTACTACTTTCATTATCATCAATATAACATGCATTGTTACCCATATTATGCAGTTATTATCGATAGAACTATATTAAATATACTTATTACTTTTATTATTATCAATATAACATGCACTATTAGCCATATTTTACTATTATTATCGCTAGAACTATAATAATTATACTTATTACTCCCAATATTATCAATATAACATGCATTATTACCCATGTAATGCAGTTATTATCGCTGGAACTGTAATAAATATACTTATTACTCCCAATATTATCAATATAATATGCATTATTACCCATATAATGCAGTTATTATCGCTAGAACTGTAATAATTATACTTATTACTTATATTATTATCAATATAACATGCATTATTAATCATATTATGCAGTTATAATCGCGAGAACTACAATAAATATACGTATTACTTTTATTATCATCAATATAACATGCATGATTACCAATATTATGCAGTTATTATTGATAGAACTATAATAAATATACGTATCACTTTTATTATCATCAATATAACATGCATTATTACCCATGTAATGCAGTTATTATCGCTAGAACTATAATAAATATACTTATTCTTCCCGATATTATCAATATAACATCCATTATTACCCATATAATGCAGTTATTATCGATAGAACTGTAATAAATATACTTATTGCTTTTATTATTATCAATATAACATGCACTATTAGCCATATTTTACTATTATTATCGCTAGAACTATAATAATTATACTTATTACTCCCAATGTTATCAATATAACATGCATTATTACCTATATAATGCAGTTATTATCGCTAGAACTGTAATTATTATACTTATTACTTATATTATTAGCAATATAACGTGCAGTATTACCCATATTATGCAGTTATTATCGCTAGAACTATAATAAATATACGTATTACTTTTATTATCATCAATATAACATGCATTATTACCCATATTATGCAGTTATTATGGATAGAACTGTAATAAATATACTTATTACTTTTATTATTATCAATATAACATGCACTATTAGCCATATTTTACTAGCATTATCGCTAGAACTATAATAATTATACTTATTACTCCCGATATTATCAATATAACATGCATTATTACGCATATAATGCAGTTATTATCGCTAGAACTGTAATAAATATACTTACTAATTCTATTATCATCAATATAACATGCATTATTACCCGTATTATGCAGTTATTATCGAATAGAACTGTAATAAATATACTTATTACTTTTATTATTATCAATATAACATGCACTATTAGCCATATTTTACTAGTATTATCGCTAGAACTATAACAATTATACTTATTACCCATGTAATGCAGTTATTATCGCTAGAACTGTAATAAATATACTTATTACTCCCGATATTATCAATATAACATCCATTATTACCCATATAATGCAGTTATTATCGCTAGAACTGTAATAATTATACTCATTACTTGTATTATTATCAATATAACATGCATTATTACCCATATTATGCAGTTATAATCGCGAGAACTACAATAAATATACGTATTACTTTTATTATCATCAATATAACATGCATTATTACCCATATTACGCAGTTATTATCGATAGAACTGTAATAAATACACTTATTGCTTTTATTATTATCAATATAACATGCACTATTAGCCATATTTTACTATTATTATCGCTGTAACTATAATAATTATACTTATTACTCCCGATATTATCAATATAACATGCATTATTACCCATGTAATGCAGTTATTATCGCTAGAACTGTAATAATTATACTTATTACTTATGTTATTAGCAATATAACGTGCATGATTACCAATATTATGCAGTTATTATTGATAGAACTATAATAAATATACGTATCCCTTTTATTATCATCAATATAACATGCATTATTACCCATATTATGCAGTTATTATCGATAGAACTGTAATAAATATACTTATTGCTTTTATTATTACCAATATAACATGCACTATTAGCCATATTTTACTATTATTACCGCTAGAACTATAATAATTATACTTATTACTCCCAATATTATCAATATAACATGCATTATTACCCATATAATGCAGTTATTATCGCTAGAACTATAATAAATATACTTATTACTCCCGATATTATCAATATAACATCCATTATTACCCATATAATGCAGTCATTATCGATAGAACTCTAATAAATATACTTATTGCTTTTATTATTATCAATATAACATGCACTATTAGCAATATTTTACTATTATTATCGCTAGAACTATAATGATTATACTTATTACTCCCAATATTATCAATATAACATGCATTATTACCCATATAATGCAGTTATTATCGCTAGAACTGTAATAATTATACTTATTACTTATATTATGCGCAATATAACGTGCAGTATTACCCATATTATGCAGTTATTATCGCTAGAACTATAATAAATATACGTATTACTTTTATTATCATCAATATAACATGCATTATTACCCATATTATGCAGTTATTATCGATAGAACTGTAATAAATATACTTATTACTTTTATTATTATCAATATAACATACACTATTAGCCATATTTTACTATTATTATCGCTAGAACTATAAAGATTATACTTATTACTCTCGATATTATCAATATAACATGCATTATTACGCATATAATGCAGTTATTATCGCTAGAACTGTAATAAATATACTTACTACTTTTATTATCATCAATATAACATGCATTATTACCCATATTACGCAGTTATTATCGATAGAACTGTAATAAATACACTTATTGCTTTTATTATTATCAATATAACATGCACTATTAGCCATATTTTACTATTATTATCGCTGTAACTATAATAATTATACTTATTACTCCCGATATTATCAATATAACATGCATTATTACCCATGTAATGCAGTTATTATCGCTAGAACTGTAATAATTATACTTATTACTTATGTTATTAGCAATATAACGTGCATGATTACCAATATTATGCAGTTATTATTGATAGAACTATAATAAATATACGTATCCCTTTTATTATCATCAATATAACATGCATTATTACCCATATTATGCAGTTATTATCGATAGAACTGTAATAAATATACTTATTGCTTTTATTATTATCAATATAACATGCACTATTAGCCATATTTTACTATTATTATCGCTAGAACTATAATGATTATACTTATTACTCCCAATATTATCAATATAACATGCATTATTACCCATATAATGCAGTTATTATCGCTAGAACTGTAATAATTATACTTATTACTTATATTATGCGCAATATAACGTGCAGTATTACCCATATTATGCAGTTATTATCGCTAGAACTATAATAAATATACGTATTACTTTTATTATCATCAATATAACATGCATTATTACCCATATTATGCAGTTATTATCGATAGAACTGTAATAAATATACTTATTACTTTTATTATTATCAATATAACATACACTATTAGTCATATTTTACTATTATTATCGCTAGAACTATAAAGATTATACTTATTACTCCCGATATTATCAATATAACATGCATTATTACGCATATAATGCAGTTATTATCGCTAGAACTGTAATAAATATACTTACTACTTTTATTATCATCAATATAACATGCATTATTACCCGTATTATGCAGTTATTATCGAATAGAACTGTAATAAATATACTTATTGCTTTTATTATTATCAATATAACATGCACTATTAGCCATATTCTACTATTATTATCGCTAGAAATATAATAATTATACCTATTACTCCCAATATTATCAATATAACATGCATTATTACCCATATAATGCAGTTATTATCGATAAAACTATAATAAATATACTTATTACTTTTATTATTATCAATATAACATGCACTATTAGCCATATTTTACTAGCATTATCGCTAGAATTATAATATTTATACTTACTACTCCCAATATTATCAATATAACATGCATTATTACCCATATAATGCAGTTATTATCGCTAGAGCTGTAATAATTATACTTATTACTTATATTATTATCAATATAACATGCATTATTACCCGTATTATGCAGTTATTATCGAATAGAACTGTAATAAATATACGAATTACTTTTATTATCATCAATATAACGTGCATTATTACCCATATTATGGAGTTATTATCGATAGAACTGTAATAAATATACCTATTGCTTTTATTATTATCAATATAACATGCACTATTAGCCATATTTTACTATTATTATCGCTAGAACTATAATAATTATACTTATTACTCCCAACATTATCAATATAACATGCATTATTACCCATATAATGCAGTTATTATCGATAGAACTATAATAAATATACTTATTACTTTTATTATTATCAATATAACATGCACTATTAGCCATATTTTACTAGCATTATCGCTAGAACTATAATAATTATACTTATTACTCCCGATATTATCAATATAACATGCATTATTACGCATATAATGCAGTTATTATCGCTAGAACTGTAATAAATATACTTATTACTTATATTATTCTCAATATAACATGCATTATTACCCATATCATGCAGTTATAATCGCTAGAACTATAATAAATATACTTACTTCTTTTATTATCATCAATATAACGTGCATTATTACCCATATTATGCAGTTATTATCGCTAGAACTATAATAAATATACGTATTACTTTTATTATCATCAATATAACATGCATTATTACCCATATTATGCAGTTATTATCGCTAGAACTGTAATAAATATACTTACTACTCTTATTATCATCAATATAACATGCATTATTACCCATATAATGCAGTTATTATCGATAGAACTATAATAAATATACTTATTACTTTTATTACTATCAATATAACATGCACTATTAGCCATATTTTACTAGCATTATCGCTAGAACTATAATATTTATACTTATTACTCCCAATATTATCAATATAACATGCATTATTACCCATATTATGCAGTTATTATCGCGAGAACTATAATAAATATAGTATTACTTTTATTATCATCAATATAACGTGCATTATTACCCATATTATGCAGTTATTATAGCTAGAACTATAATAAATATACTTATTACTTTTATTATCATCAATATAACATGCATTATTACCCATATTATGCAGTTATTATCGGTAGAACCTTAATAAATATACTAATTACTTTTATTATTATCAATATAAAGCGCACTATCAGCCATATTTTACTATTATTATCGCTAGAACTATAATAATTATACTTATTACTCCCAATATTATCAATATTACATGCATTATTACCCATGTAATGCAGTTATTATCGCTAGAACTGTAATAAATATACTTACTACTTTTATTATCATCAATATAACATGCATTATTACCCGTATTATGCAGTTATTATCGAATAGAACTGTAATAAATATACTTATTGCTTTTATTATTATCAATATAACATGCACTATTAGCCATATTCTACTATTATTATCGCTAGAAATATAATAATTATACCTATGACTCCCAATATTATCAATATAACATGCATTATTACCCATATAATGCAGTTATTATCGATAGAACTATAATAAATATACTTATTACTTTTATTATTATCAATATAACATGCACTATTATCCATATTTTACTAGTATTATCGCTAGAACTATAATATTTATACTAATTACTCCCAATGTTATCAATATAACATGCATTATTACCCATATTATGCAGTTATTATCGCGAGAACTATAATAAATATACGTATTACTTTCATTATCATCAATATAACGTGCATTATTACCCATATTATGCAGTTATTATCGCTAGAACTATAATAAATATACTTATTACTTTTATTATCATCAATATAACGTGCATTATTACCCATATTATGCAGTTATTATCGCTAGAACTATAATAAATATACTTATTACTTTTATTATCATCAATATAACATGCATTATTACCCATGTTATGCAGTTATTATCGATAGAACCTTAATAAATATACTAATTACTTTTATTATTATCAATATAAAGCGCACTATCAGCCATATTTTACTATTATTATCGCTAGAACTATAATAATAATACTTATTACTCCCAATATTATCAATATAACATGCATTATTACCCATATAATGCAGTTATTATCGATAGAACTGTAATAAATACACTTATTGCTTTTATTATTATCAATATAACATGCACTATTAGCCATATTTTACTATTATTATCGCTGTAACTATAATAATTATACTTATTACTCCCGATATTATCAATATAACATGCATTATTACCCATGTAATGCAGTTATTATCGCTAGAACTGTAATAATTATACTTATTACTTATGTTATTAGCAATATAACGTGCATGATTACCAATATTATGCAGTTATTATTGATAGAACTATAATAAATATACGTATCCCTTTTATTATCATCAATATAACATGCATTATTACCCATATTATGCAGTTATTATCGATAGAACTGTAATAAATATACTTATTGCTTTTATTATTATCAATATAACATGCACTATTAGCCATATTTTACTATTATTACCGCTAGAACTATAATAATTATACTTATTACTCCCAATATTATCAATATAACATGCATTATTACCCATATAATGCAGTTATTATCGCTAGAACTATAATAAATATACTTATTACTCCCGATATTATCAATATAACATCCATTATTACCCATATAATGCAGTCATTATCGATAGAACTCTAATAAATATACTTATTGCTTTTATTATTATCAATATAACATGCACTATTAGCCATATTTTACTATTATTATCGCTAGAACTATAATGATTATACTTATTACTCCCAATATTATCAATATAACATGCATTATTACCCATATAATGCAGTTATTATCGCTAGAACTGTAATAATTATACTTATTACTTATATTATGCGCAATATAACGTGCAGTATTACCCATATTATGCAGTTATTACCGCTAGAACTATAATAAATATACGTATTACTTTTATTATCATCAATATAACATGCATTATTACCCGTATTATGCAGTTATTATCGAATAGAACTGTAATAAATATACTTATTGCTTTTATTATTATCAATATAACATGCACTATTAGCCATATTCTACTATTATTATCGCTAGAAATATAATAATTATACCTATTACTCCCAATATTATCAATATAACATGCATTATTACCCATATAATGCAGTTATTATCGATAGAACTATAATAAATATACTTATTACTTTTATTATTATCAATATAACATGCACTATTATCCATATTTTACTAGTATTATCGCTAGAACTATAATATTTATACTTATTACTCCCAATATTATCAATATAACATGCATTATTACCCATATTATGCAGTTATTATCGCTAGAACTGTAATAAATATACTTACTACTTTTATTATCATCAATATAACGTGCATTATTACCCATATTATGCAGTTATTATCGCTAGAACTATAATAAATATACTTATTGCTTTTATTATTATCAATATAACATGCACTATTAGCCATATTTTACTATTATTATCGCTAGAACTATAATGATTATACTTATTACTCCCAATATTATCAATATAACATGCATTATTACCCATATTATGCAGTTATTATCGCTAGAACTATAATAAATATACGTATTACTTTTATTATCATCAATATAACATGCATTATTACCCATATTATGCAGTTATTATCGCTAGAACTGTAATAAATATACTTACTACTCTTATTATCATCAATATAACATGCATTATTACCCATATAATGCAGTTATTATCGATAGAACTATAATAAATATACTTATTACTTTTATTACTATCAATATAACATGCACTATTAGCCATATTTTACTAGCATTATCGCTAGAACTATAATATTTATACTTATTACTCCCAATATTATCAATATAACATGCATTATTACCCATATTACGCAGTTATTATCGCGAGAACTATAATAAATATAGTATTACTTTTATTATCATCAATATAACGTGCATTATTACCCATATTATGCAGTTATTATAGCTAGAACTATAATAAATATACTTATTACTTTTATTATCATCAATATAACATGCATTATTACCCATATTATGCAGTTATTATCGGTAGAACCTTAATAAATATACTAATTACTTTTATTATTATCAATATAAAGCGCACTATCAGCCATATTTTACTATTATTATTGCTAGAACTATAATAATTATACTTATTACTCCCAATATTATCAATATTACATGCATTATTACCCATGTAATGCAGTTATTATCGCTAGAACTGTAATAAATATACTTACTACTTTTATTATCATCAATATAACATGCATTATTACCCGTATTATGCAGTTATTATCGAATAGAACTGTAATAAATATACTTATTGCTTTTATTATTATCAATATAACATGCACTATTAGCGATATTCTACTATTATTATCGCTAGAAATATAATAATTACACCTATGACTCCCAATATTATCAATATAACATGCATTATTACCCATATAATGCAGTTATTATCGATAGAACTATAATAAATATACTTATTACCTTTATTATTATCAATATAACATGCACTATTATCCATATTTTACTAGTATTATCGCTAGAACTATAATATTTATACTTATTACTCCCAATATTATCAATATAACATGCATTATTACCCATATAATGCAGTTATTATCGATAGAACTATAATAAATATACTTATTACTTTTATTATTATCAATATAACATGCACTATTATCCATATTTTACTAGTATTATCGCTAGAACTATAATATTTATACTTATTACTCCCAATATTATCAATATAACATGCATTGTTACCCATGTTATGCAGTTATTATCGCGAGAACTATAATAAATATACGTATTACTTTTATTATCATCAATATAACGTGCATTATTACCCATATTATGCAGTTATTATCGCTAGAACTATAATAAATATACTTATTGCTTTTATTATTATCAATATAACATGCACTATTAGCCATATTTTACTATTATTATCGCTAGAACTATAATGATTATACTTATTGCTCCCAATATTATCAATATAACATGCATTATTACTCATATAATGCAGTTATTATCGCTAGAACTGTAATAATTATACTTATTACTTATATTATTAGCAATATTACGTGCAGTATTACCCATATTATGCAGTTATTATCGCTAGAACTGTAATAAATATACTTACTACTTTTATTATCATCAATATAACGTGCATTATTACCCATATTATGCAGTTATTATCGCTAGAACTATAATAAATATACTTATTGCTTTTATTATTATCAATATAACATGCACTATTAGCCATATTTTACTATTATTATCGCTAGAACTATAATGATTATACTTATTACTCCCAATATTATCAATATAACATGCATTATTACTCATATAATGCAGTTATTATCGCTAGAACTGTAATAATTATACTTATTACTTATATTATTAGCAATATAACGTGCAGTATTACCCATATTATGCAGTTATTATCGCTAGAACTGTAATAAATATACTTACTACTTTTATTATCATCAATATAACGTGCATTATTACCCATATTATGCAGTTATTATCGCTAGAACTATAATAAATATACTTATTGCTTTTATTATTATCAATATAACATGCACTATTAGCCATATTTTACTATTATTATCGCTGTAACTATAAAAATTATACTTATTACTCCCGATATTATCAATATAACATGCATTATTACCCATATTATGCAGTTATTATCGATAGAACCTTAATAAATATACTAATTACTTTTATTATTATCAATATAAAGCGCACTATCAGCCATATTTTACTATTATTATCGCTAGAACTATAATAATAATACGTATTACTCCCAATATTATCAATATAATATGCATTATTACCCATATAATGCAGTTATTATCGCTAGAGCTGTAATAATTATACTTATTACTTATATTATTCTCAATATAACATGCATTATTACCCATATCATGCAGTTATAATCGCTAGAACTATAATAAATATACTTACTACTTTCATTATCATCAATATAACATGCATTGTTACCCATATTATGCAGTTATTATCGATAGAACTATATTAAATATACTTATTACTTTTATTATTATCAATATAACATGCACTATTAGCCATATTTTACTATTATTATCGCTGGAACTATAATAATTATACTTATTACTCCCAATATTATCAATATAACATGCATTATTACCCATGTAATGCAGTTATTATCGCTGGAACTGTAATAAATATACTTATTACTCCCAATATTATCAATATAATATGCATTATTACCCATATAATGCAGTTATTATCGCTAGAACTGTAATAATTATACTTATTACTTATATTATTATCAATATAACATGCATTATTAATCATATTATGCAGTTATAATCGCGAGAACTACAATAAATATACGTATTACTTTTATTATCATCAATATAACATGCATGATTACCAATATTATGCAGTTATTATTGATAGAACTATAATAAATATACGTATCACTTTTATTATCATCAATATAACATGCATTATTACCCATGTAATGCAGTTATTATCGCTAGAACTATAATAAATATACTTATTCTTCCCGATATTATCAATATAACATCCATTATTACCCATATAATGCAGTTATTATCGATAGAACTGTAATAAATATACTTATTGCTTTTATTATTATCAATATAACATGCACTATTAGCCATATTTTACTATTATTATCGCTAGAACTATAATAATTATACTTATTACTCCCAATGTTATCAATATAACATGCATTATTACCTATATAATGCAGTTATTATCGCTAGAACTGTAATAAATATACTTACTAATTCTATTATCATCAATATAACATGCATTATTACCCGTATTATGCAGTTATTATCGAATAGAACTGTAATAAATATACTTATTACTTTTATTATTATCAATATAACATGCACTATTAGCCATATTTTACTAGTATTATCGCTAGAACTATAACAATTATACTTATTACCCATGTAATGCAGTTATTATCGCTAGAACTGTAATAAATATACTTATTACTCCCGATATTATCAATATAACATCCATTATTACCCATATAATGCAGTTATTATCGCTAGAACTGTAATAATTATACTCATTACTTGTATTATTATCAATATAACATGCATTATTACCCATATTATGCAGTTATAATCGCGAGAACTACAATAAATATACGTATTACTTTTATTATCATCAATATAACATGCATTATTACCCATATTACGCAGTTATTATCGATAGAACTGTAATAAATACACTTATTGCTTTTATTATTATCAATATAACATGCACTATTAGCCATATTTTACTATTATTATCGCTGTAACTATAATAATTATACTTATTACTCCCGATATTATCAATATAACATGCATTATTACCCATGTAATGCAGTTATTATCGCTAGAACTGTAATAATTATACTTATTACTTATGTTATTAGCAATATAACGTGCATGATTACCAATATTATGCAGTTATTATTGATAGAACTATAATAAATATACGTATCCCTTTTATTATCATCAATATAACATGCATTATTACCCATATTATGCAGTTATTATCGATAGAACTGTAATAAATATACTTATTGCTTTTATTATTACCAATATAACATGCACTATTAGCCATATTTTACTATTATTACCGCTAGAACTATAATAATTATACTTATTACTCCCAATATTATCAATATAACATGCATTATTACCCATATAATGCAGTTATTATCGCTAGAACTATAATAAATATACTTATTACTCCCGATATTATCAATATAACATCCATTATTACCCATATAATGCAGTCATTATCGATAGAACTCTAATAAATATACTTATTGCTTTTATTATTATCAATATAACATGCACTATTAGCAATATTTTACTATTATTATCGCTAGAACTATAATGATTATACTTATTACTCCCAATATTATCAATATAACATGCATTATTACCCATATAATGCAGTTATTATCGCTAGAACTGTAATAATTATACTTATTACTTATATTATGCGCAATATAACGTGCAGTATTACCCATATTATGCAGTTATTATCGCTAGAACTATAATAAATATACGTATTACTTTTATTATCATCAATATAACATGCATTATTACCCATATTATGCAGTTATTATCGATAGAACTGTAATAAATATACTTATTACTTTTATTATTATCAATATAACATACACTATTAGCCATATTTTACTATTATTATCGCTAGAACTATAAAGATTATACTTATTACTCTCGATATTATCAATATAACATGCATTATTACGCATATAATGCAGTTATTATCGCTAGAACTGTAATAAATATACTTACTACTTTTATTATCATCAATATAACATGCATTATTACCCATATTACGCAGTTATTATCGATAGAACTGTAATAAATACACTTATTGCTTTTATTATTATCAATATAACATGCACTATTAGCCATATTTTACTATTATTATCGCTGTAACTATAATAATTATACTTATTACTCCCGATATTATCAATATAACATGCATTATTACCCATGTAATGCAGTTATTATCGCTAGAACTGTAATAATTATACTTATTACTTATGTTATTAGCAATATAACGTGCATGATTACCAATATTATGCAGTTATTATTGATAGAACTATAATAAATATACGTATCCCTTTTATTATCATCAATATAACATGCATTATTACCCATATTATGCAGTTATTATCGATAGAACTGTAATAAATATACTTATTGCTTTTATTATTATCAATATAACATGCACTATTAGCCATATTTTACTATTATTATCGCTAGAACTATAATGATTATACTTATTACTCCCAATATTATCAATATAACATGCATTATTACCCATATAATGCAGTTATTATCGCTAGAACTGTAATAATTATACTTATTACTTATATTATGCGCAATATAACGTGCAGTATTACCCATATTATGCAGTTATTATCGCTAGAACTATAATAAATATACGTATTACTTTTATTATCATCAATATAACATGCATTATTACCCATATTATGCAGTTATTATCGATAGAACTGTAATAAATATACTTATTACTTTTATTATTATCAATATAACATACACTATTAGCCATATTTTACTATTATTATCGCTAGAACTATAAAGATTATACTTATTACTCCCGATATTATCAATATAACATGCATTATTACGCATATAATGCAGTTATTATCGCTAGAACTGTAATAAATATACTTACTACTTTTATTATCATCAATATAACATGCATTATTACCCGTATTATGCAGTTATTATCGAATAGAACTGTAATAAATATACTTATTGCTTTTATTATTATCAATATAACATGCACTATTAGCCATATTCTACTATTATTATCGCTAGAAATATAATAATTATACCTATTACTCCCAATATTATCAATATAACATGCATTATTACCCATATAATGCAGTTATTATCGATAAAACTATAATAAATATACTTATTACTTTTATTATTATCAATATAACATGCACTATTAGCCATATTTTACTAGCATTATCGCTAGAATTATAATATTTATACTTACTACTCCCAATATTATCAATATAACATGCATTATTACCCATATAATGCAGTTATTATCGCTAGAGCTGTAATAATTATACTTATTACTTATATTATTATCAATATAACATGTATTATTACCCATATTACGCAGTTATAATCGCGGGAACTACAATAAATATACGTATTACTTTTATTATCATCAATATAACATGCATTATTACCCATATTATGCAGTTATTATCGATAGAACTGTAATAAATATACCTATTGCTTTTATTATTATCAATATAACATGCACTATTAGCCATATTTTACTATTATTATCGCTAGAACTATAATAATTATACTTATTACTCCCGATATTATCAATATAACATGCATTATTACGCATATAATGCAGCTATTATCGCTAGAACTGTAATAATTATACTTATTACTTATGTTATTAGCTATATAACGTGCATGATTACCAATATTATGCAGTTATTATTGATAGAACTATAATAAATATACGAATTACTTTTATTATCATCAATATAACGTGCATTATTACCCATATTATGGAGTTATTATCGATAGAACTGTAATAAATATACCTATTGCTTTTATTATTATCAATATAACATGCACTATTAGCCATATTTTACTATTATTATCGCTAGAACTATAATAATTATACTTATTACTCCCAACATTATCAATATAACATGCATTATTACCCATATAATGCAGTTATTATCGATAGAACTATAATAAATATACTTATTACTTTTATTATTATCAATATAACATGCACTATTAGCCATATTTTACTAGCATTATCGCTAGAACTATAATAATTATACTTATTACTCCCGATATTATCAATATAACATGCATTATTACGCATATAATGCAGTTATTATCGCTAGAACTGTAATAAATATACTTATTACTTATATTATTCTCAATATAACATGCATTATTACCCATATCATGCAGTTATAATCGCTAGAACTATAATAAATATACTTACTACTTTCATTATCATCAATATAACATGCATTATTACCCATATTATGCAGTTATAATCGCGAGAACTACAATAAATATACGTATTACTTTTATTATCATCAATATAACATGCATTATTACCCATATTATGCAGTTATTATCGATAGAACTGTAATAAATACACTTATTGCTTTTATTTTTACCAATATAACATGCACTATTAGCCATATTTTACTATTATTATCGCTGTAACTATAATAATTATACTTATTACTCCCGATATTATCAATATAACATGCATTATTACCCATGTAATGCAGTTATTATCGATAGAACTATAATAAATATACTTATTACTTTTATTATTATCAATATAACATGCACTATTAGCCATATTTTACTAGCATTATCGCTAGAACTATAATAATTATACTTATTACTCGCGATATTATCAATATAACATGCATTATTACGCATATAATGCAGTTATTATCGCTAGAACTGTAATAAATATACTTACTACTTTTATTATCATCAATATAACATGCATTATTACCCGTATTATGCAGTTATTATCGAATAGAACTGTAATAAATATACTTATTGCTTTTATTATTATCAATATAACATGCACTATTAGCCATATTCTACTATTATTATCGCTAGAAATATAATAATTATACCTATTACTCCCAATATTATCAATATAACATGCATTATTACCCATATAATGCAGTTATTATCGATAAAACTATAATAAATATACTTATTACTTTTATTATTATCAATATAACATGCACTATTAGCCATATTTTACTAGCATTATCGCTAGAATTATAATATTTATACTTACTACTCCCAATATTATCAATATAACATGCATTATTACCCATATAATGCAGTTATTATCGCTAGAGCTGTAATAATTATACTTATTACTTATATTATTATCAATATAACATGCATTATTACCCATATTACGCAGTTATAATCGCGGGAACTACAATAAATGTACGTATTACTTTTATTATCATCAATATAACATGCATTATTACCCATATTATGCAGTTATTATCGATAGAACTGTAATAAATATACCTATTGCTTTTATTATTATCAATATAACATGCACTATTAGCCATATTTTACTATTATTATCGCTAGAACTATAATAATTATACTTATTACTCCCGATATTATCAATATAACATGCATTATTACGCATATAATGCAGCTATTATCGCTAGAACTGTAATAATTATACTTATTACTTATGTTATTAGCTATATAACGTGCATGATTACCAATATTATGCAGTTATTATTGATAGAACTATAATAAATATACGAATTACTTTTATTATCATCAATATAACGTGCATTATTACCCATATTATGGAGTTATTATCGATAGAACTGTAATAAATATACCTATTGCTTTTATTATTATCAATATAACATGCACTATTAGCCATATTTTACTATTATTATCGCTAGAACTATAATAATTATACTTATTACTCCCAACATTATCAATATAACATGCATTATTACCCATATAATGCAGTTATTATCGATAGAACTATAATAAATATACTTATTACTTTTATTATTATCAATATAACATGCACTATTAGCCATGTTTTACTAGCATTATCGCTAGAACTATAATAATTATACTTATTACTCCCGATATTATCAATATAACATGCATTATTACGCATATAATGCAGTTATTATCGCTAGAACTGTAATAAATATACTTATTACTTATATTATTCTCAATATAACATGCATTATTACCCATATCATGCAGTTATAATCGCTAGAACTATAATAAATATACTTACTACTTTCATTATCATCAATATAACATGCATTATTACCCATATTATGCAGTTATAATCGCGAGAACTACAATAAATATACGTATTACTTTTATTATCATCAATATAACATGCATTATTACCCATATTACGCAGTTATTATCGATAGAACTGTAATAAATACACTTATTGCTTTTATTATTATCAATATAACATGCACTATTAGCCATATTTTACTATTATTATCGCTGTAACTATAATAATTATACTTATTACTCCCGATATTATCAATATAACATGCATTATTACCCATGTAATGCAGTTATTATCGCTAGAACTGTAATAATTATACTTATTACTTATGTTATTAGCAATATAACGTGCATGATTACCAATATTATGCAGTTATTATTGATAGAACTATAATAAATATACGTATCCCTTTTATTATCATCAATATAACATGCATTATTACCCATATTATGCAGTTATTATCGATAGAACTGTAATAAATATACTTATTGCTTTTATTATTACCAATATAACATGCACTATTAGCCATATTTTACTATTATTACCGCTAGAACTATAATAATTATACTTATTACTCCCAATATTATCAATATAACATGCATTATTACCCATATAATGCAGTTATTATCGCTAGAACTATAATAAATATACTTATTACTCCCGATATTATCAATATAACATCCATTATTACCCATATAATGCAGTCATTATCGATAGAACTCTAATAAATATACTTATTGCTTTTATTATTATCAATATAACATGCACTATTAGCAATATTTTACTATTATTATCGCTAGAACTATAATAATTATACCTATTACTCCCAATATTATCAATATAACATGCATTATTACCCATATAATGCAGTTAGTATCGATAAAACTATAATAAATATACTTATTACTTTCATTATTATCAATATAGCATGCACTATTAACCATATTTTACTAGTATTATCGCTAGAACTATAATGATTATAACTATTACTCCCAATATTATCAATATAACATGCATTATTACCCATAAAATGCAGTTATTATCGCTAGAACTGTAATAATTATACTTATTACTTATGTTATTAGCAATATAACGTGCAGTATTAACCATATTATGCAGTTATTATCGCTAGAACTATAATAAATATATGTATTACTTTTATTATCATCAATATATCATGCATTATTACCCATATTATGCAGTTATTATCGATAAAACTGTAATAAATATACTTATTGCTTTTATTATTATCAATATAACATGCACTATTAGCCATTATTATCGCTAGAACTATAATAATTATACCTATTACTCCCAATATTATCAATATAACATGCATTATTACCCATATAATGCAGTTATTATCGATAAAACTAGAATAAATATACTTATTACTTTCATTATTATCAATATAACATGCATTATTACCCATATAATGCAGTTATTATCGATAAAACTAGAATAAATATACTTATTACTTTCATTATTATCAATATAGCATGCACTATTAGCCATATTTTACTAGTATTATCGCTAGAACTATAATAATTATACTTATTACTCCCAATATTATCAATATAACATGCATTATTACCCATATTATGCAGTAATTTTTGCGAGAACTGTAATAAATATACTTATTACTTTTATTATCATCAATATAACATGCATTATTACCCATATTATGCAGTTATTATCGATAGAACCTTAATAAATATACTAATTACTTTTATTATTATCAATATAAAGCGCACTATTAGCCATATTTTACTAATATTATCGCTAGAACTATAATGATTATACCTATTACTCCCAATATTATCAATATAACATGCATTATTACCCATAAAATGCAGTTATTATCGCTAGAACTGTAATAATTATACTTATTACTTATGTTATTAGCAATATAACGTGCAGTATTAACCATATTATGCAGTTATTATCGCTAGAACTATAATAAATATATGTATTACTTTTATTATCATCAATATATCATGCATTATTACCCATATTATGCAGTTATTATCGATAGAACTGTAATAAATATACTTATTACTTTTATTATTATCAATATAACATACACTATTAGCCATATTTTACTATTATTATCGCTAGAGCTATAATAATTATACTTATACTCCCGATATTATCAATATAACATGCATTATTACGCATATAATGCAGTTATTATCGCTAGAACTGTAATAAATATACTTACTACTTTTATTATCATCAATATAACATGCATTATTACCCGTATTATGCAGTTATTATCGATAAAACTGTAATAAATATACTTATTGCTTTTATTATTATCAATATAACATGCACTATTAGCCATTATTATCGCTAGAACTATAATAATTATACCTATTACTCCCAATATTATCAATATAACATGCATTATTACCCATATAATGCAGTTATTATCGATAAAACTAGAATAAATATACTTATTACTTTCATTATTATCAATATAACATGCATTATTACCCATATAATGCAGTTATTATCGATAAAACTAGAATAAATATACTTATTACTTTCATTATTATCAATATAGCATGCACTATTAGCCATATTTTACTAGTATTATCGCTAGAACTATAATAATTATACTTATTACTCCCAATATTATCAATATAACATGCATTATTACCCATATTATGCAGTAATTTTTGCGAGAACTGTAATAAATATACTTATTACTTTTATTATCATCAATATAACATGCATTATTACCCATATTATGCAGTTATTATCGATAGAACCTTAATAAATATACTAATTACTTTTATTATTATCAATATAAAGCGCACTATTAGCCATATTTTACTAGTATTATCGCTAGAACTATAATGATTATACCTATTACTCCCAATATTATCAATATAACATGCATTATTACCCATAAAATGCAGTTATTATCGCTAGAACTGTAATAATTATACTTATTACTTATGTTATTAGCAATATAACGTGCAGTATTAACCATATTATGCAGTTATTATCGCTAGAACTATAATAAATATATGTATTACTTTTATTATCATCAATATATCATGCATTATTACCCATATTATGCAGTTATTATCGATAGAACTGTAATAAATATACTTATTACTTTTATTATTATCAATATAACATACACTATTAGCCATATTTTACTATTATTATCGCTAGAGCTATAATAATTATACTTATACTCCCGATATTATCAATATAACATGCATTATTACGCATATAATGCAGTTATTATCGCTAGAACTGTAATAAATATACTTACTACTTTTATTATCATCAATATAACATGCATTATTACCCGTATTATGCAGTTATTATCGATAAAACTGTAGTAAATATACTTATTGCTTTTATTATTATCAATATAACATGCACTATTAGCCATTATTATCGCTAGAACTATAATAATTATACCTATTACTCCCAATATTATCAATATAACATGCATTATTACCCATATAATGCAGTTATTATCGATAAAACTAGAATAAATATACTTATTACTTTCATTATTATCAATATAACATGCATTATTACCCATATAATGCAGTTATTATCGATAAAACTAGAATAAATATACTTATTACTTTCATTATTATCAATATAGCATGCACTATTAGCCATATTTTACTAGTATTATCGCTAGAACTATAATAATTATACTTATTACTCCCAATATTATCAATATAACATGCATTATTACCCATATTATGCAGTAATTTTTGCGAGAACTGTAATAAATATACTTATTACTTTTATTATCATCAACATAACATGCATTATTACCCATATTATGCAGTTTTTATCGATAGAACCTTAATAAATATACTAATTACTTTTATTATTATCAATATAAAGCGCACTATTAGCCATATTTTACTATTATTATCGCTAGAACTATAATAATTATACTTATTACTCCCGATATTATCAATATAACATGCATTATTACCCATATAATGCAGTTGTTATCGCTAGAACTGTAATAATTATACTTATTACTTATATTATTAGCAATATAACGTGCATTATTACCCATATAATGCAGTTATTATTGATAGAACTATAATAAATATACTTATTACTTTTATTATTATCAATATAACATGCATTACTACCTATATTGTGCAGTTATTATCGCTAGAACTATAATAAATATACTTATTACTCCCGATATTATCAATATAACGTCCATTATTACCCATATAATGCAGTTATTATCGCTAGAACTGTAATAATTATACTTATTACTTATATTATTATCAATATAACATGCATTATTACGCATATTGTGCAGTTATAATCGCTAGAACTGTAATAATTATACTTATTACTTATATTATTAGCAATATAACGTGCATTATTACCCGTATAATGCAGTTATTATCGCTAGAGCTGTAATAATTATACTTATTACTTATATTATTATCAATATAACATCCATTATTACCCATATTATGCAGTTATAATCGCGAGAACTATAATAAATATACGTATTACTTTTCTTATCATCAATATAACATGCATTATTACCCATATTATGCAGTTGTTATCGATAGAACTGTAATAAATATACCTATTGCTTTTATTATTATCAATATAACATGCACTATTAGCCATATTTTACTATTATTATCGCTAGAACTATGATAATTATACTAATTACTCCCAATATTATCAATATAACATGCATTATTACCCATGTAATGCAGTTATTATCGCTAGAACTATAATAAATATACTTATTACTCCCGATATTATCAATATAACATGCATTATTACGCATATAATGCAGTTATTATCGCTAGAACTGTAATAAATATACTTACTACTTTTATTATCATCAATATAACATGCATTATTACCCGTATTATGCAGTTATTATCGATAGAACTGTAATAAATACACTTATTGCTTTTATTATTATCAATATAACATGCACTATTAGCCATATTTTACTATTATTACCGCTGTAACTATAATAATTATACTTATTACTCCCGATATTATCAATATAACATGCATTATTACCCATGTAATGCGGTTATTATCGCTAGAACTGTAATAATTATACTTATTACTTATGTTATTAGCAATATAACGTGCATGATTACCAATATTATGCAGTTATTATCGCTAGAACTATAATAAATATACGTATTACTTTTATTATCATCAATATAACATGCATTATTACCCATATTATGCAGTTATTATCGATAGAACTATAATAAATATACTTATTACTTTTATTATTATCAATATAACATGCACTATTAGCCATATTTTACTAGTATTATCGCTAGAACTATAATAATTATACTTATTACTCCCAATATTATCAATATAACATGCATTATTACGCATATTGTGCAGTTATAATCGCTAGAACTGTAATAATTATACTTATTACTTATATTATTAGCAATATAACGTGCATTATTACCCATATAATGCAGTTATTATCGCTAGAGCTGTAATAATTATACTTATTACTTATATTATTATCAATATAACATCCATTATTACCCATATTATGCAGTTATAATCGCGAGAACTATAATAAATATACGTATTACTTTTCTTATCATCAATATAACATGCATTATTACCCATATTATGCAGTTGTTATCGATAGAACTGTAATAAATATACCCATTGCTTTTATTATTATCAATATAACATGCACTATTAGCCATATTTTACTATTATTATCGCTAGAACTATGATAATTATACTAATTACTCCCAATATTATCAATATAACATACATTATTACCCATGTAATGCAGTTATTATCGCTAGAACTATAATAAATATACTTATTACTCCCGATATTATCAATATAACATGCATTATTACGCATATAATGCAGTTATTATCGCTAGAACTGTAATAAATATACTTACTACTTTTATTATCATCAATATAACATGCATTATTACCCGTATTATGCAGTTATTATCGATAGAACTGTAATAAATACACTTATTGCTTTTATTATTATCAATATAACATGCACTATTAGCCATATTTTACTATTATTACCGCTGTAACTATAATAATTATACTTATTACTCCCGATATTATCAATATAACATGCATTATTACCCATGTAATGCGGTTATTATCGCTAGAACTGTAATAATTATACTTATTACTTATGTTATTAGCAATATAACGTGCATGATTACCAATATTATGCAGTTATTATCGCTAGAACTATAATAAATATACGTATTACTTTTATTATCATCAATATAACATGCATTATTACCCATATTATGCAGTTATTATCGATAGAACTATAATAAATATACTTATTACTTTTATTATTATCAATATAACATGCACTATTAGCCATATTTTACTAGTATTATCGCTAGAACTATAATAATTATACTTATTACTCCCAATATTATCAATATAACATGCATTATTACCCATATTATGCAGTTATTATCGCGAGAACTATAATAAATATACGTATTACTTTTATTATCATCAATATAACATGCATTATTACCCATATTATGCAGTTATTATCGATAGAACTATAATAAATATACTTATTACTTTTATTATTATCAATATAACATGCACTATTAGCCATATTTTACTAGTATTATCGCTAGAACTATAATAATTATACTTATTACTCCCAATATTATCAATATAACATGCATTATTACCCATATTATGCAGTTATTATCGCGAGAACTATAATAAATATACGTATTACTTTTATTATCATCAATATAACGTGCATTATTACCCATATTATGCAGTTATTATCGCTAGAACTATAATAAATATACTAACTACTTTCATTATCATCAATATAACATGCATTATTACCCATATTATGCAGTTATTATCGATAGAACTGTAATAAATATACTTATTACTTTTATTATTATCAATATAACATACACTATTAGCCATATTTTACTATTATTATCGCTAGAACTATAATAATTTTACTTATTACTCCCGATATTATCAATATAACATGCATTATTACGCATATAATGCAGTTATTATCACTAGAACTGTAATAAATATACTTACTACTTTTATTATCATCAATATAACATGCATTATTACCCCTATTATGCAGTTATTATCGAATAGAACTGTAATAAATATACTTATTGCTTTTATTATTATCAATATAACATGCACTATTAGCCATATTCTACTATTATTATCGCTAGAAATATAATAATTATACCTATTACTCCCAATATTATCAATATAACATGCATTATTACCCATATAATGCAGTTATTATCGATAGAACTATAATAAATATACTTATTACTTTTATTATTACCAATATAACATGAACTATTAGCCATATTTTACTAGTATTATCGCTAGAACTATAATAATTATACTTATTACTCCCAATATTATCAATATAACATGCATTACTACCCATATTATGCAGTTATTCTCGCGAGAACTATAATAAATATACGTATTACTTTTATTATCATCAATATAACATGCATTATTACCCATATTATGCAGTTATTATCGCTAGAACTATAATAAATATACTTATTACTTTTATTATCATCAATATAACATGCATTATTACCCATATTATGCAGTTATTATCGATAGAACCTTAATAAATATACTAATTACTTTTATTATTATCAATATAAAGCGCACTATCAGCCATATTTTACTATTATTATCGCTAGAACTATAATAATAATACGTATTACTCCCAATATTATCAATATAATATGCATTATTACCCATATAATGCAGTTATTATCGCTAGAGCTGTAATAATTATACTTATTACTTATATTATTCTCAATATAACATGCATTATTACCCATATCATGCAGTTATAATCGCTAGAACTATAATAAATATACTTACTACTTTCATTATCATCAATATAACATGCATTGTTACCCATATTATGCAGTTATTATCGATAGAACTATATTAAATATACTTATTACTTTTATTATTATCAATATAACATGCACTATTAGCCATATTTTACTATTATTATCGCTAGAACTATAATAATTATACTTATTACTCCCAATATTATCAATATAACATGCATTATTACCCATATAATGCAGTTATTATCGCTAGAACTATAATAAATATACTTATTACTCCCAATATTATCAATATAACATGCATTACTACCCATATTATGCAGTTATTCTCGCGAGAACTATAATAAATATACGTATTACTTTTATTATCATCAATATAACATGCATTATTACCCATATTATGCAGTTATTATCGCTAGAACTATAATAAATATACTTATTACTTTTATTATCATCAATATAACATGCATTATTACCCATATTATGCAGTTATTATCGATAGAACCTTAATAAATATACTAATTACTTTTATTATTATCAATATAAAGCGCACTATCAGCCATATTTTACTATTATTATCGCTAGAACTATAATAATAATACGTATTACTCCCAATATTATCAATATAATATGCATTATTGCCCATATAATGCAGTTATTATCGCTAGAGCTGTAATAATTATACTTATTACTTATATTATTCTCAATATAACATGCATTATTACCCATATCATGCAGTTATAATCGCTAGAACTATAATAAATATACTTACTACTTTCATTATCATCAATATAACATGCATTGTTACCCATATTATGCAGTTATTATCGATAGAACTATATTAAATATACTTATTACTTTTATTATTATCAATATAACATGCACTATTAGCCATATTTTACTATTATTATCGCTAGAACTATAATAATTATACTTATTACTCCCAATATTATCAATATAACATGCATTATTACCCATGTAATGCAGTTATTATCGCTGGAACTGTAATAAATATACTTATTACTCCCAATATTATCAATATAATATGCATTATTACCCATATAATGCAGTTATTATCGCTAGAACTGTAATAATTATACTTATTACTTATATTATTATCAATATAACATGCATTATTAATCATATTATGCAGTTATAATCGCGAGAACTACAATAAATATACGTATTACTTTTATTATCATCAATATAACATGCATGATTACCAATATTATGCAGTTATTATTGATAGAACTATAATAAATATACGTATCACTTTTATTATCATCAATATAACATGCATTATTACCCATGTAATGCAGTTATTATCGCTAGAACTATAATAAATATACTTATTCTTCCCGATATTATCAATATAACATCCATTATTACCCATATAATGCAGTTATTATCGATAGAACTGTAATAAATATACTTATTGCTTTTATTATTATCAATATAACATGCACTATTAGCCATATTTTACTATTATTATCGCTAGAACTATAATAATTATACTTATTACTCCCAATGTTATCAATATAACATGCATTATTACCTATATAATGCAGTTATTATCGCTAGAACTGTAATTATTATACTTATTACTTATATTATTAGCAATATAACGTGCAGTATTACCCATATTATGCAGTTATTATCGCTAGAACTATAATAAATATACGTATTACTTTTATTATCATCAATATAACATGCATTATTACCCATATTATGCAGTTATTATGGATAGAACTGTAATAAATATACTTATTACTTTTATTATTATCAATATAACATGCACTATTAGCCATATTTTACTAGCATTATCGCTAGAACTATAATAATTATACTTATTACTCCCGATATTATCAATATAACATGCATTATTACGCATATAATGCAGTTATTATCGCTAGAACTGTAATAAATATACTTACTAATTCTATTATCATCAATATAACATGCATTATTACCCGTATTATGCAGTTATTATCGAATAGAACTGTAATAAATATACTTATTACTTTTATTATTATCAATATAACATGCACTATTAGCCATATTTTACTAGTATTATCGCTAGAACTATAACAATTATACTTATTACCCATGTAATGCAGTTATTATCGCTAGAACTGTAATAAATATACTTATTACTCCCGATATTATCAATATAACATCCATTATTACCCATATAATGCAGTTATTATCGCTAGAACTGTAATAATTATACTCATTACTTGTATTATTATCAATATAACATGCATTATTACCCATATTATGCAGTTATAATCGCGAGAACTACAATAAATATACGTATTACTTTTATTATCATCAATATAACATGCATTATTACCCATATTACGCAGTTATTATCGATAGAACTGTAATAAATACACTTATTGCTTTTATTATTATCAATATAACATGCACTATTAGCCATATTTTACTATTATTATCGCTGTAACTATAATAATTATACTTATTACTCCCGATATTATCAATATAACATGCATTATTACCCATGTAATGCAGTTATTATCGCTAGAACTGTAATAATTATACTTATTACTTATGTTATTAGCAATATAACGTGCATGATTACCAATATTATGCAGTTATTATTGATAGAACTATAATAAATATACGTATCCCTTTTATTATCATCAATATAACATGCATTATTACCCATATTATGCAGTTATTATCGATAGAACTGTAATAAATATACTTATTGCTTTTATTATTACCAATATAACATGCACTATTAGCCATATTTTACTATTATTACCGCTAGAACTATAATAATTATACTTATTACTCCCAATATTATCAATATAACATGCATTATTACCCATATAATGCAGTTATTATCGCTAGAACTATAATAAATATACTTATTACTCCCGATATTATCAATATAACATCCATTATTACCCATATAATGCAGTCATTATCGATAGAACTCTAATAAATATACTTATTGCTTTTATTATTATCAATATAACATGCACTATTAGCAATATTTTACTATTATTATCGCTAGAACTATAATGATTATACTTATTACTCCCAATATTATCAATATAACATGCATTATTACCCATATAATGCAGTTATTATCGCTAGAACTGTAATAATTATACTTATTACTTATATTATGCGCAATATAACGTGCAGTATTACCCATATTATGCAGTTATTATCGCTAGAACTATAATAAATATACGTATTACTTTTATTATCATCAATATAACATGCATTATTACCCATATTATGCAGTTATTATCGATAGAACTGTAATAAATATACTTATTGCTTTTATTATTATCAATATAACATGCACTATTAGCCATATTTTACTAGCATTATCGCTAGAACTATAATAATTATACTTATTACTCCCGATATTATGAATATAACATGCATTATTGCGCATATAATGCAGTTATTATCGCTAGAACTGTAATAAATATACTTACTAGTTTTATTATCATCAATATAACATGTATTATTACCCGTATTATGCAGTTATTATCGATAGAACTGTAATAAATATACTTATTGCTTTTATTATTATCAATATAACATGCACTATTAGCCATATTTTACTATTATTACCGCTAGAACTATAATAATTATACTTATTACTCCCAATATTATCAATATAACATGCATTATTACCCATATAATGCAGTTATTATCGCTAGAACTATAATAAATATACTTATTACTCCCGATATTATCTATATAACATCCATTATTACCCATATAATGCAGTCATTATCGATAGAACTCTAATAAATATACTTATTGCTTTTATTATTATCAATATAACATGCACTATTAGCCATATTTTACTATTATTATCGCTAGAACTATAATGATTATACTTATTACTCCCAATATTATCAATATAACATGCATTATTACCCATATAATGCAGTTATTATCGCTAGAACTGTAATAATTATACTTATTACTTATATTATTAGCAATATAACGTGCAGTATTACCCATATTATGCAGTTATTATCGCTAGAACTATAATAAATATACGTATTACTTTTATTATCATCAATATAACATGCATTATTACCCATATTACGCAGTTATTATCGATAGAACTGTAATAAATATACTTATTACTTTTATTATTATCAATATAACATACACTAATAGCCATATTTTACTATTATTATCGCTAGAACTATAAAGATTATACTTATTACTCCCGATATTATCAATATAACATGCATTATTACGCATATAATGCAGTTATTATCGCTAGAACTGTAATAAATATACTTACTACTTTTATTATCATCAATATAACATGCATTATTACCCGTATTATGCAGTTATTATCGATAGAACTGTAATAAATATACTTATTGCTTTTATTATTATCAATATAACATGCACTATTAGCCATATTTTACTATTATTACCGCTAGAACTATAATAATTATACTTATTACTCCCAATATTATCAATATAACATGCATTATTACCCATATAATGCAGTTATTATCGCTAGAACTATAATAAATATACTTATTACTCCCAATATTATCAATATAACATGCATTACTACCCATATTATGCAGTTATTCTCGCGAGAACTATAATAAATATACGTATTACTTTTATTATCATCAATATAACATGCATTATTACCCATATTATGCAGTTATTATCGCTAGAACTATAATAAATATACTTATTACTTTTATTATCATCAATATAACATGCATTATTACCCATATTATGCAGTTATTATCGATAGAACCTTAATAAATATACTAATTACTTTTATTATTATCAATATAAAGCGCACTATCAGCCATATTTTACTATTATTATCGCTAGAACTATAATAATAATACGTATTACTCCCAATATTATCAATATAATATGCATTATTACCCATATAATGCAGTTATTATCGCTAGAGCTGTAATAATTATACTTATTACTTATATTATTCTCAATATAACATGCATTATTACCCATATCATGCAGTTATAATCGCTAGAACTATAATAAATATACTTACTACTTTCATTATCATCAATATAACATGCATTGTTACCCATATTATGCAGTTATTATCGATAGAACTATATTAAATATACTTATTACTTTTATTATTATCAATATAACATGCACTATTAGCCATATTTTACTATTATTATCGCTAGAACTATAATAATTATACTTATTACTCCCAATATTATCAATATAACATGCATTATTACCCATGTAATGCAGTTATTATCGCTGGAACTGTAATAAATATACTTATTACTCCCAATATTATCAATATAATATGCATTATTACCCATATAATGCAGTTATTATCGCTAGAACTGTAATAATTATACTTATTACTTATATTATTATCAATATAACATGCATTATTAATCATATTATGCAGTTATAATCGCGAGAACTACAATAAATATACGTATTACTTTTATTATCATCAATATAACATGCATGATTACCAATATTATGCAGTTATTATTGATAGAACTATAATAAATATACGTATCACTTTTATTATCATCAATATAACATGCATTATTACCCATGTAATGCAGTTATTATCGCTAGAACTATAATAAATATACTTATTCTTCCCGATATTATCAATATAACATCCATTATTACCCATATAATGCAGTTATTATCGATAGAACTGTAATAAATATACTTATTGCTTTTATTATTATCAATATAACATGCACTATTAGCCATATTTTACTATTATTATCGCTAGAACTATAATAATTATACTTATTACTCCCAATGTTATCAATATAACATGCATTATTACCTATATAATGCAGTTATTATCGCTAGAACTGTAATTATTATACTTATTACTTATATTATTAGCAATATAACGTGCAGTATTACCCATATTATGCAGTTATTATCGCTAGAACTATAATAAATATACGTATTACTTTTATTATCATCAATATAACATGCATTATTACCCATATTATGCAGTTATTATGGATAGAACTGTAATAAATATACTTATTACTTTTATTATTATCAATATAACATGCACTATTAGCCATATTTTACTAGCATTATCGCTAGAACTATAATAATTATACTTATTACTCCCGATATTATCAATATAACATGCATTATTACGCATATAATGCAGTTATTATCGCTAGAACTGTAATAAATATACTTACTAATTCTATTATCATCAATATAACATGCATTATTACCCGTATTATGCAGTTATTATCGAATAGAACTGTAATAAATATACTTATTACTTTTATTATTATCAATATAACATGCACTATTAGCCATATTTTACTAGTATTATCGGTAGAACTATAACAATTATACTTATTACCCATGTAATGCAGTTATTATCGCTAGAACTGTAATAAATATACTTATTACTCCCGATATTATCAATATAACATCCATTATTACCCATATAATGCAGTTATTATCGCTAGAACTGTAATAATTATACTCATTACTTGTATTATTATCAATATAACATGCATTATTACCCATATTATGCAGTTATAATCGCGAGAACTACAATAAATATACGTATTACTTTTATTATCATCAATATAACATGCATTATTACCCATATTACGCAGTTATTATCGATAGAACTGTAATAAATACACTTATTGCTTTTATTATTATCAATATAACATGCACTATTAGCCATATTTTACTATTATTATCGCTGTAACTATAATAATTATACTTATTACTCCCGATATTATCAATATAACATGCATTATTACCCATGTAATGCAGTTATTATCGCTAGAACTGTAATAATTATACTTATTACTTATGTTATTAGCAATATAACGTGCATGATTACCAATATTATGCAGTTATTATTGATAGAACTATAATAAATATACGTATCCCTTTTATTATCATCAATATAACATGCATTATTACCCATATTATGCAGTTATTATCGATAGAACTGTAATAAATATACTTATTGCTTTTATTATTACCAATATAACATGCACTATTAGCCATATTTTACTATTATTACCGCTAGAACTATAATAATTATACTTATTACTCCCAATATTATCAATATAACATGCATTATTACCCATATAATGCAGTTATTATCGCTAGAACTATAATAAATATACTTATTACTCCCGATATTATCAATATAACATCCATTATTACCCATATAATGCAGTCATTATCGATAGAACTCTAATAAATATACTTATTGCTTTTATTATTATCAATATAACATGCACTATTAGCAATATTTTACTATTATTATCGCTAGAACTATAATGATTATACTTATTACTCCCAATATTATCAATATAACATGCATTATTACCCATATAATGCAGTTATTATCGCTAGAACTGTAATAATTATACTTATTACTTATATTATGCGCAATATAACGTGCAGTATTACCCATATTATGCAGTTATTATCGCTAGAACTATAATAAATATACGTATTACTTTTATTATCATCAATATAACATGCATTATTACCCATATTATGCAGTTATTATCGATAGAACTGTAATAAATATACTTATTACTTTTATTATTATCAATATAACATACACTATTAGCCATATTTTACTATTATTATCGCTAGAACTATAAAGATTATACTTATTACTCTCGATATTATCAATATAACATGCATTATTACGCATATAATGCAGTTATTATCGCTAGAACTGTAATAAATATACTTACTACTTTTATTATCATCAATATAACATGCATTATTACCCATATTACGCAGTTATTATCGATAGAACTGTAATAAATACACTTATTGCTTTTATTATTATCAATATAACATGCACTATTAGCCATATTTTACTATTATTATCGCTGTAACTATAATAATTATACTTATTACTCCCGATATTATCAATATAACATGCATTATTACCCATGTAATGCAGTTATTATCGCTAGAACTGTAATAATTATACTTATTACTTATGTTATTAGCAATATAACGTGCATGATTACCAATATTATGCAGTTATTATTGATAGAACTATAATAAATATACGTATCCCTTTTATTATCATCAATATAACATGCATTATTACCCATATTATGCAGTTATTATCGATAGAACTGTAATAAATATACTTATTGCTTTTATTATTATCAATATAACATGCACTATTAGCCATATTTTACTATTATTATCGCTAGAACTATAATGATTATACTTATTACTCCCAATATTATCAATATAACATGCATTATTACCCATATAATGCAGTTATTATCGCTAGAACTGTAATAATTATACTTATTACTTATATTATGCGCAATATAACGTGCAGTATTACCCATATTATGCAGTTATTATCGCTAGAACTATAATAAATATACGTATTACTTTTATTATCATCAATATAACATGCATTATTACCCATATTATGCAGTTATTATCGATAGAACTGTAATAAATATACTTATTACTTTTATTATTATCAATATAACATACACTATTAGTCATATTTTACTATTATTATCGCTAGAACTATAAAGATTATACTTATTACTCCCGATATTATCAATATAACATGCATTATTACGCATATAATGCAGTTATTATCGCTAGAACTGTAATAAATATACTTACTACTTTTATTATCATCAATATAACATGCATTATTACCCGTATTATGCAGTTATTATCGAATAGAACTGTAATAAATATACTTATTGCTTTTATTATTATCAATATAACATGCACTATTAGCCATATTCTACTATTATTATCGCTAGAAATATAATAATTATACCTATTACTCCCAATATTATCAATATAACATGCATTATTACCCATATAATGCAGTTATTATCGATAAAACTATAATAAATATACTTATTACTTTTATTATTATCAATATAACATGCACTATTAGCCATATTTTACTAGCATTATCGCTAGAATTATAATATTTATACTTACTACTCCCAATATTATCAATATAACATGCATTATTACCCATATAATGCAGTTATTATCGCTAGAGCTGTAATAATTATACTTATTACTTATATTATTATCAATATAACATGCATTATTACCCATATTACGCAGTTATAATCGCGGGAACTACAATAAATATACGTATTACTTTTATTATCATCAATATAACATGCATTATTACCCATATTATGCAGTTATTATCGATAGAACTGTAATAAATATACCTATTGCTTTTATTATTATCAATATAACATGCACTATTAGCCATATTTTACTATTATTATCGCTAGAACTATAATAATTATACTTATTACTCCCGATATTATCAATATAACATGCATTATTACGCATATAATGCAGCTATTATCGCTAGAACTGTAATAATTATACTTATTACTTATGTTATTAGCTATATAACGTGCATGATTACCAATATTATGCAGTTATTATTGATAGAACTATAATAAATATACGAATTACTTTTATTATCATCAATATAACGTGCATTATTACCCATATTATGGAGTTATTATCGATAGAACTGTAATAAATATACCTATTGCTTTTATTATTATCAATATAACATGCACTATTAGCCATATTTTACTATTATTATCGCTAGAACTATAATAATTATACTTATTACTCCCAACATTATCAATATAACATGCATTATTACCCATATAATGCAGTTATTATCGATAGAACTATAATAAATATACTTATTACTTTTATTATTATCAATATAACATGCACTATTAGCCATATTTTACTAGCATTATCGCTAGAACTATAATAATTATACTTATTACTCCCGATATTATCAATATAACATGCATTATTACGCATATAATGCAGTTATTATCGCTAGAACTGTAATAAATATACTTATTACTTATATTATTCTCAATATAACATGCATTATTACCCATATCATGCAGTTATAATCGCTAGAACTATAATAAATATACTTACTTCTTTTATTATCATCAATATAACGTGCATTATTACCCATATTATGCAGTTATTATCGCTAGAACTATAATAAATATACGTATTACTTTTATTATCATCAATATAACATGCATTATTACCCATATTATGCAGTTATTATCGCTAGAACTGTAATAAATATACTTACTACTCTTATTATCATCAATATAACATGCATTATTACCCATATAATGCAGTTATTATCGATAGAACTATAATAAATATACTTATTACTTTTATTACTATCAATATAACATGCACTATTAGCCATATTTTACTAGCATTATCGCTAGAACTATAATATTTATACTTATTACTCCCAATATTATCAATATAACATGCATTATTACCCATATTATGCAGTTATTATCGCGAGAACTATAATAAATATAGTATTACTTTTATTATCATCAATATAACGTGCATTATTACCCATATTATGCAGTTATTATAGCTAGAACTATAATAAATATACTTATTACTTTTATTATCATCAATATAACATGCATTATTACCCATATTATGCAGTTATTATCGGTAGAACCTTAATAAATATACTAATTACTTTTATTATTATCAATATAAAGCGCACTATCAGCCATATTTTACTATTATTATCGCTAGAACTATAATAATTATACTTATTACTCCCAATATTATCAATATTACATGCATTATTACCCATGTAATGCAGTTATTATCGCTAGAACTGTAATAAATATACTTACTACTTTTATTATCATCAATATAACATGCATTATTACCCGTATTATGCAGTTATTATCGAATAGAACTGTAATAAATATACTTATTGCTTTTATTATTATCAATATAACATGCACTATTAGCCATATTCTACTATTATTATCGCTAGAAATATAATAATTATACCTATGACTCCCAATATTATCAATATAACATGCATTATTACCCATATAATGCAGTTATTATCGATAGAACTATAATAAATATACTTATTACTTTTATTATTATCAATATAACATGCACTATTATCCATATTTTACTAGTATTATCGCTAGAACTATAATATTTATACTAATTACTCCCAATGTTATCAATATAACATGCATTATTACCCATATTATGCAGTTATTATCGCGAGAACTATAATAAATATACGTATTACTTTCATTATCATCAATATAACGTGCATTATTACCCATATTATGCAGTTATTATCGCTAGAACTATAATAAATATACTTATTACTTTTATTATCATCAATATAACGTGCATTATTACCCATATTATGCAGTTATTATCGCTAGAACTATAATAAATATACTTATTACTTTTATTATCATCAATATAACATGCATTATTACCCATGTTATGCAGTTATTATCGATAGAACCTTAATAAATATACTAATTACTTTTATTATTATCAATATAAAGCGCACTATCAGCCATATTTTACTATTATTATCGCTAGAACTATAATAATAATACTTATTACTCCCAATATTATCAATATAACATGCATTATTACCCATATAATGCAGTTATTATCGATAGAACTGTAATAAATACACTTATTGCTTTTATTATTATCAATATAACATGCACTATTAGCCATATTTTACTATTATTATCGCTGTAACTATAATAATTATACTTATTACTCCCGATATTATCAATATAACATGCATTATTACCCATGTAATGCAGTTATTATCGCTAGAACTGTAATAATTATACTTATTACTTATGTTATTAGCAATATAACGTGCATGATTACCAATATTATGCAGTTATTATTGATAGAACTATAATAAATATACGTATCCCTTTTATTATCATCAATATAACATGCATTATTACCCATATTATGCAGTTATTATCGATAGAACTGTAATAAATATACTTATTGCTTTTATTATTATCAATATAACATGCACTATTAGCCATATTTTACTATTATTACCGCTAGAACTATAATAATTATACTTATTACTCCCAATATTATCAATATAACATGCATTATTACCCATATAATGCAGTTATTATCGCTAGAACTATAATAAATATACTTATTACTCCCGATATTATCAATATAACATCCATTATTACCCATATAATGCAGTCATTATCGATAGAACTCTAATAAATATACTTATTGCTTTTATTATTATCAATATAACATGCACTATTAGCCATATTTTACTATTATTATCGCTAGAACTATAATGATTATACTTATTACTCCCAATATTATCAATATAACATGCATTATTACCCATATAATGCAGTTATTATCGCTAGAACTGTAATAATTATACTTATTACTTATATTATGCGCAATATAACGTGCAGTATTACCCATATTATGCAGTTATTACCGCTAGAACTATAATAAATATACGTATTACTTTTATTATCATCAATATAACATGCATTATTACCCGTATTATGCAGTTATTATCGAATAGAACTGTAATAAATATACTTATTGCTTTTATTATTATCAATATAACATGCACTATTAGCCATATTCTACTATTATTATCGCTAGAAATATAATAATTATACCTATTACTCCCAATATTATCAATATAACATGCATTATTACCCATATAATGCAGTTATTATCGATAGAACTATAATAAATATACTTATTACTTTTATTATTATCAATATAACATGCACTATTATCCATATTTTACTAGTATTATCGCTAGAACTATAATATTTATACTTATTACTCCCAATATTATCAATATAACATGCATTATTACCCATATTATGCAGTTATTATCGCTAGAACTGTAATAAATATACTTACTACTTTTATTATCATCAATATAACGTGCATTATTACCCATATTATGCAGTTATTATCGCTAGAACTATAATAAATATACTTATTGCTTTTATTATTATCAATATAACATGCACTATTAGCCATATTTTACTATTATTATCGCTAGAACTATAATGATTATACTTATTACTCCCAATATTATCAATATAACATGCATTATTACCCATATTATGCAGTTATTATCGCTAGAACTATAATAAATATACGTATTACTTTTATTATCATCAATATAACATGCATTATTACCCATATTATGCAGTTATTATCGCTAGAACTGTAATAAATATACTTACTACTCTTATTATCATCAATATAACATGCATTATTACCCATATAATGCAGTTATTATCGATAGAACTATAATAAATATACTTATTACTTTTATTACTATCAATATAACATGCACTATTAGCCATATTTTACTAGCATTATCGCTAGAACTATAATATTTATACTTATTACTCCCAATATTATCAATATAACATGCATTATTACCCATATTACGCAGTTATTATCGCGAGAACTATAATAAATATAGTATTACTTTTATTATCATCAATATAACGTGCATTATTACCCATATTATGCAGTTATTATAGCTAGAACTATAATAAATATACTTATTACTTTTATTATCATCAATATAACATGCATTATTACCCATATTATGCAGTTATTATCGGTAGAACCTTAATAAATATACTAATTACTTTTATTATTATCAATATAAAGCGCACTATCAGCCATATTTTACTATTATTATTGCTAGAACTATAATAATTATACTTATTACTCCCAATATTATCAATATTACATGCATTATTACCCATGTAATGCAGTTATTATCGCTAGAACTGTAATAAATATACTTACTACTTTTATTATCATCAATATAACATGCATTATTACCCGTATTATGCAGTTATTATCGAATAGAACTGTAATAAATATACTTATTGCTTTTATTATTATCAATATAACATGCACTATTAGCGATATTCTACTATTATTATCGCTAGAAATATAATAATTACACCTATGACTCCCAATATTATCAATATAACATGCATTATTACCCATATAATGCAGTTATTATCGATAGAACTATAATAAATATACTTATTACCTTTATTATTATCAATATAACATGCACTATTATCCATATTTTACTAGTATTATCGCTAGAACTATAATATTTATACTTATTACTCCCAATATTATCAATATAACATGCATTATTACCCATATAATGCAGTTATTATCGATAGAACTATAATAAATATACTTATTACTTTTATTATTATCAATATAACATGCACTATTATCCATATTTTACTAGTATTATCGCTAGAACTATAATATTTATACTTATTACTCCCAATATTATCAATATAACATGCATTGTTACCCATGTTATGCAGTTATTATCGCGAGAACTATAATAAATATACGTATTACTTTTATTATCATCAATATAACGTGCATTATTACCCATATTATGCAGTTATTATCGCTAGAACTATAATAAATATACTTATTGCTTTTATTATTATCAATATAACATGCACTATTAGCCATATTTTACTATTATTATCGCTAGAACTATAATGATTATACTTATTGCTCCCAATATTATCAATATAACATGCATTATTACTCATATAATGCAGTTATTATCGCTAGAACTGTAATAATTATACTTATTACTTATATTATTAGCAATATTACGTGCAGTATTACCCATATTATGCAGTTATTATCGCTAGAACTGTAATAAATATACTTACTACTTTTATTATCATCAATATAACGTGCATTATTACCCATATTATGCAGTTATTATCGCTAGAACTATAATAAATATACGTATTACTTTTATTATCATCAATATAACATGCATTAATACCCATATTATGCAGTTATTATCGATAGAACTGTAATAAATATACTTATTACTTTTATTATTATCAATATAACATGCACTATTAGCCATATTTTACTATTATTATCGCTAGAACTATAACAATTATACTTATTACTCCCGATATTATCAATATAACATGCAGTATTAGCCATATTGTACTATTATTATCGCTAGAACTATAATAATTATACTTATTACTCCCGATATTATCAATATAACATGCATTATTACCCATATAATGCAGTTATTATCGCTAGAACTGTAATAATTATACTTATTACTTATATTGTTAGCAATATAACGTGCATTATTACCCATATTATGCAGTTATTATCGCTAGAACTGTAATAATTATACTTATTACTTATATTATTATCAATATAACATGCATTATTAGCCATATAATGCAGTTATTATCGCTAGAACTGTAATAATTATACTTATTACTTATATTATTGGCAATATAACGTGCATTATTACCCATATAATGCAGTTATTATCACCAGAACTGTAATAATTATACTTATTACTTATATTATTATCAATATAACATGCATTATTACCCATATTATGCAGTTATTATCGCTAGAACTTTAATAAATATACGTATTACTTTTATTATCATCAATATAACATGCATCATTACGCATATTATGCAGTTATTATCGATAGAACTGTAATACATATACTTATTACTTTTATTATTATCAATAGAACATGCACTATTAGCCATATTTTACTATTATTATCGCTAGGACTATAATAATTATACTTATTACTTATATTATTAGCAATATAACGTGCATTATTGCCCATATAATGCAATTATTATCGCCAGAACTGTGATAATTATACTTATTGCTTATACTATTATCAATATAACATGCATTATTACCCATATTATGCAGTTATTATCGCTAGAACTATAATAAATATACGTATTACTTTTATTATCATCAATATAACATGCATTAATACCCATATTATGCAGTTATTATCGATAGAACTGTAATAAATATACTTATTACTTTTATTATTATCAATATAACATGCACTATTAGCCATATTTTACTATTATTATCGCTAGAACTATAACAATTATACTTATTACTCCCGATATTATCAATATAACATGCATTATTAGCCATATTTTACTATTATTATCGCTAGAACTATAATAATTATACTTATTACTCCCGATATGATCAATATAACATGCATTATTACCCATATAATGCAGTTATTATCGCTAGAACTGTAATAATTATACTTATTACTTATATTGTTAGCAATATAACGTGCATTATTACCCATATTATGCAGTTACTATCGCTAGAACTGTAATAACTATACTTATTACTTATATTATTATCAATATAACATGCATTATTAGCCATATAATGCAGTTATTATCGCTAGAACTGTAATAATTATACTTATTACTTATATTATTGGCAATATAACGTGCATTATTACCCATATAATGCAGTTATTATCGCCAGAACTGTAATAATTATACTTATTACTTATATTATTATCAATATAACATGCATTATTACCCATATTATGCAGTTATTATCGCTAGAACTGTAATACATATACTTACTACTTTCATTATCATCAATATAACACGCATTATTACCCATATTATGCAGTTATTATCCATAGAACTATAATAAATATACTTATTACTTTTATTATTATCAATATAACATGCATTATTACCCATATTATGCAGTTATTATCGATAGAACTGTACTAAATATACTTACTACTTTCATTATCATCAATATAACATGCATTATTGCCCATATTATGCAGTTATTATCGATAGAATTATAATAAATATACTTATTACTTTTATTATTATCAATATAACATGCATTATTACCCATATTATGCAGTTATTATCCATAGAACTATAATAAATATACTTATTACTTTTATTATTATCAATATAACATGCATTATTACCCATATTATGCAGTTATTATCGATAGAACTGTACTAAATATACTTACTACTTTCATTATCATCAATATAACATGCATTATTGCCCATATTATGCAGTTATTATCGATAGAATTATAATAAATATACTTATTACTTTTATTATTATCAATATCACATGCATTATTAGCCATATAATGCAGTTATTATCGCTAGAACTGTAATAATTATACTTATTACTTATATTATTGGCAATATAACATGCATTATTACCCATATAATGCAGTTATTATCGCTAGAACTGTAATAATTATACTTATTACTTATATTGTTAGCAATATAACGTGCATTATTACCCATATTATGCAGTTATTATCGCTAGAACTGTAATAATTATACTTATTACTTATATTATTATCAATATAACATGCATTATTAGCCATATAATGCAGTTATTATCGCTAGAACCGTAATAATTATACTTATTACTTATATTATTGGCAATATAACGTGCATTATTACCCATATAATGCAGTTATTATCGCCAGAACTGTAATAATTATACTTATTACTTATATTATTATCAATATAACATGCATTATTACCCATATTTTGCAGTTATTATCGCTAGAACTGTAATACATATACTTACTACTTTCATTATCATCAATATAACATGCATTATTACCCATATTATGCAGTTATTATCCATAGAACTATAATAAATATACGTATTACTTTTATTATCATCAATATAACATGCATTAATACCCATATTATGCAGTTATTATCGATAGAACTGTAATAAATATACTTATTACTTTTATTATTATCAATATAACATGCACTATTAGCCATATTTTACTATTATTATCGCTAGAACTATAACAATTATACTTATTACTCCCGATATTATCAATATAACATGCAGTATTAGCCATATTGTACTATTATTATCGCTAGAACTATAATAATTATACTTATTACTCCCGATATTATCAATATAACATGCATTATTACCCATATAATGCAGTTATTATCGCTAGAACTGTAATAATTATACTTATTACTTATATTGTTAGCAATATAACGTGCATTATTACCCATATTATGCAGTTATTATCGCTAGAACTGTAATAATTATACTTATTACTTATATTATTATCAATATAACATGCATTATTAGCCATATAATGCAGTTATTATCGCTAGAACTGTAATAATTATACTTATTACTTATATTATTGGCAATATAACGTGCATTATTACCCATATAATGCAGTTATTATCACCAGAACTGTAATAATTATACTTATTACTTATATTATTATCAATATAACATGCATTATTACCCATATTATGCAGTTATTATCGCTAGAACTTTAATAAATATACGTATTACTTTTATTATCATCAATATAACATGCATCATTACGCATATTATGCAGTTATTATCGATAGAACTGTAATACATATACTTATTACTTTTATTATTATCAATAGAACATGCACTATTAGCCATATTTTACTATTATTATCGCTAGGACTATAATAATTATACTTATTACTTATATTATTAGCAATATAACGTGCATTATTGCCCATATAATGCAATTATTATCGCCAGAACTGTGATAATTATACTTATTGCTTATACTATTATCAATATAACATGCATTATTACCCATATTATGCAGTTATTATCGCTAGAACTATAATAAATATACGTATTACTTTTATTATCATCAATATAACATGCATTAATACCCATATTATGCAGTTATTATCGATAGAACTGTAATAAATATACTTATTACTTTTATTATTATCAATATAACATGCACTATTAGCCATATTTTACTAACATAATCGCCAGAACTGTAATAATTATACTTATTACTCCCGATATTATTAATATAACATCCATTATTACCCAAATAATGCAGTTATTATCGCTAGAACTGCAATAATTATACTTATTACTTATATTATTAGCAATATAACGTGCATTATTACCCATATTATGCGGTTATTATCGATAGAACTATAATAAATATACTTATTACTTTTATTATTATCAATATAACATGCACTATTATCCATATTTTACTATTATTATCGCTAGTATTATAATAATTATACTTATTGCTTATATTATTAGCAATATAACGTGCATTATTACCCATATAATGCAGTTATTATTGCCAGAACTGTAATAATTATACTTATTATTTATATTATTATCAATATAACATGCATTATTACCCATATAATGCAGTTATTATCGCTAGAACTGTAATAATTATACTTATTACTTATATTATTAGCAATATAACGTGCATTATTGCCCATATAATGCAGTTATTATTGCCAGAACTGTAATAATTATACTTATTATTTATATTATTAGCAATATAACGTGCATTATTACCCATATAATGCAGTTATTATCGCCAGAACTGTAATAATTATACTTATTATTTATATTATTATCAATATAACATGCATTATTACCCATATTATGCAGTTATTATCGCTAGAACTATAATAAAAATACGTATTACTTTTATTATCATCAATATAACCTGCATCATTACCCATATTATGCAGTTATTATCGCTAGAACTGTAATAATTATACTTATTACTTATATTATTATCAATATAACATGCATTATTACTCATATAATGCAGTTATTATCGCTAGAAATGTAATAATTATACTTATTACTTATATTATTAGCAATATAACGTGCATTATTACCCATATAATGCAGTGATTATCGCTAGAACTGTAATAATTATACTCATTACTTATATTATTCTCAATATAACATGCATTATTACCCATATTATGCAGTTACAGTCGCTAGAACTATAATAAATATACTTATTACTTTTATTATCATCAATATAACATGCATTATTACCCATATTATGCAGTTATTATCGATAGAACTGTAATAAATATACTTATTACTTTTATTATTATCAATATAACATGCAGTATTAGCCATATTTTACTATTATTATCGCTAGAACTATAATAATTATACTTATTACTTATATTATTAGCAATATAACGTGCGTTATTACCCATATAATGCAGTTATTATCGCCAGAACTGTAATAATTATACTTATTACTTATATTATTAGCAATATAACGTGCATTATTACCCATATAATGCAGTGATTATCGCTAGAACTGTAATAATTATACTCATTACTTACATTATTCTCAATATAACATGCATTATTAGCCATATAATGCAGTTATTATCGCTAGAACTGTAATAATTATACTTATTACTTATATTATTAGCAATATAACGTGCATTATTACCCATATAATGCAGTGATTATCGCTAGAACTGTAATAATTATACTCATTACTTACATTATTCTCAATATAACATGCATTATTAGCCATATAATGCAGTTATTATCGCTAGAACTGTAATAATTATACTTATTACTTATATTATTGGCAATATAACGTGCATTATTACCCATATAATGCAGTTATTATCACCAGAACTGTAATAATTATACTTATTACTTATATTATTATCAATATAACATGCATTATTACCCATATTATGCAGTTATTATCGCTAGAACTTTAATAAATATACGTATTACTTTTATTATCATCAATATAACATGCATCATTACGCATATTATGCAGTTATTATCGATAGAACTGTAATACATATACTTATTACTTTTATTATTATCAATAGAACATGCACTATTAGCCATATTTTACTATTATTATCGCTAGGACTATAATAATTATACTTATTACTTATATTATTAGCAATATAACGTGCATTATTGCCCATATAATGCAATTATTATCGCCAGAACTGTAATAATTATACTTATTGCTTATACTATTATCAATATAACATGCATTATTACCCATATTATGCAGTTATTATCGCTAGAACTATAATAAATATACGTATTACTTTTATTATCATCAATATAACATGCATTAATACCCATATTATGCAGTTATTATCGATAGCACTGTAATAAATATACTTATTACTTTTATTATTATCAATATAACATGCACTATTAGCCATATTTTACTAACATAATCGCCAGAACTGTAATAATTATACTTATTACTCCCGATATTATTAATATAACATCCATTATTACCCAAATAATGCAGTTATTATCGCTAGAACTGCAATAATTATACTTATTACTTATATTATTAGCAATATAACGTGCATTATTACCCATATTATGCGGTTATTATCGATAGAACTATAATAAATATACTTATTACTTTTATTATTATCAATATAACATGCACTATTATCCATATTTTACTATTATTATCGCTAGTATTATAATAATTATACTTATTGCTTATATTATTAGCAATATAACGTGCATTATTACCCATATAATGCAGTTATTATTGCCAGAACTGTAATAATTATACCTATTATTTATATTATTATCAATATAACATACATTATTACCCATATAATGCAGTTATTATCGCTAGAACTGTAATAATTATACTTATTACTTATATTATTAGCAATATAATGTGCATTATTGCCCATATAATGCAGTTATTATTGCCAGAACTGTAATAATTATACTTATTATTTATATTATTAGCAATATAACGTGCATTATTACCCATATAATGCAGTTATTATCGCCAGAACTGTAATAATTATACTTATTATTTATATTATTATCAATATAACATGCATTATTACCCATATTATGCAGTTATTATCGCTAGAACTATAATAATTATACTTATTACTTATATTATTAGCAATATAACGTGCATTATTACCCATATAATGCAGTGATTATCGCTAGAACTGTAATAATTATACTCATTACTTATATTATTCTCAATATAACATGCATTATTACCCATATTATGCAGTTACAGTCGCTAGAACTATAATAAATATACTTATTACTTTTATTATCATCAATATAACATGCATTATTACCCATATTATGCAGTTATTATCGATAGAACTGTAATAAATATACTTATTACTTTTATTATTATCAATATAACATGCAGTATTAGCCATATTTTACTATTATTATCGCTAGAACTATAATAATTATACTTATTACTTATATTATTAGCAATATAACGTGCGTTATTACCCATATAATGCAGTTATTATCGCCAGAACTGTAATAATTATACTTATTACTTATATTATTAGCAATATAACGTGCATTATTACCCATATAATGCAGTGATTATCGCTAGAACTGTAATAATTATACTCATTACTTACATTATTCTCAATATAACATGCATTATTAGCCATATAATGCAGTTATTATCGCTAGAACTGTAATAATTATACTTATTACTTATATTATTGGCAATATAACGTGCATTATTACCCATATAATGCAGTTATTATCACCAGAACTGTAATAATTATACTTATTACTTATATTATTATCAATATAACATGCATTATTACCCATATTATGCAGTTATTATCGCTAGAACTATAATAAATATACGTATTACTTTTATTATCATCAATATAACATGCATCATTACCCATATTATGCAGTTATTATCGATAGAACTGTAATACATATACTTATTACTTTTATTATTATCAATAGAACATGCACTATTAGCCATATTTTACTATTATTATCGCTAGGACTATAATAATTATACTTATTACTTATATTATTAGCAATATAACGTGCATTATTACCCATATAATGCAGTTATTATCGCCAGAACTGTAATAATTATACTTATTGCTTATACTATTATCAATATAACATGCATTATTACCCATATTATGCAGTTATTATCCATAGAACTATAATAAATATACGTATTACTTTTATTATCATCAATATAACATGCATTAATACGCATATTATGCAGTTATTATCGATAGAACTGTAATAAATATACTTATTACTTTTATTATTATCAATATAACATGCACTATTAGCCATATTTTACTATTATTATCGCTAGAACTATAACAATTATACTTATTACTCCCGATATTATCAATATAACATGCATTATTAGCCATATTTTACTATTATTATCGCTAGAACTATAATAATTATACTTATTACTCCCGATATGATCAATATAACATGCATTATTACCCATATAATGCAGTTATTATCGCTAGAACTGTAATAATTATACTTATTACTTATATTGTTAGCAATATAACGTGCATTATTACCCATATTATGCAGTTATTATCGCTAGAACTGTAATAATTATACTTATTACTTATATTATTATCAATATAACATGCATTATTAGCCATATAATGCAGTTATTATCGCTAGAACTGTAATAATTATACTTACTACTTTCATTATCATCAATATAACACGCATTATTACCCATATTATGCAGTTATTATCCATAGAACTATAATAAATATACTTATTACTTTTATTATTATCAATATAACATGCATTATTACCCATATTATGCAGTTATTATCGATAGAACTGTACTAAATATACTTACTACTTTCATTATCATCAATATAACATGCATTATTGCCCATATTATGCAGTTATTATCGATAGAATTATAATAAATATACTTATTACTTTTATTATTATGAATATAACATGCATTATTACCCATATTATGCAGTTATTATCGATAGAACTGTAATAAATATACTTATTACTTTTATTATTATCCATATAACATGCAGTATTAGCCATATTTTACTATTATTATCGCTAGAACTATAATAATTATACTTATTACTTATATTATTAGCAATATAACGTGCGTTATTACCCATATAATGCAGTTATTATCGCCAGAACTGTAATAATTATACTTATTACTTATATTATTAGCAATATAACGTGCATTATTACCCATATAATGCAGTTATTATCGCCAGAACTGTAATAATTATACTTATTATTTATATTATTATCAATATAACATGCATTATTACCCATATTATGCAGTTATTATCGCTAGAACTATAATAAAAATACGTATTACTTTTATTATCATCAATATAACCTGCATCATTACCCATATTATGCAGTTATTATCGCTAGAACTGTAATAATTATACTTATTACTTATATTATTATCAATATAACATGCATTATTAGTCATATAATGCAGTTATTATCGCTAGAAATGTAATAATTATACTTATTACTTATATTATTAGCAATATAACGTGCATTATTACCCATATAATGCAGTGATTATCGCTAGAACTGTAATAATTATACTCATTACTTACATTATTCTCAATATAACATGCATTATTAGCCATATAATGCAGTTATTATCGCTAGAACTGTAATAATTATACTTATTACTTATATTATTGGCAATATAACGTGCATTATTACCCATATAATGCAGTTATTATCACCAGAACTGTAATAATTATACTTATTACTTATATTATTATCAATATAACATGCATTATTACCCATATTATGCAGTTATTATCGCTAGAACTATAATAAATATACGTATTACTTTTATTATCATCAATATAACATGCATCATTACCCATATTATGCAGTTATTATCGATAGAACTGTAATACATATACTTATTACTTTTATTATTATCAATAGAACATGCACTATTAGCCATATTTTACTATTATTATCGCTAGGACTATAATAATTATACTTATTACTTATATTATTAGCAATATAACGTGCATTATTACCCATATAATGCAGTTATTATCGCCAGAACTGTAATAATTATACTTATTGCTTATACTATTATCAATATAACATGCATTATTACCCATATTATGCAGTTATTATCGCTAGAACTATAATAAATATACGTATTACTTTTATTATCATCAATATAACATGCATTAATACCCATATTATGCAGTTATTATCGATAGAACTGTAATAAATATACTTATTACTTTTATTATTATCAATATAACATGCACTATTAGCCATATTTTACTATTATTATCGCTAGAACTATAACAATTATACTTATTACTCCCGATATTATCAATATAACATGCATTATTAGCCATATTTTACTATTATTATCGCTAGAACTATAATAATTATACTTATTACTCCCGATATGATCAATATAACATGCATTATTACCCATATAATGCAGTTATTATCGCTAGAACTGTAATAATTATACTTATTACTTATATTGTTAGCAATATAACGTGCATTATTACCCATATTATGCAGTTACTATCGCTAGAACTGTAATAACTATACTTATTACTTATATTATTATCAATATAACATGCATTATTAGCCATATAATGCAGTTATTATCGCTAGAACTGTAATAATTATACTTATTACTTATATTATTGGCAATATAACGTGCATTATTACCCATATAATGCAGTTATTATCGCCAGAACTGTAATAATTATACTTATTACTTATATTATTATCAATATAACATGCATTATTACCCATATTATGCAGTTATTATCGCTAGAACTGTAATACATATACTTACTACTTTCATTATCATCAATATAACACGCATTATTACCCATATTATGCAGTTATTATCCATAGAACTATAATAAATATACTTATTACTTTTATTATTATCAATATAACATGCATTATTACCCATATTATGCAGTTATTATCGATAGAACTGTACTAAATATACTTACTACTTTCATTATCATCAATATAACATGCATTATTGCCCATATTATGCAGTTATTATCGATAGAATTATAATAAATATACTTATTACTTTTATTATTATCAATATAACATGCATTATTACCCATATTATGCAGTTATTATCCATAGAACTATAATAAATATACTTATTACTTTTATTATTATCAATATAACATGCATTATTACCCATATTATGCAGTTATTATCGATAGAACTGTACTAAATATACTTACTACTTTCATTATCATCAATATAACATGCATTATTGCCCATATTATGCAGTTATTATCGATAGAATTATAATAAATATACTTATTACTTTTATTATTATCAATATAACATGCACTATTAGCCATATTTTACTATTATTATCGCTAGAACTATAACAATTATACTTATTACTCCCGATATTATCAATATAACATGCAGTATTAGCCATATTGTACTATTATTATCGCTAGAACTATAATAATTATACTTATTACTCCCGATATTATCAATATAACATGCATTATTACCCATATAATGCAGTTATTATCGCTAGAACTGTAATAATTATACTTATTACTTATATTGTTAGCAATATAACGTGCATTATTACCCATATTATGCAGTTATTATCGCTAGAACTGTAATAATTATACTTATTACTTATATTATTATCAATATAACATGCATTATTAGCCATATAATGCAGTTATTATCGCTAGAACTGTAATAATTATACTTATTACTTATATTATTGGCAATATAACGTGCATTATTACCCATATAATGCAGTTATTATCACCAGAACTGTAATAATTATACTTATTACTTATATTATTATCAATATAACATGCATTATTACCCATATTATGCAGTTATTATCGCTAGAACTGTAATAATTATACTTATTACTTATATTATTATCAATATAACATGCATTATTAGCCATATAATGCAGTTATTATCGCTAGAACCGTAATAATTATACTTATTACTTATATTATTGGCAATATAACGTGCATTATTACCCATATAATGCAGTTATTATCGCCAGAACTGTAATAATTATACTTATTACTTATATTATTATCAATATAACATGCATTATTACCCATATTTTGCAGTTATTATCGCTAGAACTGTAATACATATACTTACTACTTTCATTATCATCAATATAACATGCATTATTACCCATATTATGCAGTTATTATCCATAGAACTATAATAAATATACGTATTACTTTTATTATCATCAATATAACATGCATTAATACCCATATTATGCAGTTATTATCGATAGAACTGTAATAAATATACTTATTACTTTTATTATTATCAATATAACATGCACTATTAGCCATATTTTACTATTATTATCGCTAGAACTATAACAATTATACTTATTACTCCCGATATTATCAATATAACATGCAGTATTAGCCATATTGTACTATTATTATCGCTAGAACTATAATAATTATACTTATTACTCCCGATATTATCAATATAACATGCATTATTACCCATATAATGCAGTTATTATCGCTAGAACTGTAATAATTATACTTATTACTTATATTGTTAGCAATATAACGTGCATTATTACCCATATTATGCAGTTATTATCGCTAGAACTGTAATAATTATACTTATTACTTATATTATTATCAATATAACATGCATTATTAGCCATATAATGCAGTTATTATCGCTAGAACTGTAATAATTATACTTATTACTTATATTATTGGCAATATAACGTGCATTATTACCCATATAATGCAGTTATTATCACCAGAACTGTAATAATTATACTTATTACTTATATTATTATCAATATAACATGCATTATTACCCATATTATGCAGTTATTATCGCTAGAACTTTAATAAATATACGTATTACTTTTATTATCATCAATATAACATGCATCATTACGCATATTATGCAGTTATTATCGATAGAACTGTAATACATATACTTATTACTTTTATTATTATCAATAGAACATGCACTATTAGCCATATTTTACTATTATTATCGCTAGGACTATAATAATTATACTTATTACTTATATTATTAGCAATATAACGTGCATTATTGCCCATATAATGCAATTATTATCGCCAGAACTGTGATAATTATACTTATTGCTTATACTATTATCAATATAACATGCATTATTACCCATATTATGCAGTTATTATCGCTAGAACTATAATAAATATACGTATTACTTTTATTATCATCAATATAACATGCATTAATACCCATATTATGCAGTTATTATCGATAGAACTGTAATAAATATACTTATTACTTTTATTATTATCAATATAACATGCACTATTAGCCATATTTTACTAACATAATCGCCAGAACTGTAATAATTATACTTATTACTCCCGATATTATTAATATAACATCCATTATTACCCAAATAATGCAGTTATTATCGCTAGAACTGCAATAATTATACTTATTACTTATATTATTAGCAATATAACGTGCATTATTACCCATATTATGCGGTTATTATCGATAGAACTATAATAAATATACTTATTACTTTTATTATTATCAATATAACATGCACTATTATCCATATTTTACTATTATTATCGCTAGTATTATAATAATTATACTTATTGCTTATATTATTAGCAATATAACGTGCATTATTACCCATATAATGCAGTTATTATTGCCAGAACTGTAATAATTATACTTATTATTTATATTATTATCAATATAACATGCATTATTACCCATATAATGCAGTTATTATCGCTAGAACTGTAATAATTATACTTATTACTTATATTATTAGCAATATAACGTGCATTATTGCCCATATAATGCAGTTATTATTGCCAGAACTGTAATAATTATACTTATTATTTATATTATTAGCAATATAACGTGCATTGTTACCCATATAATGCAGTTATTATCGCCAGAACTGTAATAATTATACTTATTATTTATATTATTATCAATATAACATGCATTATTACCCATATTATGCAGTTATTATCGCTAGAACTATAATAAAAATACGTATTACTTTTATTATCATCAATATAACCTGCATCATTACCCATATTATGCAGTTATTATCGCTAGAACTGTAATAATTATACTTATTACTTATATTATTATCAATATAACATGCATTATTACTCATATAATGCAGTTATTATCGCTAGAAATGTAATAATTATACTTATTACTTATATTATTAGCAATATAACGTGCATTATTACCCATATAATGCAGTGATTATCGCTAGAACTGTAATAATTATACTCATTACTTATATTATTCTCAATATAACATGCATTATTACCCATATTATGCAGTTACAGTCGCTAGAACTATAATAAATATACTTATTACTTTTATTATCATCAATATAACATGCATTATTACCCATATTATGCAGTTATTATCGATAGAACTGTAATAAATATACTTATTACTTTTATTATTATCAATATAACATGCAGTATTAGCCATATTTTACTATTATTATCGCTAGAACTATAATAATTATACTTATTACTTATATTATTAGCAATATAACGTGCGTTATTACCCATATAATGCAGTTATTATCGCCAGAACTGTAATAATTATACTTATTACTTATATTATTAGCAATATAACGTGCATTATTACCCATATAATGCAGTGATTATCGCTAGAACTGTAATAATTATACTCATTACTTACATTATTCTCAATATAACATGCATTATTAGCCATATAATGCAGTTATTATCGCTAGAACTGTAATAATTATACTTATTACTTATATTATTGGCAATATAACGTGCATTATTACCCATATAATGCAGTTATTATCACCAGAACTGTAATAATTATACTTATTACTTATATTATTATCAATATAACATGCATTATTACCCATATTATGCAGTTATTATCGCTAGAACTTTAATAAATATACGTATTACTTTTATTATCATCAATATAACATGCATCATTACGCATATTATGCAGTTATTATCGATAGAACTGTAATACATATACTTATTACTTTTATTATTATCAATAGAACATGCACTATTAGCCATATTTTACTATTATTATCGCTAGGACTATAATAATTATACTTATTACTTATATTATTAGCAATATAACGTGCATTATTGCCCATATAATGCAATTATTATCGCCAGAACTGTAATAATTATACTTATTGCTTATACTATTATCAATATAACATGCATTATTACCCATATTATGCAGTTATTATCGCTAGAACTATAATAAATATACGTATTACTTTTATTATCATCAATATAACATGCATTAATACCCATATTATGCAGTTATTATCGATAGCACTGTAATAAATATACTTATTACTTTTATTATTATCAATATAACATGCACTATTAGCCATATTTTACTAACATAATCGCCAGAACTGTAATAATTATACTTATTACTCCCGATATTATTAATATAACATCCATTATTACCCAAATAATGCAGTTATTATCGCTAGAACTGCAATAATTATACTTATTACTTATATTATTAGCAATATAACGTGCATTATTACCCATATTATGCGGTTATTATCGATAGAACTATAATAAATATACTTATTACTTTTATTATTATCAATATAACATGCACTATTATCCATATTTTACTATTATTATCGCTAGTATTATAATAATTATACTTATTGCTTATATTATTAGCAATATAACGTGCATTATTACCCATATAATGCAGTTATTATTGCCAGAACTGTAATAATTATACCTATTATTTATATTATTATCAATATAACATACATTATTACCCATATAATGCAGTTATTATCGCTAGAACTGTAATAATTATACTTATTACTTATATTATTAGCAATATAATGTGCATTATTGCCCATATAATGCAGTTATTATTGCCAGAACTGTAATAATTATACTTATTATTTATATTATTAGCAATATAACGTGCATTATTACCCATATAATGCAGTTATTATCGCCAGAACTGTAATAATTATACTTATTATTTATATTATTATCAATATAACATGCATTATTACCCATATTATGCAGTTATTATCGCTAGAACTATAATAAAAATACGTATTACTTTTATTATCATCAATATAACCTGCATCATTACCCATATTATGCAGTTATTATCGCTAGAACTGTAATAATTATACTTATTAATTATATTATTAGCAATATAACGTGCATTATTACCCATATAATGCAGTGATTATCGCTAGAACTGTAATAATTATACTCATTACTTATATTATTCTCAATATAACATGCATTATTACCCATATTATGCAGTTACAGTCGCTAGAACTATAATAAATATACTTATTACTTTTATTATCATCAATATAACATGCATTATTACCCATATTATGCAGTTATTATCGATAGAACTGTAATAAATATACTTATTACTTTTATTATTATCAATATAACATGCAGTATTAGCCATATTTTACTATTATTATCGCTAGAACTATAATAATTATACTTATTACTTATATTATTAGCAATATAACGTGCGTTATTACCCATATAATGCAGTTATTATCGCCAGAACTGTAATAATTATACTTATTACTTATATTATTAGCAATATAACGTGCATTATTACCCATATAATGCAGTGATTATCGCTAGAACTGTAATAATTATACTCATTACTTACATTATTCTCAATATAACATGCATTATTAGCCATATAATGCAGTTATTATCGCTAGAACTGTAATAATTATACTTATTACTTATATTATTGGCAATATAACGTGCATTATTACCCATATAATGCAGTTATTATCACCAGAACTGTAATAATTATACTTATTACTTATATTATTATCAATATAACATGCATTATTACCCATATTATGCAGTTATTATCGCTAGAACTATAATAAATATACGTATTACTTTTATTATCATCAATATAACATGCATCATTACCCATATTATGCAGTTATTATCGATAGAACTGTAATACATATACTTATTACTTTTATTATTATCAATAGAACATGCACTATTAGCCATATTTTACTATTATTATCGCTAGGACTATAATAATTATACTTATTACTTATATTATTAGCAATATAACGTGCATTATTACCCATATAATGCAGTTATTATCGCCAGAACTGTAATAATTATACTTATTGCTTATACTATTATCAATATAACATGCATTATTACCCATATTATGCAGTTATTATCCATAGAACTATAATAAATATACGTATTACTTTTATTATCATCAATATAACATGCATTAATACGCATATTATGCAGTTATTATCGATAGAACTGTAATAAATATACTTATTACTTTTATTATTATCAATATAACATGCACTATTAGCCATATTTTACTATTATTATCGCTAGAACTATAACAATTATACTTATTACTCCCGATATTATCAATATAACATGCATTATTAGCCATATTTTACTATTATTATCGCTAGAACTATAATAATTATACTTATTACTCCCGATATGATCAATATAACATGCATTATTACCCATATAATGCAGTTATTATCGCTAGAACTGTAATAATTATACTTATTACTTATATTGTTAGCAATATAACGTGCATTATTACCCATATTATGCAGTTATTATCGCTAGAACTGTAATAATTATACTTATTACTTATATTATTATCAATATAACATGCATTATTAGCCATATAATGCAGTTATTATCGCTAGAACTGTAATAATTATACTTATTACTTATATTATTATCAATATAACATGCATTATTACCCATATTATGCAGTTATTATCGCTAGAACTGTAATACATATACTTACTACTTTCATTATCATCAATATAACACGCATTATTACCCATATTATGCAGTTATTATCCATAGAACTATAATAAATATACTTATTACTTTTATTATTATCAATATAACATGCATTATTACCCATATTATGCAGTTATTATCGATAGAACTGTACTAAATATACTTACTACTTTCATTATCATCAATATAACATGCATTATTGCCCATATTATGCAGTTATTATCGATAGAATTATAATAAATATACTTATTACTTTTATTATTATCAATATAACATGCATTATTACCCATATTATGCAGTTATTATCGATAGAACTGTAATAAATATACTTATTACTTTTATTATTATCAATATAACATGCAGTATTAGCCATATTTTACTATTATTATCGCTAGAACTATAATAATTATACTTATTACTTATATTATTAGCAATATAACGTGCGTTATTACCCATATAATGCAGTTATTATCGCCAGAACTGTAATAATTATACTTATTACTTATATTATTAGCAATATAACGTGCATTATTACCCATATAATGCAGTGATTATCGCTAGAACTGTAATAATTATACTCATTACTTACATTATTCTCAATATAACATGCATTATTAGCCATATAATGCAGTTATTATCGCTAGAACTGTAATAATTATACTTATTACTTATATTATTGGCAATATAACGTGCATTATTACCCATATAATGCAGTTATTATCACCAGAACTGTAATAATTATACTTATTACTTATATTATTATCAATATAACATGCATTATTACCCATATTATGCAGTTATTATCGCTAGAACTATAATAAATATACGTATTACTTTTATTATCATCAATATAACATGCATCATTACCCATATTATGCAGTTATTATCGATAGAACTGTAATACATATACTTATTACTTTTATTATTATCAATAGAACATGCACTATTAGCCATATTTTACTATTATTATCGCTAGGACTATAATAATTATACTTATTACTTATATTATTAGCAATATAACGTGCATTATTACCCATATAATGCAGTTATTATCGCCAGAACTGTAATAATTATACTTATTGCTTATACTATTATCAATATAACATGCATTATTACCCATATTATGCAGTTATTATCGCTAGAACTATAATAAATATACGTATTACTTTTATTATCATCAATATAACATGCATTAATACCCATATTATGCAGTTATTATCGATAGAACTGTAATAAATATACTTATTACTTTTATTATTATCAATATAACATGCACTATTAGCCATATTTTACTATTATTATCGCTAGAACTATAACAATTATACTTATTACTCCCGATATTATCAATATAACATGCATTATTAGCCATATTGTACTATTATTATCGCTAGAACTATAATAATTATACTTATTACTCCCGATATTATCAATATAACATGCATTATTACCCATATAATGCAGTTATTATCGCTAGAACTGTAATAATTATACTTATTACTTATATTGTTAGCAATATAACGTGCATTATTACCCATATTATGCAGTTATTATCGCTAGTACTGTAATAATTATACTTATTACTTATATTATTATCAATATAACATGCATTATTAGCCATATAATGCAGTTATTATCGCTAGAACTGTAATAATTATACTTATTACTTATATTATTGGCAATATAACGTGCATTATTACCCATATAATGCAGTTATTATTGCCAGAACTGTAATAATTATACTTATAATTTATATTATTAGCAATATAACGTGCATTATTACCCATATAATGCAGTTATTATCGCCAGAACTGTAATAATTATACTTATTATTTATATTATTATCAATATAACATGCATTATTAGCCATATAATGCAGTTATTATCGCTAGAACTGTAATAATTATACTTATTACTTATATTATTGGCAATATAACGTGCATTATTACCCATATAATGCAGTTATTATCACCAGAACTGTAATAATTATACTTATTACTTATATTATTATCAATATAACATGCATTATTACCCATATTATGCAGTTATTATCGCTAGAACTTTAATAAATATACGTATGACTTTTATTATCATCAATATAACATGCATCATTACGCATATTATGCAGTTATTATCGATAGAACTGTAATACATATACTTATTACTTTTATTATTATCAATAGAACATGCACTATTAGCCATATTTTACTATTATTATCGCTAGTATTATAATAATTATACTTATTGCTTATATTATTAGCAATATAACGTGCATTATTACCCATATAATGCAGTTATTATTGCCAGAACTGTAATAATTATACCTATTATTTATATTATTATCAATATAACATACATTATTACCCATATAATGCAGTTATTATCGCTAGAACTGTAATAATTATACTTATTACTTATATTATTAGCAATATAATGTGCATTATTGCCCATATAATGCAGTTATTATTGCCAGAACTGTAATAATTATACTTATTATTTATATTATTAGCAATATAACGTGCATTATTACCCATATAATGCAGTTATTATCGCCAGAACTGTAATAATTATACTTATTATTTATATTATTATCAATATAACATGCATTATTACCCATATTATGCAGTTATTATCGCTAGAACTATAATAAAAATACGTATTACTTTTATTATCATCAATATAACCTGCATCATTACCCATATTATGCAGTTATTATCGCTAGAACTGTAATAATTATACTTATTACTTATATTATTATCAATATAACATGCATTATTACTCATATAATGCAGTTATTATCGCTAGAAATGTAATAATTATACTTATTACTTATATTATTAGCAATATAACGTGCATTATTACCCATATAATGCAGTGATTATCGCTAGAACTGTAATAATTATACTCATTACTTATATTATTCTCAATATAACATGCATTATTACCCATATTATGCAGTTACAGTCGCTAGAACTATAATAAATATACTTATTACTTTTATTATGATCAATATAACATGCATTATTACCCATATTATGCAGTTATTATCGATAGAACTGTAATAAATATACTTATTACTTTTATTATTATCAATATAACATGCAGTATTAGCCATATTTTACTATTATTATCGCTAGAACTATAATAATTATACTTATTACTTATATTATTAGCAATATAACGTGCGTTATTACCCATATAATGCAGTTATTATCGCCAGAACTGTAATAATTATACTTATTACTTATATTATTAGCAATATAACGTGCATTATTACCCATATAATGCAGTGATTATCGCTAGAACTGTAATAATTATACTCATTACTTACATTATTCTCAATATAACATGCATTATTAGCCATATAATGCAGTTATTATCGCTAGAACTGTAATAATTATACTTATTACTTATATTATTGGCAATATAACGTGCATTATTACCCATATAATGCAGTTTCTATCACCAGAACTGTAATAATTATACTTATTACTTATATTATTATCAATATAACATGCATTATTACCCATATTATGCAGTTATTATCGCTAGAACTTTAATAAATATACGTATTACTTTTATTATCATCAATATAACATGCATCATTACGCATATTATGCAGTTATTATCGATAGAACTGTAATACATATACTTATTACTTTTATTATTATCAATAGAACATGCACTATTAGCCATATTTTACTATTATTATCGCTAGGACTATAATAATTATACTTATTACTTATATTATTAGCAATATAACGTGCATTATTGCCCATATAATGCAATTATTATCGCCAGAACTGTAATAATTATACTTATTGCTTATACTATTATCAATATAACATGCATTATTACCCATATTATGCAGTTATTATCGCTAGAACTATAATAAATATACGTATTACTTTTATTATCATCAATATAACATGCATTAATACCCATATTATGCAGTTATTATCGATAGCACTGTAATAAATATACTTATTACTTTTATTATTATCAATATAACATGCACTATTAGCCATATTTTACTAACATAATCGCCAGAACTGTAATAATTATACTTATTACTCCCGATATTATTAATATAACATCCATTATTACCCAAATAATGCAGTTATTATCGCTAGAACTGCAATAATTATACTTATTACTTATATTATTAGCAATATAACGTGCATTATTACCCATATTATGCGGTTATTATCGATAGAACTATAATAAATATACTTATTACTTTTATTATTATCAATATAACATGCACTATTATCCATATTTTACTATTATTATCGCTAGTATTATAATAATTATACTTATTGCTTATATTATTAGCAATATAACGTGCATTATTACCCATATAATGCAGTTATTATTGCCAGAACTGTAATAATTATACCTATTATTTATATTATTATCAATATAACATACATTATTACCCATATAATGCAGTTATTATCGCTAGAACTGTAATAATTATACTTATTACTTATATTATTAGCAATATAATGTGCATTATTGCCCATATAATGCAGTTATTATTGCCAGAACTGTAATAATTATACTTATTATTTATATTATTAGCAATATAACGTGCATTATTACCCATATAATGCAGTTATTATCGCCAGAACTGTAATAATTATACTTATTATTTATATTATTATCAATATAACATGCATTATTACCCATATTATGCAGTTATTATCGCTAGAACTATAATAAAAATACGTATTACTTTTATTATCATCAATATAACATGCAGTATTAGCCATATTTTACTATTATTATCGCTAGAACTATAATAATTATACTTATTACTTATATTATTAGCAATATAACGTGCGTTATTACCCATATAATGCAGTTATTATCGCCAGAACTGTAATAATTATACTTATTACTTATATTATTAGCAATATAACGTGCATTATTACCCATATAATGCAGTGATTATCGCTAGAACTGTAATAATTATACTCATTACTTACATTATTCTCAATATAACATGCATTATTAGCCATATAATGCAGTTATTATCGCTAGAACTGTAATAATTATACTTATTACTTATATTATTGGCAATATAACGTGCATTATTACCCATATAATGCAGTTATTATCACCAGAACTGTAATAAATATACTTATTACTTTTATTATCATCAATATAACATGCATTATTACCCATATTATGCAGTTATTATCGATAGAACTGTAATAAATATACTTATTACTTTTATTATTATCAATATAACATGCAGTATTAGCCATATTTTACTATTATTATCGCTAGAACTATAATAATTATACTTATTACTTATATTATTAGCAATATAACGTGCGTTATTACCCATATAATGCAGTTATTATCGCCAGAACTGTAATAATTATACTTATTACTTATATTATTAGCAATATAACGTGCATTATTACCCATATAATGCAGTGATTATCGCTAGAACTGTAATAATTATACTCATTACTTACATTATTCTCAATATAACATGCATTATTAGCCATATAATGCAGTTATTATCGCTAGAACTGTAATAATTATACTTATTACTTATATTATTGGCAATATAACGTGCATTATTACCCATATAATGCAGTTATTATCACCAGAACTGTAATAATTATACTTATTACTTATATTATTATCAATATAACATGCATTATTACCCATATTATGCAGTTATTATCGCTAGAACTATAATAAATATACGTATTACTTTTATTATCATCAATATAACATGCATCATTACCCATATTATGCAGTTATTATCGATAGAACTGTAATACATATACTTATTACTTTTATTATTATCAATAGAACATGCACTATTAGCCATATTTTACTATTATTATCGCTAGGACTATAATAATTATACTTATTACTTATATTATTAGCAATATAACGTGCATTATTACCCATATAATGCAGTTATTATCGCCAGAACTGTAATAATTATACTTATTGCTTATACTATTATCAATATAACATGCATTATTACCCATATTATGCAGTTATTATCCATAGAACTATAATAAATATACGTATTACTTTTATTATCATCAATATAACATGCATTAATACGCATATTATGCAGTTATTATCGATAGAACTGTAATAAATATACTTATTACTTTTATTATTATCAATATAACATGCACTATTAGCCATATTTTACTATTATTATCGCTAGAACTATAACAATTATACTTATTACTCCCGATATTATCAATATAACATGCATTATTAGCCATATTTTACTATTATTATCGCTAGAACTATAATAATTATACTTATTACTCCCGATATGATCAATATAACATGCATTATTACCCATATAATGCAGTTATTATCGCTAGAACTGTAATAATTATACTTATTACTTATATTGTTAGCAATATAACGTGCATTATTACCCATATTATGCAGTTATTATCGCTAGAACTGTAATAATTATACTTATTACTTATATTATTATCAATATAACATGCATTATTAGCCATATAATGCAGTTATTATCGCTAGAACTGTAATAATTATACTTATTACTTATATTATTATCAATATAACATGCATTATTACCCATATTATGCAGTTATTATCGCTAGAACTGTAATACATATACTTACTACTTTCATTATCATCAATATAACACGCATTATTACCCATATTATGCAGTTATTATCCATAGAACTATAATAAATATACTTATTACTTTTATTATTATCAATATAACATGCATTATTACCCATATTATGCAGTTATTATCGATAGAACTGTACTAAATATACTTACTACTTTCATTATCATCAATATAACATGCATTATTGCCCATATTATGCAGTTATTATCGATAGAATTATAATAAATATACTTATTACTTTTATTATTATCAATATAACATGCATTATTACCCATATTATGCAGTTATTATCGATAGAACTGTAATAAATATACTTATTACTTTTATTATTATCAATATAACATGCAGTATTAGCCATATTTTACTATTATTATCGCTAGAACTATAATAATTATACTTATTACTTATATTATTAGCAATATAACGTGCGTTATTACCCATATAATGCAGTTATTATCGCCAGAACTGTAATAATTATACTTATTACTTATATTATTAGCAATATAACGTGCATTATTACCCATATAATGCAGTGATTATCGCTAGAACTGTAATAATTATACTCATTACTTACATTATTCTCAATATAACATGCATTATTAGCCATATAATGCAGTTATTATCGCTAGAACTGTAATAATTATACTTATTACTTATATTATTGGCAATATAACGTGCATTATTACCCATATAATGCAGTTATTATCACCAGAACTGTAATAATTATACTTATTACTTATATTATTATCAATATAACATGCATTATTACCCATATTATGCAGTTATTATCGCTAGAACTATAATAAATATACGTATTACTTTTATTATCATCAATATAACATGCATCATTACCCATATTATGCAGTTATTATCGATAGAACTGTAATACATATACTTATTACTTTTATTATTATCAATAGAACATGCACTATTAGCCATATTTTACTATTATTATCGCTAGGACTATAATAATTATACTTATTACTTATATTATTAGCAATATAACGTGCATTATTACCCATATAATGCAGTTATTATCGCCAGAACTGTAATAATTATACTTATTGCTTATACTATTATCAATATAACATGCATTATTACCCATATTATGCAGTTATTATCGCTAGAACTATAATAAATATACGTATTACTTTTATTATCATCAATATAACATGCATTAATACCCATATTATGCAGTTATTATCGATAGAACTGTAATAAATATACTTATTACTTTTATTATTATCAATATAACATGCACTATTAGCCATATTTTACTATTATTATCGCTAGAACTATAACAATTATACTTATTACTCCCGATATTATCAATATAACATGCATTATTAGCCATATTGTACTATTATTATCGCTAGAACTATAATAATTATACTTATTACTCCCGATATTATCAATATAACATGCATTATTACCCATATAATGCAGTTATTATCGCTAGAACTGTAATAATTATACTTATTACTTATATTGTTAGCAATATAACGTGCATTATTACCCATATTATGCAGTTATTATCGCTAGTACTGTAATAATTATACTTATTACTTATATTATTATCAATATAACATGCATTATTAGCCATATAATGCAGTTATTATCGCTAGAACTGTAATAATTATGCTTATTACTTATATTATTCTCAATATAACATGCATTATTACCCATATTATGCAGTTATAATCGCTAGAACTATAATAAATATAGTTACTACTTTTATTGCAATCAATATAACATGCATTATTATCCATATTATGCGGTTATTATCGATAGAACTATAATAAATATACTTATTACTTTTATTATTATCAATATAACATGCACTATTAGCCATATTTTACTATTATTATCGCTAGAACTATAATACTTATACTTATTACTCCCGATATTATCAATATAACGTGCATTATTACCCATATTGTACTATTATTATCGCTAGAACTGTAATAATTATACTTATTACTTATATTATTCTCAATATAACATGCATTACTACCCATATTATGCAGTTATAATCGCTAGAACTATAATAAATATAGTTACTACTTTTATTGCAATCAATATAACATGCATTATTACCCATATTATGCGGTTATTATCGATAGAGCTATAATAAATATACTTATTACTTTTATTATTATCAATATAACATGCACTATTATCCATATTTTACTATTATTATCGCTAGAATTATAATAATTATACTTATTGCTTATATTATTAGCAATATAACGTGCCTTATTACCCATATAATGCAGTTATTATCGCCAGAACTGTAATAATTATACTTATTACTTATATTATTATCAATATAACATGCACTATTACCCATATTTTACGATTATCATCGCTAGAACTATAATATTTATACTTATTACTCCCGATATTATCAATGTAACATGCATTATTACGCATATAATGCAGTTATTATCGCTAGAACAGTAATAAATATACTTACAACTTTCATTATCATCAATATAACATGCATTATTACCCATATTATGCAGTTATTATCGATAGAACTATAATAAATATACTTATTACTTTGATTATTATCAATATAACATGCATTATTACCCATATAATGCAGTTATTATCGCCAGAACTGTAATAATTATACTTATTACTTATATTATTAGCAATATAACGTGCATTATTACCCATATAATGCAGTGATTATCGCTAGAACTGTAATAATTATACTCATTACTTACATTATTCTCAATATAACATGCATTATTAGCCATATAATGCAGTTATTATCGCTAGAACTGTAATAATTATACTTATTACTTATATTATTGGCAATATAACGTGCATTATTACCCATATAATGCAGTTATTATCACCAGAACTGTAATAATTATACTTATTACTTATATTATTATCAATATAACATGCATTATTACCCATATTATGCAGTTATTATCGCTAGAACTATAATAAATATACGTATTACTTTTATTATCATCAATATAACATGCATCATTACCCATATTATGCAGTTATTATCGATAGAACTGTAATACATATACTTATTACTTTTATTATTATCAATAGAACATGCACTATTAGCCATATTTTACTATTATTATCGCTAGGACTATAATAATTATACTTATTACTTATATTATTAGCAATATAACGTGCATTATTACCCATATAATGCAGTTATTATCGCCAGAACTGTAATAATTATACTTATTGCTTATACTATTATCAATATAACATGCATTATTACCCATATTATGCAGTTATTATCCATAGAACTATAATAAATATACGTATTACTTTTATTATCATCAATATAACATGCATTAATACGCATATTATGCAGTTATTATCGATAGAACTGTAATAAATATACTTATTACTTTTATTATTATCAATATAACATGCACTATTAGCCATATTTTACTATTATTATCGCTAGAACTATAACAATTATACTTATTACTCCCGATATTATCAATATAACATGCATTATTAGCCATATTGTACTATTATTATCGCTAGAACTATAATAATTATACTTATTACTCCCGATATTATCAATATAACATGCATTATTACCCATATAATGCAGTTATTATCGCTAGAACTGTAATAATTATACTTATTACTTATATTGTTAGCAATATAACGTGCATTATTACCCATATTATGCAGTTATTATCGCTAGTACTGTAATAATTATACTTATTACTTATATTATTATCAATATAACATGCATTATTAGCCATATAATGCAGTTATTATCGCTAGAACTGTAATAATTATGCTTATTACTTATATTATTCTCAATATAACATGCATTATTACCCATATTATGCAGTTATAATCGCTAGAACTATAATAAATATAGTTACTACTTTTATTGCAATCAATATAACATGCATTATTACCCATATTATGCGGTTATTATCGATAGAACTATAATAAATATACTTATTACTTTTATTATTATCAATATAACATGCACTATTAGCCATATTTTACTATTATTATCGCTAGAACTATAATACTTATACTTATTACTCCCGATATTATCAATATAACGTGCATTATTACCCATATTGTACTATTATTATCGCTAGAACTGTAATAATTATACTTATTACTTATATTATTCTCAATATAACATGCATTACTACCCATATTATGCAGTTATAATCGCTAGAACTATAATAAATATAGTTACTACTTTTATTGCAATCAATATAACATGCATTATTACCCATATTATGCGGTTATTATCGATAGAGCTATAATAAATATACTTATTACTTTTATTATTATCAATATAACATGCACTATTATCCATATTTTACTATTATTATCGCTAGAATTATAATAATTATACTTATTGCTTATATTATTAGCAATATAACGTGCCTTATTACCCATATAATGCAGTTATTATCGCCAGAACTGTAATAATTATACTTATTACTTATATTATTATCAATATAACATGCACTATTACCCATATTTTACGATTATCATCGCTAGAACTATAATATTTATACTTATTACTCCCGATATTATCAATGTAACATGCATTATTACGCATATAATGCAGTTATTATCGCTAGAACAGTAATAAATATACTTACAACTTTCATTATCATCAATATAACATGCATTATTACCCATATTATGCAGTTATTATCGATAGAACTATAATAAATATACTTATTACTTTGATTATTATCAATATAACATGCATTATTACCCATATAATGCAGTTATTATCGATAGAACTGTAATAAATATACTTATTACTTTTATTATTATCAATCTAACATGCACTATTAGTCATATTTTTCTATTATTATCGCTAGAACTATAATAATTATACTTATTACTTATATTATTAGCAATATAACGTGCGTTATTACCCATATAATGCAGTTATTATCGCCAGAACTGTAATAATTATACTTATTAATTATATTATTAGCAATATAACGTGCATTATTACCCATATTATGCAGTTATTATCGCTAGAACTGTAATAATTATACTTATTACTTATATTATTATCAATATAACATGCATTATTAGCCATATAATGCAGTTATTATCGCTAGAACTGTAATAATTATACTTATTACTTATATTATTGGCAATATAACGTGCATTATTACCCATATAATGCAGTTATTATCGCCAGAACTGTAATAATTATACTTATTACTTATATTATTATCAATATAACATGCATTATTACCCATATTATGCAGTTATTATCGCTAGAACTGTAATACATATACTTACTACTTTCATTATCATCAATATAACATGCATTATTACCCATATTATGCAGTTATTATCCATAGAACTATAATAAATATAATTATTACTTTTATTATTATCAATATAACATGCATTATTACCCATATTATGCAGTTATTATCGATAGAACTGTACTAAATATACTTACTACTTTCATTATCATCAATATAACATGCATTATTGCCCATATTATGCAGTTATTATCGATAGAATTATAATAAATATACTTATTACTTTTATTATTATCAATATAACATGCATTATTACCCATATTATGCAGTTATTATCGATAGAACTGTAATAAATATACTTATTACTTTTATTATTATCAATATAACATGCACTATTAGCCATATTTTACTATTATTATCGCTAGAACTATAATACTTATACTTATTACTCCCGATATTATCAATATAACGAGCATTATTACCCATATTGTACTATTATTATCGCTAGAACTGTAATAATTATACTCATTACTTATATTATTCTCAATATAACATGCATTATTACCCATATTATGCAGTTATAATCGCTAGAACTATAATAAATATAGTTACTACTTTTATTGCAATCAATATAACATGCATTATTACCCATATTATGCGGTTATTATCGATAGAACTATAATAAATATACTTATTACTTTTATTATTATCAATATAACATGCACTATTATCCATATTTTACTATTATTATCGCTAGAATTATAATAATTATACTTATTGCTTATATTATTAGCAATATAACGTGCATTATTACCCATATAATGCAGTTATTATCGCCAGAACTGTAATAATTATACTTATTACTTATATTATTATCAATATAACATGCACTATTACCCATATTTTACGATTATCATCGCTAGAACTATAATATTTATACTTATTACTCCCGATATTATCAATGTAACATGCATTATTACGCATATAATGCAGTTATTATCGCTAGAACAGTAATAAATATACTTACAAATTTCATTATCATCAATATAACATGCATTATTACCCATATTATGCAGTTATTATCGATAGAACTATAATAAATATACTTATTACTTTGATTATTATCAATATAACATGCATTATTACCCATATAATGCAGTTATTATCGCTAGAACTGTAATAATTATACTCATTACTTATATTATTCTCAATATAACATGCATTATTAGCCATATAATGCAGTTATAGTCGCTAGAACTATAATAAATATACTTATTAGTTTTATTATCATCAATATAACATGCATTATTACCCATATTATGCAGTTATTATCGATAGAACTGTAATAAATATACTTATTACTTTTATTATTATCAATATAACATGCACTATTAGCTATATTTTTCTATTATTATCGCTAGAACTATAATAATTATACTTATTACTTATATTATTAGCAATATAAGGTGCGTTATTACCCATATAATGCAGTTATTATCGCCAGAACTGTAATAATTATACTTATTACTTATATTATTATCAATATAACATGCATTATTACCCATATTATGCAGTTATTATCGCTAGAACTATAATAAATATACGTATTACTTTTATTATCATCAATATAACATGCATCATTACCCATATTATGCAGTTATTATCGATAGAACTGTAATACATATACTTATTACTTTTATTATTATCAATAGAACATGCACTATTAGCCATATTTTACTATTATTATCGCTAGGACTATAATAATTATACTTATTACTTATATTATTAGCAATATAACGTGCGTTATTACCCATATAATGCAGTTATAGTCGCTAGAACTATAATAAATATACTTATTACTTTTATTATCATCAATATAACATGCATTATTACCCATATTATGCAGTTATTATCGATAGAACTGTAATAAATATACTTATTACTTTTATTATTATCAATATAACATGCACTATTAGCCATATTTTTCTATTATTATCGCTAGAACTATAATAATTATACTTATTACTTATATTATTATCAATATAACATGCATTATTAGCCATATAATGCAGTTATTATCGCTAGAACTGTAATAATTATACTTATTACTTATATTATTGGCAATATAACGTGCATTATTACCCATATAATGCAGTTATTATCGCCAGAACTGTAATAATTATACTTATTACTTTTATTATCATCAATATAACATGCATTAATACCCATATTATGCAGTTATTATCGATAGAACTGTAATAAATATACTTATTACTTTTATTATTATCAATATAACATGCACTATTAGCCATATTTTACTATTATTATCGCTAGAACTATAACAATTATACTTATTACTCCCGATATTATCAATATAACATGCATTATTAGCCATATTGTACTATTATTATCGCTAGAACTATAATAATTATACTTATTACTCCCGATATTATCAATATAACATGCATTATTACCCATATAATGCAGTTATTATCGCTAGAACTGTAATAATTATACTTATTACTTATATTGTTAGCAATATAACGTGCATTATTACCCATATTATGCAGTTATTATCGCTAGTACTGTAATAATTATACTTATTACTTATATTATTATCAATATAACATGCATTATTAGCCATATAATGCAGTTATTATCGCTAGAACTGTAATAATTATGCTTATTACTTATATTATTCTCAATATAACATGCATTATTACCCACATTATGCAGTTATAATCGCTAGAACTATAATAAATATAGTTACTACTTTTATTGCAATCAATATAACATGCATTATTACCCATATTATGCGGTTATTATCGATAGAACTATAATAAATATACTTATTACTTTTATTATTATCAATATAACATGCACTATTATCCATATTTTACTATTATTATCGCTAGAATTATAATAATTATACTTATTGCTTATATTATTAGCAATATAACGTGCATTATTACCCATATAATGCAGTTATTATCGCCAGAACTGTAATAATTATACTTATTACTTATATTATTATCAATATAACATGCACTATTACCCATATTTTACGATTATCATCGCTAGAACTATAATATTTATACTTATTACTCCCGATATTATCAATGTAACATGCATTATTACGCATATAATGCAGTTATTATCGCTAGAACAGTAATAAATATACTTACAAATTTCATTATCATCAATATAACATGCATTATTACCCATATTATGCAGTTATTATCGATAGAACTGTAATAAATATACTTATTACTTTTATTATTATCAATATAACATGCACTATTAGCCATATTTTTCTATTATTATCGCTAGAACTATAATAATTATACTTATTACTTATATTATTATCAATATAACATGCATTATTAGCCATATAATGCAATTATTATCGCTAGAACTGTAATAATTATACTTATTACTTATATTATTGGCAATATAACGTGCATTATTACCCATATAATGCAGTTATTATCGCCAGAACTGTAATAATTATACTTATTACTTTTATTATCATCAATATAACATGCATTAATACCCATATTATGCAGTTATTATCGATAGAACTGTAATAAATATACTTATTACTTTTATTATTATCAATATAACATGCACTATTAGCCATATTTTACTATTATTATCGCTAGAACTATAACAATTATACTTATTACTCCCGATATTATCAATATAACATGCATTATTAGCCATATTGTACTATTATTATCGCTAGAACTATAATAATTATACTTATTACTCCCGATATTATCAATATAACATGCATTATTACCCATATAATGCAGTTATTATCGCTAGAACTGTAATAATTATACTTATTACTTATATTGTTAGCAATATAACGTGCATTATTACCCATATTATGCAGTTATTATCGCTAGTACTGTAATAATTATACTTATTACTTATATTATTATCAATATAACATGCATTATTAGCCATATAATGCAGTTATTATCGCTAGAACTGTAATAATTATGCTTATTACTTATATTATTCTCAATATAACATGCATTATTACCCATATTATGCAGTTATAATCGCTAGAACTATAATAAATATAGTTACTACTTTTATTGCAATCAATATAACATGCATTATTACCCATATTATGCGGTTATTATCGATAGAACTATAATAAATATACTTATTACTTTTATTATTATCAATATAACATGCACTATTAGCCATATTTTACTATTATTATCGCTAGAACTATAATACTTATACTTATTACTCCCGATATTATCAATATAACGTGCATTATTACCCATATTGTACTATTATTATCGCTAGAACTGTAATAATTATACTTATTACTTATATTATTCTCAATATAACATGCATTACTACCCATATTATGCAGTTATAATCGCTAGAACTATAATAAATATAGTTACTACTTTTATTGCAATCAATATAACATGCATTATTACCCATATTATGCGGTTATTATCGATAGAGCTATAATAAATATACTTATTACTTTTATTATTATCAATATAACATGCACTATTATCCATATTTTACTATTATTATCGCTAGAATTATAATAATTATACTTATTGCTTATATTATTAGCAATATAACGTGCCTTATTACCCATATAATGCAGTTATTATCGCCAGAACTGTAATAATTATACTTATTACTTATATTATTATCAATATAACATGCACTATTACCCATATTTTACGATTATCATCGCTAGAACTATAATATTTATACTTATTACTCCCGATATTATCAATGTAACATGCATTATTACGCATATAATGCAGTTATTATCGCTAGAACAGTAATAAATATACTTACAACTTTCATTATCATCAATATAACATGCATTATTACCCATATTATGCAGTTATTATCGATAGAACTATAATAAATATACTTATTACTTTGATTATTATCAATATAACATGCATTATTACCCATATAATGCAGTTATTATCGCTAGAACTGTAATAATTATACTCATTACTTATATTATTCTCAATATAACATGCATTATTAGCCATATAATGCAGTTATAGTCGCTAGAACTATAATAAATATACTTATTAGTTTTATTATCATCAATATAACATGCATTATTACCCATATTATGCAGTTATTATCGATAGAACTGTAATAAATATACTTATTACTTTTATTATTATCAATCTAACATGCACTATTAGTCATATTTTTCTATTATTATCGCTAGAACTATAATAATTATACTTATTACTTATATTATTAGCAATATAACGTGCGTTATTACCCATATAATGCAGTTATTATCGCCAGAACTGTAATAATTATACTTATTAATTATATTATTAGCAATATAACGTGCATTATTACCCATATTATGCAGTTATTATCGCTAGAACTGTAATAATTATACTTATTACTTATATTATTATCAATATAACATGCATTATTAGCCATATAATGCAGTTATTATCGCTAGAACTGTAATAATTATACTTATTACTTATATTATTGGCAATATAACGTGCATTATTACCCATATAATGCAGTTATTATCGCCAGAACTGTAATAATTATACTTATTACTTATATTATTATCAATATAACATGCATTATTACCCATATTATGCAGTTATTATCGCTAGAACTATAATAAATATACGTATTACTTTTATTATCATCAATAAGACATGCATCATTACCCATATTATGCAGTTATTATCGATAGAACTGTAATACATATACTTATTACTTTTATTATTATCAATAGAACATGCACTATTAGCCATATTTTACTATTATTATCGCTAGGACTATAATAATTATACTTATTACTTATATTATTAGCAATATAACGTGCGTTATTACCCATATAATGCAGTTATAGTCGCTAGAACTATAATAAATATACTTATTACTTTTATTATCATCAATATAACATGCATTATTACCCATATTATGCAGTTATTATCGATAGAACTGTAATAAATATACTTATTACTTTTATTACTATCAATATAACATGCACTATTAGCCATATTTTTCTATTATTATCGCTAGAACTATAATAATTATACTTATTACTTATATTATTAGCAATATAAGGTGCGTTATTACCGGGGGTGTCCCACTTGGACGTCGACCGATTGGACGCGTTCCGTTTGGACGGTCCCGATTCGACGCGTTCCAATTCGAAGCGGTGCCGATTCGACGCGTCCCAATTCGAAGAGGTTAGATTTGGTTAGGTTAGGTTCTATAAGCCCTGCTTAGAATTGGAACGCGTCCAATCGGCACCGCTTCGAAATGGAACGAGTCGAATCGGGACCGTCCAATCGGGACGCGTCCAAACGGTCGGCGTCCAAGTGGGCATCACTCGTTATTACCCATATAATGCAGTTATTATCGCCAGAACTATAATAATTATACTTCTACTTATATTATTAGCAATATAACGTGCGTTATTACCCATATAATGCAGTTATTATCGCCAGAAGTGTAATAATTATACTTATTACTTATATTATTGGCAATATAACGTGCATTATTACCTATATAATGCAGTTATTATCGCCAGAACTGTAATAATTATACTTATTACTTATATTATTATCAATATAACATGCATTATTACCCATATTATGCAGTTATTATCGCTAGAACTATAATAAATATACGTATTACTTTTATTATCATCAATATAACATGCATCATTACCCATATTATGCAGTTATTATCGATAGAACTGTAATACATATACTTATTACTTTTATTATTATCAATAGAACATGCACTATTAGCCATATTTTACTATTATTATCGCTAGGACTATAATAATTATACTTATTACTTATATTATTAGCAATATAACGTGCATTATTACCCATATAATGCAGTTATTATCGCCAGAACTGTAATAATTATACTTATTGCTTATACTATTATCAATATAACATGCATTATTACCCATTTTATGCAGTTATTATCGCTAGAACTATAATAAATATACGTATTACTTTTATTATCATCAATATAACATGCATTAATACCCATATTATGCGGTTATTATCGATAGAACTATAATAAATATACTTATTACTTTTATTATTATCAATATAACATGCACTATTATCCATATTTTACTATTATTATCGCTAGAATTATAATAATTATACTTATTGCTTATATTATTAGCAATATAACGTGCATTATTACCCATATAATGCAGTTATTATCGCCAGAACTGTAATAATTATACTTATTACTTATATTATTATCAATATAACATGCACTATTACCCATATTTTACGATTATCATCGCTAGAACTATAATATTTATACTTATTACTCCCGATATTATCAATGTAACATGCATTATTACGCATATAATGCAGTTATTATCGCTAGAACAGTAATAAATATACTTACAAATTTCATTATCATCAATATAACATGCATTATTACCCATATTATGCAGTTATTATCGATAGAACTATAATAAATATACTTATTACTTTGATTATTATCAATATAACATGCATTATTACCCATATAATGCAGTTATTATCGCTAGAACTGTAATAATTATACTCATTACTTATATTATTCTCAATATAACATGCATTATTAGCCATATAATGCAGTTATAGTCGCTAGAACTATAATAAATATACTTATTAGTTTTATTATCATCAATATAACATGCATTATTACCCATATTATGCAGTTATTATCGATAGAACTGTAATAAATATACTTATTACTTTTATTATTATCAATATAACATGCACTATTAGCCATATTTTTCTATTATTATCGCTAGAACTATAATAATTATACTTATTACTTATATTATTAGCAATATAAGGTGCGTTATTACCCATATAATGCAGTTATTATCGCCAGAACTGTAATAATTATACTTATTACTTATATTATTATCAATATTACATGCATTATTACCCATATTATGCAGTTATTATCGCTAGAACTATAATAAATATACGTATTACTTTTATTATCATCAATATAACATGCATCATTACCCATATTATGCAGTTATTATCGATAGAACTGTAATACATATACTTATTACTTTTATTATTATCAATAGAACATGCACTATTAGCCATATTTTACTATTATTATCGCTAGGACTATAATAATTATACTTATTACTTATATTATTAGCAATATAACGTGCGTTATTACCCATATAATGCAGTTATAGTCGCTAGAACTATAATAAATATACTTATTACTTTTATTATCATCAATATAACATGCATTATTACCCATATTATGCAGTTATTATCGATAGAACTGTAATAAATATACTTATTACTTTTATTATTATCAATATAACATGCACTATTAGCCATATTTTTCTATTATTATCGCTAGAACTATAATAATTATACTTATTACTTATATTATTATCAATATAACATGCATTATTAGCCATATAATGCAATTATTATCGCTAGAACTGTAATAATTATACTTATTACTTATATTATTGGCAATATAACGTGCATTATTACCCATATAATGCAGTTATTATCGCCAGAACTGTAATAATTATACTTATTACTTTTATTATCATCAATATAACATGCATTAATACCCATATTATGCAGTTATTATCGATAGAACTGTAATAAATATACTTATTACTTTTATTATTATCAATATAACATGCACTATTAGCCATATTTTACTATTATTATCGCTAGAACTATAACAATTATACTTATTACTCCCGATATTATCAATATAACATGCATTATTAGCCATATTGTACTATTATTATCGCTAGAACTATAATAATTATACTTATTACTCCCGATATTATCAATATAACATGCATTATTACCCATATAATGCAGTTATTATCGCTAGAACTGTAATAATTATACTTATTACTTATATTGTTAGCAATATAACGTGCATTATTACCCATATTATGCAGTTATTATCGCTAGTACTGTAATAATTATACTTATTACTTATATTATTATCAATATAACATGCATTATTAGCCATATAATGCAGTTATTATCGCTAGAACTGTAATAATTATGCTTATTACTTATATTATTCTCAATATAACATGCATTATTACCCATATTATGCAGTTATAATCGCTAGAACTATAATAAATATAGTTACTACTTTTATTGCAATCAATATAACATGCATTATTACCCATATTATGCGGTTATTATCGATAGAACTATAATAAATATACTTATTACTTTTATTATTATCAATATAACATGCACTATTAGCCATATTTTACTATTATTATCGCTAGAACTATAATACTTATACTTATTACTCCCGATATTATCAATATAACGTGCATTATTACCCATATTGTACTATTATTATCGCTAGAACTGTAATAATTATACTTATTACTTATATTATTCTCAATATAACATGCATTACTACCCATATTATGCAGTTATAATCGCTAGAACTATAATAAATATAGTTACTACTTTTATTGCAATCAATATAACATGCATTATTACCCATATTATGCGGTTATTATCGATAGAGCTATAATAAATATACTTATTACTTTTATTATTATCAATATAACATGCACTATTATCCATATTTTACTATTATTATCGCTAGAATTATAATAATTATACTTATTGCTTATATTATTAGCAATATAACGTGCCTTATTACCCATATAATGCAGTTATTATCGCCAGAACTGTAATAATTATACTTATTACTTATATTATTATCAATATAACATGCACTATTACCCATATTTTACGATTATCATCGCTAGAACTATAATATTTATACTTATTACTCCCGATATTATCAATGTAACATGCATTATTACGCATATAATGCAGTTATTATCGCTAGAACAGTAATAAATATACTTACAACTTTCATTATCATCAATATAACATGCATTATTACCCATATTATGCAGTTATTATCGATAGAACTATAATAAATATACTTATTACTTTGATTATTATCAATATAACATGCATTATTACCCATATAATGCAGTTATTATCGCTAGAACTGTAATAATTATACTCATTACTTATATTATTCTCAATATAACATGCATTATTAGCCATATAATGCAGTTATAGTCGCTAGAACTATAATAAATATACTTATTAGTTTTATTATCATCAATATAACATGCATTATTACCCATATTATGCAGTTATTATCGATAGAACTGTAATAAATATACTTATTACTTTTATTATTATCAATCTAACATGCACTATTAGTCATATTTTTCTATTATTATCGCTAGAACTATAATAATTATACTTATTACTTATATTATTAGCAATATAACGTGCGTTATTACCCATATAATGCAGTTATTATCGCCAGAACTGTAATAATTATACTTATTAATTATATTATTAGCAATATAACGTGCATTATTACCCATATTATGCAGTTATTATCGCTAGAACTGTAATAATTATACTTATTACTTATATTATTGGCAATATAACGTGCATTATTACCCATATAATGCAGTTATTATCGCCAGAACTGTAATAATTATACTTATTACTTATATTATTATCAATATAACATGCATTATTACCCATATTATGCAGTTATTATCGCTAGAACTATAATAAATATACGTATTACTTTTATTATCATCAATAAGACATGCATCATTACCCATATTATGCAGTTATTATCGATAGAACTGTAATACATATACTTATTACTTTTATTATTATCAATAGAACATGCACTATTAGCCATATTTTACTATTATTATCGCTAGGACTATAATAATTATACTTATTACTTATATTATTAGCAATATAACGTGCGTTATTACCCATATAATGCAGTTATAGTCGCTAGAACTATAATAAATATACTTATTACTTTTATTATCATCAATATAACATGCATTATTACCCATATTATGCAGTTATTATCGATAGAACTGTAATAAATATACTTATTACTTTTATTACTATCAATATAACATGCACTATTAGCCATATTTTTCTATTATTATCGCTAGAACTATAATAATTATACTTATTACTTATATTATTAGCAATATAAGGTGCGTTATTACCGGGGGTGTCCCACTTGGACGTCGACCGATTGGACGCGTTCCGTTTGGACGGTCCCGATTCGACGCGTTCCAATTCGAAGCGGTGCCGATTCGACGCGTCCCAATTCGAAGAGGTTAGATTTGGTTAGGTTAGGTTCTATAAGCCCTGCTTAGAATTGGAACGCGTCCAATCGGCACCGCTTCGAAATGGAACGAGTCGAATCGGGACCGTCCAATCGGGACGCGTCCAAACGGTCGGCGTCCAAGTGGGCATCACTCGTTATTACCCATATAATGCAGTTATTATCGCCAGAACTATAATAATTATACTTATTACTTATATTATTAGCAATATAACGTGCGTTATTACCCATATAATGCAGTTATTATCGCCAGAAGTGTAATAATTATACTTATTACTTATATTATTGGCAATATAACGTGCATTATTACCTATATAATGCAGTTATTATCGCCAGAACTGTAATAATTATACTTATTACTTATATTATTATCAATATAACATGCATTATTACCCATATTATGCAGTTATTATCGCTAGAACTATAATAAATATACGTATTACTTTTATTATCATCAATATAACATGCATCATTACCCATATTATGCAGTTATTATCGATAGAACTGTAATACATATACTTATTACTTTTATTATTATCAATAGAACATGCACTATTAGCCATATTTTACTATTATTATCGCTAGGACTATAATAATTATACTTATTACTTATATTATTAGCAATATAACGTGCATTATTACCCATATAATGCAGTTATTATCGCCAGAACTGTAATAATTATACTTATTGCTTATACTATTATCAATATAACATGCATTATTACCCATTTTATGCAGTTATTATCGCTAGAACTATAATAAATATACGTATTACTTTTATTATCATCAATATAACATGCATTAATACCCATATTATGCAGTTATTATCGATAGAACTGTAATAAATATACTTATTACTTTTATTATTATCAATATAACATGCACTATCAGCCATATTTTACTATTATTATCGCTAGAACTATAACAATTATACTTATTACTCCCGATATTATCAATGTAACATGCATTATTACGCATATAATGCAGTTATTATCGCTAGAACAGTAATAAATATACTTACAAATTTCATTATCATCAATATAACATGCATTATTACCCATATTATGCAGTTATTATCGATAGAACTGTAATACATATACTTATTACTTTTATTATTATCAATATAACATGCACTATTATCCATATTTTACTATTATTATCGCTAGAATTATAATAATTATACTTATTGCTTATATTATTAGCAATATAACGTGCATTATTACCCATATAATGCAGTTATTATCGCCAGAACTGTAATAATTATACTTATTACTTATATTATTATCAATATAACATGCACTATTACCCATATTTTACGATTATCATCGCTAGAACTATAATATTTATACTTATTACTCCCGATTTTATCAATGTAACATGCATTATTACGCATATAATGCAGTTATTATCGCTAGAACAGTAATAAATATACTTACAAATTTCATTATCATCAATATAACATGCATTATTACCCATATTATGCAGTTATTATCGATAGAACTATAATAAATATACTTATTACTTTGATTATTATCAATATAACATGCATTATTACCCATATAATGCAGTTATTATCGCTAGAACTGTAATAATTATACTCATTACTTATATTATTCTCAATATAACATGCATTATTAGCCATATAATGCAGTTATAGTCGCTAGAACTATAATAAATATACTTATTAGTTTTATTATCATCAATATAACATGCATTATTACCCATATTATGCAGTTATTATCGATAGAACTGTAATAAATATACTTATTACTTTTATTATTATCAATATAACATGCACTATTAGCCATATTTTTCTATTATTATCGCTAGAACTATAATAATTATACTTATTACTTATATTATTAGCAATATAAGGTGCGTTATTACCCATATAATGCAGTTATTATCGCCAGAACTGTAATAATTATACTTATTACTTATATTATTATCAATATAACATGCATTATTACCCATATTATGCAGTTATTATCGCTAGAACTATAATAAATATACGTATTACTTTTATTATCATCAATATAACATGCATCATTACCCATATTATGCAGTTATTATCGATAGAACTGTAATACATATACTTATTACTTTTATTATTATCAATAGAACATGCACTATTAGCCATATTTTACTATTATTATCGCTAGGACTATAATAATTATACTTATTACTTATATTATTAGCAATATAACGTGCGTTATTACCCATATAATGCAGTTATAGTCGCTAGAACTATAATAAATATACTTATTACTTTTATTATCATCAATATAACATGCATTATTACCCATATTATGCAGTTATTATCGATAGAACTGTAATAAATATACTTATTACTTTTATTATTATCAATATAACATGCACTATTAGCCATATTTTTCTATTATTATCGCTAGAACTATAATAATTATACTTATTACTTATATTATTATCAATATAACATGCATTATTAGCCATATAATGCAGTTATTATCGCTAGAACTGTAATAATTATACTTATTACTTATATTATTGGCAATATAACGTGCATTATTACCCATATAATGCAGTTATTATCGCCAGAACTGTAATAATTATACTTATTACTTTTATTATCATCAATATAACATGCATTAATACCCATATTATGCAGTTATTATCGATAGAACTGTAATAAATATACTTATTACTTTTATTATTATCAATATAACATGCACTATTAGCCATATTTTACTATTATTATCGCTAGAACTATAACAATTATACTTATTACTCCCGATATTATCAATATAACATGCATTATTAGCCATATTGTACTATTATTATCGCTAGAACTATAATAATTATACTTATTACTCCCGATATTATCAATATAACATGCATTATTACCCATATAATGCAGTTATTATCGCTAGAACTGTAATAATTATACTTATTACTTATATTGTTAGCAATATAACGTGCATTATTACCCATATTATGCAGTTATTATCGCTAGTACTGTAATAATTATACTTATTACTTATATTATTATCAATATAACATGCATTATTAGCCATATAATGCAGTTATTATCGCTAGAACTGTAATAATTATGCTTATTACTTATATTATTCTCAATATAACATGCATTATTACCCATATTATGCAGTTATAATCGCTAGAACTATAATAAATATAGTTACTACTTTTATTGCAATCAATATAACATGCATTATTACCCATATTATGCGGTTATTATCGATAGAACTATAATAAATATACTTATTACTTTTATTATTATCAATATAACATGCACTATTATCCATATTTTACTATTATTATCGCTAGAATTATAATAATTATACTTATTGCTTATATTATTAGCAATATAACGTGCATTATTACCCATATAATGCAGTTATTATCGCCAGAACTGTAATAATTATACTTATTACTTATATTATTATCAATATAACATGCACTATTACCCATATTTTACGATTATCATCGCTAGAACTATAATATTTATACTTATTACTCCCGATATTATCAATGTAACATGCATTATTACGCATATAATGCAGTTATTATCGCTAGAACAGTAATAAATATACTTACAAATTTCATTATCATCAATATAACATGCATTATTACCCATATTATGCAGTTATTATCGATAGAACTATAATAAATATACTTATTACTTTGATTATTATCAATATAACATGCATTATTACCCATATAATGCAGTTATTATCGCTAGAACTGTAATAATTATACTCATTACTTATATTATTCTCAATATAACATGCATTATTAGCCATATAATGCAGTTATAGTCGCTAGAACTATAATAAATATACTTATTAGTTTTATTATCATCAATATAACATGCATTATTACCCATATTATGCAGTTATTATCGATAGAACTGTAATAAATATACTTATTACTTTTATTATTATCAATATAACATGCACTATTAGCCATATTTTTCTATTATTATCGCTAGAACTATAATAATTATACTTATTACTTATATTATTAGCAATATAAGGTGCGTTATTACCCATATAATGCAGTTATTATCGCCAGAACTGTAATAATTATACTTATTACTTATATTATTATCAATATTACATGCATTATTACCCATATTATGCAGTTATTATCGCTAGAACTATAATAAATATACGTATTACTTTTATTATCATCAATATATCATGCATCATTACCCATATTATGCAGTTATTATCGATAGAACTGTAATACATATACTTATTACTTTTATTATTATCAATAGAACATGCACTATTAGCCATATTTTACTATTATTATCGCTAGGACTATAATAATTATACTTATTACTTATATTATTAGCAATATAACGTGCGTTATTACCCATATAATGCAGTTATAGTCGCTAGAACTATAATAAATATACTTATTACTTTTATTATCATCAATATAACATGCATTATTACCCATATTATGCAGTTATTATCGATAGAACTGTAATAAATATACTTATTACTTTTATTATTATCAATATAACATGCACTATTAGCCATATTTTTCTATTATTATCGCTAGAACTATAATAATTATACTTATTACTTATATTATTATCAATATAACATGCATTATTAGCCATATAATGCAGTTATTATCGCTAGAACTGTAATAATTATACTTATTACTTATATTATTGGCAATATAACGTGCATTATTACCCATATAATGCAGTTATTATCGCCAGAACTGTAATAATTATACTTATTACTTTTATTATCATCAATATAACATGCATTAATACCCATATTATGCAGTTATTATCGATAGAACTGTAATAAATATACTTATTACTTTTATTATTATCAATATAACATGCACTATTAGCCATATTTTACTATTATTATCGCTAGAACTATAACAATTATACTTATTACTCCCGATATTATCAATATAACATGCATTATTAGCCATATTGTACTATTATTATCGCTAGAACTATAATAATTATACTTATTACTCCCGATATTATCAATATAACATGCATTATTACCCATATAATGCAGTTATTATCGCTAGAACTGTAATAATTATACTTATTACTTATATTGTTAGCAATATAACGTGCATTATTACCCATATTATGCAGTTATTATCGCTAGTACTGTAATAATTATACTTATTACTTATATTATTATCAATATAACATGCATTATTAGCCATATAATGCAGTTATTATCGCTAGAACTGTAATAATTATGCTTATTACTTATATTATTCTCAATATAACATGCATTATTACCCATATTATGCAGTTATAATCGCTAGAACTATAATAAATATAGTTACTACTTTTATTGCAATCAATATAACATGCATTATTACCCATATTATGCGGTTATTATCGATAGAACTATAATAAATATACTTATTACTTTTATTATTATCAATATAACATGCACTATTATCCATATTTTACTATTATTATCGCTAGAATTATAATAATTATACTTATTGCTTATATTATTAGCAATATAACGTGCCTTATTACCCATATAATGCAGTTATTATCGCCAGAACTGTAATAATTATACTTATTACTTATATTATTATCAATATAACATGCACTATTACCCATATTTTACGATTATCATCGCTAGAACTGTAATATTTATACTTATTACTCCCGATATTATCAATGTAACATGCATTATTACGCATATAATGCAGTTATTATCGCTAGAACAGTAATAAATATACTTACAACTTTCATTATCATCAATATAACATGCATTATTACCCATATTATGCAGTTATTATCGATAGAACTATAATAAATATACTTATTACTTTGATTATTATCAATATAACATGCATTATTACCCATATAATGCAGTTATTATCGCTAGAACTGTAATAATTATACTCATTACTTATATTATTCTCAATATAACATGCATTATTAGCCATATAATGCAGTTATAGTCGCTAGAACTATAATAAATATACTTATTAGTTTTATTATCATCAATATAACATGCATTATTACCCATATTATGCAGTTATTATCGATAGAACTGTAATAAATATACTTATTACTTTTATTATTATCAATCTAACATGCACTATTAGTCATATTTTTCTATTATTATCGCTAGAACTATAATAATTATACTTATTACTTATATTATTAGCAATATAACGTGCGTTATTACCCATATAATGCAGTTATTATCGCCAGAACTGTAATAATTATACTTATTAATTATATTATTAGCAATATAACGTGCATTATTACCCATATTATGCAGTTATTATCGCTAGAACTGTAATAATTATACTTATTACTTATATTATTATCAATATAACATGCATTATTAGCCATATAATGCAGTTATTATCGCTAGAACTGTAATAATTATACTTATTACTTATATTATTGGCAATATAACGTGCATTATTACCCATATAATGCAGTTATTATCGCCAGAACTGTAATAATTATACTTATTACTTATATTATTATCAATATAACATGCATTATTACCCATATTATGCAGTTATTATCGCTAGAACTATAATAAATATACGTATTACTTTTATTATCATCAATAAGACATGCATCATTACCCATATTATGCAGTTATTATCGATAGAACTGTAATACATATACTTATTACTTTTATTATTATCAATAGAACATGCACTATTAGCCATATTTTACTATTATTATCGCTAGGACTATAATAATTATACTTATTACTTATATTATTAGCAATATAACGTGCGTTATTACCCATATAATGCAGTTATAGTCGCTAGAACTATAATAAATATACTTATTACTTTTATTATCATCAATATAACATGCATTATTACCCATATTATGCAGTTATTATCGATAGAACTGTAATAAATATACTTATTACTTTTATTACTATCAATATAACATGCACTATTAGCCATATTTTTCTATTATTATCGCTAGAACTATAATAATTATACTTATTACTTATATTATTAGCAATATAAGGTGCGTTATTACCGGGGGTGTCCCACTTGGACGTCGACCGATTGGACGCGTTCCGTTTGGACGGTCCCGATTCGACGCGTTCCAATTCGAAGCGGTGCCGATTCGACGCGTCCCAATTCGAAGAGGTTAGATTTGGTTAGGTTAGGTTCTATAAGCCCTGCTTAGAATTGGAACGCGTCCAATCGGCACCGCTTCGAAATGGAACGAGTCGAATCGGGACCGTCCAATCGGGACGCGTCCAAACGGTCGGCGTCCAAGTGGGCATCACTCGTTATTACCCATATAATGCAGTTATTATCGCCAGAACTATAATAATTATACTTATTACTTATATTATTAGCAATATAACGTGCGTTATTACCCATATAATGCAGTTATTATCGCCAGAAGTGTAATAATTATACTTATTACTTATATTATTGGCAATATAACGTGCATTATTACCTATATAATGCAGTTATTATCGCCAGAACTGTAATAATTATACTTATTACTTATATTATTATCAATATAACATGCATTATTACCCATATTATGCAGTTATTATCGCTAGAACTATAATAAATATACGTATTACTTTTATTATCATCAATATAACATGCATCATTACCCATATTATGCAGTTATTATCGATAGAACTGTAATACATATACTTATTACTTTTATTATTATCAATAGAACATGCACTATTAGCCATATTTTACTATTATTATCGCTAGGACTATAATAATTATACTTATTACTTATATTATTAGCAATATAACGTGCATTATTACCCATATAATGCAGTTATTATCGCCAGAACTGTAATAATTATACTTATTACTTATATTATTATCAATATAACATGCATTATTACCCATATTATGCACTTATTATCGCTAGAACTATAATAAATAAACGTATTACTTTTATTATCATCAATATAACATGCATTAATACCCATATTATGCAGTTATTATCGATAGAACTGTAATAAATATACTTATTACTTTTATTATTATCAATATAACATGCACTATCAGCCATATTTTACTATTATTATCGCTAGAACTATAACAATTATACTTATTACTCCCGATATTATCAATATAACATGCATTATTAGCCATATTGTACTATTATTATCGCTAGAACTATAATAATTATACTTATTACTCCCGATATTATCAATATAACATGCATTATTACCCATATAATGCAGTTATTATCGCTAGAACTGTAATAATTATACTTATTACTTATATTGTTAGCAATATAACGTGCATTATTACCCATATTATGCAGTTATTATCGCTAGAACTGTAATAATTATACTTATTACTTATATTATTATCAATATAACATGCATTATTAGCCATATAATGCAGTTATTATCGCTAGAACTGTAATAATTATGCTTATTACTTATATTATTGGCAATATAACGTGCATTATTACCCATATAATGCAGTTATTATCGCCAGAACTGTAATAATTATACTTATTACTTATATTATTATCAATATAACATGCATTATTACCCATATTATGCAGTTATTATCGCTAGAACTATAATAAATATACGTATTACTTTTATTATCATCAATATAACATGCATCATTACCCATATTATGCTGTTATTATCGATAGAACTGTAATACATATACTTATTACTTTTATTATTATCAATAGAACATGCACTATTAGCCATATTTTACTATTATTATCGCTAGGACTATAATAATTATACTTATTACTCCCAATATTATCAATATAACATGCATTATTACCCATATAATGCAGTTATTATCGCTAGAACTGTAATACATATACTTACTACTTTCATTATCATCAATATAACATGCATTATTACCCATATTATGCAGTTATTATCCATAGAACTATAATAAATATACTTATTACTATTATTATTATCAATATAACATGCATTATTACCCATATTATGCAGTTATTATCGATAGAACTGTACTAAATATACTTACTACTTTCATTATCATCAATATAACATGCATTATTACCCATATTATGCAGTTATTATCGATAGAACTATAATAAATATACTTATTACTTTTATTATTATCAATGTAACATGCATTATTACCCACATACTGCAGTTATTATCGCCAGAACTGTAATAATTATACTTATTACTTATGTTATTATCAATATAACATGCATTATTACCCATGTTATGCAGTTATTATCGATAGAACTGTAATAAATATACTTATTACTTTTATTATTATCAATATAACATGCACTTTTAGCCATATTTTACTATTACTGTCGCTAGGACTATAATAATTATACTTATTACTCCCAATATTATCAATATAACATGCATTATGACCCATATAATGCAGTTATTATCGCTAGAACTGTAATAATTATACTTATTATTTATATTATTATCAATATAACATGCATTATTATCCATATTATGCAGTTATTATCGCTAGAACTATAATAAATATACGTATTACTTTTATTATCATCAATATAACATGCATCATTGCCCATATTATGCAGTTATTATCGATAGAACTGTAATAAATATACTTATTACTTTTATTAATATCAATAGAACATGCACTATTAGCCATATTTTACTATTACTATCGCTGGGACTATAATAATTATACTTATTACTCCCAATATTAACAATATAACATGCATTATGACCAATATAATGCAGTTATTATCGCTAGAACTGTAATAATTATACTTATTACTTATATTATTATCAATATAACATGCACTATTACCCATATTTTACGATTATCGTCGCTAGAACTATAATAATTATACTTATTACTCCCGATATTATCAATATAACATGCACTATTATCCATATTGTACTATTATTATCGCTAGAACTATAATAATTATATTTATTACTCCCGGTATTATCAATATAACATGCATTATTAGCCATATTGTGCTAGTATTATCGCTAGAACTATAATAATTATACTTATTACTCCCGATATTATCAATATAACGTGCATTATTACCCCTATTATGCAGTTATTATCGCTAGAACTGTAATAATTATACTTATTACTTATATTATTATCAATATAACATGCATTATTACCCATATAATGCAGTTATTATCGCTAGAACTGTAATAATTATACTTATTACTTATATTATTAGCAATATCACGTGCATTATTACCCATATAATGCAGTGATTATCGCTGGAACTGTAATAATTATACTCATTACTTATATTATTCTCAATATAACATGCATTATTACCCATATTATGCAGTTATAGTCGCTAGAACTATAATAAATATACTTATTACTTTTATTATCATCAATATAACATGCATTATTACCCATATTATGCAGTTATTATCGATAGAACTGTAATAAATATACTTATTACTTTTGTTATTATCAATATAACATGCACTATTACCCATATTTTACTATTATTATCGCTAGAACTATAATAATTATACTTACTACTCCCGATATTATCAATATAACATGCATTATTACCCATATAATGCAGTTATTATTGCTAGAACTGTAATAAATATACTTATTACTTATATTATTAGCAATATAGCGTGCATTATTACCCACATAATGCAGTTATTATCGCTAGAACTGTAATAATTATACTTATTACTTATATTATTATCAATATAACATGCATTATTACCCATATTATGCAGTTATTATCGCTAGAACTATAATAAATATACTTACTACTTTTATTATCATCAATATAACATGCATTATTACCCATATTATGCAGTTATTATCGATAGAACTGTAATAAATGTACTTATTACCCTTATTATTATCAATATAACATGCACTATCAGCCATATTTTACTATTATTATCGCTAGAACTGTAATAAATATACTTACTGTTTTCATTATCATCAATATAACATGCATCATTACCCATATTATGCAGTTATTATCGATAGAACTGTAATAAATATACTTATTACTTTTATTATTATCAATAGAACATGCACTATTAGCCATATTTTACTATTACTATCGCTGGGACTATAATAATTATACTTATTACTCCCAATATTATCAATATAACATGCATTATGACCCATATAATGTAGTTATTATCGCTAGAACTGTAATAATTATACTTATTATTTATATTATTATCAATATAACATGCATTATTACCCCTATTATGCAGTTATTATCGCTAGAACTGTAATAATTATACTCATTACTTTTATTATCATCAATATAACATGCATTATTACCCATATTATGCAGTTATTATCGATAGAACTATAATAAATATACTTATTACTTTTATTATTATCAATATAACATGCATTATTACCCATATTATGCAGTTATTATCGATAGAACTGTAATAAATATACTTATTACTTTTATTATTATCAATGTAACATGCATTATTACCCATATACTGCAGTTATTATCGCCAGAACTGTAATAATTATACTTATTACTTATATTATTATCAATATAACATGCATTATTACCCATATTATGCAGTTATTATCGATAGAACTGTAATAAATATACTTATTACTTTTATTATTATCAATATAACATGCACTATTAGCCATATTTTACTATTATTATCGCTAGAACTATAATACTTATACTTATTACTCCCGATATTATCAATATAACGTGCATTATTACCTATATTGTACTATTATTATCGCTAGAACTGTAATAATTATACTTATTACTTATATTATTCTCAATATAACATGCATTATTACCCATATTATGCAGTTATAATCGCTAGAACTATAATAAATATAGTTACTACTTTTATTGCAATCAATATAACATGCATTATTACCCATATTATGCGGTTATTATCGATAGAACTATAATAAATATACTTATTACTTTTATTATTATCAATATAACATGCACTATTATCCATATTTTACTATTATTATCGCTAGAATTATAATAATTATACTTATTGCTTATATTATTAGCAATATAACGTGCATTATTACGCATATAATGCAGTTATTATCGCCAGAACTGTAATAATTATACTTATTACTTATATTATTATCAATATAACATGCACTATTTCCAATATTTTACTTTTATTATCGCTAGAACTATAATAATTATACTTATTACTCCCGATATTATCAATATAACATGCATTATTACGCATATAATGCAGTTATTATAGCTAGAACTGTAATAAATATACTTGGAACTTTCATTATCATTAATATAACATGCATTATTACCCATATTACGCAGTTATTATCGATAGAACTAATAAATAAATAAATATACTTATTACTTTTATTATTATCAATAGAGCATGCACTTTTAGCCATATTTTACTATTACTGTCGCTAGGACTATAATAATTATACTTATTACTCCCAATATTATCAATATAACATGCATTATGACCCATATAATGCAGTTATTATCGCTAGAACTGTAATAATTATACTTATTACTTATATTATTATCAATATAACATGCATTATTACCCATATAATGCAGTTATTATCGCTAGAACTGTAATAATTATACTTATTACTTATATTATTAGCAATATAACGTGCATTATTACCCATATAATGCAGTTATTATCGCTAGAACTATAATAAATATACGTATTACTTTTATTATCATCAATATAACATGCATTAATACCCATATTATGCAGTTATTATCGATAGAACTGTAATAAATATACTTATTACTTTTATTATTATCAATATAACATGCACTATCAGCCATATTTTACTATTATTATCGCTAGAACTATAACAATTATACTTATTACTCCCGATATTATCAATATAACATGCATTATTAGCCATATTGTACTATTATTATCGCTAGAACTATAATAATTATACTTATTACTCCCGATATTATCAATATAACATGCATTATTACCCATATAATGCAGTTATTATCGCTAGAACTGTAATAATTATACTTATTACTTATATTGTTAGCAATATAACGTGCATTATTACCCATATTATGCAGTTATTATCGCTAGAACTGTAATAATTATACTTATTACTTATATTATTATCAATATAACATGCATTATTAGCCATATAATGCAGTTATTATCGCTAGAACTGTAATAATTATGCTTATTACTTATATTATTGGCAATATAACGTGCATTATTACCCATATAATGCAGTTATTATCGCCAGAACTGTAATAATTATACTTATTACTTATATTATTATCAATATAACATGCATTATTACCCATATTATGCAGTTATTATCGCTAGAACTATAATAAATATACGTATTACTTTTATTATCATCAATATAACATGCATCATTACCCATATTATGCTGTTATTATCGATAGAACTGTAATACATATACTTATTACTTTTATTATTATCAATAGAACATGCACTATTAGCCATATTTTACTATTATTATCGCTAGGACTATAATAATTATACTTATTACTCCCAATATTATCAATATAACATGCATTATTACCCATATAATGCAGTTATTATCGCTAGAACTGTAATACATATACTTACTACTTTCATTATCATCAATATAACATGCATTATTACCCATATTATGCAGTTATTATCCATAGAACTATAATAAATATACTTATTACTATTATTATTATCAATATAACATGCATTATTACCCATATTATGCAGTTATTATCGATAGAACTGTACTAAATATACTTACTACTTTCATTATCATCAATATAACATGCATTATTACCCATATTATGCAGTTATTATCGATAGAACTATAATAAATATACTTATTACTTTTATTATTATCAATGTAACATGCATTATTACCCACATACTGCAGTTATTATCGCCAGAACTGTAATAATTATACTTATTACTTATGTTATTATCAATATAACATGCATTATTACCCATGTTATGCAGTTATTATCGATAGAACTGTAATAAATATACTTATTACTTTTATTATTATCAATATAACATGCACTTTTAGCCATATTTTACTATTACTGTCGCTAGGACTATAATAATTATACTTATTACTCCCAATATTATCAATATAACATGCATTATGACCCATATAATGCAGTTATTATCGCTAGAACTGTAATAATTATACTTATTATTTATATTATTATCAATATAACATGCATTATTATCCATATTATGCAGTTATTATCGCTAGAACTATAATAAATATACGTATTACTTTTATTATCATCAATATAACATGCATCATTGCCCATATTATGCAGTTATTATCGATAGAACTGTAATAAATATACTTATTACTTTTATTAATATCAATAGAACATGCACTATTAGCCATATTTTACTATTACTATCGCTGGGACTATAATAATTATACTTATTACTCCCAATATTAACAATATAACATGCATTATGACCAATATAATGCAGTTATTATCGCTAGAACTGTAATAATTATACTTATTACTTATATTATTATCAATATAACATGCACTATTACCCATATTTTACGATTATCGTCGCTAGAACTATAATAATTATACTTATTACTCCCGATATTATCAATATAACATGCACTATTATCCATATTGTACTATTATTATCGCTAGAACTATAATAATTATATTTATTACTCCCGGTATTATCAATATAACATGCATTATTAGCCATATTGTGCTAGTATTATCGCTAGAACTATAATAATTATACTTATTACTCCCGATATTATCAATATAACGTGCATTATTACCCCTATTATGCAGTTATTATCGCTAGAACTGTAATAATTATACTTATTACTTATATTATTATCAATATAACATGCATTATTACCCATATAATGCAGTTATTATCGCTAGAACTGTAATAATTATACTTATTACTTATATTATTAGCAATATCACGTGCATTATTACCCATATAATGCAGTGATTATCGCTGGAACTGTAATAATTATACTCATTACTTATATTATTCTCAATATAACATGCATTATTACCCATATTATGCAGTTATAGTCGCTAGAACTATAATAAATATACTTATTACTTTTATTATCATCAATATAACATGCATTATTACCCATATTATGCAGTTATTATCGATAGAACTGTAATAAATATACTTATTACTTTTGTTATTATCAATATAACATGCACTATTACCCATATTTTACTATTATTATCGCTAGAACTATAATAATTATACTTACTACTCCCGATATTATCAATATAACATGCATTATTACCCATATAATGCAGTTATTATTGCTAGAACTGTAATAAATATACTTATTACTTATATTATTAGCAATATAGCGTGCATTATTACCCACATAATGCAGTTATTATCGCTAGAACTGTAATAATTATACTTATTACTTATATTATTATCAATATAACATGCATTATTACCCATATTATGCAGTTATTATCGCTAGAACTATAATAAATATACTTACTACTTTTATTATCATCAATATAACATGCATTATTACCCATATTATGCAGTTATTATCGATAGAACTGTAATAAATGTACTTATTACCCTTATTATTATCAATATAACATGCACTATCAGCCATATTTTACTATTATTATCGCTAGAACTGTAATAAATATACTTACTGTTTTCATTATCATCAATATAACATGCATCATTACCCATATTATGCAGTTATTATCGATAGAACTGTAATAAATATACTTATTACTTTTATTATTATCAATAGAACATGCACTATTAGCCATATTTTACTATTACTATCGCTGGGACTATAATAATTATACTTATTACTCCCAATATTATCAATATAACATGCATTATGACCCATATAATGTAGTTATTATCGCTAGAACTGTAATAATTATACTTATTATTTATATTATTATCAATATAACATGCATTATTACCCCTATTATGCAGTTATTATCGCTAGAACTGTAATAATTATACTCATTACTTTTATTATCATCAATATAACATGCATTATTACCCATATTATGCAGTTATTATCGATAGAACTATAATAAATATACTTATTACTTTTATTATTATCAATATAACATGCATTATTACCCATATTATGCAGTTATTATCGATAGAACTGTAATAAATATACTTATTACTTTTATTATTATCAATGTAACATGCATTATTACCCATATACTGCAGTTATTATCGCCAGAACTGTAATAATTATACTTATTACTTATATTATTATCAATATAACATGCATTATTACCCATATTATGCAGTTATTATCGATAGAACTGTAATAAATATACTTATTACTTTTATTATTATCAATATAACATGCACTATTAGCCATATTTTACTATTATTATCGCTAGAACTATAATACTTATACTTATTACTCCCGATATTATCAATATAACGTGCATTATTACCTATATTGTACTATTATTATCGCTAGAACTGTAATAATTATACTTATTACTTATATTATTCTCAATATAACATGCATTATTACCCATATTATGCAGTTATAATCGCTAGAACTATAATAAATATAGTTACTACTTTTATTGCAATCAATATAACATGCATTATTACCCATATTATGCGGTTATTATCGATAGAACTATAATAAATATACTTATTACTTTTATTATTATCAATATAACATGCACTATTATCCATATTTTACTATTATTATCGCTAGAATTATAATAATTATACTTATTGCTTATATTATTAGCAATATAACGTGCATTATTACGCATATAATGCAGTTATTATCGCCAGAACTGTAATAATTATACTTATTACTTATATTATTATCAATATAACATGCACTATTTCCAATATTTTACTTTTATTATCGCTAGAACTATAATAATTATACTTATTACTCCCGATATTATCAATATAACATGCATTATTACGCATATAATGCAGTTATTATAGCTAGAACTGTAATAAATATACTTGGAACTTTCATTATCATTAATATAACATGCATTATTACCCATATTACGCAGTTATTATCGATAGAACTAATAAATAAATAAATATACTTATTACTTTTATTATTATCAATAGAGCATGCACTTTTAGCCATATTTTACTATTACTGTCGCTAGGACTATAATAATTATACTTATTACTCCCAATATTATCAATATAACATGCATTATGACCCATATAATGCAGTTATTATCGCTAGAACTGTAATAATTATACTTATTACTTATATTATTATCAATATAACATGCATTATTACCCATATAATGCAGTTATTATCGCTAGAACTGTAATAATTATACTTATTACTTATATTATTAGCAATATAACGTGCATTATTACCCATATAATGCAGTTATTATCGCCAGAACTGTAATAATTATACTTATTATTAATATTATTATCAATATAACATGCATTATTATCCATATTATGCAGTTATTATCGCTAGAACTATAATAAATATACGTATTACTTTTATTATCATCAATATAACATGCATCATTGCCCATATTATGCAGTTATTATCGATAGAACTGTAATAAATATACTTATTACTTTTATTAATATCAATAGAACATGCACTATTAGCCATATTTTACTATTACTATCGCTGGGACTATAATAATTATACTTATTACTCCCAATATTAACAATATAACATGCATTATGACCCATATAATGCAGTTATTATCGCTAGAACTGTAATAATTATACTTATTACTTATATTATTAGCAATATAACGTGCATTATTACCCATATAATGCAGTTATTATCGCCAGAACTGTAATAATTATACTTATTATTAATATTATTATCAATATAACATGCATTATTATCCATATTATGCAGTTATTATCGCTAGAACTATAATAAATATACGTATTACTTTTATTATCATCAATATAACATGCATCATTGCCCATATTATGCAGTTATTATCGATAGAACTGTAATAAATATACTTATTACTTTTATTAATATCAATAGAACATGCACTATTAGCCATATTTTACTATTACTATCGCTGGGACTATAATAATTATACTTATTACTCCCAATATTAACAATATAACATGCATTATGACCCATATAATGCAGTTATTATCGCTAGAACTGTAATAATTATACTTATTACTTATATTATTATCAATATAACATGCACTATTACCCATATTTTACGATTATCATCGCTAGAACTATAATAATTATACTTATTACTCCCGATATTATCAATATAACGTGCATTATTACACCTATTATGCAGTTATTATCGCTAGAACTGTAATAATTATACTTATTACTTATATTATTATCAATATAACATGCATTATTACCCATATAATGCAGTTATTATCGCTAGAACTGTAATAATTATACTTATTACTTATATTATTAGCAATATCACGTGCATTATTACCCATATAATGCAGTGATTATCGCTAGAACTGTAATAATTATACTCATTACTTATATTATTCTCAATATAACATGCATTATTACCCATATTATGCAGTTATAGTCGCTAGAACTATAATAAATATACTTATTACTTTTATTATCATCAATATAACATGCATTATTACCCATATTATGCAGTTATTATCGATAGAACTGTAATAAATATACTTATTACTTTTATTAATATCAATAGAACATGCACTATTAGCCATATTTTACTATTACTATCGCTGGGACTATAATAATTATACTTATTACTCCCAATATTAACAATATAACATGCATTATTACCCATATAATGCAGTTATTATTGCTAGAACTGTAATAAATATACTTATTACTTATATTATTAGCAATATAACGTGCATTATTACCCATATAATGCAGTTATTATCGCTAGAACTATAATAATTATACTTATTACTCCCGATATTATCAATATAACATGCATTATTACCCATATTATGCAGTTATAATCGCTAGAACTATAATAAATATAGTTACTACTTTTATTGCAATCAATATAACATGCATTATTACCCATATTATGCGGTTATTATCGATAGAACTATAATAAATATACTTATTACTTTTATTATTACAATATAACATGCACTATTATCCATATTTTACTATTATTATCGCTAGAATTATAATAATTATACTTGTTGCTTATATTATCATCAATATAACATGCATTATTACCCATATTACGCAGTTATTATCGATAGAACTGTAATAAATATACTTATTACTTTTATTATTATCAATAGAGCATGCACTTTTAGCCATATTTTACTATTACTATCGCTAGGACTATAATAATTATACTTATTACTCCCAATATTATCAATATAACATGCATTATGACCCATATAATGCAGTTATTATCGCTAGAACTGTAATAATTATACTTATTACTTATATTATTATCAATATAACATGCATTATTACCCATATAATGCAGTTATTATCGCTAGAACTGTAATAAGTATACTTATTACTTATATTATTAGCAATATAACGTGCATTATTACCCATATAATGCAGTTATTATCGCCAGAACTGTAATAATTATACTTATTATTTATATTATTATCAATATAACATGCATTATTATCCATATTATGCAGTTATTATCGCTAGAACTATAATAAATATACGTATTACTTTTATTATCATCAATATAACATGCATCATTGCCCATATTATGCAGTTATTATCGATAGAACTGTAATAAATATACTTATTACTTTTATTAATATCAATAGAACATGCACGATTAGCCATATTTTACTATTACTATCGCTGGGACTATAATAATTATACTTATTACTCCCAATATTAACAATATAACAAGCATTATGACCCATATAATGCAGTTATTATCGCTAGAACTGTAATAATTATACTTATTACTTATATTATTATCAATATAACATGCACTATTACCCATATTTTACGATTATCATCGCTAGAACTATAATAATTATACTTATTACTCCCGATATTAGCAATATAACATGCATTATTACGCATATAATGCAGTTATTATCGCTAGAACAGTAATAAATATACTTACAACTTTCATTATCATCAATATAACATGCATTATTACCCATATTATGCAGTTAGTATCGATAGAACTGTAATAAATATACTTATTACTTTTATTATTATCAATAGAGCATGCACTTTTAGCCATATTTTACTATTACTGTCGCTAGGACTATAATAATTATACTTATTACTCCCAATATTATCAATATAACATGCATTATGACCCATATAATGCAGTTATTATCGCTAGAACTGTAGTAATTGTACTTATTACTTATATTATTATCAATATAACATGCATTATTACCCATATAATGCAGTTATTATCGCTAGAACTGTAATAATTATACTTATTACTCCCGATATTATCAATATAACATGCATTATTACCCATATTATGCAGTTATTATCGCTAGAACTGTAATAATTATACTTATTACTTATATTATTATCAATAAAACATGCATTATTACCCATATAATGGAGTTATTATCGCTAGAACTGTAATAATTATACTTATTACTTATATTATTAGCAATATCACGTGCATTATTACCCATATAATGCAGTGATTATCGCTAGAACTGTAATAATTATACTCATAACTTATATTATTCTCAATATAACATGCATTATTACCCATATTATGCAGTTATAGTCGCTAGAACTATAATGAATATACTTATTACTTTTATTATCATCAATATAACATGCATTATTACCCATATTATGCAGTTATTATCGATAGAACTGTAATAAATATACTTATTACTTTTATTATTATCAATATAACATGCACTATTAGCCATATTTTACTATTATTATCGCTAGAACTATAATAATTGTACTTACTACTCCCGATGTTATCAATATAACATGCATTATTACCCATATAATGCAGTTATTATTGCTAGAACTGTAATAAATATACTTATTACTTATATTATTAGCAATATAACGTGCATTATTACCCATATAATGCAGTTATTATCGCTAGAACTGTAATAATTATACTTATTACTTATATTATTATCAATATAACATGCATTATTACCCATATAATGCAGTTATTATCGCTAGAACTGTAATAATTATACTTATTACTTATATTATTAGCAATATAACGTGCATTATTACCCATATAATGCAGTTATTATCGCCAGAACTGTAATAATTATACTTATTATTTATATTATTATCAATATAACATGCATTATTATCCATATAATGCAGTTATTATTGCTAGAACTGTAATAAATATACTTATTACTTATATTATTAGCAATATAACGTGCATTATTACCCATATAATGCAGTTATTATCGCTAGAACTGTAATAATTATACTTATTACTTATATTATTATCAATATAACATGCATTATTACCCATATTATGCAGTTATTATCGCTAGAACTATAATAAATATACTTACTACTTTTATTATCATCAATATAACATGCATTATTACCCATATTATGCAGTTATTATCGATAGAACTGTAATAAATGTACTTATTACCCTTATTATTATCAATATAACATGCACTATCAGCCATATTTTACTATTATTATCGCTAGAACTGTAATAAATATACTTACTGTTTTCATTATCATCAATATAACATGCATCATTACCCATATTATGCAGTTATTATCGATAGAACTGTAATAAATATACTTATTACTTTTATTATTATCAATAGAACATGCACTATTAGCCATATTTTACTATTATTATCGCTAGAACTATAATACTTATACTTATTACTTATATTATTCTCAATATAACATGCATTATTACCCATATTATGCAGTTATAATCGCTAGAACTATAATAAATATAGTTACTACTTTTATTGCAATCAATATAACATGCATTATTACCCATATTATGCGGTTATTATCGATAGAACTATAATAAATATACTTATTACTTTTACTATTATCAATATAACATGCACTATTATCCATATTTTACTATTATTATCGCTAGAATTATAATAATTATACTTATTGCTTATATTATCATCAATATAACATGCATTATTACCCATATTACGCAGTTATTATCGATAGAACTGTAATAAATATACTTATTACTTTTATTATTATCAATAGAGCATGCACTTTTAGCCATATTTTACTATTACTATCGCTAGGACTATAATAATTATACTTATTACTCCCAATATTATCAATATAACATGCATTATGACCCATATAATGCAGTTATTATCGCTAGAACTGTAATAATTGTACTTATTACTTATATTATTATCAATATAACATGCATTATTACCCATATTATGCAGTTATTATCGCTAGAACTATAATAAATATACTTACTACTTTTATTATCATCAATATAACATGCATTATTACCCATATTATGCAGTTATTATCGATAGAACTGTAATAAATATACTTATTACTTTTATTATTATCAATAGAACATGCACTATTAGCCATATTTTACTATTACTATCGCTGGGACTATAATAATTATACTTATTACTCCCAATATTATCAATATAACAAGCATTATGACCCATATAATGCAGTTATCATCGCTAGAACTGTAATAATTATACTTATTACTTATATTATTATCAATATAACATGCACTATTACCCATATTTCACGATTATCATCGCTAGAACTATAATAATTATACTTATTACTCCCGATATTATCAATATAACATGCATTATTACGCATATAATGCAGTTATTATCGCTAGAATAGTAATAAATATACTTACAACTTTCATTATCATCAATATAACATGCATTATTACCCATATTATGCAGTTATTATCGATAGAACTGTAATAAATATACTGATTACTTTTATTATTATCAATATAACATGCATTATTAGCCATATTGTGCTAGTATTATCGCTAGAACTATAATAATTATACTTATTACTCCCGATATTATCAATATAACGTGCATTATTACCCCTATTATGCAGTTATTATCGCTAGAACTGTAATAATTATACTTATTACTTATATTATTATCAATATAACATGCATTATTACCCATATAATGCAGTTATTATCGATAGAACTGTAATAAATATACTTATTACTTTTATTATTATCAATATAACATGCACTATTAGCCATATTTTACTATTATTATCGCTAGAACTATAATAATTATACTTATTACTCCCGATATTATCAATATAACATGCATTACTACGCATATAATGCAGTTATTATCGCTAGAACTGTAATAAATATACTTACTGTTTTCATTATCATCAATATAACATGCATTATTACCCATATTATGCAGTTATTATCGCTAGAACTGTAATAATTATACTTATTACTTATATTATTAGCAATATAACGTGCATTATTACCCATATAATGCAGTTATTATCGCCAGAACTGTAATAATTATACTCATTACTTATACTATTATCAATATAACATGCATTATTACCCATATTATGCAGTTATTATCGCTAGAACTATAATAAATATACGTATTACTTTTATTATCATCAATATAACATGCATTATTACCCATATAATGCAGTTACTATCGCTAGAATTTTATTAATTATACTTATTACTTATATTATTATCAATATAACATGCATTATTACGCATATTATGCAGTTATGATCGCTAGGACTATAATAAATATACTTAGTACTTTAATTATCATCAATATAACATGCATTATTACCCATATTATGCAGTTATTATCGATAGGACTATAATAAATATACTTATTACTTTTATTATTATCAATAGAACATGCACTATTAGCCATATTATACTATTATTATCGCTAGAACTATAATAATTATACTTATTACTCTCGATATTATCAATATAACATGCATTATTATCCATATAATGCAGTTATTATAGCTAGAACTGTAATAACTATACTTATTACTTATATTATTAGCAATATAACGTGCATTATTACCCATATTATGCAGTTATTATCGCTAGAACTGTAATAATTATACTTATTACTTATATTATTATCAATAAAACATGCATTATTACCCATATAATGGAGTTATTATCGCTAGAACTGTAATAATTATACTTATTACTTATATTATTAGCAATATCACGTGCATTATTACCCATATAATGCAGTGATTATCGCTAGAACTGTAATAATTATACTCATTACTTATATTATTCTCAATATAACATGCATTATTACCCATATTATGCAGTTATAGTCGCTAGAACTATAATAAATATACTTATTACTTTTATTATCATCAATATAACATGCATTATTACCCATATTATGCAGCTATTATCGATAGAACTTCTAATAAATATATTTATTACTTTTATTATTATCAATATAACATGCACTATTAGCCATATTTTACTATTATTATCGCTAGAACTATAATAAATATACTTATTACTCCCGATATTATCAATATAACATGCATTATTACCCATATAATGCAGTTATTATCGCTAGAACTGTAATAATTGTACTTATTACTTATATTATTAGCAATATAACGTGCATTATTACCCAAATAATGCAGTTATTATCGCTAGAACTGTAATAATTATACTTATTACTTATATTATTCTCAATATAACATGCATTATTACCCATATAATGGAGTTATTATCGCTAGAACTATAATAAATATACTTACTACTTTTATTATCATCAATATAACATGCATTATTACCCATATTATGCAGTTATTATCGATAGAACTATAATAAATATACTTATTGCTTTTATCATTATCAATGGAACATGCACTATTAGCCATATTATACTATTATTATCGCTAGAACTATAATAATTATACTTATTACTCCCGTTATTATTAATATAACATGCATTATTACCCATATAATGGAGTTATTATCGCTAGAACTGTAATAATTATACTTATTACTTATATTATTATCAATATAACATGCATTATTACCCATATTATGCACTTATTATCGCTAGAACTATAATAAATATACGTATTACTTTTATTATCATCAATATAACATGCATTATTACCCATATTATGCAGTTATTATCGATAGAACTGTAATAATTATACTTATTACTTATATTATTCTCAATATAACATGCATTATTACCCATATAATGCAGTTATAACCGCTAGAACTATAATAAATATACTTACTCCTTTTATTATCATCAATATAACATGCATTATTACCCATATTATGCAGTTATTATCGATAGGAATATAATGAATATACTTAATACTTTTATTATTATCAATATAACATGCACTATTAGCCATATTTTACTATTATTATCGCTAGAACTATAATAATTATACTTATTACTCCCGATATTATCAATATAACATGCATTATTACCCATATAATGCAGTTACTATCGCTAGAATTGTAATAATTATACTTATTACTTATATTATTATCAATATAACATGCATTATTACCCATATAATGCAGTTATTATCGCTAGAACTGTAATAATTATACTTATTACTTATATTATTATCAATATAACATGCATTATTACCCATATTATGCAGTTATAACCGCTAGAACTATAATAAATATACTTACTACTTTTATTATCATCAATATAACATGCATTATTACCCATATTATGCAGTTATTATCGATAGGACTATAATAAATATACTTATTACCTTTATTAATATCAATAGAACATGCACTATTACCCATATTATACTATTATTATCGCTAGAACTATAATAATTATACTTATTACTCCCGATATTATCAATATAACATGCATTATTATCCATATAATGCAGTTATTATCGCTAGAACTGTAATAATTATACTTATTACTGATATTATTAGCAATATAACGTGCATTATTACCTATATTATGCAGTTATTATCGCTAGAACTGTAATAATTATACTTATTACTTATATTATTAGCAATATAACGTGCATTATTACCCATATTATGCAGTTATTATCGCTAGAATTGTATTAATTATACTTATTACTTATATTATTATCAATATAACATGCATTATTACGCATATTATGCAGTTATGATCGCTAGAACTATAATAAATATACTTAGTACTTTAATTATCATCAATATAACATGCATTATTACCCACATTATGCAGTTATTATCGCTAGAACTATAATAAATATACATATTACTTTTATTATTATCAATACAACCAGCACTATTAGCCATGTTGCACTATTATTATCGCTAGAACTATAATAAATATACTTATTACTCCCGATATTATCAATATAACATGCATTATTACCAATATAATGCAGTTATTATCGCTAGAACTGTAATAATTATACTTATTACTTATATTATTAGCAATATAACATGCACTATTACCCATATTATGCACTTATTATCGCTAGAACTATAATAAATATACGTATTACTTTTATTATCATCAATATAACATGCATTATTACCCATATTATGCAGTTATTATCGATAGAACTGTAATAAATATATTTATTACTTTTATTATTAGCAATATAACGTGCATTATAACCCAAATAATGCAGTTATTATCGCTAGAACTGTAATAATTATACTTATTACTTATATTATTCTCAATATAACATGCATTATTACCCATATAATGGAGTTATTATCGCTAGAACTATAATAAATATACTTACTACTTTTATTATCATCAATATAACATGCATTATTACCCATATTATGCAGTTGTTATCGCTAGAACTGTAATAATTATACTTATTACTTATATTATTAGCAATATAACGTGCATTATTACCCATATTATGCAGTTATTATCGCTAGAACTGTAATAATTATACTTATTACTTATATTATTATCAATATAACATGCATTATTACCCATATAATGGAGTTGTTATCGCTAGAACTGTAATGATTATACTTATTGCTTATAATATTATCAATATAACATGCATTATTACCTATATAATGGAGTTATTATCGCTAGAGCTGTAATAATTATACTTATTACTTACATTATTATCAATATAACATGCATTATCACCCATATAATGCAGTTATTATCGACAGAAGTATAATAAATATACTTATTACTTTTATTATTATCAATAGAACATGCACTATTAGCCATATTATACTATTATTATCGCTAGAACTATAATAATTATACTTATTACTCCCGATATTATCAACATAACATGCATTATTACCCATATAATGCAGTTACTATCGCTAGAATTGTATTAATTATACTTATTACTTATATTATTATCAATATAACATGCATTATTACGCATATTATGCAGTTATGATCGCTAGAACTATAATAAATATACTTACTACTTTTATTATCATCAATATAACAAGCATTATTACCCATATTATGCAGTTATTATCGATAGAACTATAATAAATATACTTATTGCTTTTATCATTATCAATGGAACATGCACTATTAGCCATATTATACTATTATTATCGCTAGAACTATAATAATTATACTTATTACTCCCGTTATTATCAATATAACATGCATTATTACCCATATAATGCAGTTATTATCGCTAGAACTGTAATAATTATACTTATTACTTATATTATTAGCAATATAACGTGCATTATTAAACATATTATGCAGTTATTATCGCTAGAACTGTAATAATTATACTTATTACTTATATTATTATCAATATAACATGCATTATTACCCATATAATGGAGTTATTATCGCTAGAACTGTAATAATTATACTTATTACTTATATTATTATCAATATAACATGCATTATTACCCATATTATGCACTTATTATCGCTAGAACTATAATAAATATACGTATTACTTTTATTATCATCAATATAACATGCATTATTACCCATATTATGCAGTTATTATCGATAGAACTGTAATAAATATACTTATTACTTTTATTATTATCAATATAACATGCACTATTAGCCATATTTTACTATTATTATCTCTAGAACTACAATAATTATACTTATTACTCCCAATATTATCAATATAACATGCATTATTACCCATATAATGCAGTTATTATCGCTAGAACTGTAATAATTATACTTATTACTTATATTATTCTCAATATAACATGCATTATTACCCATATTATGCAGTTATAACCGCTAGAACTATAATAATTATACTTATTACTTATATTATCATCAATATAACATGCATTATTACCCATATTATGCAGTTATTATCGATAGAACAGTAATAAATATACTTATTACTTTTATTATTATCAATAGAACATGCACTATTAGCCATATTATACTATTATTATCGCTAGAACTATAATAATTATACTTGTTACTCCCGATATTATCAATATAACATGCATTATTATCCATATAACGCAGTTATTATCGCTAGAACTATAATAATTATACTTATTACTTATATTATTAGCAATATAACGTGCATTATTACCCATATTATGCAGTTCTAATCGATAGAACTGTAATAAATATACGTATTACTTTTATTATCATCAATATAACATGCATTATTACCCATATTATGCAGTTATAACCGCTAGAACTATAATAAATATACTTACTACTTTTATTATCATCAATATAACATGCATTATTACCTATATTATGCAGTTATTATCGATAGAACTATAATAAATATACTTATTACTCCCGATATTATTAATATAACATGCATTATTACCCACATAATGCAGTTATTATCGCTAGAACTGTAATAACTATATTTATTACTTATATTATTAGCAATATAACGTGCATTATTACCCATATTATGCCGTTATTATCGCTAGAACTGTAATAATTATACTTATTACTTATATTATTATCAATATTACATGCATTATTACCCATATAATGGAGTTATTATCGCTAGAACTGTAATGATTATACTTATTGCTTATAATATTATCAATATAACATGCATTATTACCTATATAATGGCGTTATTATCGCTAGAACTGTAATAATTATACTTATTACTTACATTATTATCAATATAACATGCATTATCACCCATATAATGCAGTTATTATCGCTAGAATTGTATTAATTATACTTATTACTTATATTATTATCAATATAACATGCATTATTACGCATATTATGCAGTTATGATCGCTAGAACTGTAATAATTATACTTATTACTTATATTATTATCAATATAACATGCATTATTACCCATATAATGGAGTTATTATCGCTAGAACTGTAATAATTATACTTATTACTTATATTATTATCAATATAACATGCATTATTACCCATATTATGCACTTATTATCGCTAGAACTATAATAAATAAACGTATTACTTTTATTATCATCAATATAACATGCATTATTACCCATATTATGCAGTTATTATCGATAGAACTGTAATAAATATACTTATTACTTTTATTATTATCAATATAACATGCACTATTAGCCATATTTTACTATTATTATCTCTAGAACTACAATAATTATACTTATTACTCCCAATATTATCAATATAACATGCATTATTACCCATATAATGCAGTTATTATCGCTAGAACTGTAATAATTATACTTATTACTTATATTATTCTCAATATAACATGCATTATTACCCATATTATGCAGTTATAACCGCTAGACCTATAATAATTATACTTATTACTTATATTATCATCAATATAACATGCATTATTACCCATATTA